>CM040126.1:119322575-120522575 GCA_022559845.1 Amorphophallus konjac | reverse complement strand
TTAGCCCCCATCAGAGCATCCAGGCAATTCCGATCCCCTAGTAAGCTGGCCCTTGGGGACACCGTGCCGGGGATGACTCCGGATGTCGCCGCTCATGCACATTCGGCTGTTTAAGGGACCATCCCGGACTCCCCGTGGTTGAGCACCTACTTCTTATCACCCAAAATACCCGAGTCTAGGAGAGGTGCTGCCGAAATTTCACCGATACTTTAGACCGATAAATAAAAGGAATAAATAAAAGAAAACAATAATAGTAATAATAAATTTAAAATTTAAAAATGATAAAATGATAAAATAATTCATAAAAAACACAACAAAAAGATAATAAAATAACAAATAAGAATAAATAAATGAATAAAATAAAAGTAAACCTATGTATGTATGTTTAAGAGATCCAAATAAAATATTTGTGATCAAAATAAAGGCAAAACAAAATAAAGAAAAGAGAGGGGAGAGAGGAAAAAAGGAGATTAATGTATTAAAAAAAGTCACGTTGATCCGGCGTGGGGTGCGTCGGGTCATGGCACCTCATGGGGTGCCATGATACGGCACACACCCCCCCCCCCCCTCTCCCTTTCTCAAAAAACAAAAAATGAATGAGGTCATTCGACAGGGGCCGAGTGACGGGATCGTCATGGGGCCGTCAAGTGGCGCCGACAAAGCTATCGAATATATTAGTTTGTGTCTAAGTATCTTATGTTTAATGGGCTACATAAATGGGCCTAAAGTGCATTTTATTTTGTCATAGATATAGATATATATACATATAAATATAAAATATATGCACTTATGTGTGGACTCCTCGTAGGAACCCAAGCCCCTTGGGTTTCCTAGGAGGCCTTTCCCCTCCCCATGTTGCTTCTACTTAAACTAGCACCATTTGAAGAGAATGATAGAGTAAAGTTTAGAAATTCTAGCCATGGCTATGTGTTCTACCTATTTTTCGAACAGGGTGAGAGACCCAAATTCGAGCTGAGAGGGATCGATCCGACCATGGAGTGGAGCGCGAAGCTTCGGGTGCGCCATCCCTACGAAGGGGCAGGTGAGATGCCCCATTCGAAGCCCTTGTTCTTCCTCCTCCGTCGACTACCATCGCGCCCTTCTCCACCGCCACCACCGTCGCTTCCCATTCAAATCCCTTCTTCACTGCCGTCTTCTACAGCACAGAGTCAAAGGGAGAGTTCGAATGCATCATTCCTGAGATGGGAGTGGGCGAGAGGCCCCAACCGAGCTCTTCTCTTCGCCTTTGAGCTACCCCACCACCACCATCGCTACTCTCCTCTTCCCCGTACTACCACCACTTCCCCTACCCATAACCTATCTAGATATCTAAAACTAGTCTATAATCCTTTCACCCACGTCCCTTCCATCTCCCCGTCCCACATCAACTCCAAAACCCCCAGAAATTAGCCCCAGAGTCACCCATGATCGCCATCGGTCAAAAAACTTAGAAAATAGAGTACCGCCCTCATCCCCACTATTCCCCACGTTCATCCCCTCTCCTACGCCATTAGTACTCTAGATTTGACCTCCATCCATTTTCCACTCCTCCTCACCTCCCCCCCCCCCACCGGTTACCAGGGTTTGTAATACCGGTCCGAGACTGACCGACCCGCATGACCCGATCCGTCCCAGCCCGAGGGCAGGACGCACGGGCCGTGGGTCGTGACCGGGTCGCTTCATATATTTAATACTTTATTTTAAATATAAAATGTTGTATAGGTAAGATGGTTGAGTGTCTTTATCAATTTGGGGGTGGTTTGGGTTCGAAACTTACCAATTATATGTGTTATTTTGATTTCTTTTTAAGATTTTCATATAAAAAACTCAAAATCTTAAGGGGGTTGTTTGCGATCATTTATTTTACCAGGGGTATTTTGTTAAGTAGGTCCCTGACTGTTTGGGACGGGATTTCTATTCTGTTTGTTGGTTTATTTCACGTGTCGATCAATCAATTAACTGACTGATTGACTGCGCGGGCGTGCCAGTCACGTACGTGACAAGTTTATTGTGCGCTCATTCTGACCCGTGTCGGGCGAGAGTGAGGTTCAGTCGGGACCAGTAGTCCATCATACCATAAAGGTCATGATGTTAATTACATCCCCCACGAGGAGGGAAAACCTTTGACTAATTGCCGAGATAGTGGGCTGTCGAGGCCGGAATAAGAGATGCAGAGCATGCGAGTGGTCATGCAAGATGCTACGATCGACTACACACAATTTATTAAGGCGGACCCTCGGTACATGGCGGAGGACTTAGGCCCGAAGACCACCATCACGCGTGACAAACTTCCGATCGGGCGTAACCCAACTTTCCGTTAATGCCATTTGATATACCAAGGGTGCGCACACTCAGGCATGCATTGACGTGACATGAATATTCAGACTAAAGGCATGATGGCAATGATACGAAGCAGATCAATTCAAGCTTAGACAAGCTAATGTATTCAATTTATTGATCAAAAGGTTTACTTCATTCTGTTATTAACATTGGGAATCACCCCAGAGACGGGGAGGGGACCGGAACGGCACAACGGCACGATTCAGAATGAAATCGGCGTGGTACGCGCAGAGAAAAGGCTTAAAATACTTGAAACGGCGCCAGAAAACGTAGGTAAAGGGCTTAAAACGGCGTGGGAACCGTAGGTGTAGAAGGGGGGTTAAAACGGCGTGACCCCTTTTGGGGCGCGCCGGGATGGGGCGCGCCGTTTTAAGGCACGCCGGACGCAAACGGCGCCGGTTTAGCCCAATTTTGTGGAAACCGAGGTTTTATTTGTTATTTCTTGGGTTTGTTAAAACACTTTGGGAAACTTTGAAAGTTTATTTAAGTCATTTATTCAAAGGATCACCCCGGGACATCCAGGAGTCAAGTCACAGGCTCGCGCGAGGTTCACACTCGAGCGCGGCGATTGTTCCGAGTCAGACTCGTTCGAGCCGGAATTTCGGCAGCATCTCCCCGTCCCGGAGGATTGTCGGGGAGAAGTGGGTAATACTCATGTAGCGGAGCAACCCCCGAGGGCTGGGTGGCGCAACGGCGGCCGGCAAAACCTGAACGGAAAGGAAAACCCCGAGGTCCAGCCTGCTAGGGGCACCAAGTCCGTGGGTGAGAGTGGGCGGATGAGACAACTCATTAGGGGAGCGAAGACCCCGAGGACTGGCCTACTAGGGGCACGCGACCCGAGTCGACTCAATGCTCAAGTCGGGATGACCGGTTAGAGAAGGAAACCCCGAGGGCCAGCCTACGAGGGGCACGCATCTCACGGCCACCATAATGTCCATCAAGGACTGTGGGTTTGGGCATATTGGGATTAACCCATTTAATGTCCACTCATTGATCCACAAGAGAGCTCACCACTGAGAGACAGTCATCTATAGTCAGAGCGGAAGAGCAGTGAAACTGGGGAATGTTCCCCTCTCCCCGGTCACCCAATCTCCTCGAAGAGGTGACAGTACAGAATAGTCACGAAATTCGTTCGGTCCGTGGGCTAATTATAGTAGCTATAGATGCGCATATATGTATGTATATGTTAACGGGTTGACAGAACGGCTATCATATCGATATTTAGAAGACAATGAGATGGGATATAGGGACAAACTCAACTCCTATCGTTCACAGTTAAGAACAGAGGAAAATAAGAGAATGGACCCAGGATTAGCCAGAAGAATACATTTGCTCGTATGTATCTGGCGATGAAACCTTCGATGCTTGAGAGGGAGAAAAACCCCGGGGAGAGGGGGATTAATGTAGCCCCTAATGTAGTAGGGCATATAAGCTCCGAGGGAGACGAAACGGAAAAAGCCATCCACGCAGAGAAATACACGAATGCGTTCGAACACTTTACATTCACCCCCGTCGGCGCAGTGGATGAGGGCACGCATATGTCGCCGTCCCTATCACGGCGCCGTCCTTGTTGAACGGAGCCGTCCCACTGGCCGAAAGGGGGGCTTGCAGAGACGGGGGGATGGAATGCAGAAGAAGAAGAAGGCAACATTCACTCATTCATCATTGACATATATATACGCATATATCTATTCATTCCACGGGGGAAAGCATACAGGGTTTATTCTGGCATCGGCGTTGTCGTGCGATTGCCATTGAAACAAACGAAGAACAGATGCAGAGATAATAAACGGAAATGATGAGAGAGAGGGGGAAGGTTTGGCTCATATCATCGCCCCTCCCCCCCTTCTCATTTACATTGCGACAGCAGAAGGAAACAGACAGCAGAAGAGGGGGATTAACCGGGAGAATCACACCGACCCACCTAAAACAAAAGAAAGGAGCAGACCACTCTTCTTTCTTCTCTGACACCGAGGGTAGGGCGGAGCAGAGGATGATAGTGGCGGCCAAAGGAAAAAAACCTAGATCTCCTCTCGCCAGAACCCTTTTTTTCGAGGCCTCTCTGATTGGTGCTCTCCGACCCTTCTATCCTTTTTTTTATTCTCCCTTTGATTCCTCTTCTTCCTTTTTTGAAGCCACGGTGTATATGTAGCCATAGTTAATCCGGTGCCATGGAAAGGGGCGCGCCGGATTCAATGGCGCCTGGGGATATGTCCCCAGTTGATATTGGCGCGCCGGATTTGGCGGCGCCGGATTAAGGGGCGTCGACGTCCTTTTGTGCGCCAATTTAGCTTGTTCGCTTGATGCGGGCTAGCCGATGGGTCCGGGGATGGTTCCGGAGGCTCCCATTGACTGTTCCTCTCACCCTGGTCCTTGGAAAACCCTGGCGGGTGTTGACGAAGCTCTCCGCGCAGTGAATGACCTTGCTCGGAGCTTCGTGTGTGTTCGGCTTCAAGCATACGGGTCTTCCGCCGGTACGGCCTTCGATACTATGATTCGTGCTTCCAGCTCAGACGACTTGTGCTCGAAGCTTCCTTGTGGGATGGTACAACATCCGGGATAGTTCCGCCTTGGCTGGCGACCAATCGGCCACTAACGGGCCCACTATGGCGAGAAGCCGAACCCGTGTCGAGTGATCGGGACCTTCTGCTGACAGAAACTTCGGCTCCTTGTTGTGAATGGCCGAGGATGTTCTTGTAAGGTTTCGTACAGCACCTACGGGCGACGCAGCGGATAACAAAAATTATTGGCTCGATCCCGGTGCTATGGAAAGCTTAATCTGTGCTCTAATCGGTGTTTCTAAGACCCTAATTACGGGTTGCATGTTTCACCTTGCGCGGAACGACACTGTCTGCGATGCCCGATGCAGAATATCGAGCCGCACAGTTGTACGGCCTCTAGAGCAGATCCACACGGACCCTTGCGCGGCGACGGTACCTCCCCGGCACGACCTTCCCCGGCCCTTTTTCACCTTCTGTAGAAAGAGAGCAAGAGGGAGGAAAGGGGAGAGGCTAATCCTCCTCTTAGGCTTAATGCTTGATTAGCCTAAGAGGTTGGAAGAGAAGAGTTCGAATGAACTCACGTAGGTTTACTATATATAGAGATTTGGACCCTTTCTAAAGACCTCCAAAGGACCAAAATTGTATATATGTCCTATCTCATATTATACATATGTATTAAGCTCCATTTACACTCCTTTCCAAAAGGAATTAAATAGAAATAATACATACATTTGTATTATAATAATCTGTCACCCAAGAATCCATTGTGTGTGATCCTCTAGGCCCTTAGTCACTCTAGTTTAAGGCCCATTAACTTCTAATTCCCAATTAGAAGTAAATTAAACGTATTCTTCGCTTCTACCAGAGCCGAAGAATAGTTTAATTTATTCCGAACCTTTGATCACGTTGGGTCAAGCAAATCCGCGTGATCCTAGAGGACCCCGGGTTTAAACCAGCCTGTCTGGTACCTGTAAGTCCATAGTTACCGCATCGATATAATCCCTCGCTCCTTCTATGAGTCTGGTACGATCGAGGGTATGGTTTCTGTCAAACCCCATGATCGTGCCATTTGACTATGACCTCCTTAAAGTGTATGACGTCCGTTCTAAACGAACTCACACGACCCTGGCCAGGGATTTAATGGAGCATCAATGTCATGACCCATTAACTATCTGATATATACCCGACAGTGAGCGATCCCTTCTTGACCATTGATGATCTTCACACGTATCCTGGAGTGGTTAATGACTCGACAATTCATGACTTATGGTTAAAGTCACTTAGCCAAGCAATCAAACCAATCCAGTCCTCGTGTAAGATCCGATCAATGTCTCAGGTCAAAGGACCAACGATACTACTGAGACAGTTGGATCATCAGTTGACATTAGGTATAATCAACCATCTGAAGATCCAATAGCGGATCAGTTCAGTGTACATCCTCCAAGGACATACACCTACACATATGTGTTGGTGCCCCGCACCAATGACCATGAGACTGGTCACTGACACATCATGTGTACTAGTTTAATAGGTAATCAAAGTCCCCGAGTGACTACCCTCCAACCAAGAACAGTTTAAGGTATGTGTTCATGTAAAGTAAGTCTCATAATCGAGATCCTATCTCGAGTTGACTTTACAACCACATATCCTAGGGACAACGTAAAGCAACACAATCGCATATTTACACTCAAATACCACTTTATTAATAATGAATAAGATCGTACAACTATTGGACCTACCCGACCCGAAATTGGCCTGTAGCACACCAACACTAGCAGTTCTTCCTCAGGAGAGTCTTCATTCAGGTGGCGAGCCACCAGGTAGACCGTCGTCCTTGGTCAGGCAACGGGTGTAGGGTTGCGGCATGACGAGGTCGATGACGGATCATTGGACAGGCTTGGTCGCACTGCCGGTTAGTTGTGGATTTATCTCGACTTTCCTGAGGCGAAGTCCCCGGTGTTCACTTCCAAGTGACTCGAGGCTCTGGCAACTTGAGAAGCCTTCCGTCAGTTGATCTTCATCGGCTTCTGTGCTTCAGTGGGCCGTATCGTTCGTCTTTGCAGCTTGGTCGCCGAAGGATCATATTTTGAGTGCCAACAAATGCCCCCCAGACGTGGGTGGTGCAAGCGAGGCAGGAGTGCAGCAGGACCGACGGATGAGCTTTGTCTAGATTGATCTCCTCTGGTGATGGAAGCTTGAAACGGCACTTAATTCCGGCATTGTAAGCTAATCCGGCGCGATCGGAGGCTTGTATGGCACCGTTTAAAACGGCGCGTACTGACCTCATGGTAAAATGGCGCCGCCCGTCACGACGTGCCTTTTGTCCGGGGGTTAAAACGGCGCCCGGCTAAAACGGCGCGCAGAAATGGTTAAAACGGCGCGCCATTTGTCGCACCAGATTAACAAGAGGGAGGCTTCCCTATATAAGCTTCTCTCCTTTGTTTTGTTGCTTCACACTGTTCATTTGTGGAAAATTTTCTCTCTCTTCATCTCCTTCTCCACCGCGACGAGTGAGCGAGTCAGAGTCAGAGGTGAGTTGAGGGGTTTTTGTTATTGGGTTTAGAACCCATCTCCCGGGCCCCGGGAGGCTTCTAGTAGGACTTGTCCTCAGAGCTAAATTCCCCGGGCGTCCCGTTTGGCCTCGGCTTGTGCCTATGGCTGCTTTTAGGGGCTGCTCCCTTAGTGGACGGCTTCCACTTTTCTTTATGCAAACCCCCGAGCTGGGGAGACTCTGCCGAAATTTTGTCAGAAGTCTTGCTTTAATCAACTGATTTCTGACTTTTGTCTATTCTCTTCTGGACGCTGCCTTGCAGATAACATGGCATCCGGCCCTTCTTCCTCTGCATCCCGAGTTGCTGTGACATGGGGGAATGTCCACTCCCTCGATCGGGGGTCCAGGCGGATAGCCGTGGTAGCTGAGTCTTCGGACTCGGAGACTGATACCGTTGACACCGGCCGCCTGTTGATTCTCGACGGTAATCATTTCAAGTATGAGCGAGGGGATGGCGTCAGACTGGACCACCCCAAGGACAAACACTTGATGGCATTCCTCGGGCGCTTCAACCTTGGCGGGAAGCGTGATATAATTCTTGTCTGTCGAGCCGAGGGAGCTTTACTGGCGGATAGAGATAGTCTGACCGAGTCGGTCATTCATGGCATGCCCATATATATTCCAGGCAAGCTCAGAAAATGGGGGGCCATTCTTGGTGTGCAGGAGTTATCTCCAGAGGCCGGGCTACTGACAAGAGCACCATAATTCACGCTAGCCCGCTGGAATGAGACTGTCGGGCACGTCGACAGAGAGAAGCCCATGTATGGTTTGTTCCTCGCCCCGCTACATTGGGGGTACCGAGATGAGCCTTTCCTTTTGGACTATTTGGCGGTCCGGTTCAAGCACCAGATCTCGGTGGGATGGTTCGGAGAACTCAAAGCCACCGATGCTCACGCCTTCAGACCGGGAGCAGTCGAGTTTACAGATTTTATATTGCGGCAGTACGCTCCCATCCTGGTACATGCCGGTGTCTATCAAAGTGTATATGCTTCCTGGTACAGGTACTCGATCTCCTGAGGTCTGTGCTGCGAGATGATTGAGGTCTTCTGCCCGGAATACAACACCTTTTATACTGCAGAGGGTGAGACTTCACTGGACCTCTGGAGTCTTTCCCAGCTGAGTGGCTTGCCGATAGACGGGGAGTCATACGAAGAAGTTTGTTTCCCGGACTGGCTGAAAGACCAGACAGATGGCGAAGGCAAATACTTTACGGGCTTCGCCTACCACTATTTGATGAAGGCATACCGCACCCTGCTACGCTTGACGCTTGACTCACGGGAAGCGCGGAAGCCTGGTGAAAAGAGACGCGTGCGGATGGGCACGTGGCTTCAATATTTCTTCGGTGGGGAGTAGCAATATGAGGACTTCCCCACGTGGTTCCGACATCGGTGAAGCGGAAGAAGAAGGCTCGACGCCAGACAACCTACCCTGCTGCTTCAAGGAGAGGGTGACAAGGGGGCCCGAATCCCACAGGAGTTGATGCAGTCACACATTGTGCTGCGTATCTGACATATTGGCTTTGCTCGTTCGCCCTCCCCTAGGGGGACGAGACGGTAATCAGGCCGGAGGCCATTTACCCTGCCTGTTTGATGGCTTGGGGGACGAAGTTGTCCTTGTGCCCGGTGGCTCTATGCCTTACATATAAGATGTTGGGGGATTTGCACAAGTCACGGATCCCCAGAAATTCACGGACAGTCGGCCCCCTCCATTTCTTCAACGCCTGGGTCTGCACCTTGTTTCCTGAAGCAGCTCCCCGGTCGATGCAGTCGGATTGTCCTGTGCCACGGATGATCGAATTTGCTAGTGCTGAGCCGTCTTCACTGGCGGACCAGCTTTTTACTATTCGGGGGAAGCTGACTACAGTTCTGATAGATTCCCCAGGAGTTCTGCATTTTTGGAGTTTGGCCGCTAGCTCCAGCCCTCTCGTCAACAGGATGCGGCAATGCCGGTTGTTCGAGACAGAGGAATTCATTCACCAGCTCACCGGGACCAAGAGCACGAGGCCAATCTTGGAGCCAGAACTAGTTGATTGGGCACTGTCTATCCGCCCCAGTGTCCTTGTATTTAGAAAGAGCGGCTTACTGTGGCTGGAGCCGTACTACCCCTTCTGTTTTGGCCGGAATTTCGGATACGACCAGTAGATTCCTTCTTCTTCAGCCCGGTTCAATCTCCCGAACAGACATCGGGCTGGTCAGACGACTACGGATGAAGCCCGCACATGGTGGGACTACTTCCATCGTCGGGAGGATGTTTCCTTCAGGGTGCCAACCCCGGCTCGTCTGCCCCGAGTGGCTTCAGACTTCATCAAGTGGTGGAATGCACGGATGGGCTTCTACCGGAACTTTCGGAAAGACTGTTGGCATGTTGTCGAACGTCATTTCCTAGATTCCCAGAGGGAGCCTGTTTTGGATGTTGATCCATCCTAATTGAAGAAATTGAAGTCCTAGTCCAACACCAAAGTGATGGCATATCTGGAGGCCAGGAAGGCTGTGAAGGGTAGGTCGTCCAAGGCCGACCCGAAAATGCCGGAGATCCAGAAGGATGACTACATCAAGACTCTCTGAGGGCTGTGCCGGGTTAGCAGTGACCGGATTGCCCTCCAGACGATCCCCCTCCCGGTGGAGGAACCTCTACCTACAGTGGCGGGCCGGCGCCAAGAAGCTGACCATTTTCATCCCTATCGGACCTTCATCATGAGGGAAGATAGACGGGCTGACTTGTATTCCAGCACCCCTTGGATATTCGCCCTGCTTCATTCTCACGGGCTTTCAATTTCTGGTCCATTAGAAGCCATCCGGGACCATCAGCTCCTAGTGTCTTTCAAGTATGTCGACGGCTGGGGATTGGACCACTTGGGCGTATATCACCACTTAACCTCCTGTGGCCATGAAGATTTGGCGCAGCTGGCGGAGAAAAGTGAGAAGATTGGTGACGTGTGCTGGCTTATTCGCAAAGCGGCTTCTCGAGATAAGGCGCCCGTATTACTTTACTGGTCTCTCAGCCCCCGATATACAGGGCCGCCAGGTAATGCTTGTGTTTCCTTTTAGCCTTAAAGCTGCTCCTTTCATAGTCAGTATGCATCTTTCTCACCTATGCGCTTTTGTAGCTCACCTCTCTGTGGAGGCGACCAAACATTACAGGGAGTTGATATCTAAGGCGCAGAAGCCTTTGTATTTTAATATTCCAGAGCCAGCTCCGACCACAACACCGCTGCCCCCTGGGGATTCGCGGAAGTGAACCAGGTCCCAGGTCAGGGAGGCTATCAGCAAGGCCAAGAAGGCCAAGAGGGTGGACTCCTGCGCTACCCGGGCGCGCCGGAGGAAGGCCGCTGAAGAGAAACCCATAGTCACCCCTCCTCGGGTTCCATCATTCTCTGAGTTTGAGGCTGCTTGGATGCAAGGGCTTGAGGGTGAAGGTAACTTCTTGTTCCCGTATGGCTTGTTTGCTTATTTCTGCCACCTCGGCTGATCATCCTTCCTCTTTTTTTTTAACTGCTGGCACTACCTCCGCCATTGTCGGGTTGGAGGCGGTGACTGGAGCCGCGGCTGAGGAGAGAGAGGAGGAAGCACCCTCAGCCTCTGTTGAGGGTGACTTGGCTTCACCGACACCCCATCAGGAGATGGAAGGTAACTTGCAGCTTGCCTGTGGAGCTCGGCGGTCCATCGTGCTTTCAGTCGGGCCTTGACTGTTTATTGTCTTTTATCTCCAGTCGATGTTCGACCAACGATGCTCCCCGAGGTCGGGGCCATGGCGGAGCTGCTACTGGAGAGCAGGTGTCTCCAAGGGAAGAATCCCAAGGTATCCAGCCAACTGGTGTTTCCAAGGCAAAGACCGCCGAGGAGGTTCCGGCTAAGGGGCCTCCTCCTAGTAGCATGGTTCCCGCTCAGATACTAGAGATTCGAGAACAGGCGGAAGAGTCCTCCTCCTCTGAGCGAGTTGATTATGGTGGCGGCTCCGGCGACGATGCGGGGTTCCCACTGGTTGACACCGAGGCTGAGGATGCTGGGGCCTCTTCAGCTTATGAAAGTGACCTTCTAACATTTAGTCCTCCGAGACTACTAGGAGTCGAGCACGGGCCATCATACCCGACCGCGGGAGGAGGGCCAGAACCTTAAGAGGCCACTTTTGGAGGCCTAAATATAGTGCCGGTCGAGGTAGGAAATGTTTCGACTCCCGCCTGTAGCACTTCTTTTTATTTCCAAGCCAGCTGGCTGACATACACATATGTGATGCAGGCTGAGGTGGTACTGCCAGCTGTGATGGTTCGCATACCCCTTCCTGACTTAGGCATGAGCCGATCGGCCTTTCCACCTGTTGTGCGGCCCATCGCCCTACGGCTTCCACAGACCTATGCTGCTGCAGTGGCCTCAGAGGAGCCCGACGCAACTGCTGGAGTCGGCGACCCGGCCGAGGTTGCGAGGCCTCAAGCCTTGGTCACCGGTGAAGAACTATTGCTAAAACCAAGCGGCCCCCCGGAAATAGAAGCGGGAGAAATCATTGCAGAAGAGGCCGATGTTACTAAAGCCTTGTCTGTCATAGAAAGCTCCCCTCCTTTAGCGGCCGGTGAGACTGTTCAGGAGGAGCGAGCGCCCTCAGCTGCTGAGACGGCTGTCATAACCTCACCTCAAAGGACGGGCAAGGAAGTCGCCATCGTGGAGAGCCCTTCGGCTGTAGCAGCTGCAATTGTCGGGCCGGTCGTCGGCGCTGTGCAGACCATGCCGTCGACGTCCCTCAGGGTGGCCGACGACATCTGGGCCGAGATAGATAGCAAGGTGGACTTTCAGCTCCCCGAGACTTCGCCACTGGGCTTACAATTCTCCAGTAACATGGTGTGGCAGTCTCTGGATAATCTCCAGCGAGCCGTGTCAGCTTCCCCGGGTCTAACCTATGTGCAGCTGAGGGGCCTGATAGAACACCTCTCCCGGTCACTATTAGCATTTGGCTGCCCAATGGATGATTGGACCCCGCGGGTTGTGATGTTGCTAAAGCACGCCAACAGGCGGGATTTCCTCAGCCGAGAGGTATTTGATCAGCTGGCGGTTGTGAAGCTAGAGAGGGCAGATTGCCGCGCTGCTACCACTTCACTGAGGGTGACCGTGGAGCAGTTGAGAGGTGTTGCCGACAATATCTCAGAACTTCGGTTGCTCCTCACGGCGCGGATGGAAGAGTTGCACGCAGAACTTGCCAAGGTCGAAGCCGAGTTGCAGGAAGCCGAGTGCCTAGAGGTCCAGACAACGGAAGAAGCCGATCTAGCGGAAGGACGACTTGTCTCGCTGGATGAGAGGTTATCACAGCTGACAGCTACCGAGGCTCGGTTGTAGGAGTTGACCCAATACCCCTCACTAGGCCTCTTGGAGTTGGTAGATATTTTCCGGCGCCCTTTGCCGTAGCTTTGCTTTGCTCTGCTTTTTGCATCGAGCTCTACTTCTTTTTGCCTTTGGAGCTTATGTACCCCTGGGGAATGCCACGGGCACAAATGTATTCTGACGACTCACATTAATGAAACATCTCTGTTTGTCGCCTCAATCGCGACTTCTTTCCCTCTTTTCTTTTCTCTTTTCTTCTGGCCGCTCATCCAAGTCTAGGGATACGCGCCGATGGCGCAGGAGAGCACTCACGCCTTCAGCAAAGGGGTGAGGTGTTCGCTCCACCACAGCATAGCCGTTCCCGGAACCGGATTTTGGCTAGGGCGGGACATGGGTAGCATAGGCGGAGGTGCCTTATGAACTTCGCCAATGAAGACAAAGGGTGTGCTCTAACCATTGACATAGGTTAAATGTCGACGCAATGATACTTTGTTTATTAACGAGGGCGGAAGGCCCAGGTTAGGGGGGGTAGTTGACCGGGCTCGTCGATGGTGACAAGGGTCGAAAAAGGTAGCGACCGATCTTGCCGATGGTGACAAGGGTCGAGAAGGTAGCGACCGATCTTGCTGATGGTGACAAGGGTCGAAAAGGGTAGCGACCGATCTTGCCGATGGTGACAAGGGTCGAAAAGGGTAGCGACCGATCTTGCCGATGGTGACAAGGGTCGAAAAGGGTAGCAACCGATCTTGCCGATGGTGACAAGGGTCGAAAAGGGTAGCGACCGATCTTGCCGATGATGACAAGGGTCAAAAAGGGTAGCGACCGATCTTGCCGCTGGTGACAAGGGTCAAAAAGGGTAGCGACCGATCTTGCCGATGGTGACAAGGGTCGAAAAGGGTAGCGACCGATCTTGCCGATGGTGACAAGGGTCGAAAAGGGATAGGAAATATATATATATATATATATATATATATATATATATATATATATATATATATATATATATATATATATATATATATATATATATATATATATAGAGAGAGAGAGAGAGAGAGAGAGAGAGAGAGAGGCGAGATATCGGATGAAGAATCCGCTTCGACCCTGTAAAGGGTCTTCAGGACGGAGGATGGATCATCATTATTCATCATTCACTTATAATTTCTTTTCTTTTTTTTTATATTCACATTACTGACCTAAGCGCCCTTTCGGGTTTTCGCCGAAGCCAGCCCCCTCTTGCTTTTGCCCACGCGCCCTCTCGGGTTTTCACGTGGCGGGGTACCCAATTTTGCCCGCGACGCCCTTTCGGGTTTTCACCACCGCTGGGTTATAGCCATTTTTGCACTTGTCCTAATATAGGAGCAAGTCTGGCGGGGTATCTCTATTTTTAACCCCATCTTTTTCTCTTTTTTTTTTGAATTTAGAGTACAGAAGAACTTAACTGCTAGAACGCTGACTAGCCTTGCCGATGATGACAAGGATTCGTCCCTGGTTTAGTTCGTCGACACTGGTTAAATGTCGAAGCAAAGGACATGGTTCATTAACAAGGACGTAAGATCCGAGTTTAAGGGTAGAGGTCGACCGATCTCACCGATGATGGCAAGGGTCGAACACAGGTTTATTCATCTGCACGGGTCACATGCCGAAGCAAAGGTAGGATTATTAACATGGACGGAAGGTCCAAGTTAGGGGTAGAGATCGACCGATCTCGCCGATGATGACGAAAGTCGAACATGGGCTTATTCATCAGCATGGGTCACATGCCGAAGCAAAGGTAGGATTATTAACAGGGACGGAAGGTCCAAGTTAGGGGTAGAGATTGACCGATCTCGCCGATGATGACGAGGGTCGAACATGGGCTTATTCATCAGCATGGGTCACATGCCAAAGCAAAGGTAGGATTATTAACATGGACGGAAGGTCCAAGTTAGGGGTAGAGATTGACCGATCTCGCCGATGATGACGAGGGTCGAACATGGGCTTATTCATCAGCATAGGTCACATGCCGAAGCAAAGGTAGGATTATTAACAGGGATGGAAGGTCCAAGATAGGGGTAGAGATTGACCGATCTCGCCGATGATGACGAGGGTCGAACATGGGTTTGTTAGAGGATCTCCGGTGGGACTTTTGATGATTGTCCCTTTTGGAGTTTCGTCGGGGATGAACAAAAGAGGA
Source organism: Amorphophallus konjac (assembly GCA_022559845.1). Taxonomy (NCBI): domain Eukaryota; kingdom Viridiplantae; phylum Streptophyta; class Magnoliopsida; order Alismatales; family Araceae; genus Amorphophallus; species Amorphophallus konjac. The sequence continues at coordinate 120,507,701 of CM040126.1, read as the reverse complement.
AATTTTTTTAAAAAATTACCACTTTACTGACTTAAGCGCCCTTTCGGGTTTTCACCGAAGCCAGCCCCCTCTTGCTTTTGCCCACGCGCCCTCTCGGGTTTTCGCGTGGCGGGGTACCCGATTTTACCTGTAGCGCCCTTTCGGGTTTTCGCCACAGCTGGGTTATAGCCATTTTTGCACTTGTCCTAATATAGGAGCAAGTCTGGCGGGGTATCTCTATTTTTAACCCCATTTTTCTTTTCTTTTCTTCTTCTTTTTTTTTTGGATATAAAGGGTGGTAGGTCGAAGTATGATGTCCGACCCTTGGTTGATAGTAGACGGCTGTTGGCCGGAGCACCGGGCCTTGTGCCGAGCAGAGCGGTTCATTCGTTAGCAAGGGCTGGATGCTAATGCAAAGGAATGATCTCTTCGCCGATTCGGGCGTAAGGCCCGTAATGGCAATACGGTGTATTCTTTTGAGAGCTCGGCCAGGGCGGAGTGCCACTAGACCAAGGGAAGGTAGCTCGATCTGGGCGGAATGCCGCTAGACCAAGATAAGGGAAGTTTGGCTAGGGCGGAATGCCACTAGACCAAGGAACGATAGCTTGATCAGGGTGGAGTGCCACTAGACTAAGGAAGGGTAGCTCGGCTAAGACGGAATGCCACTAGACCAAGATAAGGGCAGCTCGGCTAGGGCGGAGTGCCACTAGACCAAGATAAGGGTATCTCGGCTAAGGTGGAATGCTACTAGACCAAGATAAGGATAGCTCGATCAGGGCGGAGTGTCACTGGACCAAGATAAGGTTACTCGGCTAGGGCGGAATGCCACTAGACCAAGGAAAGATGGCTCGATCAGGGCGGAGTGCCACTAGACCAAGATAAGGGTAGCTCGGCTAGGGCGGGATGCCACTAGACCAAGATAAGGGTAGCTCGGCTAGGGCGGAATGCCACTAGACCAAGATAAGGGAAGCTCGGCTAGGGTGGAATGCCACTAGACCAAGATAAGGGTTGCTCGGCTAGGGCGGAATGCCACTAAACCAAGGAAGAGTAGCTCGATCAGGGCGGAGTGCCACTAGACCAAGATAAGGGTAGCTCGGCTAGGGCGGAATGCCACTAGACCAAGATAAGGGTAGCTCGATCAGGGTGGAGTGCCACTGGGCCAAGATAAGGTTGCTCGGCTAGGGCGGAATGCCACTAGACCAAGGAAAGATGGCTCGATCAGGGCGGAGTGCCACTAGACTAAGATAAGGGTAGCTCGGCTATGGCGGAATGCCACTAGACCAAGCTAAGGGTAGCTCGGCTAGGGCGGAATGCCACTAAACCAAGGAAGAGTAGCTCGATCAGGGCGGAATGCCACTAGACCAAGATAAGGGTAGCTCGGCTAGGGCAGAATGCCACTAGACCAAGATAAGGGTAGCTCGATCAGGGCGGAATGCCACTAAACTAAGGAAGAGTTGCTCGATCAGGGTGGAGTGCCACTAGACCAAGATAAGGGTAGCTCGGCTATGGCGGAATGCCACTAGACCAAGATAGGGTAGCTCAATCAGGGCGAAGTGCCACTAGACCAAGACAAGGGTAGCTCGGCTAGGGCGGAATGCCACTAAACCAAGGAAGAGGTTGCTCAGCTAGGGCGGAATGCCACTAGACCAAGGAAAGATGGCTCGATCAGGGCGGAGTGCCACTGGACCAAGATAAGGGTAGCTCGGCTAGGGTGGAATGCCACTAGACCAAGATAAGGGTAGCTCGGCTAGGGTAGAATGCCACTAAACCAAGGAAGAGTAGCTCGATCAGGGCGGAATGCCACTAGACCAAGATAAGGGTAGCTCAGGTAGGGCAGAATGCCACTAGACCACGATAAGGGTAGCTCGGCTAGGGCGGAATGCCACTAGACCAAGATAAGGGTGACGGTCATTCTGGGAATGTCGGTTGAGCTATGTGGTACAGCTTTATATGCTTTCCGTTGAGGGGAGAGAACTGGACGACTCCTTTGTGGTCCACCAGGACGTAGGCACCCCCTTCATATACTCGGCGGACGATATATGGTCCGATCCAGTTTTCGACCAACTTCCCCTTGGGATTGGAGGCCATCACTTCTCTTCTTTTAACCATCACCAGGTCTCCTTTCTTGAATTCTCGACCTTTGACCAGCTTATTGAAAGCACGGGCCATGCAAGCTTGGTAGAGTTGGATGTTTTGTTGTGCCCGGAGGTGTTTTCCTTCGAGCTCGGCGAGCTCTTCCAATCTTTTTTCTACATTTGTCTGTTCACCGCTGGGTAGTCCATGCTAGATGGCGACTCGCAGCGAAGGAACTTCTAATTCGATCGGCACCACAGCCTCTGACCCATAGATGAGGGATAAAGGTGAACAGCCGTTGGGGTTTTGTAGACAGTACGATAGGCCCAGAGCGCTTCGTATATCCTTTCTTCCCAATCTTTTTAATTAGACTTGACAGTCTTTGCCAGCAACGTGCATAGTGTCTTGTTGAAGGCTTCTGCAAGTCCATTGGCTTGAGGGTTGTACGGGGACGATGTCCTCCAGTCAATCTTGTATTTGTCGGCTAGCCGATAAACCTTCTGGTTTCTGAAATGACTGCCATTATCAGAGATGATTCGGCTGGGGATCCCGAACCGGAATATTATATTCTACCGGAAGAATCTTGCGACCAGTTCTCCCGTCACATCTCTCAATGCGACCGCCTCTGCCCATCTGGAGAAGTAGTCTGTAGCTGCTAAGATATATCTGCACCCTGATGAAGATGCTGGTAGCGGCCCTACCACGTCCGTGCCCCACTGAGCAAACGGCCAGCTTGATAGGGTCGGATGTAATGGCACTGGAGGTCTCCTTGCCACGTTAGCGTGTTCTTGACATTTCTGACAAGCCTTGGCGAACTTGCAGCAATCATTAAACATAGTGGGCCAATAGCAACCCAATTTCTTTATCTCAATTTTCATCTTTGGGCCAGCCTGGTGTGCTCCAGCAGATCTCGCATGGACTTCTTGCATCACCTGTCCCACCTCTGTTGAAGATAAGCAACGAAGTAGGAATTTTCTTTTGGGCATCCGCCATTATTCGGAACAAGGTTCCGCTTCTCATCTCGTAAGAGTCTTTGACCCTCAGGAGCTTCATTCTTTGTTCTTTCTCTCTTGGGAGTTGTTGGTGTTGAAACCACAGCAGGAGATGTTCTCGCCAATCGGGATGCTGAACCTCCTCGACGACTGCCTCCTCAATTTCTTGTTTGTCGGCTAAGACTTCTGTTACACTGGGGACTTGCCGGCGGTTGATCACTGTTATGTTCAGGCTTGTGTCTGGCGGGACCGCCAACGAACTGGCCAGCTTAGCGAGGGTGTCTGCTTGAGCATTCTAGCCTCGGTTGATATGCTTGATGCTGATGAAGTAGAATCTCGACATCAGGCGGGTTGCCAGCTGATGGTAGGGGAGAAGTTCTTACTTTCGCACATCGAATTCTCCTTCCAATTGTTTTATAACTAGCATGGAATCTCCGAATACTTCCAGCATCTGAATTCCCATGGATAGAGCAATTTGTAGCCCGATTATCAGGGCTTCATACTCTGCTTCGTTGTTCGTGCAATGCTTGTTTATCGAGCAAGATGTGTGCACCACTTCCCCCTCTGGGGATTTCAGGACTATGCCTGCTCCTACCCTGACCCCGGTCGATCCAGTGGCAGAGGTGTCAATTCTGGAAGCGCCATCGAAATATAGATGCCATAAAGAGGGCTGCACCTGAACGGCTTTCTGGGTTTCATCTTCAGGAAGCTCCAGTTCCAGCGGGCAGTCCCCGGGTACTGGGTGCTCAGCGAAGAAGTCTGCAATAGCTTGGCCCTTGACGGCCTTGCGCGGCATATAGGAGATGTCAAACTCCATAAGGATTACTGCCCATTTGCCCAGGCAACCTTTGAGTGCCGGTTGGGACATAATATATTTCAGGGGGTCCTCTTTGGATACCAGGCTGATTTCGTGCGACAACACGTAGTGTCGCAGCTTCTTAACTGCGAAGACCAGCGCCAGACAGACCTTCTCAATATAAGTATATTTCTCCTCAGTTCTGACCAGTCTCCGATTGAGGTAATAGAGGGCTTGCTCTTTTCCTTCTTCATTATTCTGGGCCAGCATTGCCCCCAGGGAGTTATGTGTAGCTACTATGTATAGTATCAATGGCTGTCCTTTCACCGGTGCGCCCAGTACTGGAGGAGTCTTTAGATAGTCTTTCAGCTTGTCGAAGGCTGTCTGGCGATCTTCATCCCAATAAAAGGGAACATCTTTCATCATCAGTTTGTGGAAAGGCTGGCATCGCCCTGACAAATTGGAAATGAAACGTCGGATATAAGCCAAGCGGCCCTGTAGTGATCTCAACTCGGAGAGGTTCCTTGGTGGAGGTAACTCCTGAATTACTTTGATTTTTGCGAGGTCTATCTCGATCCCCCGATATCGGACAATGAAGCCCAAGAATTTTCTGCTCGATACCCGAACGCACACTTCATGGGGTTCATCTTCAACTCATGCTGCCTCAGCCTCTGAAAGACAATACGGAGGTCTTGCAGATAATCTTCTTTTCTTCTAGTTTTGACCACCAGATCATCTATGTAGCACTCGACCTTGTGGTAGAGCAACTCATCAAAGATTTTGGTCATTGCGCGCTGATAAGTTGCGCCAGCATTCTTCAGTCCGAACGGCATCCTCTTATAGTGATAAATGCCTTTAGGGGTTCGGAAAGCAGTATGGACCCGATCATGCTCCGCGATCCAAATCTGGTTGTAACCGGATGACCCGTCCATGAATGACAGGGCCTCATGACCGGTTGCAGCATCGATCATGACTTCCGTTATTGGCACCGGAAAGTCATCTTTGGGGCAGGCTTTATTTAGATCTCGGAAGTCGACACATATCCGGATTTGTCCATTCTTCTTTTTCACGGGGACGATATTCACCAGCCATGTGGTGTACTGGTTTTCTTCAACAAATCCCACGTCAATAAGCTTGTCGACTTCAGCGTAAATTTGGGTGATGAGTTCTGGCCTCATGCGCCACGGTGGCTGCTTCACCGGATCGGCCTCAGGGCTGATTGCCAGCTCATGTTGTGAGACAGCGGGGTTTAGACCGGGCATTTCTTTGTAAGTGCAGGCGAAGCAATCCCGGTACTCTAGCAGCAGCTGGGTGTACAACTCCCGTTCTTCTGGGGATAGTTGGGCACTGAGGAAGGTAGGCCTAGGGTCCTCCTCATTTCCCAAGTTGACTTCTATCAGTTCATCGACTGTGGCTTGGCCTCCGTCTTCTATCTCCGGAGGTGCCGGTTGGAGGTCAACGAAATCTGGAATACCATCTTGAGGGTTGAGTACTTCCACTTCCTCGTTAGACACCACCAGAGCTTCTTGAGGATTCTCTGTTTCTTGTGCTAGCGGCTGCGCGGATTGTTCTATTAGCAAATCCACTGCCGTTGTAGCTCCCAAGGGCGAGAGAGCAGCTTCAGTCTTTGTAGATGAGGTTGCAGCCGCGATAGGTTGGTAGTTGTTTATTGCCGGGCCTGGACAGCATCCCGTTTTGTAGCAAAAGTTGAGGAGGTCTCGCCTTCTGGGGTGGTTGTATCTTCCGTAGAAGTGGCCTTTTCTTTCTTGGCAGCATGTTCCTCTTGATCAGAGTCGACCGAGGCTTCCCCGATTGGCAGAAGGGGTGCTGAAGTTATCATCAGTAGGACTCTACTGGAGAAAGAAATTCCTGCTTCTTCAGTATCTTCGGCTTCACTGCTGCTAGCCATATCAAATTTGGCTTGAAGGGCCGCCTCTTCAGGGTAGACCTGCTCCCAGCATCGGCAGGGGACCACGGTCTCTATTTCTTGATTTCCGGGTTGAGCCAGTTCAACATGGTCAGCTTCCGCCGGGTATTCATCAAAAGTTGCCCCCAGCGGGCTATCTTCAGCATGATAGAAGGCGGAGATGGTGTCCACCTCGTATCGCCCACTGTAATAATATTCTTCCAGGGTGAAGCCCAACCCTGGATGTTGAGAGACACGTCTCATTTCCTTATCCAGATTTATGGGATACCACATCTTCTGGAAAGCTTCCTTGCGCTTTTGAGACTGATCGGGGGGGATGTGTTGCTTCTGAAACATCCTGGCCATTCGCTCAGTCGTGAATGCCAGACCCTTGACGGGAACTGGCGGGTTGCTTATATCTTCGGGGAGGTTGCAGTCTGTGTCTTCCCGAGTAGGGTGCTCTTCAGCCGTATAGAACAAGCTGCTAGGTCCATCTTCCTGTGTCACCTCCCAAGTTTTGAAAGGCTCGACATTAGGGTTATCAAGGCCGGGAGTTGGCTTGGTGAGGCCATCCTGGATTTCAATATGATTGTGCCGCCGAGCGACCCGCACTTCATTAGCTTCAGGGTATAATGTTGGGGGTGCTGTTTTGCCCACGTCTCCGAATGCTGTGATATGGGAGACCACCTTGGGCTTGACATATCCGCGCGGCGGTGGTGGCTACCAACTGCTGCCGGATGTGCTTCTCGATGCCCCCGCAGGGGTCTTAGCTTCAGAGGTCTTCTGGGAAGGCCCTATATATAGGTTGGCATCCGCCAAATGACATTCAAACACCTCGAACGGGTGGGGGTCTGCAAATATCCTCTCCTCCTTCCCTTGGAGACTGTACTTGATGCATTGGGGGAGTGTGGAGGGCACCACCATATTTTCATGCAGCCATGGGCGGCCGGGCAGTGCCTTGTACGAGGTGCGGGAGTCAATGACATGGAACTGCACCGTCGTAGTGAAATCTGCTAAGGTGAGGGTGAACTCTGCCACCCCCATTGACACTTCGCATTTTTGATTGAAGCCGGCGATACGCATATCCCCAACTTTCTCGAGATGCACGTTAAAGTGGTGCCTCTCGTATATTCTATAAGGCAGGATGTTGACCGCTGCACCGGGATCAACCAGAATCTTATTCAGCTCCCTTCCTTTCAGGTGCCCCTTCATATACAGTGGCCTGTTGTGGCTGATGGTGGGCAGCAGCATATCGTCTGGAGTGAAGGTCATCCTAGCCTCCGGCATTGCTTCAGCCAGACATGTCTCAAAATGAGCAAGCGTCGGGAGAGCTGTAATAATCGCCTGTCGAGTCTCTTCACTCAAAGAAAGGATCTCCCAGATTGTAAATTGAGCAGGGAGCTTCTTGAGTAGCTTCATTATTCGGCTCCCAGCTCGGACATTGGAGAGCTTCATCTCTTCAGCCAATCTGGGCTTGGGGAAGTCTTGGTTTGCGGGCCCTGACGGACCTGCTTCATCTTCCTCAGATTCGGCGCCCTTCTGGCTGGTACCGACTTCTGGGTGTTCTTTGTTAGCTGCTGCGGGCCGAGCTCCATCTGCACTTAGATCTTCGGCAGATTGTGCTAGCTGCGGGTGAACGTCCCCGAGTGTAGGGTTAGCCTCCTGACAAGGCTGCTTCCCCTTGGACATCTTCATGAATTCAAGAAATGAAGGTACCCCCTTGCCCCCACTCTTGTTATATAGGTCTGGCGGAGGAGGGATTTGGACTCCCTTGACCTCCGGCGGAGGTGTTTTGTAGGGTTGCTCCCCCCTGAACTTGATGTTGTGGTTGGGTGGCGGCTGGCGCCCCCATTTTCGGCCCGACCGGGTGGCATGTGCAGCAGTTGCGACCTCGGCCTTGCCTCTCCCAGCATGGGGTGTGAAGTAAATTTCCTCTTCTTCCTCCTCTCCGGATAGGTTGAAAAGTGCTGATAGAGTATTACAGGAGACAACCTGCACTTTATCGGCCTCAGCGGCCTTCCTTTTCTTCTTCTTTTGTTTCTTCTTCTTTTTTGCTTCTGCGGGCGGGTGCCCCCAGAACAGACTGCCCTCTCTATTGGGTGCCGCTTCAGCTTCCTCCTTTTGTTCGAGTGAGAGCTGCTCTAGTTCTTGCCACGGGACGTGGTCCCGCACCAGCAAGGGCTTCAATTCGGGCTGCACGTATTCGTCCAGCCCCTCAATGAGGTTTTGCAGTCGAAGGACTCCAGGATTGGTCTCCTTAACCACTGGCAGCGGAGTTTGTCTCCTCTGATTATGTGTAGGTATCCTGACAGTTGTAGGTGGAGTGATCCATACGGGTGCTACCACTGGCGGAGTAGGCCGGGGTGTGACACCATGGATATGTGCCCCCTCTTTCGGGCGGGGTGCCCTCTTTTTCTTATGCTTCACAGGGACCTGCTGCCATCCCTGCTGTTCTTTCACGGGCTCCAAGAAATGAGCTTCATAGGTGCTCCGCGTGCTTGTTTCATAGATCTCCTCGGGCAGTGCCTGGTATAGGGAGATCATGTTGACTCCTGCCCTCCTCTGAGGGGCTTCATGTGGCTGAGGAGGGTCCACTTTGTACTCTCCCAGCTCGATCTCATTTTTCTTCACCATCCCTTCAATGATGTCCTTGAAAACATAGCAGTCTTCGATTGGATGCCCCAACATCTGGTGGTAGGGGCAGAATCTTGGGATGTCTTTTCTCTTTAGGTCCTCCGGCCTCCTTGGCTCTGGCAGGGTGACCATGCTATATTCTGTTACCCAGTCGAACAGAACACGGGTCTTGTCCTTTGGAAATGAATAGGCCTTCTTCATCTTGTCCCTCAGCGAAGGACCTTCTTTGCCGTCTGGGGCTTCTGCAGGCTGTGGGGTGACTCCCTTCTTGCCTTCACTTTTCTGTTGTTCAAACGCCTTTATGTCAAGAGCGTTTGCTTCTTTAGGCGACGGGCGCCGCTCCACCGCCTTGCCCTTTTGGGTCGTGCCGACAGCAGATGTAGGGGCAGGTCTAGCCAGGAAAGCTTCCACTTCGGCCACGACATTGTTCAATCGATCAAATGATCGTATTTCCATTCTGATCATCTTTTCCAGAACCTCCCTTCTGAGATTCTGTTTGCATATTTGCACAGCGTCCTCCTGATGCGGGGGCCGCTTACACCTCATTCTGAGGTTCCTCCACCTCTTGATATAATCGAGGGCTATTTCATCGTCCCTCTACTTTGTTGAGTAGAGTTCGGCCACTGTGACCTCCCTCTCTGTAACATGGAATCTTTCTCTAAACTTCTTCTACATATCTAGCCAATCGCTGATCGACCCGGCCGAGAGGCTAGAATACCATTCAAATGCGAGCCCCGTCAGTGAGGACTCGAAAAACTTTAGCAGGTATGACTCGTCGGTGGCCAATTCGCCCATGACAGTCATATAATAGGCTATGTGTTCTCTCGGGGACCCCTTCCCGTTGAATTTTTCAAACTTGGGCGGCTTGTTGATTCCCGGGGGAAGCCGCTTAGCAGCATGGTGTTGCGGGTATGGCACCCGGTATGCATCAAACGCGACGTAGTCGCCTTCACCCCTTTCTGTGAGCTTCAGCTTGATCATTCTTTCCACCATCATCCGGTTCACGACTGCAGGGTCAACTGGCTCTGGGTAGAAGTGCGCCGGCTATAGGTACGGGGTGACCAGGGTGGTCGCCTGTGGAGGACGTGGCAGCGGGGGTGTCTGGTGCACTTGAGGGAGCACCGGTGGTAGCAGCGGTTGGAGTTGTAGTTGCCGCTGTTGCAGTGTCGCCATGCTTCGTTCTGACGACTGAGGCAGTGTGTAGAGCGGTGGAGGGCCGTCATGACGGACCGATCCCCGGGATGATTCACCTTGGACTTCGGGTGGTTTGGAAGCTGAGGACTGTTTAGTTTTCTCCATCAGCTGCTTCTTTAGCAAGTCTATCTCTTGTCGATATTTCTGAAGTAGTATCAAGACTGATGGGTCTATAGTGGTTGTAGTGGGGATAACTTCTATCGTCTCCCCAGACGTACCCTCGGGCAGGATGTCGAGGGGGACGTCATCTTCTTCTTCCGCCGTCACCACATTGGCGGTCAGGACGGGGGCCTTATCATCCCACTGATGGTAGACCCGGGGTTATTTTCCCTTAGTCATCATCAGGAGCTCCCTCGCGGCTTCTGTTCTGCGAGTATTCGGCCCCGGCCGTGCGGCCAATTTGGCCAACTCGCGGGGGTCTTCGGGAAGCCCCCCATATTGGTTGGATATACCATCCATGTTGCAGGTAAAAACCCGTATTTCTCTTCTCTGTCGATGGGCCCTTCTCTTAGCCTGATGTGGGAAGGTCAGCCTCTCGAACATAGAAGTTCTTTTTGTTTCTTCCCGCTTGGGGACGGCTTCATCGGCTTCGATCTCAAAGCCGTTATCATATAAATTGTCATCGACTGACGACACCATCATTCTTTCTCCTACATCTTCTTCATCTGCCATTGACGGGCAGTAGTCTTCACTGGCGGCGGCTGCTTGCATTAGTCGCTGTTGCCCAAGCGAGGGGTTGCCTAACCCTCGAAAATAGTTCTGACCAGACAGGTCATCTCTTCTTCACCCCGCTCTTGATGTAACAAGGGGGACAGTTGCCGACCTCCCACAGGAGGGGTATAAGCTAGCCGAGCTCTGTCGGCAGGTTGTTGGAATTTTCATCCCACAGCTGGGACGTTGGCTTGACGGGCGCAGGCCTGAAAACATTTGCGGCGCGGAGGATCCGCGACCACTTCTTCCTCTTTCGGGGCTAGGCCCCTTCCTCTCTTTCCTTCCCCTCTGTCATGAGCAAGACAGCGGGGGACGGGTGCAGCTTGGTGAACAGGTTGGACCCTCTTGGGGATCCATACCTGCTTCAATTTCCTTGGCCTGGGGGCCAACTTCTCTCGACCGTAACGGCCGGCTTCTTCTCTTTCCGCCCTCCTTCTAGCGAGGGCTTGATATGAGTTGCGGACGGGGATGGAAGGAACAACCCGATCCGGAACTATCCGCATGCTGCGTCCGTTGAGGAAGACGCGCATGCCACCAACCATCATAGACTTGCCGGATAGGGAGAGGGTTCCGGTAACCACAGTAGTACTTCTCCGGATATGCCTGCGTTGACGTCCTCCGGAGCTCCTGTTGACATCATTGGGGTGAACCCCACGAACCGCATGGTGCACCAGGCAGCTGGCGACCGGGGTTGGACTCTTGAGCGAGTCATGGCAGCATCGGGCCTTCAGAGGCTCCATATTCTTCGTAGCTCCCTCGACAGGCTCCGAGGGTTCCACTTCTAGCACATCCACAAAGGCTAACCCCAAGAAGTTGGGGAAGCCAACAGCGGCAGGGAAGCTGCCGAACTCCATAGGCACCGCCATGTACCCTTGCGCATGACCGGTAATAATCGAAGGACCGAAGCCGATGCCAGTCAATCTAGTTGTCATCATCGTTCGCCTGTAAAGACAGACAAACCAACGATCAGCAACCTTTGGGAGGGCCTCGAAGCCCAAGTATCTCAGCAAAGAGATGAAAGGTGACACAGGTCCCACCGGGCGTGCCAGACTGTTTGCGATCGTTTATTTTACCAAGGGTATTTTGTTAAGTAGGTCCCTAACTATTTGGGACGGGATTTCTATTCTATTTGTTGGTTTATTTCACGTGTCGATCAATCAATTAAGTGACTGGCAATTAACTAACTGATTGACTGCACGGGCGTGCCAGTCACGTACGTGACAAGTTTATTGTGTGCTCGTTCTGACCCGTGTCGGGCGTGAGTGAGGTTCGGTCGGGACAAGCAGTCCGTCATACCATAAAGGTCATGACGTTAATTACATCCCCCACGAGGAGGGAAAACCTTTGATTAATTGTCGAGATAGTGGGCTGTCGAGGCCGTAATAAGAGATGCAGAGCATGCGAGTGGTCATGCAAGATGCTATGATCGACTACACATAATTTATTAAGGTGGACCCTCGGTACATGGTGGAGGACTTAGGCCCGAAGACCACCATCACGCGTGACAAACTTCCGATCGGGCGTAACCCAACTTTCCGTTAATGCCATTTGATATACCAAGGGTGTGCACACTCAGGCATGCATTGACGTGACATGAATATTCAGACTAAAGGCATGACGGCAACGATACGAAGCAGATCAATTCAAGATTAGACAAGCTAATTTATTCAATTTATTGATCAAAAGGTTTACTTCATTCTGTTATTAACATTGGGAATCACCCCAGAGACGGGGAGGGGACCGGAACGGCACAACGGCACGATTCGGAATGAAATCGGCATGGTACGCGCAGAGAAAAGGCTTAAAATACTTGAAACGGCGCCAGAAAACGTAGGTAAAGGGCTTAAAACGGCGTGGGAACCGTAGGTATAGAAGGGGGGTTAAAATGGCGTGACCCCTTTTGGGGCGCGCCGGGATGGGGCGCGCCGTTTTAAGGCGCGCCGGACGCAAACGGCGCCGGTTTATCCCAATTTCATGGAAACCGAGGTTTTATTTGTTATTTCTTGGGTTTGTTAAAACACTTTGGGAAACTTTGAAAGTTTATTTAAGTCATTTATTCAAAGGATCGCCCCGGGACATCCAGGAGCCGAGTCACAGGCTCGCGCGAGGTTCACACTCGAGCGCGACGATTGTTCCGAGTCAGACTCGTTCGAGCCAAATTTCGACAGCATCTCCCCGTCCCGGAGGATTGTCAGGGAGAAGCAAGGAATACTCACGTAGCGGAGCCCTGAGGGCCGGGTGGCGCAACGGCGGCCGGCAAAACCCGAATGGAAAGGAAAACCTCGAGGTCCAGCCTGCTAGGGGCACCAAGTCCGTGGGTGAGAGTGGGCGGATGAGACAACTCATTAGGGGAACGAAGACCCCGAGGACTAGCCTACGAGGGGCACGTGACCCGAGTCGACTCAACGCTCAAGTCGGGACGACCGGTTAGAGAAGGAAACCCCGAGGGCTAGCCTACGAGGGGCATGCATCTCACGGCCACCACAATGTCCATCAAGGACTGTGGGTTTGGGCATATTGGGATTAACCCATTTAATGTCCACTCATTGATCCACAAGAGAGCTCGCCACTGAGAGACGGTCCTCTGTAGTCAGAGCGGAAGAGCAGTGAAACTGGGGAATGTTCCCCTCTCCCCGGTCACCCAATCTCCTCGAAGAGGTGACAGTACAGAGTAGTCACGAAATCCGTTCGGTCAGTGGGCTAATTATAGTAGCTATAGATGCGCATATATGCGTGTATATGTTAACGGGTTGACAGAACGGCTATCATATCGATATTTAGAAGACAATGAGATGGGATATAGGGACAAACTCTACTCCTCTCGTTCACAGTTAAGAACAGAGGAAAATAAGAGAATGGACCCAGGATTAGCCAGAAGAATACATTTGCTCGTATGTATCTGGCGATGAAACCTTCGATGCTCGAGAGGGAGAAAAACCCCGGGGAGAGGGGGATTAATGTAGCCCCTAACGTAGTAGGGCGTATAAACGCCGAGGGAGACGGAACGGAAAAAGCCATCCACGCATAGAAATACACGAATGCGTTCGAACACTTTACATTCACCCCCGTCGGCGCAGTGGATGAGGGCACGCATATGTCGGCATCCCTATCACGGCGCCGTCCTTGTTGAACGGCATCGTCCCACTGGCCGAAAGAGGGGCTTGCAGAGACGGTGGGATGGGATGCAGAAGAAAGAAGAAGGCAACATTCACTCATTCATCATTGACATATATATACGCATATATCTATTCATTCCACGGGGGAAAGCATACAGGGTTTATTCTGGCATCGGCGTTGTCGCGCGATTGCCATTGAAACAAACGAAGAACAGATGCAGAGATAATAAACGGAAATGATGAGAGAGAGGGGGAAGGTTTGGCTCATATCATCGCCCCTCCCCCCCTTCTCATTTACATTGCGACAGAAGAAGGAAACAGACGGTAGAAGAGGGGGATTAACTGGGAGAATCACACCGGGAGAATCACACCGACCCACCTAAAACAAGAGAAAGGAGCAGACCACTCTTCTTTATTCTCCGACACCGGGGGTAGGGCGGAGCAGAGGACGGCGGTGGCGGCCAAAGGAAAAAAACCCATAGCTCCTCTCGCCATAACCCTTTTTTTCGAGGCCTCTCTGATTGGTGCTCTCCGACCCTTCTATCCTTTTTTTTCTTCTCCCTTTGATTCCTCTCTTCTTCCTTTTTTGAAGCCACGGCGTATATGTAGCCATAGTTAATCCGGCGCCATGGAAAGGGGCGCGTCGGATTCAATGGCGTCGGGGGATATGTCCCCAGTTGATATTGGCGCGCCGGATTTGGCGGCGCCGGATTAAGGGGCGCCGACGTCCTTTTGTGCTCCAATTTAGCTTTTTCACTCGATGCGGGCTAGCCGATAGGTCCGGGGATGGTTCCGGAGGCTCCCGTTGACTGTTCCTCTCGCCCTGGTCCTTGGAAAACCCTGGGGGGTGTTGACGAAGCTCTCCGCGCGGTGAATGACCTTGCTCGGAGCTTCGTGTGTGTTCGGCTTCGAGCATACGGGTCTTCTGCCGGTACGGCCTTCGATACTATGATTCGTGCTTCCAGCTCAGACGGACTTGTGCTCGAAGCTTCCTTGTGGGATGGCACAACATCCGGGATAGTTCCGCCTTGGCTGGCGACCAATCGGCCACTAACGGGCCCACTATGGCGAGAAGCCGAACACGTGTCGGGTGATCGGGACCTTCTGCTGACAGAAACTTCGGCTCCTTGTTGTGAATGGCCGAGGACGTTCTTCCTCAGGAGAGTCTTCATTCAGGTGGCGAGCCACCAGGTAGACCGTCGTCCTTGGTCGGGCAACGGGTGTAGGGTTGCGGCATGACGAGGTCGATGCCGGATCATTGGGCATGCTTGGTCGCACTGCCGGTTAGTTGTGGATTTATCTCGAATTTCCTGAGGCGAAGTCCCCAGTGTTCACTTCCAGGTGACTCGAGGCTCTGGCAACTTGAGAAGCCTTTCGTCAGTTGATCTTCATCGGCTTCTGTGCTTTAGTGGGCCGTATCATTCGTCTTTGCGGCTTGGTCGCCGAATGATCATATTTTGAGTGCCAACGGGGGTTCAATAGATTTGAACCCAATATGTCTTAAACAAAGCGCACAAATCACTTAACCAACTAAGCTAAGAATTTTGTTGTATTATTTTATATATATTATATATAATGAGTCTTTTTTTATTTTGACATATTACAGGATGGACCGAGACGGACTGAGACGATACCGTCCCGAGACGCCCGAGACGGCAAACCTTGCCTGTTACAACCATTTAAAATCGTAAAGAAATCCCAACTCGGACGTCCACAGCGAGAAGATCCTAAAATAGGGCACCGTCCAGACTTGCTACCCATTTAGACAGATAAGGGATCGATCAACCGATCTTGGTGGGTCAGTCGACCGACCCTGGGTCTGTCGACTGACCCGACCAGGTCAGTCGACCGATTGTGGGGATGAAAAATTTATCATATTACTTTTATTTTGTTTTATTTTTTTAACGTGGGACGTGCCAGTCACTTTCGTGACAAAATTTATTGTGCGCTCGCCTGACTAGTTAGACAATGATGGGTGATCGTGTCAGGACCGGAAGTCCGCCATACCGTAAAAGCTATGGTTTTAATTATGCCCTTCCGAAAGAAGGACAACCCTTGATTAATCGCCAAAGTAGAAGGGTCATTGGGGCCGAAAAATATATGAAAATAATGCTCGTTTTGTGAAATGGAAGTAGAGTTAAGTCATGCATGCAAGCACACAGCATGGTTATATTTATTCTATTTAATCGATTTTTGATACAAGATGGAGAATTGGGGTTCGAAACCCACCTCACACTTAGTGATAGCTTCCAGTCGGGCGTAACCTGACTATCTGCAAATCACCATTTCATATACCACAGAATCGAGAAATGCAAGCACTCGTGCACGTGCATGAGCAAATATATATGTGGAGGTTGATTTCTTTATTCGGAAACGTGCGCTGGAGTTGGAATTAGTTGAATCGGGAGTAGAAGTCGATTTTAATTCTATGCATGTTAGCTTGAGATTATGTTGTTATTATTTTATTTAGTAATTTATTTACATATTTATTCGACATATTCAAATAACATTTTGGTAACATCTCCCCTATCCCGAAGAGTATCAGGGAGGATATAAGAGACTCGTCCACGAAGAGTCAAGACCAAAAAGACGGTCATGCCCAGATGGCACTCCCGTACCTCATGCTGGATGAAGGAACGATCTCAGTCACTCATGAGATTGTGAATTCATGCTTGCCTTTTTATTATGGAACCGTCCTTATTAATACAGCCCATGCATATGGGTTCATCAGAACCAGTATGGTTGCGCCTTCACGGGTTCACATGTAACTGAGACAATATATGCCGGGGAGCGGCACTTATTTATTTATTTATTCTCTTTATGGGGCACCTTGCTCTCATAATTTGGCACGAGTAGTCGTGAGGCCGTGACCCCCACAAGAGGTGAAAATCGAGCGAAAAGTCGAGGAAGACCCGATGCGGAGTGGGGAATGAAACTCCGATTAAGAGAATTTCGACAACATCTCCCCTTGACCTGGGATGTGTCGGGGGGATACATATAAGAGGCTCGTCAACAGAGGACTGAGACAAACTCCGAAAAAATCGGACATGCTAAAATAACAGCTCGGACCCATAGTGGATGGCAAACCTCCGGGGACATACCCATCGGGAGACCCGCACTATCCAAAGGTCGTAAACCATGATTGCCAACTATATTAACCCGTGGACCGCCATGGTATATACATAAGGGCTCCACGAAGTGGCCGTATAGCCATAGGCCGATGGATTTAGAGAAATTGGAGTGTTATATACTCATGAGGAGTAACTTAATATCCACCCAGAGAGTGGTCGGAAGACTCCGATTATTTGTATAGCAAGGGAAACAGTGATCATCCTGTGCCCATTCTCCGATGAGGAGCCATGCTGGGGATTTTTAACATGCCCCTGTCGGAGGTAGGGTGCGCCAAGAGAAGAATTGGTCTTGGAAAACAGATGAGGCAGGCCCATGGCGGCCAGGCCTGTGAGCCGGCGGCCAGGTGAAATGAGAAGGCGGCCTCACCTTTGGCAGGTAATTTGGCGGCATGTAAATGAGACGGGATCTGGCAGCTAAACGTGAGACGGCGGCTGGCCTTTTGGCGGGTAAACTGATAGAGCTCTGTATATATATATATATGTATATATATTATTATTATTATGAATATATGAAATACCTAGGAAAACATGTGACACGGCGGCAGGGAAAGAAATGAGACGGCGGCAACACATGTGCATATGCGAAATGCCACTGGATGAGACGGCGGTCGGGAAAAAGCGAATGTACATGTTTATAAACTTATTAAACCGGCTGGGTAAAGGGCCGAAGGAAATGAGACGGCGGCTGGGTGTATTTGGATTATCTAGTGATTAATTAATGCATGCAAAATGTTATACATGTACACCTATATACATACAAGAGTGAGCCGGGGGCTGGTGCATGTTGGAGTGGAATGAGGTGGCGGCTGGACTGCACATGCATGCAAGTTTATTCACGTGTGTGATGATGGAGTGAGGTGGCAGCATATGTAAGGTGGGTTGCATGCCTTATTCATATGTATGAGAGTTACGTTGACTAACGGCTGATGGACTCAAATGATATGGCGGACGTATATGCATGACACGAAAGTGGAGAATGGTTCAGGCGGCTTGGTTAGACTTAACATGAAGTGGTGGCATTTATATGCATGTGCGCATACGAGCGGCACTCGTGAGACGGCGGCTGGGAAATTGGGAACACGGCGGCCGGGATAACGGTTGAGGCGGTGTGATCCGGCGGTAGGGGACAAAATGAGAAGGCGGCTGGCAATTTGGGCTGGCCGCCGGATCACTTCTGCAAACCCAGGAAAGACAGAGCGGCAGTTCAGCGAACAGGGGATCGGAAAACGTCAGTTTTAATAGCGTGAAAAATCACAAATCCCCCCGTTTGAAGCATCCAGAGGTCCCAGCAAATTAGTATCACAGGATCCTAGGATTTACGTGAACAGGGAACTAAAAGTTTGAACACACAGACACGGCGACTTATAACTGTGGGCAGGGGGATTAACTTGCACACTACAATAAAATTAACCTATAATCACGAATTTTACCTACGTTTAAAGAAAACGTAAATATATACGATTTATTCCGACGTTTTTAAAATTACGTACGTTTCATTATAACATAGGTATATGTCCACCTTATTCTAACAATTTTTAAATAAACGTAAGAAAAAATAATTTATTCCTACATTTTTTAAATAAATATGAGAATAGACCTTACATATTATTTCGTTTTTAATAAAGCGTAGGGATATAATATTTTTTTAAAAAATAAAAATGTAAGAATTGAGTGTGACCCCAAAGGCGTCAATGTACAATAAATTTGGATGCCCGATAGATTTTCATTTTCCCCCATTTTGCCGCTCACCCTCGAATCTCTGTTCCTCATCGCGACCTCCTGCTTCCCCACGAAAACCCTGTCAACCCAGTCAGCTACCCTCTTCTCTGTCTCCGGTGATCTCCATGTTCCTATGTCCGTTGTGGAAGAGGAAGTCATCTTCCTCCTCGTTTGCTAGACCCTTCACCTCATTCTCATCCCCTTCCTCAATATCTCAACCCTCCTCCCTTGCGGAAGCCATGAAACCCCCTCGCCACATACGCTGCCGCTACCAGAGGAGGAAGCCCCTCCCCCGTCCAGGAAGCGCCGTTGCCAGAATAAGCTCTTATCCGGCATGGTCCTCACCGATGGCGTCTGCGTGCTCCGCCCCCACACCTCGCTCCTCGCCTTCTATAACATGAAGCTCATGGATGAGGCCATCGAGATGCAGATTGATGGTGGTGCCCCGAAGCCCCGCCCCCACAGGGGAGTGGGTAACAGGTGGGGAGGGGAGTTTCGACAGGGGCAGGGCACAGCAAGGGGGGTTCCTGCGGGGGAGGGGATTTCCGAAGTGGGAGGCGAGTAGCAGAGGGGCTCCATAGTGGGATCGAGGAGGGTAGTGGAGAGGGAGGGGCAAGGGTTCCGACGGCGGAGGCGGATAGCAAGGGGAGACGAAAGGACGCTCTCATGATCACCACCTACATAATGCTTTTGCTGCTGAATGATTAGTTTTCTGCTTCCGCGTTGTGTTGACTGCCGCCACTCCATGTTTCTGTCTTGAACATGTATGTTGTGCTATGCAGGTTAAGGTCTGTAATGGTAAATTACTAACCGTGATGGCCTCTGTTAAAGGCTTTCGCACAATAGGCTCCAAGCAGGATCTCTAGAGACACGCCATGGTGGACCTGTTGCAGCAGCTCAGCAGAGTGTCTGCAAATGTGGGTACTTGAAACATCCCTTTATATTTGTCCAGGACAATTCGATTGACTTTCTTGTGTATTTAATTTAATTTTTAAATAACAAAAGTTCCCTTTTAAGTGCATTCAACGTCACTGTTTGCCATCACTCTTACCTTTTGTTCACTATCACGTGCTGATGGCATGCAAGCTTATGAGTCTCTGATGAAGGCTTTAGAGGAACATAACAAGGTGCCTTTTTGGACTATGCTTTTCGAATTTTAGTGGATATGCATCAAATGCGATACGATCTAATGCATTCTCGTTGAAGTGTGATGCTTGGTGACAACATACGACTGTTTTAAGATGAGGATGACATCCTCCCCATATCCGGGCGATTTTGCGGGAAGTCTTATATTTTATTTTAGATTTAGGGGGGGTTCCTCTGATTATGGAATGGACTCTCTCTGAGGAGGTAAGGGTGCACATATGGGGCTACACGAATGGCCAGTGCAGTGTCCATTTCATGGGGTGCGCATCGTATCAGACGATGAGGTTTGAGTGCTGGACCTTTCCCCACTGACCGCAGTCAGTGTTGATTTACATCGGCATAACGTCCGAACACCCTTGTTTAATTGTCAACAAAAAGGTCTAGAATTTCCCTCCAAAGTTTTAATAGAGGACACATCAACATAGGTAGCTTGCATCGCACTTTTGACTCCCAATGGGTGAACATAAAATGTATGAGGGGCAAGGCTTGGCTAAGACCAGGTTGAACTGGGCAACACCTTACTGTATCTGGGGATAGAAGTGAGCTAAAGGAGCCCAGGAGTGCACTAGGGTGCCCTGTTGATTGCCTGGATATCACGGGCATTGTGGTAATTTGCCATGTCCAGTGACACTATGGTAATTTTACCTTGCTGGAAGTTTTATCATAATCTGGGGTGGCCTGCCAAGCAAGGATTGACTCTAGAAGGCTCAAGGGGTGTTTTCAAGAGCTGTTGGGAATTATCAAGGCATTTCAAGGTTGGAAGGGTATTTTCGTAATTTGGACGTGACCCTATATGGAGTGGTCCGTGAAAGACACTGGGGTCGCGGGACCATTTGAAGGCATTTCTTGAGTATGGAGAGGTCATGAGGTCCTTAAAGATAATGCGCACCCTTAGCTGACATATATGTAATTTTCTTTGTAGGAGGAGTTTCTTCACAATTTTCCTCAACTGGCACCCGTCGGGACAACATCACACACCCTTGTAATTTTTCATAAACTTCATTATAAAAGTTGTCGACGAGTTGTCAACTGTACACGGTATCACCGCTCTGAGGCGGGAACATGATTACAAGGCCCACATGGGGGCTAAAATGTAAATCCCGCGTAGGGGCGTAACAACCACGCCCGCACAGGGGCATAATGACAAAGCCCACGTAGGGGCATAAAGACAAAGCTCACGTGGGGGCATAATGACAAAGCCCGCATAGGAGCATAAATACAAGACCCACGTAGGGGCACAACAACCACACCCGCGCAGGGGCATAATGACAAAACCCACGTAGGGGAGTAACAACTATGCCCACGTAGGGCATAATTAATGACAAAGTCCGCGTAGGGGCATAAATGCAAGACCCACGTAGGGGCACAACAACAAAGCACACGTAGGGACATAGATACAAGACCCACATAGGGGCATGACGACGAAGCCCACGTAGGGGCACAAAAATGAAGCCCACGTAGGGGCATAAATAAAAGTCTAGGGTGTTACATACCCCAAGTGGGCCAAGACAACGAACAAGTCTTCTTCTTTCTCTCCGAAAAAAAAGTTCTCTCTCCAAAAGTCCCCCTTAAGTGAGCCCCGTAGGGGGTATTTATAGAAGGTGAGGGACTGGCCCGGGGTGGGCCGAACCCGGGCGGGGCAAAGCCACCCCGGGCAGGTCAATTTCTCCCTCTCTCTTCTTTTTTTTTTTTTGAAATGGGCAGACGGAACCCCCGGGACCGGCCCGGGACTGCCCCGCCCCGGGCAGGTCCGCGCGGACCTGCCCGGGGTGGGGAGGCCCCGGGCGGGTCCTCCTCGGGGCGGGCCACCCCGGGCAGGCCTGCCCGGGGTCACGGGGCTCCGAACGGGTCCATCCGGGGTGGGCCGACCACGGGCAGGACCCGGGCGGGTCCCTGACCTGCCCAGGGGTGGCTAGCCCCGGGCGGGTCCCTGACCTGCCCGGGGGTGGCTGGCCCCGGGCGGGTCCCTACTGGCCTGAGCATACCTGCACTGCTGCGGGGGACCTTCCCGGGGGTGGCTGGCCCCGGGCGGGTCCCTGCTGTCCACCCCGGGCAGGTTTACTGCGGTCCGCCCCGGGCCAGTCTGCTGCTGTCCACCCCGAGCGGGTCTTGGCCACCCCGGGGAAGTCTAATGCTGCTGCAGTCCACCCCGGGGAGTTCTAGTCACCGCTTTCTGTAGTGGTGAACTTAAGTAATAGTTCACCTCATATGTAGGTGGGCAAAAAATGTTGCCAACAAATGCCCCCCACGGAGCGTTTGTCAAAGTCGGAGGCGGAGGCTGGCGGTCCATGCCCTCCGTCGTCATTTTTTTGCACCTGAGTCTTCTTGACATGGGGAGATCATTGTGGGACTGCACCTCACTGCTTCGTTGCTTTCCATAGAGCTGAGAGTTGATGCAGGTTTGTCTCAATGAGACCCTCCAGTCTAGAAGTGATGTAGGCCAACCTCGGCGAGGCACTTTGACCTGGAGTTGATGTTGACCAACCCTTATGGTATATTGGTCGAAGCTGATGTATACCATCCTCTGGGACATGTTGGCCGTATTCCAACTGGAGCAGGATGCTCGATGCTGGTGGGAATCCATATAAGCAACACTGCCAGAAGACCATGTCACATGGGATGAATTCATGAAGCATTTTAACAATAAGTACTTCTCCGACCATATCCAGGAGAAGAAGGCCACGGAATTCGCCGTTCTAAAATAACGGGGCTTAAAAGTGGCCGAATATGAGGCTCAATTTTCCAGATTATCTAGGTATGCACCCCACTTGGTGTGTACGGAAAAGATGAAGGCGAGAAGATTCCTCAACGGGCTTCGGCCCCATTATATTACACAGCTTGCACCAATGGACATCCAAGTCTATTCGGAGATAGTTCGGTGTGTCCAATTGTTGGAAGACGCCACCGAATTATCCGAGAGAATCCGAGGAAGAGACAAGAAGGAACCCATCACAAGCCCGGGAAAATTCAAACAATCATTCAACAAGAAGCGGTTCTTCATGGGAGGGGAGCCCTCCAAGGCAAAGAAATTTTAGAAGAATGACAGGCCATTCTCCACCACCACACCATCAAAGGAAATTTGCAAGTATTGTGATAAAGCTGGCCATAAGACCAAGGAATGCTGGAGGAAGTTAGGAGCTTGTCTTCGATGCGGGAGCCGAGAGCATCGAATCCCAGACTGCCCACTGATGAAGGAACAAGACACCAAAGACGAGAAGCATCCGGTAAAGAAACAAGGCCGTCTGCAAGCTCTCCGAGAGACGGAACCCACTGAAGTCAGAATTGTGGAAGGTACTCTCACTATTTGTTCAAAAACTGCTCAAGTTTTATTCGATACCGGAGCAACTCATTCATTCACTTCTAAGAACTTTGCTGCTTCATTTTCTAAGAAACATGAACTGTTAGATTTGGTCATATCTACACCTCTTGGGAATGAGTCTGATATCACTTATCACTATCCAAACTGTGAAGTGATGATTACGGGAAGCAATTTACCTGCTGACCTGATATGCCTAGATATGAAGGGTTATGATGTCATACTAGGTGCCGACTGGTTATCTACATATCAAGCAACTGTAGATTGCCGGCATGGCAAGGTAACTTTCGTGGATTTCTCAGAGCTAGTTTACAATAGCCCTCGGAGTAAATCACTTCTTATATCTGCACTCCGAGCTAGAAGGCTTATGGATAAGGGATGCATGGCTTTCATAGCATTCGTGACTGCCACGGAAGTTGAGAAGGTTAAACTTGAAGACATCCGTGTAATTCGGGATTTTCCCGATATTTTTTCAAAAGATTTAACCGGCTTATCCCCAGAAAGGGAAGTGTCGTTCACAATCGACCTTGTCCCTGGTGTTGGTCCTATTTCTAGGGCACCATACAGAATGTCCCCTGCTGAGCTGAAGGAACTAAAGGAACAACTAATGGAGTTATTGAAAAAGGGTTTCATCAGGCCGAGTACTTCCCCTTGGGGAGCACCCGTGATGTTCGTCAAAAAGAAGGACGGATCGATGAGACTATGCATCGACTGTCGACAGCTAAATCATCTTACAATCAAGAACAAATACCCGCTGCCGAGGATTGACGAACTGTTCGATCAATTATCAGGAGCTTCATGTTTCTCCAAGATTGATCTTTGTTCTGGTTACCACCAATTGAAGATCAAAGAAGAAGACATCCATAAAACCGCATTCCGAAGCAGGTATGGGCATTACGAATTTACGGTTATACCTTTCGGACTAACAAATACCCCCGTAGCTTTTATGCAGTTAATGAACAACATATTCAGGCCCTATTTAGACCAATTCATTGTGGTCTTTATTGATGATATTCTGATCTATTCCAAGACCGAAGAGGATCATGAAGAACATCTCAAGAAGGCATTACAGATATTAAGGGAAAACAAGATCTATGCCAAATTCAGCAAGTGCGAGTTCTGACTCGAGAAAGTATCCTTCTTAGGCCATATTATTTCGAAAAACGGAATTGATGTTGACCCCTCAAAGGTCGAAGCCGTGAAGAATTGGGAACGCACAAATGCAATGAAAATTTGAAGCTTCTTGGGTCTAGCTGGTTACTACCGGCATTTTATCAAGGACTTATCCAAGATTGCAGTTCCTCTGACGAGGTTAACCCGCAAGAAAGTACCTCATGAGTGGAATGAAGACTGTGAAAAGAGTTTCCAAGCTTTGAAGGATCTCTTGACCACTGCTCCAGTCTTATCATTACCAATTGAAGGAGAAAAATACGAGGCATATACCGATGCTTCGGGTATTGGCCTCAGATGTGTATTGATGCAGAATGGAAGAGTCATTGCATACTCTTCCCGACAATTGAAGAAACATGAAGAGAACTACCCAGTTCATGACTTAGAACTGGCTGCGGTAGTATTCGCTTTAAAAATATGGAGGCACTATCTCTACGGAGAACAATTCACTGTGTACTATGATCATAAAAGCCTCAAGTACTTATTCTCCCAAAAGGAGCTGAACACACAGCAAAGGCGTTGGCTCGAGTATCTCAAGGATTTCGACTAGTGGAGATAAAGAGCAAGCTGGACGAGAGACTGGATTTCAAGCTAGCACCTGATGGCAGATTTCTATTTCGATCATGAACGGACATGTGTGCCCGACTGTCCCGAATTGAAGAAGAAGATTCTTGAAGAAGCTCATGGATCGAGGTACACGATCCACCCTGGAGCCACTAAGATGTACCAAGACTTGAAAAGAACTTTCTGGTGGCCTAACATAAAAAGGGAGGTAGCATACTTTGTATCGCGTTACCTCACATGTCAACAAGTGAAGGCAGAACATCAAAAACCCGCTGGAAAGCTACATCCGCTAGATATTCCCAAGTGGAAGTGGGAAGACATTGGCATGGACTTTATCATGGGTTTGCCCAAGTCAAGAGGCAGATATGATGGAATTTGGGTAATTATCGACCGGCTAACCAAATTGGCCCATTTCTTACCCATAAAAAGCTGATGGTCAGTCGACGTACTTGCTGCCCTGTATATCAAGGAGATGGTTAGATTGCAAGGAGTTCCTGTCTCGATCGTATCTGACCGAGACCCGCGCTTCACCTCTCATTTTTGGAAGAGTCTACAGCACTCTCTGGGGACGAAACTCAACTACAGCACTGCTTTCCATCCCTAGACAGATGGACAGACCGAGAGGACTAATCAAGTTATTGAAGATATGTTGAGAGCATGCATTATAGACTTTGGCAGAAGCTGGCATGACCACTTACCAACAGCCAGATTTGCATATAACAATAGCTATCAAGCTAGTATACAAATGGCACCTTTTGAGGCATTATATGGCAGGAGTTGTCGATCTCCTATATGTTGGGATGAAGTTGGTGAAAAACAAACTCTAGGCCCAGACATGGTACGAGATTCTACCGAGAAGATACATCTCATTAGAGAAAGGTTGATGATAGCACAGTCCAGGCAGAAATCTTATGCCGATAATGGAAGGCGAGACCTGAAATTTCAAGTCGCAGATCATATTTTCCTCAAGGTATCTCCGGGCCAAGGCATTAGAAGATTCAGTGTTAAAGTTAAACTCACACCAAGGTTTATTGGTCCATTCGAAGTGCTGGAAAGAGTAGGCGAGGTGGCTTATCGCATCGCCCTACCTCCGCAACTGTCAGAAGTGCACAACGTGTTTCATGTTTCTATGCTGAAGAAATACGTGCACGATCCCCTCCATGTCATTGACCACAATGATTTAGTGGTACAGAAGGACCTTACCTACGAGCAGAAGCCAATGAAGATCCTCGACCGAGAAGTTCGAGTTCTAAGGAACAAGACGATCCCTATGGTGAAAATCTAATGGAATCGATGTTTAGAACAAGAAGCTCCATGGAAAACTGAAGAATCTATGAAGAGGAGATTTCCAGAGTTATTCTAATTGTAAGTACTATGCACCTTTCCTATTCCCATATAATGTAGTTGAATTTGGGGACCAAATTCTCTTAAGTAGGGGAGGGTGTAGCACCCCCGATCAATACCTTTGCGTAAATTTAAATCTTCTTCTTAAAAGAAATTATACATGAAGGGCTTACATAAAAAACACAACCTCACAAGGACTATAATGAAAATATACAAGCCAACCCTATTTTATAACATAAAGAATCATGAGGGCTTTGTGTAAAGAGTCAAACCTTAGGGGGTTAGCATATAAAATTACAAATCATCACCTTATGTATACGTAACCTACTCTTCTTAATAGAATTCTAGGTTTTGTTTAAAGAACTAAAATATAGGAGGACTAGCATGCAAATGTGCAATCCAACTTTATGCACATGGGTAAAGAATCTTACATAAGAGGTCTTGTAGAAAGAAACAAAATTAGGGGAGGGCTATTCTATAAAATTACAAAACAACTTTAAACACAAGGGGCCATGTTGTACGTAAGTGGACTTCCACTTTGTCCACTTAGTGAAATTGACGCCCCTCATTAGGGCGTCAATTTCCAAATTGAAGATCAGGTTGGAGGCGTCATTTTTAAGAGGACCTCACTCCAATAAAATATTAATATATATATGTATATCACGTGAGTGGGACAGAAGTGTCTAACAAATGACGCCCTCTTGAAGGGCGTCATTCTCATTAATAATCCCACAATAATGCTACCCAAACAAATGATGCCCTCATGCAAGGCGTCATTTATTAAATGAACGACCCCTTAAAGGGCGTCATTTAAACACATGATTCTAGAAGATTGAGACACGAACAGCCCCATTTCGTTGGCTAAGCATTAATCTAGGATCGTGCTTCCCAAACCGGACCCGCAAGGTAATAACCAATACCTGCAAATCCCTATAACTAATCCCCTATGAACCACTGTCAGAGGCTACTGCCATCTTTTAGTGCTTGCAGAAGGGAATGTTTCCCTTCGTTCCTCGAGAAGCGTGAAGTATACGTCCTGCTGCGGTGGCGGGGAACGCGTGGCTTCATCATGTCATCTTTCCTAGTAATCACACGTCAATAGGTAGGTGTTCTCAAATCTTGCCTAACTAGTAGTTAAATAGGTTAATTGATGCATGTTTAGAGTTCGATCAACTAGTCAACCATGCTATATATATATATATATATATATTTACCATGACCAAGAATAATACCATGTTATACATCTGTTAATAGCTTGTTACATACTATTATCATGATTTTTTTATGAGTTTGAACTTAGTTTATTAGCATGATTTCATGAGCTTTTTAACGTATTTTATCACACTAGTTTTCATTCTTAATAATCCTATTTTAAACCTTAATATATAGCATCTGTTAATATAATACGTTCATGGGTTCAAGACCCGGAGGGTCCTAGCACTCTGGTAAATGGCGCCCCTGACAAGTGTTGTGTAGTGGACAACGGATCTAGAGGGGAGGGGTGAATAGATCAGCCCCACTTTTTGCAATGCGGCCCTCTAAACAGCTAGTTAAAATGAATTGCAGCGGAATAGAAACTAGCTTCCAAGAATGCTATGATTCACTTAGCAAGATAAGCAAGATATATAATAATTCGATCCTAAGCATGCATCTAGAACGAATCAATCACATAAGCAAACCACACTAGACAGGATTTTTAAGGTGGTTCGGACTGAATCCTCAGCCCTACGTCCACCCCTCACCAAAACCCGGTGAGGCTTCACTTGTGCAGTGCACCAAACCGCAAATCGGAAACCACCGATTGCCTTCCTACTCACCACCTGGTAGGGACGTCAACCGCAAATTGGAACACCCTCCAATTGTCTTCCTACTAACCACCGGTAGGGACGAATCACACTTTCAATGTTTAAACAATAATGAAAATGAAACAAATGTAAATGAACTAAAACAAGAGATTGAGTTATGAGTGAAAATGAATTGGCCCTTGTATGGAATGTTGATCAGCAACAAGGCTCCTCTTGGCTTCAACTCAATCTTCTTGATTCACCCTTGATTGGATGAATGTTCTTCACGGAGTACTGTTCACGTGAACAGTACCTCTTCCTTCAATTCTTCTCTCTTGATCTTCTCTTTGAACTTCTTTGAATGAATGAAGGAGATGATGAAGCTACCTTGAATCTTGATTGCTTCTTTAGCTTCTAGGAGTTTGAATGCTTGAAATATCACCTTGGATGAGCTTGAAAGAGCTTGAATGGATGTAGATGATTTCCCTTGATAGTGAGCTTCAATGGATCCCCTTGAGATGATGAAGAGGATGAAGGATGCAGCTTTCTCTTCTCTTGGCCTTGATCTTGATCTCCACTTGAATAGCTTAAACACTTGAGGATGAAGACCTTCTTCACGGAGTACTGTTCACTGCTACAGTGCTCCGAATTCCTCTCCCTTGAACACACTCTAGCAGCCTCCCTTGTAACCCCCTTCAAGCATTAGGTTTTCCATCCCCTCAAGTGTTGGTTTTATAACCCTTGAATGGTCCATAGATGCCCCCTAGACCAGATCCACAAATCATGGAAGATTAGGTAAGATTTGATTAAACAAATCCATGGAAAGGGGCTAGCCACGAGGTGGATTTCGAGGTCAAACAAGGTTGGCTCGGGGCTGGCGGTCGACCGGAATTCATGGGCCGGTAGACCGGAACCTGCTGCAGCTAGAACATTTTGGCTCTGGCAAAACCGGTCGACCGGACGCCTGGGGGCGGTCGACCGAAACCTGTAACAATGTCAACATTTCAGTTCTGGGAAAACCGGTCGACCGGAAAAGTAGGGGCGGTCGACCGAAATCTGTAATTCCTGGAGTGTTTCGTTTCTGGAAGAACCGGTCGACCGGAAAGGCAGGGGCGGTCGACCGAAACCTGTAAAACGTGGAATTCTTAGGCTCTGGCAAATCTGGTCGACCGGCCAAGATGTGTAGGTCGACCGGAAATACCTATACCTGCAAAAATGAAGTGTTAGACCAATGAGACATGTTCATAAGTCAAGATATTCATGTCCTCATCAATTTAATGTATTTTAGGATTGAAATCAACATAGAATATGCTTTGAGCATTTCTAAATTTTGTTCCGGGGGCTCCGCCCCCGGAAACCCCCGCAAGGGGCGCTGCCCCCTTGACCCCCGCGACCTGACCGGGCAGGTCGATCCCCGCGACCTGACCGCGCAGGTCGATCCGCGTGCGAGGGCGCAACATTGAGCTTTCATGTGCATATCTGTCATAAACACAACAGAACATATGTCAGTCATATAAGAGTGAAAAGCAACAATGACGAATAGTGTTTAGCCATTATCAAAACCAAGAATATCACAGAACACATATGACTATAGAATGATGTCGAATGACCCAAGTGACCATATGAAACTCAAATAACCACAGGGGCACAACAACAAGGGCGCCAATTACCAAATTGAAGACTGCGCAAGCAGTCGTCATTTAAATGAAGACATGCACCATGTCGTCAATTCGATTTCTGAAATTTTCAGAAATTGTTAATTCAACACATTCAAAAATCTATAACTATCCAACTAAATCACAGAATTTTTGCTTGAACATGTTTCTGGAATCTTGATATTTTTCTCAACATATTCGTATCATTACTTCCTGATTCAGAACCTTTTCACACTGATGAATAGTAAATGAATAGTGTACCATCCTCTATAAGAGGCGCCCCTGACCAGGGCGCCAATTACAGAATTGAAGACTTCGCACGAAGTCGTCAATTAAATGAAGACTTGAGCAATGACGTCAATTCAATTTTCTGGAATTTTCAGAAATTAATAAATCAAAGTCTTCAAAAATCTATAACTAATAAACTGAACCATGAAAATTTTGACGGAATATATTTCTGTGATCCTGAGATTTTTCTCCATCTAACCATGTCTTCGGATTATAATTTAGAAAAACATTGGAGAAATGAATAGTGACTTGTATCACAGAACTTACAGTTCTGATGCGAAGCACAACTCACAAGGGGTTGAAACTTAAATTGACGACACCATGAGAGTCTTCAATTAAATGAAGACTGCTCACAGGTCGTCAATTCATTGAGAAAATTAAAGATATAATATTTGAAAATTAATATCTATGAAACTAAAAGTCAATAATTTTAACTGAACATGTTTCTGGACTCCCGAGGATTTATACTACACATTCATGTCCTTACTTTCGGATTTTAAGAAACTTTTTCAAAATGAACAGTACTTTGAGTCACAAAACGTATCTGCTCGGGTGGAAATCACCCACTGTAAATGGCGCCCCAAGCCAGGACGCCAATTACTTAATTGAAGACTGCTTGCGGGGGCGCCAATTTACAAATTGAAGACCCGAGAGGAGTCGTCAATTAAAGGACGACTTGTGACGTCAATTCCATTCTCTGGAATTTCCAATAATCAGTAAATCAACACATTCGAAAATCTATAACTATTAAACTAAGCCATGAAAATTTTGCATGAATATAGTTCTGTGATCTTGAGATTTTTCTCTACCTGTCCATGTCCTCGATTCCTGATTTACTGAAAGAATTAGAAATGAATAGTGTTTAAATAGTAAACTGTGACTCATAATGTCGAGCCACCATGTTCAGACAATTATAACTTTTTTTAACATAATCATGAAACTCCTGCATGAACATGGTTCTGGAACCCTCATATTTTTCTCTATTTAACCATGTACTAAATTCTTTATTTACTAAAAGTATTAAAAATGAATAGTGTTTGAATAGTGTTTTGAGTCACGGAATGTACCTTCCCGGCGTAAATCACCCCAATTTATTGAATAGTAAAACCCAACAATTTCGCATGAGCATGATTCCGAACTCCCGAGAATTTCCTCTACATGTTCATATCCTTACTTTTTATTTTTGAGAAATTTTTACGGTATGAATAGTGTATAAAAAGTCACTATTTCAATGCATAGTATAACTTTTCTAAATAATAGAATGTTTTGATATAGACACGTAGATAGGTAGAGAAAAATATAAGGAATCTAACGGTATGCTCATGCATTAGATTGGGTATCATGATTCACATCTATTGAATTTTTAACATGGATGATTTGATTAATATACTAACTAATTTATATACAAACTTAGAAGTCACGACTGTTTAAGCAGTCGTGATTCACGAAAATGACCGACTTAGTGAAGGGCGTTATTTGGGGTGAATAGTATTTGTCAATAGTAAATGAATAGTAAGTGAATAGTAGTGAATAGTGATGAATAGTAATTGAATAGTATTCTTAAATAGTAAACTGGTATATTTGTATAATGGCCCTTATGGGATGTTCTAACTTTTGTTTAACCTTACTATATAATTATCTAGAGTTTTTGTTTAGAAAAAAGTATATAATTAATATTTTTTTATCATTTTTATCGTGGTTTGTACCGACGAAACCCTAAGTCATTTTCTTGCATATTATGAGTTCTTGAATTCCATTCCATAAAAATCTACCTTGTATATCCTACTAAGGCAACTCTTGAAACTCTATATTGACTATAAAATGAGAGTGGATGTCAAAAGTAATACATGAAATGCTGTGCATATAGGGCCCGGTCTGGTCCTGGGAGGAGCACCTGAAGGTACTTGTACCCATGGGAGTTTATTGACCACGGTGTTTAGCATTGCACCGGAGTACTTACTTGACTTGAGACACTCCACCCCTACTCTCTCTTTACTCACTTGACTTGACTTGCGTGGCCCGGAACGGGCAATACTTAACTTGTGGCCCGAGAAAGGGTGAAATACTTGCTTGATTGAAATAGTCAATTCTACTGATACGTACTCAACTTTACTTACTTGAATTAAATTTTTACATACTCGTATCTAAGATATACTTATACATGAGTTCATTCTCGCACTTAAATTCGTAATCGTACATGAATCCCTGCTTGCCCCGGAGTGGCATTTACATCTATAAACTCTTGAAATACTGCTTGTCAACTACTTGAAATATTGATATACTCTCTTTATACAGTTCTTGATCTCTTATTGTTCATCATGTCTAGATTTACCTGTATACCTGATTCTTTTGTACATACGTCATGCATAGCCATACTGATAATACATGCAAATTATAATCCACGTAAAGATTGTTCGAATTTGAGATGTAATTCCTACTGAGCGATTCGCTCATCCAGTTACTTCCTAACATTTTCAGGTGAATCGGATAGCGACAAGAATGGGATTGAGGCCGAGTGAAGAGTGCTAGAACGCCAACCATCTATCATTAGCTAGTCGTGTCTTTGAATTTATTTGAGTCTACCTTGTATTCCCGGTTATGTCAGTTAGTGGTAAAAACTTTGTGTTAAGTCGTGTAGCCTAATGTTTGGCTTTCTAAATCTGGAAATTTATATGGACTATCTTTAATTCCTTTGAGTAATCAAATAATCATCACTTGGACTATTGGAATTTATTAGATTTATTAGTCATTTGCGCACTCCGTAATTATGTATGTTAAAAATTCTTATCGCTCTGATGACACGATCTATATAGACGCGTCACGCTTCTGAGTATCTTCCGCACTCGGGACGTGACACATAAATAAAAACCCGGGATGTTACATATCCCAAGTGGGCCAAGACAACGAACAAGCCTTCTTCCTTCTCTCCGAAAGAAAAGTTCTCTCTCCAAAAGTCCCCCTTAAGTGAGCCCCGTAGGGGGTATTTATAGAAGGTGAGGGACCGGCCCGGGGTGGGCCGAACCCGGGCGGGTCAAAGCCACCCCGGGCAGGTCCGTTTCTCCCTCTCTTCTTTTTTTTTTTTGAAATGGGCAGATGGAACACCCGGGACCGGCCCGGGACTGCCCCGCCCTAGGCAGGTCCGCGCGGACCTGCCTGGGGTAGGGAGGCCCTGTACGGGTCCTCCCCGGGGCGGGCCACCCCGGGGTGGCGGGGCCCCAGACTGGTCCATCCGGGGTGGGCCGACCCCAGGCAAGCCCCGGGCGGGTCCCTGACCTGCCCGGGGGTGGCTGGCCCGGGGCGGGTCCCTGACCTGCCCGGGGGTGGCTGGCCCCGGGCGGGTCCCTGACCTGCCTGGGGCTGGCTGGCCCCGGGCGGGTCCTTGCTATCCTGAGCAGACATGCGCTGCTGCGGGGGACCTGCCCGGGGGTGGCCGGCCCAGGGCGGGTCCCTGCTGTCCACCCCGGGCAAGTTTACTGCGGTCCGCCCCGGGCCAGTCTGCTGCTGTCCACCCCGGGCGGGTCTTGGCCACCCCGGGCAAGTCTAATGCTACTGCAGTCCACCCTGACGAGTTCCAGTCACCCCTTTCTGTAGTGGTGAACTTAAGTAATAGTTCACCTCATATGTAGGTGGGCAAAAAATGTTGCCAACAACGGCTTCCATGTATTTTCAGTTTGGGAATCTTCCATATGGATTTCGTGCCAATACATGGCTCGTCCCTGCTATATACATCGAGGCCCACTCAAAACATCCTTCACTTCCAGCAGAGGATGAAAAATGGGGTGGCAACGGTGGTGGGCAGGGCAGAGATGGTAAGCATTGTCGTAGGAAATGGGCTTCAGACTTTGCAGTTCTGCCAGGCATTCCATGCAAAACTAAAGAAGAGAGGATGATCCGGGATAGGAAAGCCTTTTTATTGCACAATCTATTTGTTGACATAGCAACATTTAAGACAGTTTCTGCAATACAACATTTTGTACATAGTGAAGTATCCTCAAATTCACCCCAAGAAGCACCCCAAGGCTCTATTATGCATGAAGAGCATGTAGGGGACTTGATTATAATTGTAATGAAAGATATCGTAGACGTTAGTGTGAAGCATGTGGAGAAGATTGATGAGATTCAATCACCTGGTATGTCCATTCGGGAGGTTACTCAAAGAAATCTTCTAAAAGGGGTAACAACATATGAGAATGTGGTTGTTCAAGTAAGAAAATAACAAATTTGATAACAAAACACTGAATCTCTTATTTTACTATTCCATGCAATAAGTTGTCATGTTACTGGTGCTGAAGGAACAAGCTTTTTTGCAAGACATTGCCACTCTAGGGGTCGTTGTTGTTAGACACTGTGGATACACAGCCATTATAAAGGTTGCTCGGGATGTAAAAAGGAAGTCTTCCGCATCAGATATTGACATTGGTGATCAACCAGATGGAGGTGCCAATGCCTTGAATATGAATAGGTTTGATATTATTATCTTTTATATGCCACTTGAAAATAACGAGTCAGCAACATTATTTTACTTGTATATGATCAGTGGCATAACCTCATGCATGGATAATTGCTGTATTTTTAATTTACACTTCTCATATAGTTTCAAAACTAATGTGCAGCTTAAGAGTTCTATTCCAAAAATTTCATACATACTCTTCTCTGGAGGGTCAACATTCTCCTAATCCTGGTTGAAACAGAAGTGGCTCGGTTGTTGGTAAGAAGAATGCTTAGGGATAGCTTGATGAAACTGGAAAAGATTATTGAACCTGCGTAGAAGTCCATCAGGTGGGAACTTGGCTCTAGCTGGATGCAACATTTGCAGAAGCAAGATGGTTCAAAGATTGAAGTGTCTAATAGCTGCTCAGAAGATTCTCCAGAAGAACCGTCTCTCAAAGGCCTTGGTAAACAATTTGAACCATTGAAGAGAATAAAAAAGAAGTCAGATCCTGTGGACAGCAATGGTGATACAGCAGTTGACTTAGTCAGACCAAGACGAAATGAAGTGAAGAAAATGAAGTTCAAAAGCTTTTGTCTGAAGAAGCTTTCTTGCGCTTAAAAGATTCAGGGACTGGTCTTGAATCATAATGTCTTAACTTTCACCTCCGAGCACTTTTTGATATTTTCCTTTCAATATGTTATTGTCAAAATTTATCATAGTTTTTTTAAAACTATGCTTTATGCTTGTGGTTTCAAACAATAAAAAAAATTGTGTAGAATTTGTAGCGGCAGGAAAATGGTTCCTAGGCCACGTACCACCTTCTCTATTTATTTGTTGGGGAAGTCATCTCGCGCCCGTAGATGCCTACACACACCAAAAATCAGAAGGGCGTCAGAAGGAGTCCCGGGTGTTACCCCAGGGGACAACCCTCCGATGCTTAAGTCAGCAAGGGATTAATGAGCAATAGAGAGGAGCAAAGTAAGAGAGAAGTAGAGGCCGTAGTCATCGATCCAGGAAGCGTGTAGATCCCCTGCACGTGTGCTCGCCACTCCTAGTGGGCTCTGGAAGAGTGCTCACTGGGTGGTAAGGTCGTGCAAGAGGAAGTGGCTCTCTGGACGTAGTAGATGGCCTCTCTATCGTAGTTGCAGGTCGGATCACTCTCTTCTCAGTAGGAAGCTCTAGTGTCGGAAGTACTCACAGTATCTCCTCTTGCGTAGTAGTGTGGGGTTTAGTAGAAGAATCTACCGTGCTCTTCTCTTTTGTCGATGTCCCTTTTATATGGGTTGTCCTGGAGCGAGGGGCCTCATCCCTTGATAGGGAAGGGTCCGTTTAGTAGAGTAACGTTTCCCGCTATGTTGGCGGGAGTTTCCCGTTGGAGGGCGATACCTCCGGCGTCGGCCGGTCCCAGGGCGAGTCTTACGGCACTCACGGCGCGTGCTCGCCCGTTACGGAGTCAAGGCTGACGTCGTGCGGGCAACGGTTGGTCATCGGAGTGTCCTCCGGCGAGAACTGCGCTTGGGCCGGCCTTATTGGCGTCGTGGAATCCGATGCTCTGTTGGGCCGGTGATCCTCTTATTGGGTTGAGCATGTACGCTCGCCCTTTGCTTGAGCTTAACACGTCCTAACCTTAATGGGCCGCTCGTGCTTGGGCCATTCCTGGGTCAGACCAGATTTACCCTCCTCACTTCCCCCCTACTCTTAGTTGCCGAGCACTCGCAGGGGACTGAGAGTAGCCCAAGAGAGGGTTCTTCCGGAGGGTGTGATCCGAAAATGATTTTCTCGTACAGTGGGAGTTGGTGGCTTCGAGGCCTGCTTGGCACGTAAGGCACCTCTGGCGGTGGCAAAAGCCACGCTGGCAATGATGACACCGGGCCTTGTCCTGTTCTGGGGATGTGGGCTCAAAACGGCCGCCTGGCCTCGATATTCGTACCACCGTGGCGGTAGGCGTCCCTTCGTCTGACCCTCAAGGGGCAACCGTCGAACTGTAGTGGGCAATTTATAAGAAGTGCCGTGTGACTTTTTGCAGACCATACCCACGTCTCGCTGGTCGCCGCGCTCCGTCGTAGGCTTCTTCCTCCCTTTGCCTGGTGAGGATCCTTCTTTCTCGATTCTTCTTCTCTTCGGTAGTGATGCCTCCACGTAGGAGAGCTCTCACTGTCGAGTCTTCCTCTTCGGAGGGCATGCCCTAAGGCCGGGGCGGTGTGCCGAGCACTTCGGGTGCAGGCACTAGTCAGCCTGATTCCCAACCTCTGGTGGCCTATAGGGTATTCCATGGTTTGCGGGAGACCTTCCAGATCCCCCCCGAGTACGACGTCGTCTTTCCTGGTATGGGAGATGACATAATGAGTCACCCTACTGGCGGGATCATGATCCCGGTGGCCTCTTCCAGGCGGGTCTTCATATTCCGGTCCATCCTTTTATCTCGGCCGTCTCTGCCACTACGGGCAGAACCTTGGGGGCATAACTCCCAATTCTTATAGCATCCTATGCAGGCTTGTCTATGCCTGTCGTCGAGCATCGGTGGCGCCGAGTGTCGACTTGTTCCAACAATTCTTCCTCCTCCAGAGTTGCCCATCCGACACCTTTTTTGCCTATTTCAAGGCTCGTACCCATGACCATTTTATCACAGTTTCTCGTACCGCGGCCAACCGTAAGGGGTGGGCAGAGCGGTACGTATACCTGATCAAGTCGAAGGATTGGGAAAGAGCCTATGACGATTGGATGCGGAATGGCTTTCCTCGCCCTTGGCGTGATTTGAAGCCTCCCCTCAATCTAGAGGACTGTCGAGATCTGAAGGCTGTTTCCCGGTATCCCCTCGTCGATGCAGACCACGTCTTGACCCCGGTGCTACTTCAAGAGCTGGGGTTGTGTCCTCCGTTGCCACAGGGTACTGGTTTTAATTTCCCGTGGGGGTGTGGCGGTTGTGACTGATGCTTGACTAACCTTGTCTTTATATTTTAAGGGGCGGCTGAAGCGTTGGGGTGGACCCCCGAGATTGTCCGGCTGCCGCGGCTCACCCCTCGCCCCGTGGATCACGTGGCTCT
This sequence comes from Amorphophallus konjac, assembly GCA_022559845.1. NCBI lineage: Eukaryota > Viridiplantae > Streptophyta > Magnoliopsida > Alismatales > Araceae > Amorphophallus > Amorphophallus konjac. The sequence goes on along the minus strand of CM040126.1, from coordinate 120,470,707 downwards.
GGGAACCGGCCAGGTGTCGGTCATCACCCCCCCAGCCCAGGTTGCTTTTGCCCCGGGGAGGTTGCAGTATCCGGCCCCTGTCGGCATTCCTCTGGTGCATTCACCTGAGGCGTCGGTGGCCAGTGGAGGGCCTAGTCTTCGGCAGAGTTCCCCCGAGACCTCTCCTAGTGCACCTGGTGACAAGTCCGCCATAACCGGCAGTGGTCGGGCCTATCTGACTGAGGACGAGTTGGCGGAGATGGACAGTCACCGTCGGTCGAAGAAGAGAGGGAGGGATTCAACCCCGGTTAGGGGCCGGGTCCCACCCTCGTCCGGGGCACCTCCCCCCAGTGTTTGCCCGTCATCGTCGTCGACAGCTGCTACTCCGGTGTCTGTCTCTGGTGGACGGGGGCACGAAAGGGGCAAGGCCCCAGTTGCTGCTGAAGTTGATCCTCTCCCTCTGCAGAGGGTTCCTCCTCGCGGTCAGTCCTCACAGCCCGAGGACTCACCGATGGGGGTGCCTGGTGTCACGGGCACTGTCCACCTCATGATGCGGAGTGCTCGCTGGCATGAGCACGTTGGGGAGTTGGGTCCTGGTATCGTGGATGAGTTGATGGCCATCGCCGCGAAGAGCATGTGCCTGATCGTTAGCGCCTTCGGATTGTGGAGGCACCGTTTCGTGGATGTTGTGCGTGAGCTGGAGGCCGACCGGGCCCTTCAGGCGGGGGTCGAAGGGCGTTGGAAGGAGTCCGAGGCTGCGAACGTCAGACTTCAGGAGCAGTTGTCTCAATTGGAGTTGGCCCTGGCGGGCATGGAGCGCGACCTGGACTCTTTCCGGGCGCGGGCTGACGCAGCTGGAGAGTGGGAGGCCAAGCTGGAGATGAGGCCTGAGCCATGGAGGCCCGCGGCTAGGAGATTGAGGCGGAGCTCTCCGGGCTGCGTATGTCCCTGTCTTCGGCCAGTGAGGAGGCCGTGGAGGCCTTTTGCTCCTCCTCGGCTTACCGGGCTGAGCTGCCGGAGGCGGCTCTGGAGTACTACGGGCCAGCTCGTGACTGCAGCTTCCGGGAGGGCTGGAGCGCTGCCGTGAAGGCCACAGCATGGCACTTTGACCTCGTGGCCCCGGTCCTCCCTCCCTCTTCAGATCCCTATGGTTCAGAGCCCGATGACGAAGAAGGGGGGCCCAAACCCATAGAGGGGGGTGCCGAGCGGCCGGTGTCGAGTGCGGGCGAGTGAGTGCCCGCGGATGTTGCCGTGGTGGACTTGAGTGACGAGCCACCTCCTCCTAGTGCTACTGTTGTGCGTGCTCCTGCTGAGCCCAGGGCACGTGATGATGTAACCGGGGCAGGTCCTTTAGGGGATGCCCCTAGTTGTCTTTTCCTTTCTTTTTTCTGCACCTTCCGAGGCAGTAGCCTCCTTTTTTGTAACTTCTCTTTTTGGAAATGAAAAACTTCCTTTTATCTATAAATCTTGAGATTTCTTCCGTGTATTTCCTTCTTCCTGAACCATCATGAGATCCTCTGGGGATACGAAACGGCGTCCTCTATGAGGGCTTCTGAAGGAGCACGACTTTCGAGATTCATCCCTTCGGTTTCCACGGATTTGATTGAGGCAGTGAGAGTCCTCATACTCCTGGGGACTTCGCCTTCCCTATAAATGGTGGCTTCCGCAACATTCTAGTGATCAGCTTCTACAATAGATAGCCTTTGTAGGTAGCCTTCTTAGAGAATGTCCTCTGGAGATTCTGGTACTTCGTCAGATGATGAATTTCTGCAGGCTTGTTGTCAACCTTTGGTCCTTTGGAGAAACCTAGCACCGGTACTGTGGCGGCCGTGGCCTGCGCCCGGAGAGGGTGTCCCTACTCCTAAGCAGTACGGGCTCAGATACCTGGATGGCTGGCGGGAGGCCTTGGAGAAGGTTAACCGCTTGTATGCCGGCAGGGGAGTCCTGCTTCTTGAGCCGGATAAGCTCCATCCTTGAAGGGACGAAAACTGTCAGGGTAATGCCGCTTTCCATTCTTCAGCTAGTTCCCCTTGCTTGTCTTTGCGGTATGTAACCGTTGTTGCTCCTTACAGGTGCTTGGCAAGATGCTCCTCGTCGCTGGAACATCTTCCTACTTTTCTGGTAGGAAGGATCGTAAGGAAGGGTAGCATCTATTTTTCATTCTTCCACTCGGTAGCCGCGGCCGTGCGGCTTGGACGACGGTGGTGGGCTCCTCAGTTTGCAGGCATGGCCAGCACGCCGGGGTAGCCTTTCTAATGTGTTGGCCTTGTAGTACCGCTATCACCCGTTGGCTTGGGTAGGTCTACTGGTTCCCTGTAACGGGTGGACCTTGCTGGTCTTCCCCCAAGTAGGGGTGGCCGGAGCTACTGGCCTAGTTTTCCTCGTGCAGGCCTTCTACCAGTGAAGCCCTTTGTTGGCCTGAGGGCTTTGTCCCTCTTCTCTGGCATAGGAGGCTTCTCCGTAGGTACCCTCCCACAGAACAAAGATGGGTACATGCGCCTGCTCAAAGACTCTGCATGATCGTTGGCAGAGGATGATGCCGAAGGAGCGAGTTGCTGGACTTATATGTCGCCACTGTTGAGCACGTTTTGTTCCTCCATGTACTTGTATTTGGCACATGTAAGAGTATTTTGCCAATTTCTGGCAGCTTGTATTTTGACTAAAGAAATATAAATTCTTTGTTCTTGAGCCAATACTATTATGTACCTTTTACTGGAGTGCTTCTGCGTGCTTTTCTGGGCAATCCTCCGTGCTCGTGTTCACATTGCTCGCGTCTTCCGTAGGAACCCTTAGGTTACCATTTTGTTTTCAAGGGGAGCGATGCTCGCCTCTAGGGAACCTTTAGGTTACCTTCTTTATTTTAAGGGGAGCAGTGCTCATGCCTTTAGGGAACCCTTAGGTCACCTTTTACGTTTTTGAGGGGAGCAATGCTAGCCTCTAGGAAACCCTTAGGTTACCTTTTTTGTTTTCAAGGGGAGCAGTGCTCGCGCCTTTAGGGAACCCTTAGGTTACCTTATTATTTTCAAGGGGAGCAGTGCTCGCCTCTTGGGAACCCTTAGGTTACCTTCTTTATCGTTGATAACTTACCTCAGTGGGGTACGGCTGGTGACGTTTTACTAGAAGTATTTTCTGAGGTTGACGAAGTTCCACGTTCTGGGCACCTCTCTCCCCCCTAGCGTCACTAGCCTATACGCTCCTTTGCCGAGTGCTTCTGTTACCCGGTACGGGCCCTCCCAATTCGGTGCTAGTTTTCCTACGGCCCCACGTAGACCAGCCACGCATGCTCATCGTAGAACTAGATCTCCAGGGAAGAAGTGTCGCTCCTTAACCCAGGCGTTGTAGTACTGCGCTAGCTTCTGCTGATATGCTAAAAGTTTTACCTGGGCGTTGGTTCTTCCTTCTTCGAGTAAGTCCAGGTTCTCTCGCATCGCCTGGTTGTTTCTGGCCTCGTCAAAATGTCCCACTCATAAGGAGGGGTTGGATATTTCCACCGGGACCACTGCCTCAGCCCCGTAAGTGAGGTGGAAAGGCGTCTCTCTGGTGGCGACTCTAGCGGTGGTCCAGTGAGCCCATAGAATGTTGGGGATCGAATCAATCCATGCATCGCCTGCTTGGTCAAGGCGGGTCTTGATGCCATGGAGTAGAGTACGGTTGGCGTTCTCCACCAGGCCGTTGGCTTGGGGATGTCCCACCGAGGTGTAGTGGTTCCAAATCCCCAACTCCGAGCACTTCTCTTGAAAGGTAGTGCTTGCGAACTGTCTGCCGTTGTCGGTAGTGAGAACTCTTGGGATCCCAAACCAGCAAATAATGCTTCGCAGCATGAATTTCTAGGCTACTTTGCTTGTTATCTTCCCCAATGATTCGGCCTCGATCCACTTTGTGAAGTAGTCGATGGCGACTATGAGGAATTTCTTCCTTCCCTGTGCCTCAGGGAAGGGCCCCAGGATGTCGATCCCCCACCGAGCGAACGGACGGGGCTCCGTCAAGGCATAGAGCTGTGTCACCGGCTGGTGGTGTAGGTGGGAATACTTATAACATTGAGGGCACCTTCGAACATAGTTGAGGCAATCTTGTTGCAAAGTGGGCCACCAGTACCCTTGTCGGATCAGCGTTCTCGCGAGTGCTCGCCCTCCCACAGGGCTTCCACAGAGTCCTTCATGGACTTCTTGGATGGCCTGGTTGGCTTCCGTGCGGAAGAGGCACTTGAGTAGAGGAGCCGAGAGGGACCGGCGATATAGCCGGCCGTCCACCATGGTGAAGTGGGCCGCTCTTGCCCGTGTGCATCGTGCCTCGGCGTGGTCGCTCGGGAGCTGTTGTCGAAGAAGGAAATCGAGTAGGGGATCTATCCAGGAAGGCTCGTAGTCGATGGTGTTTACCTGGAGTGTTGGATCATCTATGCTCGGTGCTGACAGTTCCTCTATTAGGACCAATCTTGAACTGGAGACTGTAGTGGCCGACGTTAGGCGAGAGAGGGCGTCTGCTCGGGCGTTCTCCTCGCGTGGGATGTGGACCACTTCAAAGTGGGCGAACTCTTTTGCTGCAGCCTTGGCCTTCTCTAAATATTTCATCATGGAGGGGTCGCAGGCTTCGAACTCCCCCCTGACCTAGTTGGCGATGAGCATAGAGTCGCTGTATGCTCGCACGCTTGACGCCCCCAGGTGTTTCGCCATGCGCAACCCGGAGAGGAGTGCCTCGTACACGGCCACATTGTTCATGGTCGGGAAGTTGAAGCGTAGGGCGTACTGTAGCTCTACTCCTTCTGGTTAGAGTAAGACCAACCCCGCGCCGCTACCCACAGCGCAGGACGATCCATCGACGTATAGTTCCCAGGCGGGCCCCGAGGACTTCTCGGGTGAGTCTTTGACGGGTAGAGTGCATTCGACGCCGAAGTCCGCGTGAGCCTGGGCCTTGATCGCCGTCCTTGGTCGGAACTTGATGTCGAATTCTCCCAACTCGATGGCCCATTTGACTAGCCTTCCTGACGCGTCAGGGTTCTGAAGAATTTGCCGGAGGGGCTGATCAGTGAGGACGGCGATCGGGTGGGCCAGGAAGTATGGACGTAGCTTGCGAGCAGCTGTAATCAGTGTGAGGGTGAACTTCTCGATCTGCGAATACTAGAATTCTGGTCTTGCAGTGCTCGGTTGACATAGTAGAAAGGCTTCTTGACTCCCGTCTCCTCCCGGGTAAGCACATCACTCCTGGTGCTGGGTGTTACGGATAGGTACAAGAGTAGCTGTTCCCCCCCTTGGGGTTTGGCGAGGACAGGAGGTGTCGTCAGGTAGCGTTTCAATTCTTCGAACGCTTGTTCACACTCCTGGTCCCAATCGGTCCATCCCTTCTTCTCTGGTGCCAGGTTGGCTTGCTTGATCAGTCGGAAGAAGGGTAGACATTGTTCGGCAGCTCGGGATAAGAATCGGGCCAGAGCGGCAACGCGCCCGATGAGGCACTGTACGTCCCTCACCCGTCTTGGTCGCTCCATCTCCAATACTGCTTTGATTTGATCGGGGTTAGCTTTGATTCCTCGGTGGGTGACGAGGAATCCTTGGAACTTGCCTGATCGCACCCCGAACGCACACTTAGCAGGATTGAGCTTCATGTTGTACCTTCGGAGTGTGGTGAAGGTCTCCCCCAAGTGTAGACCTCCATGTTGCGGCCGATTTGTGAGTCAAACATCTGATTGACTAGGCGTTGATACGTAGCTCCCGCGTTCTTCAGCCCGAACGGCATGCGGGTGTAGCAGTATAAGCCGTGGTCGGTGATGAACGCGGTCTTATCTTGGTCGGGCTGGAGCATGCTGATCTGATGGTACCCATAATAGGAGTCGAGGAAGCTCAGCATTTCATGCCCGGCCGTGGCGTCGACCAGTTGGTCGATCCGTGGCATGGGGAAGCTATCTTTGGGCATGGCCTTGTTGAGGTCAGTGTAGTCCAAGCACATCCGCCACTTCCATTGCTTTTGGGCACTAGGACTACGTTGGCCACCCAATCTGGATACTGGGTAGGCCGGAGCAGCCCTGATGGTAATTTTTCTCCCACTTGCTCCCTGATGATGGCTTGTCGCTCGGGGTTGCACTGCCTCCGGCGATGCTGTACCGGGTGGCAGGTGGGGTCCAACCTTAGTTGGTGCATGATGACTTCCGGGGGAATTCTGAGAAGCTCGTCTTCAGACCAAGCGAACACGTCATGATTGGCCGTGAGGAAGCTTGCGTACGCTTGCTTATCGTGTTCGGCCAATGTAGCGCCAATTTTCAGTGATCTGCTCGGGTCATCCCCAACCTGGATGAGGTATAAATCCTCGGCTGGCGCGCTCATGCTCGGACCCAGATCTTTGGTCCTCGCATTCTTCTCAGGAGGCACTTCTTCGGGACGTCGATCTCGGGTGGAGATAAGGTAGCATCTTCTGGATTCCCATTGATCACCTCGGACTTTCCCTACCCCGCGAGGGGTGGGGAACTTAAGCTTCTGGTGGTAGGAAGAAGGGATGCCTTGGAGCGTGCCGAGGATTCCTTGGTCGATGATGGCATTGTACCCTATCATTGCACGGACCACAGTAAAGTCGGCGAGGAAGGTTACCTCTTTCGGTGCCGTCGCGAACATAATCGGGAGTGAGATACGCCCTTCTGGGCGGACAGTCGTGCCAGAGAATCCATACAGCGGCGTGTGCAATGGCGCGAGTCGTGACACGTCCACACCCATAAGTACAAGATAGTTGTACGCGATAACATCAGGTCCACTTCCATTATCCACCAGGATGCGTCACACAGTACATTGATTGATGGTGGCGAAAACCACCAAAGCATCAGAATGGGGCGTCATGACACCTTCCAGGTCATCCTCCGAGAAGACTATGGGGTCTCCCGGGTGACCTGAAGGGGAGAATTCCCTTGGGGTATCGTCGCCTTGGTCCGCCGTGTTGATGGCCGTTGCGTACCGACGCCTCCTGCTCGCGCTATCACCCCCCGCAGCGGGTCCTCTAGAGATCATCATGATCTCCTTGCCGTTGGGCCGAGTGTCGATCGGAGGGGACGTCTTTTGTCATCTTTCAGTGGCTTTGGTGAGGAACTTGTCGAGGAGTCCTCTGTGGACGAGATCCTCGATGGCGTCCTTCAAGTTGATGCAGTCGGCGGTGTCGTGGCCATGGTCATGGTGGAATTGACAGTACTTCTTCTTGTTCTGTGAGTTAGGATCCGACTTCATCCGTGATGGCCATTTGAGGAATGGCTCCTCGCGGATCTCCATCTGGATCTAGTCGGGTGGGGCCGTCAGGCGCATGTAGTGGCGGTAGCCACCCCTTTCCTTCTCGGAGCGGTCGCGGTGGTCTCCATCGCTCCGCTCCCGCTTGCTCCGACCCTCTCGTGGTTGGTCGGCGGCCCTTTTTTGGTCAGGCTGGTCGGTCCCGTCCGGGCGGCATAGGGCCGCGGTGTTCTCCTCGCAATGCGCGTGCTTTTGGGCTAGCGCGAGGAGGTCCGAAAGGGTCGTCGGGGCTTCGACTCCGAGCACACGCCAGAGGATGTGGTCCCGCGTCCCCTGGGTGAGCGCCGTGGTGGCGATGCCGACGTCGAGATGGGGGATGCGGAGTGCCTCCACGCGGAATCGGGAGACGAAGTCCCATAGCGCCTCTTCCTTCCCCTGCCTGAGAGCGAGCAGGGTTACTGTAGACTTGGCTACCTTTCGGCAGCCCATGAAGTTCTCCTCGAACAGCTTCTTGAGCTGTTGGAAGGAGGAGATCGTCCCGACTGGCAGGGACTCGAACAATGCTCGGGCGTTCTCTCGGAGGGTCGTAACGAACGCCAAGCATTTCACGGTGTCGGAGGCCCAATGGAACACCAGGTGGGACTCGAAGCCGTGCAGGTGGTCGGCCGGGTCGGTGGTGCCGTCGTAGGAGGTGAATGACGGCAGTTGAAGCTTTGGCGGGATGGGGGATTCCATGATTTCCCTGGAGAAGGGAGCGTGGAAGTCTTGGTCATCGTCGATGAGGCCGTGTTTCTTGGCAGCCAGGAGGACATCATCTAGGTACCAGACCTTGTCCTCTATTTCCTCGAACCGTTGGAGCTGGCGGTCCATGTCCAAGTTGGAATGGAGAGGGCTGCGTACCTTATGCGCAGGGACGCTGCGTGACCATCGAGTCCTTGCGACGGAGGCATGGGAAACCTCCCGTACCTGTTGTCTGTTTTCTCCGGCCTAGCCTCCTTCGCCCTCCCGTCGCTCGGGTGGGGCGTATTGGGGCCTCTGGTCCCGGAGCTCTCGGCAGAATTCCGCCATGGCTCGGACTTCCTGGCGAAGCTCATCAAGGTCACCTGGGGTGACCTCTTGTCGGGGGTGCACGGAAGAAGCTTCTTGTGATCCCCGGCAAGAGTTGGGTCCCTGATGGGAACCCCGCCCCCGGTTGCTGGCATTGCAGAGGCTTCCATGGGGCGCCATAGCTTTTTGCTTGTCTTCCAACAGACGGTGCCAAGAAGTAAAGCGGCAGGAAAATGGTTCCTAGGTCACGTACCACCTTCTCTATTTATTTGTTGGGAAAGTCATCTCGCGCCCGTGGATGTCTGCACACACCAAAAACCAGAAGGGTGTCAGAAGGAGTCCCAGGTGTTACCCCAGGGGACAACCTTCCGATGCTTAAGTCAGCAAGGGATTAATGAGCAATAGAGAGGAGAAAAATAAGAGAGAAGTAGAGGCCGTAGTCGTCGATTCAGGAAGCGTGTAGATCCTTTGCACGCGTGCTCGCCACTCCCAGTGGGCTCTGGAAGAGTGCTCGCTGGGTGGTAAGGCCGTGCATGAGGAAGTGGCTCTCTGGATGTAGTAGATGGCCTCTCTATCGTAGTTGCAGGTCGGATCGCACTCTTCTCAGTAGGAAGCTCTAGTGGCAGAAGTATCCACCGTATCTCCTCTTGCGTAGTAGTGTAGGATTTAGTAGAAGAATCTACCGTGCTCTTCTCTTCTGTCGATGTCCCTTTTATATGGGTTGTCCTGGAGCGAGGGGCCTCATCCCTTGATAGGGAAGGGTCCGTTTAGTAGAGTAACGTTCCCCGCTATGTTGGCGGGAGTTTCCCATTGGAGGGCGATACCTCCGACGTCGGTCGGTCCCTGGGCGAGTCTTACGGCACTCACGGCGCGTGCTCTCCCGTTACGGGGTCAAGGCCGACGTCGTGGGGGCAACGGCCGGTCGTCGGAGTGTCCTCCGGCGAGAACTACGCTTGGGCCGACCTTATCGGCGTCGTGGAATCCGGTGCTCTGTTGGGCCGGTGATCCCCTTATTGGGTTAAGCATGTACGTTTGCCCTTTGCTTGGGCTTAACATGTCCCAACCTTATTGGGCCGCTCGTGCTTGGGCCGTTCCTGGGTCAGACCAGATTTACCCTCCTCAGAATTTATTCAAAAATGAACTGCTGGAAGGAGTAGACCTCGTAATAGTTTTAAGCAACAGTTGCTTTGAATAACAACATATTTGTACATGAAAAAAATGGAAGATTCTCATTACCATTTTATATTCTGTTTCATTTATTATCATCATTTTATATTCCCATATTATACTTTTCTCACTTCTGATTTGCTTTGACAGTCACTAGAAGAGCTCATGAAGATGGCAAATAAGTATTATGATGACATAGCTCTACCCAAATTGGTATTACTCAATTGTATTTTAGAACATGCTCCAAACATGGACATTTTCAATTGCTTTAATGTCCTCCTAAAGCTTTCAATCTCTGAGACATGAATTTTCCATTTTCATAGGTAGCTGATTTTGCATCACTTGAACTTTCACCAGTCGATGGTCAAACTCTAACAGATTTCATGCATACGAGGGGACTTAAATTGTGTTCTTTGGGACATGTGGTGAGAGCAAAAAATTTCCCCATGGATATTTGTTTTTAAAATATCAATCTTGATTTATTATATCACAGAGAACATTTTCTTGTAGACTTTAACTTCATCAAAATAAACAGGTCAAACTTGCGGAAAAGCTCTCTCATATCCAGTTACTCTATATCCATGAGATGGTTACATGAGCTTTTAAGCACATATTACTGGCTGTTGTTGCTGTAGTAGGTAATATTGTGAACCTACCTGCAGCTTTGAACATCTTGCTTGGTTCCTCAAAGGAAGAAAATGACAATCAAGAGCCTGATACTGATAGCACACTGAGAACCAAGTGGTTGCAAGCTTTCATTTCCAAAAGATATAATTGGAGGTTGAAGGATGGATTCCATTACTTCAGGAAATATATTCTTCTTAGAGGACTATGTCATAAGGCATATCATCTAACTGCTTTGGTAGTGCTATTTATTAATATTTTCTATTTTCCTACGAACATGCATGGAATGTAGAATTGGCCAATCTGCATCGTGATCATCTGATTCAACTGGGAATCATCGGGTGGTGATATGATTCTGGCCCTAAAACTTATCATAATTAGAAAAGTTTAAAACATTACGAAAATAAAAATAAAAATGAGCTGACTCAGTCCGAATCGGACCAAAGTCGGCCAGATTGCACGGGGATCGGTCGACTCATAAAAACATATAGAAACCTTATAAAAATGAGTTTACATAATTTATATTTGCAGAACCATTTTTTTAATTTATAAATGTACTTTTTAATTACTCAAAACCCCTTTGTTTATTTATGTAGCTACTCTTTAAATCTTTTTTAATTGATCAGCTTAGTTCCTTTGGATTATCGATCTGATCGATCTAGTCCAATCTGGATCAGGATCGGCTAGGGCTGATCCAGGTTCCTGATCTGGGTTTACCTTCCATGCGAACATGTGCAATCACTATTCTATTTTTGCAAGCAGGTTGGCCTGGAGTTGGCACCCAGGGACTATGACATGGAGAGCCCGAACCCATTTGATAAATCTGATATCATTGGCATGGTCCCTATCTGTAAAGTAGGTTTTTTTATTCAATGGTTGATGTAAATATTTTATTTCATGATGCACCCAACTAATGAAATGTATGTTGATATTGCAATTCTGCTCTACAGCATGTGGCCTGCTCATCTGCAGATGGTCAGAATTTATTAGAGTCATCTAAGACAGTGCTGGACAAAGGAAAGCTAGAGGATGCGGTGAATTATGGAACAAAAGTATAAATTATTTATGCCATGATTCCAGTTATTACATGCCATCTTTTATCTGATGAAATGCAACTGTGAGTTCTAGTACCTAATAAGTTGTTATTTCTGAACTGTATGTGAGGGCACTATCAAAAATGATTGCAGTCTGTGGTCCATATCATCAGATGACTGCTAGTGCATATAGTCTTCTTGCAGTAGTTCTTTATCATACTGGAGATTTAAATCAGGTACTTTTCCATAAAGTTCTTATTCTTCTTGGTACTTTCGTAAACATTGGTAACAGCTTATGTATTGCACTTGATTCCCAATATAATAAGAGCATGTGCTCATGTATTGCACTTGATTCTCTACTTACACTGAGCAGCTAATGTCTCACGAATTAGTTTAAAAAAACATCATAAGAAGACAATTATCTATAGTTAATCATACCTCCCTTTTTTCATGGAATATGTTTTATTTTTTTGTTAGCTCAGTGTTTTTATTATATCTTCTTTAGGCAACCATATATTAATGAGAGGGAGCTTGGCCTTGATCACCCAGAGACAATGAAAAATTATGGGGATCTCTCTATCTTTTATTATCGCCTCCAACACATTAAGCTCGCTTTAAAGTAAGTTATGCCCAATCACTGTGTTGATTCCATGTGATAGCTTTTCCAATTTATTATCTATTTTTAAACATCAGCATTAATCTTATTGTTTGAGTCTCACTTTTTTTAGTATATATTATACTGCAGCATCATAGACATATTTTCAGTGAATATAGTCTACACTCTACAGTTGATTTCTTAGATACCTTTTTTGAGACTTAATTACCACAACTGTATAATACACTCCCTAAATATACAATTATAGCTGCTTTCTTAGATACCCTTGAGCTAAGTGCCGTTCAACACCATCAAAACATTCTGAATTTGCTGAATCCCAATTGTGACCTTCATAGTAGGAGGCATGACGTTACCGAGGCAAGCCCCTATGTGTTTGAGGTGACATTTAGTGAAAATACATATAAAATAAAAAATTCAGATATTTTGGAAGATGACATAATTCAGAAGACTATCGATATCTGGAGTCAACACTATGGTAATGTGGAGTTGACGTTGTGGAGTTCAGCAACAACAGTGAGGTATATCAAATAAGGGTGAAAAATAGCTTCACAATGGTGACAAATGTTGAACAACCATGAAAAATAGAAGGAGAAGAAAATTGAAGAAGAGAAGTCTACTCCAAAAGCATTTGGAGCCGACTCGGCAACTGTAGTGCAAGGAAATTCACCTGGCAGAATAACGGTGACTAATAGCTCAATACGGGTGACAAATGAAGGATACGGCTGATAAATAGGTCTACACGGCTGAAAAATGGCTTGCGGAGCTGAAGTCATCAAACTCAACACAGTTGCGTCGACGCAACGTCTGTGTACGTCGACTCAGTCAAGCAAAAATAGCTACCATGTACACAAGGGTGACAAATACTTTACAAGGGAGACAAATGGTACATAAGAGTGACAAATAAGGCCTTAAGGGTGACAAATAGGTCTGCCCCAGTGAAAAATGTCAACAAGCTAAAAAGATGAAGAAATGGAGTCGAGTGGAGTCAACTCCACATGGTTCTGGAGTCGACGCCAGGTAGTTGTAGCCCGCTAGAATTTTTCGTGGTAGTAGTGGTGAATAAGGGTGATAAATGGTCGATATCTGTGACAAATAGGTGAGTAAGGGTGTAAAATGTCCCACAAGGGAGACAAATAGGTGAAGTCGACGACGCAAGTAGAGAAGGAAAATTCATAGGCGACGGCTTCTATCGCTAAGGGTGACAAATGTCTTGTAATGGTGACAAATGTCGTGTAAGGGTGAAAAATTACTTGTTAAGGATGACAAATAGGTCGCCAGTGTAGAAAAAAGGTCAAACACGTGATTCACCAAAGTGGACCTCGTGCCTTCGGTCTCCAATAATTGGCACAGTATCCGAGGACACGTGACACCCCTCTAGGCTACATTCCAGAAGACTCCTTTATGGAGAATATTTTGTCTTTCCACCGTAGACCAATCAAAAGGGGCTGAAACATTCTCTTTCTATAATTCACGAAAAGCTCAACTGGAATCTGGAGAGAAATGGATGACCCAGATTAATTCTATCCAAGATCAAGGGTTGGAATTCCTTTCCAGCTCTATAAATATACTATAATGGCCTTCGATGAAGAGCTGATCGAGTAGAAGAAACAGAGAGATATTTGTGAGTTCGTTCCAGCGCCACGAAAAGAAGTTCAGAAGGAGAAGAAGAAGAAGGAGATGAGAAGAAGGTGTTGAGGCTACGAAGAGGAAAGAAAGAAGAAGAAGCTCGCATGTTACTCCATATAAGTGCATCAGATTTTTGTTTAGGGAGTTTTTACAGGATTCATCTTTTTTGTCATTTGCTATCATGCCTAACTGTTCTTTGTTCCTTAACTATGAAACATATATTTGTGTATCTGTGCAATGGTCGCACATGCTCAGATTGTCTGAGCGTCCGTGTGTGTGTGTGTGTGTGTGTTGGGGCATGTCCCCGTGTGTATGTGTAGGCTTGTCCTACGTGTTGTGGAGGTTTGCTCCGTGTTGATTATTTATTCCCATGCTGGTTCTCCAGCAGTGAAGCTTCACTAGGTTTTGGTGAGGGGTGGACGTAGGGAACCCGTCGAGGTCCTAAACCACCTTAAAATCCCTGTGCCTTGTGGTTTGGTTTGTGTGATTGCTTCATTGTCTTCTACCTCATTCATGAGAGATTGATTTTAGATTCACACTCTGTGATCTATTTTACAGATACATCTTAATCACACACACATTGTCTTCCTGTTTGATGTGCATCACACAAACCCTTCACCTACACATTGTTAGGCTTGGTCCGCTTATCTGATAGTTTAGCATATGTCATATCAGAAATCTAGAACGGTTTAATGTCAATAAGTACATATATCTTTAGATAGTAAGTTTTTGTTGAGTTTCCACTGTGTGAGGTCTGATAGTTTTAAATTGGACATAATTTTTAGAGAGATCTATTCAACCCCCCCCCCTTCTAGATCCGTTTCCCTGCACTCTGGGACCCAACAATTGGTATCAGAGCAAGGCTCTGTTGTCCGTAGATCTAACGATCTACAGAGAGATCCCTGTATAATTTTGCAATCCTGAATTTTTTTGTTGAACAGGTCTCAATGAATGGTTTGCCTACCTTTACCAATACTGATTTTGATTCATGGTTAAGCAAAGTATGTGGGAAAATCAATTCTTTTAGCCCTAATCTTTGGAACTTGATTTATGATGGTCCTGACAAATTGTCTCCAGATAAGACCATGTGGTCTAAAGAGGATAAATTGAAAACCATGCCAATGTCACTGTCCCAAAATTATTATAAGCAGCCGTAGACACTAACATGTTTCCATTTGTTTCCTCATGTAGGACGGTGAATGAAATTTTGAATGGTCTGATAGAGCTTCATAAAGAGAAGCTGAAGGATGAATGCTTAATGGCTAACAAGAGTGATCGTGCAAGTAAAGAATCCAAGGAGGTAAACTCTAACTCTAATAGTGATGATGAATTTTTACTTGAGGAACTTTTAGATGCCTATGAAGATCTGTGTGAAAAATACAAGACAATAAGGTCTGAAAATAAGAAGCTCAAGAAGAAACTTGAAAATCATTTTCATGAAGATCTTTCATGTGATAAATGTTTTGAACTTGAAGAACTTAAAAAAGAAAATAGTGCTATATTGATTCAGATTTCATTGCTTGAAAGTAGTTTGAAAAGCTTTGATAAAATTGAAAAGGAAAACACACTATTGAAATCTAAAAATGAAAAGTTGAAACAGTTGAACACAATCATGTCTTAAAGGTTGTTAGCTTATGAAAAAGGAAAATCTGTGATTGATAATTCTAAAAAATTGAATGACCAAGAAAAAGAAATTGAAGATCTTAGAACTGTTAATGATTTGTTAAAAAATAGGTTAGCTGAATGTGAAGAGGAGATGGGCAGCTCCGAAATGTAAATTTCATCCTTAGAAATAGAAATTAGCAGCTTGAATGGGGATCTGGCTAAGTTTGTCAAGGGGAAAGAGAACCTAGATAAATTTTTGAGAACAAAGGTTAATTTTCATAGAGAGGGGCTTGGCTACACCCCTGTGAACAAGAAATCATTTGAAAACAAACTTCTTACATCATTTGTGTGTAGTTCAAGTACTTCAAACTCACCCCCTAAACAGTTTACTAACCAGAAAACTCCCAAACACAAAGAAACTCTGAAAATGAAAAATAATCTGCATCAAGACCACAAACTCTGCTACTACGACTGTGCATGAAAAACACAACCTTTCAGCATACACAAAAAAGAGTTCATGCTATTACTGTGGTAAAATTGGTCACATGATGCATGATTGTCGTGTTATGAAATTTGATGAAATGAATACATACAATAGAATGAATGGGGTTAAAAACCCAATAAAATTCTCAAACAGAAGAAGAACATTTAAAAACTCTTGTGCTTATGCTAGAAACCTTGCAGTCAACAAAAACAAGGTTCATTTTTTTATTGTGGTAAACGTGGTCATATCATGCATGACTGTTATACATTGAAAAATGTAGATTTGAAAGCATGTGGAAATAAATTTGTTTCCAAAAGAAGAAAAGTGTTTCTTGTTTCAATTATAGAGAATATGTGTTGGCCCCGGTAGGCGAGCGGACAAGAAGGGGGGTTGAATTGTCCCCCACGCGATATGGTAAATTTTAAACTTACTTCGCACAGTTAGAAAATTTAACGAGATTGATGAACATAAACTAAACAGAGTAAACTAAGTTCTCTTAACCTCATCGAACTCACTCGATCATATAAACGGATTTATCAAGTAACCATGTAGTTTGATGCACAGCAGACAAACAAGTAGTGTGTGTGTAAGCAAGATGTGATCTGAAAATACAATTCTGTGAATGGGATAGAAGATCAAGAATCAATTACACAACCCAAACCACAATGCACAGGGACTTTTAAGGTGGTTCGGGACCACGACGGGCTCCCTACGTCCACCCCTTACCAAACCGGTAAGGCTTCACTGCTGGAAAACCAGCACAGAGATAAATCCCCAACACGGAGTGACGCTCCAACACACACGCAGAATGACGCCAGCACACATACACGGGGACACACCCCAACACACACACGGAGACGGAGTCTCCAACATGATCCGACGATCGGATCAACAATGCACACACACACACTGCAACAAACGCAGCACAAACGACACACATGATCGCACGCAGGCAATCAAACCACACACAAGTTTCTCCAAGTTCAGAAAATCAAAACAAATATGCAAGACATGCTCAAACTGAAATATAACTCAAGAAAAACATCAGAGATAGACAGATAAAGATCTAGAGTTTGTCCCCCTTGATTTCTAAGGCCAAGACGATGACGATGCTTGAGGCTCAAATCAGATGGACGATGGATGATCTTGATTTTAGCATCCCCTTGATCCTCTCTTCATTCCGCTTCACTTTCTCTTCATCCTCAAGCTCCAGAAATGCCTTAGTGGAGATGAAATCTCCCTTTCTTCTTCTCCTTTTCTTCTTCTCCCCTTTCTTCACCTGCAAGATAGGAAATGTTAGCTCAATAGGGTTGTCTGCTCCAAATTCGTAGGCCAAGTATATATATATGCAAAGGAGAGGAAAAAACCAAGAAACCCCTTCTAGAATCCTCCAAAAGACCCCCAATAGGTCTACCAAGAACCCAGGGGCATATGGGTAAGTTTAGAGCCCAAATGGACCATGATAGATGGGTTTCAGATGAGATTCGTCAAGCCAGATCCGAAGCCCGACGGAATCGGTCGACCGAAATTGGCCATCGGTCGACTGAACTCTAAAACATTTCAGACCTGACCATTCTGGCAATTTCAGTCGACCGAAACATCATGGTCGGTCGACCGAACCTTGTGACCTTTTCAGTCCAGCCAGCTCTAGCTGAATTGGTCGATCGACCCTTACCTTCTGGTCGACCGAACTCCTGCAGAATGCAATATAACAAGGGAAATAAGTTAGATATCAAGCCCATTTGATCAAGTTAAGGAGGCATGAAGTATACTCATGAAAAACACATGATTTAAGGGGCATGACAGCACTTTGAACACTCAATTATCACAACATAGGATCAAGAATATATAGCATTGAATTTTTGTAATAAGTGTGAGCAACTTGAAACCGAAATCCACATGAATGATATGAAAGATATGAACATTTGTTATCTTTACAAAACCATGGATAGAATACGTTGGCTTGATGCTTAGAAAGCATGGGGTCGACTCCATCCCTTGATGGGTCGACTCTATGAAAAAGGCATGAAGGCCCATGCTAGAGTTCAACAAGTGAAATCAAACTCCATACAACTGTGAGAAAATGATTCAACTCATTTATGCCAAGGTTTGCATGAAGAATTCATAACATATATCCAAATCAAAAACCCTTTGAAGAACATGCATGAAGTACATTCATCACACTTAAAAACACATGAAAAGATATGCATGAAAAAGCCAAATGAGTATATGCATCATAATCACAAACATCAACCTATTGACCACAATCAACCAATTCACATAACGTAAATCAATTCCATAAGTTTAAGCACATAAAAACCCAATCCAAACCAGAAACGAAAAAGAAAAAGGTCAACAGGAGTCGACTTGGCTTGAATTAGAAGTCGACTTCGCTTGAACCAGAAGTTGACTTGCTTGAACAGAAGTCACTCCAAAGATGAACTATAGAAATGTAATGCCTCACCTGATTTTTCTGAAGGATATACCTGATGTTTACTACCTGTTAGAATGGTGGATTGCAAGGTATGTAATCGTTTGACTCCAGATGATGTCCACCATGATTTGGTTCCTGCAATGCAAGATAGTCAAGGTTAATGCATCAAAGATAGCACAAAGAACTTGTTCATTCAGAGTATACTTTGAAACCTCTTTGAAAACCCAACTTTTGTTCAACTAAAAATCAGCTTCATATAGGCATGCATTTAAACAACATGTATGATTCTCATTCAGACTTACTTACACCAAGGTTGATGTAAGATTCTAAAACATGTATGAAGCTCAAATCCTATGCATAAGCCATGAAGGAAGTCATTATATCTCTGACGCATATGAATCATAGCAATGATCATGAATGCACACTCATACATAAAGTTTAGTTATCATCAAAAACATATGCAATGCACACAACAATATGGACACATGATGCATGAATATAACATCATGAAAAATAATAGCTTCCATGCATACATAAATGAAACTGTGTTCAGTAAACAAAGAAAACCTTCAATTTGGAAAAACACATCCATGAAAATAAATTCTTCTTGTCACGCCCCGAGCGTGGAAGATACTCAGATGCGTGATGCGTCTATATAGATCGTGTCATTCACGTAGAGTCAGAGCGCGCATAGTACTCGGTAATTTATCACTAACTTAGAATTTGACATATTATCCATAGTCCAAGATGACAATTATTTAACCAGAATAGTAATATCCCAAATTAAATCATAATGCTACATATTTTGGCATAATCCAATCCAACTTAATCATAACTGACCGAAATGTACCATACGATTACAAGCCTCAACAATAACTTGGAAAATACAAGGTAAGACACAAGACTAGCTGACGGTACACCAATCGGTGACTCTAGCTCTCATCACTCGGTATCATTCCCATCGGGGCGGTGGTCGCTATCCAAATTTCCTGAAAAATGTTAAATTACAACTGAATGAGCGAATCACTCGGTAGGATTTATATCTCAAGTTCTAACAATCTTTAAGTTAATTACAAGTTCATACGGTATAATGATGCAAGTTGGATTAAGCAAGAATATCAAGAATTGTATCGAGAGAGTATCACGTGAATATCAATAAGATGTATCAATGAGAAACTAGCAAGTAATTGTCAAGTAATTGCACAAGTCTTTCTAAAAAAATCAATATTCAAGCAAGTCTTTCCAAGAAGGTAATAAGCAATATTCAAGCAAGTGATCTAAAACTTGTGTAATAACAAGTAGTGTAATGGAATTGACTATTTCATTTATTTCATTCAAGTAAGTAATTGCCCTTTTTTTCGGGCCAAGCAATTCATTTCAAGCAAGTCAAGCATGTCACCAGAGAGTGAGTGGAAATATCTCAAGTCAAGTCAAGCAAGCAAGTACTTCGGTACAATACCAAACACCGTGATCAATAAACTCCCATGGGCACAAGTACCTTCGGATGCTCCTCTCATGACCAGACCGGGCCCTATATGTATAGCATTTCATGTATACTTTTAGACATCCACTCTCATTTATATAGCCAATATAGAATTTCAAGAAGTTTACACATTGTAGGAATATCAGGTAGATCTTTCAGGAATAGAGTTCAAGGACATATCACATGTAAATGATGATTTATGACCAAGCTACTTAAAATGCATGACACATAGGCCAATCAGGGTTAAATAGGTGGCCAAGGATCATTGGGTGAGGGCTGGACAGAAGCCCAAAAAATCCCATTTATAGGGAAATGGCGCCCTTACAGAAGGTCTCTATTTCAGTAAATAGAGTCTCCCCAGAGAGTCTCTATTTCAATGTTGAAATAGAGTCTTTCTGGAGGGTCTCTATTTCGGTAAATGGAGTCTTCCTAGAGGGTCTCTATTTCAATGCTGAAATAGAGTCTTCTCGGAGGGTCTCTATTTCAGAGAATAGAGACTTCTCGGGGAGTCTCTATTTCAGAGTGTTAACAATAACTGTGTATTTAACATGATAGCAGGTTTGCACATTATGTAACCAGGTTTAGCAAGCTATGTGATTAACATGCTATGTGATTAACATGGCTTAACGACGGCTATGTAATTAACAAGGTTTGACAGGATATGTAATTACCAAGCCTAGTAATTAGCAAGTTTAACAGTTAACAGGCTTAACAAGGTAAGTAATTACCAGGTTAACATATGTCAAGTTTAACAGGATCAGGTTTAACATGTAACTAGTTTAACATGTGACAGGTTTAACGGGATTCAGAAATAGATTCTTCCCGGAGGGTCTCTATTTCAGAAGGTTAAAATAGAGTCTCCCCAGAGAGTCTCTATTTCAGAAAATAGAGACTTCTCAGAGGGTCTCTATTTCAGAAGGTTAACAATCACAGGTTTCTAACAGTATAACAGGTTTACACGTGTTATAACAGGTAACAGATTTAACGGGCTAATCACTATGGTTTAACAGGTAACATGTTTAACAGGTTTAACAGGCTAATCAGTAGGGTTTAACAAATAACAGGTTGAATAGGTAATAGGTTTAACAGGTTTAACAAGCTAATCAGTAGGGTTTAACATATAACAAGTTTAACAGGATAATCGATGGGGTTTAACAGGCTAATCACGGGATCGGGGGGTTTTAATCCACACTGGAGAATGGCGCCCTGGCCAGGGGAGCCCTATTGAATGGCGCCCTGGTCAGGGGCGCCCTTCACCAGGGTGCTCCACTAGACTCATAACATTGTTCATCATGCGAAATTGAACAAAATCCGGAAATGAAGACATGGTAAAATAGATAAAAATCTGGGGATTTCAAAGTCATGCTCATGCAGGAGGTTCATGATTTGGTTCAATAGATATAAATCCCTGAACATGGTGGCTACTAATCACGTAACTTTACTGTTCATAATTTATAGCATATTCACAGGATCAGGAAGTAGAGACATAGATAGTCATGGAAAAATAGCAGAATTGCAAGGTCAAGCTCATGCAACAATTTTTTATTTTTAATTTCATATATATTAACTATTAAACATGGATCAATTTACAAGAAATTGGGAAAAATTATGAGTAATGACAACTATATAATCAGTATGTACATGGGGTACTTGACGGAGAATCTACTCATGCAAGATTTAGTGTTTCAGATAGGCGTAGCCTAACCTTCCCACTAAGCCTTTTGATATACCCCTGACTAAGGTGGCCAGATTGTGGCTATGAAAGGTTTAACTAGCATGCATGTTAACCTATATTAACTACTAGTTAAGCTAGATCTTCAGAACACCTACCTGTTGAGGTGGTTGACTAGTTTAACCGTGAGTCCTAACCCTCCAAGCCCTAGCCAAGCCCTCCAGCCGCAGGATGTTGTACGTAACCTGCACGTGAAGAGAAAATGTTAAGCTCTCTCTTCTGCAAGTGGAGAAGAGAAAAGGCATAAACAACCGTCTCTTCTGTAATGGTAGAGGAATGGCAGGTTGGCAGTAAGGCCTTCTACGTTGGATGGGGAGAGTTGTTTATAGGGAATAGTCTCTCTATGGGAAACCAGATCTGAAGCCTTGTTGTACGTGTTCCCTCATGGGTCCTTTGCCAGCAAACACAAGTTGTTCTTGTTTCCACTAATCGACTCACATTATTAGGTCTCAAGGAATGACACCTCCCTAGGCAGTCTTTGTTTAAGTAAATAGCATCCATGCATGTGGACGTTACATCCTCTTCATATATATATATATATATATATATATATATATATATATATATATATACTAGGGGAGAAGGGAAATGGCGCCCATGGCAGGGGCGCCCTATGGATATAGCGCCCAGGCCAGGGGCGCTATTTCCTTCTGGGTGGCAGACACATGGGCCCCGTAACGATGTGTATCCACCATGTGTTGGTCAACCCCAATAGGATATATGTTTATATATTCAATTAGTTAGTATCATTGGTTGGTTGGTGGGGTCTTAAGGGAGATATATCTAAGTATATCTATATGTATACAGTGGCCTTGTGGCTAAGGAAAATGACGACCTTATATAGAGTCACTATTTCATGTGAATAGTCTTTTAGAAAGCCACATTACGTATGATGACTTCAATGGCGGTATATTTATATAATGGCCCTCATTGGGCATTTTAACGTTTTATTTAACCCTCTTATAGTGTTGTCTCCTCATATAGTTATCTAAAGTTTTTATTTACTTGGAGAAAATGTCTATATTTTATTATTTTTTTCTATCATTTTTATAAGGGGTGCTACACCCTCTCCCACTTATAAGAATTTGGTCCCCAAATTCAATTGCATATATGGAGGCATGGAGGAGGTACTTACAGACTAGAATAGTTCTAGAAATCTCCTTCTCATAGACTCTTCGGTTTCTCACGTAGATTCTTATTCTAAGCATCAATTCCATTGAATTTTCACCATAGGGATCATCTTGTTCCTTAGAACTCGGACTTCTCGGTCGAGGATCTTCATTGGATTCTGCTCATAGGTTAAGTCCTTCTGTATCACCAGGTCAGTGTGGTCGATAACGTGGAGAGGATCATGCACATACTTCTTCAGCATAGAAATATGGAATACATTGTGTACCTCTGATAATTATGGAGGCAAGGTAATGCGGTAAGCTACCTCGCCTACTCTTTTCAATACCTCGAATGGGCCAATAAACCTCGGTGTAAGTTTACCCTTAATGCCGAATCTTCTAATACCACGACCAGGAGATACTTTGAGAAAAACATGGTCTCCGACTTGAAATTCCATATCTCTTCTTCTATTGTCAGCATATGACTTCTGCATGGACTGTGCTGTCTTTAGCGTTTCCTGAATGAGGTGTATCTTTTCAATTGAGTCTCTCACCATATCTGGGCCTAAAATTTACTTTTCACCGATTTCATCCCAGCATATTGAGATCGAAAACTTCTGTCATAGAGTGCCTCGAAAGGTGCTATTTAGATACTGGCTTGATAGCTGTTATTATATGCGAATTCGGCTAGGGGTAAGTGGTCATGCCAACTACCACCGAAATCCATAATGCATGCTCTCAACATATTTTCAACAACTTGATTTGTCCTTTCTATCTGTCCATCTATCTGGGGATGGAAAGCAGTGTTGAAGTTGAGTTTCGTCCCCAGAGAGTGTTGTAGACTCTTCCAGAAATGAGTGGTAAAACGTGAGTCTCGGTCGGATATGATCGACACGGGAACTCCATGCAATCTAACCGTCTCCTTGATATACAAGGCAGTAAGGACATCAATCGACCATCGACTTTTGATAGGCAAGAAATGAGCCGATTTAGTTAGGTGATCGATAATTACCCAAATTCCATCATGTCCACCTCTAGACTTGGGCAAGCCCATAATAAAATCTATGCCAATGTCTTCCCACTTTCACTTGGGAATGTCTAGTGGATGTAGCTTTCCGGCGGGTTTCTGATGCTCCGCCTTCACTTGTTGACATGTTAGGCAGTGAGATACGAAGTCTGCTACCTCCCTTTTCATATTAGGTCACCAGAAAGTTCTCTTCAAGTCTTGGTACATCTTAGTGGTTCTTGGGTGGATCGTGTACCTCGATCGATGAGCTTCTTCGAGAATCTTCTTCTTCAACTCGGGATAGTCGGGTACACATGTCCGTTCATGGAATAATAGTCTTCCATCGGGTGCCAGCTTGAATTCTGGTCTCTCATTCAGCTTGTCCCTTATCTCGACTAGTGCAGGATCTTCCTCTTGTAACTTTTGAATTTCAGGTAGCAATTCCAGACGTAGACTCATATGGGCTAGAGTAATGCACCCGTCTTGTTCATCAGTGCTAACATTGAGTTTAGAGAATTCCTCTAATAGCTTCCATTCTTGAATCATGCAACTGGCCAATATTACTCTCGACTTTCGACTGAGGGCATCAGCTACAGAATTACCCTTACCGGGATGGTACTGTATAGTGAAGTCGAAATCCTTGAGATACTCGAGCCAACGCCTTTGCCGCATGTTTAGTTCCTTCTGGGAAAATAGATATTTGAGACTTTTGTGATTGGAGTACACGATGAATTGTTCTCCGTAGAGGTAGTGTCTCCAGATCTTTAAGGAAAATATCACTGCGGCTAGTTCTAAATCGTGCACCGAGTAGTTCTCTTCATGCTTCTTCAGTTGCCAGGAAGAGTATGCAATGACTCTCCCATTTTGCATCAATACACACCTGAGACCAATACCAGAAGCATCGGTATATACCTCATACTTCTCTCCTTTAATTGGCAATGATAAGACTGGAGCAGTGGTCAAGAGATCCTTCAAAGCTTGGAAACTTTTCTCACAGTCTTCCTTCCACTCATAAGGTATTTCCTTGCGAGTCAATCGAGTGAGAGGAATAGCAATTCTTGATAAGTCCTTGATGAAACATCGATAATAACCAGCTAGCCCTAAGAAACTTTGAATCTCCGTTGCATTTGTTGGTCGCTCCCAATTCTTCACGGCTTCGACCTTTGATGGGTCCACGAAAATTCCATTCTTCGAATTTATATGGCCCAAGAAGGATACTTCCTCAAGCCAGAACTTGCACTTGCTGAATTTGGCAAATAATTTGTGTTCCCTCAATATCTGCAATGCCTGCTTGAGGTGTTCTTCATGGTCTTCTTCAGACATTGAATAAATCAAAATATTATCGATAAAGACCACAATGAACTGGTCTAAGTGAGGCCTAAATATGTTGTTCATTAATTGCATGAAAGCTGCGGGGGCATTTGTTAGTCCGAAAGGCATACCAGTAAATTCGTAATGCCCATGCCTACTTCGGAATGTAATTTTATGGATGCCTTCTTCTTTGATCTTCAACTAATGATAACCAAACCGGAGATCAATCTTGGAGAAATATTTAGCTCCAGATATTTGGTCGAACAATTCATCAATCCTTGGTAGTGGGTACTTGTTCTTGACTGTAATGTGGTTTAACTACCGATAATCAATGCAGACTCTCATCGATCCATCCTTCTTCTTGACGAATAGCACAGGTGCTCCCCATAGGGAAGTACTCAGTCGAATGAAACCCTTGTTCAATAGCTCCATTAGTTGTTCCTTTAGCTCTTTTAGCTCAGCAGGAGACATTCTATAAGGTGCCTTGGAAATAGGTCCAGCACCAGGGACAAGGTCGATGGTGAACGACACCTCCCGCTCCGGGGGTAAGCCGGGTAATTCTTCGGGAAAAATGTCAGAAAAATCCCGAACTACACGGATGTCTTCAAGCTTAGACTCCTCGATGTCCGTGGTAGTTACAAATGCTATGAAAGCTATACATCCCTTGCTTATAAGTTTACTAGCTCAAAGGACTGATACAAGAGGTGATCTAGCTCGAGGGCTAATGTACACCAGTTCCGGGTAATCCATAAAAGTTATCTTGCCATTCTGGCAATCTACAGTTGCTTGGTATGTGGATAACCAATCAGCACCTAGTATGACATCATACACTTCCATATCTAGGCAGATTAGGTCGGCAGGTAGATTATTTCCTTTAACCATAATCTCATAGTTTGGGTAATGATGTGTTAGGTCGGCCTTGTTCCCGATAGGTGTAGATATGACTAAATCTAACCATTTAGGTTCCTTAGAGAATATAGCATCAAATTTATTGGAAATAAATGAATGTGTTACTGTAGTATCAAATAAAACTTTAGCAGTCTTAGAGCAAGCGATTAGTGTACCTTCCACAATTCTTCCTTCCATTGGTTCTGTCTCTTAGAGAGTTTGCAGACGGCCTTGCTTGTTTGCCGGGAACTTCTCATCTTTAATGGCTTGCTCATTCATCAGTGGGCAATTAGGGATCCGATGTTGTCACGCCCCGAGCCTTTATTACAGCTGAAGACTAGCTCGAGGAAGGTGAACAGCCGGCATGGTAAGCCTCTTGCAAGTAAGAACGATCAGAGCGCAAGTCAATCGCACATAAGAATAATGCATTTGCATAATAATTAACTCAAACTCCAACTTTTATTTCATTATTAATCAATATTCAAATACAACCACCAATTCAACTTTCTTTCTCATATTGGACTCAAAAATAAGAAAAATTCTATAGACTCAATCTAAACAATATAGACTTCTAAGTCTTCGCTCATTCTTCATTCACTCTTGAATCCGCTACTTGAATATTTCGAATCTGAACCCGACTCACTTCCATCTCCTGAAAAGATTGGAAATAGGTAATGAGCACACTTGCCCAGTAGGTATCTTCGCATCAACATGATTAGTAATATTTAAGTAATTATCATTTTCACTCTAAAGTAAATAAGGTAAAATCATGCGAATGCGATCAAGCACGCGATTAAACCAAAGTAACAAGATGATCATGTAAGATAGAATGAACAAGTATGAACTAGCAAGAATGTAACAAGAGTGGAGCATGACCTTTAATGAACAAGAATGTACTAGCAAGTTCACATACTCCTCACCCAACATCTTTTGCTTATGAGCATGTATTTGGTGAATTTCTGGAGAATATCATGTAACAATCAAGAAAGTCATGTAACATGTACGTGTATCGTGGATTTCACTTATTTATAGAGAAAGTACTCCTAGCGCAATGCGACGCTAGTAGCATCATACCCCATGGTTTATAATAGTATGTTTCCAGCAATCAGTCGAGGGGACTAGCATAGAGCCCTTGAATACAATCAGTGCTCGATCGCATCTTCAAGTATAAATCAAGCTATTTCCACGTTTCAAGTAATAAAATTATGGTCAAGAATGTAAATAAGTTCAATAAACTCATGACAATAGTAATCAATGAATGAATGCTACAATTAATGAACATAAGAGATCAAGTATGATTTAAGACGATGTTATGCTCATGGAAATAATTTGATAGCATAACGGTACATTTATTATCATTCATACTTTAAGTTGAGTATCTTAGGCAATATGACAAGTCCTAGACCATCAATAATCCATCTAGGAACTTTAGAATATCAACCCTTTGGTCTAACCTCGGGTTAATGTATGCAAGAACTGTGACGGACTAATACTGGGCCGTTACATGAACATAACGGTCGAGTGTTGGGCCGTTAGAAAGGTTGAATCCAGAAACAAAGAAATTGGACTCAGTACGATGTGACAGTCATATATTGGACCGTTATATGTTCTTGACGGTCGAATATAGATTCGTTACATATCCAGACCCCGAAAACATCGATAGTGCTTTCTAACAATTGGGCTTTCATGGTACAACCAACTTGGCGTCCTAGTGGGAATCCCAGGCTCGTGGAGAATTACGGAGGCCTTGAAACCAGATTTCCTAGTCCATTGGAAGGAATATCCAATAGAGAGGTCCTCAAGTTCAAGAATATGTTCCTATAGTGTAAAGTGTGAACTAATGGCCATATACCGGAATATATGCCATGTACTTAAAGAAAATGACTCTATAGATAGAAAAAGAATGTGTAGCGATGTGAAACCATGATAAAACTCCGTCAATACAATACTTAAAATCATAGTTTAAATTCAACTATAGAGTTTAGGCAAAGAAATTAACATATGCTTTAAAATAACTCAAAATGCTTAGAACATGAAATTTCCTATCATGAATCAATTAGTAAACTCCAAGTCATGAAATAAGGTTAAAACTTAGATAACTAGACTTATTTATAAGTAAGTTTGACTGTCCTCAGTCCTGTCTCGGGTTGACAGAAAACAGTACTTTGACGGTCTAGTATGGGTGCATCACAAGGCTGTAACGGTTTATCGTGGGGCCGTTACAATGTTGTAACTCTCCAGTTATGGTGCGTCAGAGACAATAGAGAATTTTTAAACACAACAGAGAGTGTGACGGCTGATCGTAAGGCCGTTACAATCATGTGACGATCTTACCTTAATCCATCAGAGATTCTACTGACAATAAAGATAAGGAACTATGTCCATGCAAGAAGAATCAAAATAACTAACTATTCTAGCCATGATAACGAAATAAAGGCCATCTAGATGCATAGGTAGTAATGAAATAAGAGAGTACTATTTTATTTTCCATTAAGGCTAAAGATATGCATGTATGCATGTCCCTACTTAAACATGCAATTCATGACCTATAGTGCATGTAATCGAGCAAAATCAGAGGGCTTTTACCCTAACATGTTATTTTTACCGTTCATGAGATGACCTACCTCTTAACTGGGCTTTAGACTTCCAATTTGGTCTTCAAGATACGCCCTAGTTCTTCCCTTCCTGTGATTTTTCAGCAACTTCACGTTGCTCTAACTCCTCAGTCTCTTGACCTAAAGATGCGAAATTTGGAGGTTAGGAATATGAAACTAAGAGGAATAAAAAGTTCTAAAGCATCTAACTCTAATTACCTCGTTTAGACTTTCTAATTTCCTGATCTTTAGCACCCTATCGCACAGTTTCCTGGGTTGGCGTGATGAAACCAGCAACTTTGGAAGATCCTAACTCCTTGGATACTCGACCTCCTAACATGAAATTTTGAGGGTAGTTAGTCTAAAGTATTAGGAACAAAAGACTATAAAGAACTTACCCGAGATTCTTTCTCCTTACCTTGATTCTTCACGAGCCAAAAGTAAGGGTCGCTCAGTTCAGAACTGGGTCCTATTTATAGGTTTTTGGCTAGGGTTTGAGGATTAGATCGATTCTAGAGTCCTTAGTTGGCCAAAATCTGATCCCTAAGAGTCCCTAGTAACTTTACATGTTCTCTAATTAGGTTTCTTGCAGATAGGATCACAAAGATCTAATCTTTTTGCTCTTTCTTCCATTCACGGAACTATCAGAGCGTGACAGTCGTGGACTAGTGCGTTACACCACTGTAGCAGCCGCCCGATAGACCGTTACATCCAACGTGTGCAGAGTTTCAATTTACTAAAACTCTTTTATTCATTTTATCTATTTTATTATCTATAAAAATAGTATTTATCCTTAAAATTCGTAAATAGGCTAAATAACCTTCTAGAATATGAGTCAAACTTAATGGGCTTGATCCATAAACCTATTGGGTTTTAATTATCAAGGCTAGATTGCTTAATTAGCATAATTGGGCCTTATAACCCATTTATTAATTTAATAATTCATTTATTAATTTATTTAGCCCTATAAATCTCAGAAAATTCCATAAATTATTATATATAAATTTTGGGGCACTACACCCTCCCCCACTTAGAAGAATTTGGTCCCCAAATTCAGTACATGGATGGAGAGTGTACTTACAATTGAATAATTCTGGAATCTTCTACGCATAGATTCTTCCGTTTCCCATGTTGCTTCGTGCGGCCATTGCTTCGTCCATTGGACTTGGACCATAGGAATAGTTTTATTCCTTAGTTGACGCACTTCTCGTTCTCGAATCCTGACTGATTTCTGTTCGTATGTCAGGTCTTTTTGGATCTCCAAATTATCGTAAGTGATAACGTGGTTAGGATCATATACATACTTCTTTAGCATAGAGACGTGAAATACGTCATGAACTCCTGCTAATTGTGGAGGTAAAGCCAGTCTATAAGCCACTTCACCGACCCTTTCGAGAATTTCAAATGGACCAATAAACCTTGGAATTAGCTTTCCTTTAATGCCAAATCTCTGAATACCACGGCCTGGAGAAACTTTCAGATATACATGATCTCCCACCTGAAACTCCAAGTTGCGTCTTCAATTGTCAGCATAAGATTTCTGCCTATCTTGCGCCATCTTCATTCTTTCTTGAATGAGCTTGATCTTCTCTGTAGAATCCCTGATAAGGTCGGGGCCTAGAAATTATTTTTCTCTTATTCCGTTCCAACATATTGGTGATCTACAGCTTTTTCCATATAAAGCTTCAAAGGGCGCCATCTGTATATTGGCCTGGTAACTGTTGTTGTATGCAAATTCAACCAGAGGCAAGTGATCATGCCAACTTCTTCCAAAGTCAATAGCACAAGCCATGAGCATATCTTCTACTACCTGATTTATCCTTTCAGTTTGGCCATCAGTTTGAGGGTGAAATGCTGTGCTAAAGTTTAATCTAGTCCCTAGTGAATGTTGTAGGCCTTTCCAGAATTGTGATGTGAATCGAGGATCTCTATCAAATATAATAGTGATAGGGACACCATGTAATTTAACAATTTCCCTTACGTACAATGCTGCTAGAATATCCACATACCATCAACTTTTTATTGGTAGGAAATGTGCAGATTTAGTCAATCGGTCTATGATCGCCCATATACCATCGTGTCCTCCTCTGGTCTTGGGTAAACCCATGATAAAATTCATCCCTATACTCTCCCATTTCATTCGAGAATATTCAAGGGGTGTAATTTACCTGCGGGTCTAAAGTGTTCTACCTTGACTTGTTGGCAAGTGAGACAGCGGGACACGAATTCGGCTATTTCCCTCTTCATATTGGGCCACCAGAAGTTTCTTTTGAGATCTTGATACATTTTTGTACCTCCTGGATGAATGGTGTACTTGGAATTATATGCTTCTTCTAGGATCAGTTTCTTCGTATCCTCATGATATGGTACACACACTCGGCCCTTGAATAGCAATCTTTCGTCATTGGAAATAGAGAAATCCGGCCTTTGTTCAATATTGGCTTTAATTTCCAGTAACACGGGATCATCATTTTGCAGCTTGACCAGATCCTCTATTAATGTAGGTTGAGCTCGGATATTGGCTATAAAATAATCCTCTTCCTTTATGTCAATATCCAAGTTCATCAGAGTAAATTGAGGAATAAGGTTAGTAATACTAATCATAAGACGTGATAGCATACCCATTAGTTTTCTGCTGAGTGCATCTGCTATAACATTAGCCTTGCCAAGATGATATTGAATAGCAAAATCAAAGACTTTGAGATATTCTAACCATCTCCTCTGCCTCATATTTGTTAGGGTGCTAGGCCCGGATACAGAGGGGGGTGAATGTATCCCTCTAAAAATTATGCCCGAATTAAGACACTAAACGCTCAGATATGCGGAATAAAAACTAATGAGCTTTCCAAGAGAAGATGATGATCAAACAATTGATCAAACAGTTGGACTGCAACAATGCAGCCACCTGATCACACCAGACTCGCAAGCAGAGCTAATCAACCCAAGCACACTTAGCAGAAGACAATGCTCAGAGATTACTCCCAATTAACACAACTAACCAAGCATGCACAACCTGTGAAGGGAAGGTAGAAGGCAAGGAACAAACGCACAAAGCACAGTCACTTGCACAGGAGATTTTTTAGGTGGTTCGGTCACCATGACCTACATCCACCCCTCACTCCCAACAGGACTAAGGCTTCCACTAGCACAAGCTAGTAACATGCAGACTCAGTCTGCGAACACACGCTGCCAAACAGCTTGACCAGGGGAACATCCTCCCCTCTTCCTCCCAACCGGAGGGAACACCAGTGACACCCAGTCACCAGCAACCAGAGACCCAAGTCTCTCTTCCTCCAACCTGGAGGGTACACCTGGACCTGCTACCAACAAGACCAGAACCGGAGGGCTAGCCTCCCTTCTCCTGACCCACCAGGAGGAACCCGACCTCAATCTAGAGGATCGGAAGAACAAGGATAACCAAATGAAAAAGGAAAAACAAAAACACGAAATGAAAATAACTTCAGCAAACAGAAAGCTGAAAAATGAAATGCACAATGTGGCTCTCAACGGAGCTGACTGGCCTGGATCTGATCCACGGTCCAGTAGGAACAGATCTCCCTCGATCTCACTCTCTTTCTTCACTCTCTCTCTTTCTCTTTCTTCTCTGCTGCACTTCTCTTCTTCTCTCGATCTCTGTTCTCCTTTTCTCTCTTTCTCTTTTTCTTTTCTTCTGCTGGATCGTGGAAGCTCTCTCTTCTTTTTCCCTTTCTTCTCTCAGCTTCTGCTCTCTGGCTTCGATCACGATCAGCCTCCATCTGAAGACGAAGGCTCCATTATATACCAGCAGCAGCATCAGCAGCAGCAGCAGCCAGGGCGCGTGTGGCTTCCACAGTTCCTGCCCTAAGAATTCGGACCACGTGGCAGCATCCAGCAGGCTGTCAGTACACGTGTCCTCATCTGGACACTATTCTTATCCTCAGATCACGTGCCCAGCACCAGTACGCTCAGCAACTGGAGTTGAGGTGGCGTCAACACACTTGCTCCAAAGGGTTGACGCAGCCTTCAAAGACATTCGACCAACAAAACTTAAGTCTGCTGCGTTGACTCCATCAGCCTGCTGCGTTGACTCCATCAGCCTGCTGCGTTGACGCTTCGGTGATCTAGTGATCAAGTCTTCAGCAGATGGGCGTGTTGCGTCGACGCTCTCAGCATGCTGCGTTGACGCATTGGTGTTCCAGCATCTGAACTTAGATGGCTTCAGCCCTCTCACGTTTCATGTGGAATGCGTTGACGCATTGTGCAACTGCGTCCACCTTTACTTGTACACATTTGAATTTGCCCCACTGCGTCGACCCTGCTGTGGATAGCGTTGACGCGTTGAAGATAGCCAGAGATAAGTCGCCCCTTTCTTGAACTGTTGCGTCGACGCTGCCAGTTGGTGGCGTTGACGCACGGATGAAAATCAGACGTGTGTATTGGCCTCTCTTCCGCCGCTGCGTCGACGCTGCTTGTTGATGGCGTTGACGCACGAACATGTACATTGAGGCCTGTCTTGCCTTGTATATTGGCGTCTCTTAAGCCACTGCGTCGACGCTGCTGAATTGTGGCGTTGACGTAGTGGAATAGCCTGTGAAAGTGAATGCTCCTTTAACTGCTGCTTCGACGCTGCTCCATTGTGGCGTTGACGCATTGATGCGTTCCAGTGAGCAACCAGCCTAGCCTTTTTAACTGTTGTGTCGACGCTGCTCCACTGCTGCGTTGACGCATGGAGCTGCAGCGTCGATGCTTCCAATGTACTCCAGAGGCTGCAATAATGGATACTTGAACTGCTGTGTCCACGTGTCAGCATTTCAGCCTCTTAGATCACGTGCCAAGTCTTGATGGCCTGAATCATCTGCAGACAGACAGAGGAATAATGAACGTATATACTTAAGCAGTAAATGATCAGGTGTGTACAATGTTAGTGTGTACAGTGTGAACACTGAGTGAGTGTTTAGAGTTGAAGATGTTCATGCGAACTCAGTGTATATACTTGCTGAAGACTGCATTATTATAACATGGGAGTGTGTAGACTGAATTAAGTAAAGCATGTTATCTGACAGCCATATGAACTCCATTCACTTACATGATAAAACATGAATTAATCGAGCATATAAAAGAAAGCATTATGATCAGAGAATGACTGAATAATTGCATGATGACACACACAGCAAGATGACTCACAGTGATTAACTCACATCAAAAACCAATCATCAAAACCATCATCAAAACCACAGGGGCACAACAATCTCCCCCTTTGTGATGATGGCAACACTACACAGTGAGTCAATCTGATGACTCAAACTATTCTCCCCCTTTGACTTCATCAAAAAGAAAAATAGTTTGAGAAATTAAAGCATGTATAAAAAAATCAGTTAATTCCTCCCCTTTGCAAGAACATGATTCTCCCCCTTTAAGAGTTTCAGCAAAAGCATGAGTTAGAGATGATCAAAAAGAACCTGCATGCAATGATTGACTGATGTTCTCCCCCTTTAGTATAATCAAAATAAACCATGGGAAGGGGTATGAATGCAGATGCAGATACCAGAATGCAAGATCTCAATTCTTCTCCTTCTATGCAGCATGATGCATATGACAAGGAGGCTCCCCCTCAATAAATGGAATCTTATGAGATAGATGAGAAGGAGACCACGGGGGCAGACAATGAGAAGTACAGGTCAATGAGCCAAGGACATGAATCTCATGAGCAGAAGAGTTTCAATTAACAGATTTTTCAAGGATGCTCCAAACACAAGAAATTCAGCCAGATTTTCAAAGAGATATCAATCTCATAAATCTAAAACATAAGTTTTCAAAGTCTTCCATTATAGGGGCTTATGAATGAGCTTTTTGAACAGCATGGTTTAAACATGATGTATGTAGAGTTTATCAATAAAATTCTGTATTGATATCTAAAACCATGGTTTAATAAAAATGAACCAAGCCCTCATATTTATCTTGATTATCCTCCCTTCGTCTTACACAATCAAATTTATTGACTTCTTTCAGAGTTACATGCACTAGTATTGAGATTAAGCAATTATGAAGTCATATGATTTTGTCTAGGGTTATAGCAATTTGATTTTAGCATCAATTTTCAGATATTGAGATATGTTCAATAATTTTTCATGCTACAAATTTTACGAGCAGTCTAGTTCAGTGCACACCTTGTAACTAGAGGATATACCTTGATCAGAGGCCAATATCCCTAAGCACTTAGTGTGACTAACTGTCATGCTTTATATGAACAGAGATAGCATTTACACATCATGACACACTGCAAATCATTTCTTGATGAGTGAGTTGTATTTCTCAGTGTGCATACCATTGCTCTGCCTGATTTTCAATGAATTTTATGCAGAGTTAACTAAGGCACCTCATGACATAGTCCTTTGGACATGTGTTTCTCAGTGACCAAGGTCATTGCTCTGACAATTACTTTACCCTTTAGACAATTCAGAAACATTCATTTGCTTCAAAACAATATTAATCTCATGTACTTAACCAAATAAAGTCATGTATTCAAAAGTGCAGATTTCAGAAGTTTTTGCAAGACACAGCATGAAACAGTTGGTTAAGATTTATTAAACATGATTCAGATATGTTAAGAGATTTTAAAGTTAAACTCCATGAATACATTAAGCTTAAACCACATGAGTTATTTCAGACATTCATAAAAGCGTATAATAGAAGATTTCTAGTTCAAGATTTTTTAGATTTATGATCGAGATAGCCCATTGAAATCTTCATGAAGGACTGAAATAATTCTGATACCAAATGATACCAATTGTTACCAATTGAATCAATGAAAGGGATATGCACACAAGGCAAGATATCAGGAGGTCAGGCAAGTTCCAGGATGTTCAAAGTTAACATGCAATGAACTCTGACAAAAATGTATGCACACGACTACCTTCATGCAATGTATTGACTCCCCCTGACAATATGTATTCAGTCAATCTTTTTGGCATCTTTCATGAAATGCAATGCAATTAACTACATGCATGCAAAAATACATGCACAGACACAACATATGTCTATACACAACTCCCCCTGAAAACATGCAATGTTTGCCATGAAAAACTGAACATATGATTTTGATTCATGCACATTCAGACTATTCTATCCAGCAAAGTGACCCATGGTACTAGGCGGAGCACTTGGTCTAAAAGACCACCTCACACATAGTAAGAACCTCCAGACAGATTTCCCTGCCTTTTGGTACCTTACCATTTATACACCATTGAGGTCATGCATGATAATGCAACACGCAGTCCAGATTTCCAATCAATTATCAATCTGAATTATGCACTGATATCTCAACATGTGCTCATGAGAAGCAAGGCAGATTTTTAAATGTGAGCATGCATACATGGATCAAATACACACCAATGCGTCAACGCATTAGTGTCAACGTCGACGCAGTGAACAAGACAGCAAACGAAAGACGCACAATTGCGTCTACGCAGTCAGCCAAATGCGTCAACGCACTAAAAGCCATACAGAACCCATATAGATGAAAACAGACAGGTACGAGCTAATGGGAGGGCAAATTCCAAGCCACATACATATGCAGTTTAGATTTTCAGAAGTTTCAGAGTGCATGATCAGAGAGTAGTGCAAATGGCAGATGATAAATGAATATGCAAGAACAGATTTAATATGCTATGCAGTGAACACTTAAACCAGGAAGTGCAAGAAATTTACCTGAAAAGTTCGGGAAGGGGTTTTTCTTCTTGAGTGCCTTGGTTTATTACCCCTCTTTATTCTTCAGCTTCCAAGGCACACCTGCAGGTTTGCAAACTATTTTGCACAAATAGGCACCCAAGAAGTCTTGGGTCCTGAATTAGCAATGACATTCCTAGCAGGTTTTCTAAACAATCTCCTAGCAGTATGGTCATCAGATTTTATCAGGTAGCAATTATTCATTGAATGACCAATTGTACCACAATAATAGCAGGATGCAGCAGGTTTCAGATTGGATTTATGCATATTTTTATTAACATGATTTTTATGTGCATATATATGAAAATTTCTGTTAACAGAATCAAAATTCTGTTTACCAAAACTAGTATTGCTTGGGTATTCTGCCAGCCAACAGGTTTCAGCCCTGTGACCTAGCTTTCCACATTTAAAATAATGAGAAGAATTCATTCTCTTAAAATTGAGTTCATTATTGCCATAGCCTC
Organism: Amorphophallus konjac; assembly: GCA_022559845.1. Classification (NCBI taxonomy): domain Eukaryota; kingdom Viridiplantae; phylum Streptophyta; class Magnoliopsida; order Alismatales; family Araceae; genus Amorphophallus; species Amorphophallus konjac. The sequence continues at coordinate 120,434,607 of CM040126.1, read as the reverse complement.
CTTGGGCATGCCAACAGTCCTTGACTGTATGGCCATGCTTTCTACATTCAGAACATGTAGGAATCTTTCTTTTAAATGTAAATTTATTCCTATCATAATCATTTTTGTCTGCAGGGAGATTGACAATTTTAGAATTAAATTTTCTACCCTGAGCATGCCAACAGTCAATGGCCCTGTGGCCCAATTTGCTATAGTGAAAGCATTCAGTTTTCTTTTTATTCTGAGTAGAAACATGTTTCCTAGCATGCTTTCTGTTGTCTTGTTTCAGAATAAAGTAATTATCCATAATGTGGCCAACCCTACCACAGTAACGACATGAATTCTTATTTTTATGAGCATGTGTATGTGTGTTCATGTCAAGCACAGATTGGACTTTCTCAACGTATTTAAAATCAGTCTTTTTCTTGGTGGCAGGGAAGTTCTTGTGATGTACAGCATGCACTTTTTCAATGTGATTCAATCCCTTCTTCGCATGACTGACCTTTTCCATTTTTCCAGTTTGTTTCTGATTCTTCTGAACATTTGGTTGTTTATTTTCTGAGGTGGTGGCTACATCTGATGCTTTGATAAAAGATGTCATTAGCTTGTTTTTGAAAGCCTTTTTATTGACATTGTTGTAGCATAACCCTTCCTTTTGAGTATTGACCTTAACACCTAACAACCTGTCCAGATTTTCTTGTCCTTCCACAAATTTTGACAAGGATTTATTCAAATCTTCAATTTCATTTTCCAGAGAAATGATGTGTATTTCATAACTGGTAATTTCTTGGTCACTGCAATTGACAGCCTCATTCAAGACTTTGTTGGCAATTATGTATTTCTCAATTTCCTTTCTCAGCTCATCAACTTCTTCTGAATTATCGGACACCACATGTTTGCCTTTTTCTAATGTCAGCAATCTCTCTGACAAGATGGTGTTCAACTGTTTTAGTTTCTCAATTTCTTCCTTTAGTCTGTCACTCTGAATTAATTCAGTTATCAAAATCTGATCATCAGAGTTAATTCCAAGTTTTCTTCCAGCCTCAAATTCCTTCAAATCCTTTTGCTGTTTTTCAAAATCTCTTTGCAATTCTGCATTTACAGATTTTATGGCATTAAGTTTTTCAGCAAATAGGTTCTTCTCTTGCTCAAGTTCCTCACATTTTCCTTCACTCTCAATAACAGATTTTCTGAGAGTCTCTTTTTCAGATTTTAACAATTCAACATGTTTCTTAAGTCCTTGATTATCAGACACACAGGCTTTAAGAGATTGCTTCATATTTGAACATTTTTCACATGATAAATCAGAGCCATTTTGATCAACCTTTTTCTTTAATTTTTTATATTGTTTTCTTAGCTGTTCATGAGATTCAAATAATTCGGCATAAGCATTTTCCCAATCATCTGAAGTATAGTTTTCAAAGGGATTTACCTCATTATCATCATCATCTTCATCTTGACTGCTGCCTTGATTATATCTGTCAGCCATCATGCAGCTGTCCTCATTTGCCCTGTGAATTTTCTTCAACATATCCAAGATGTCTTTAGCGGACCTGCAATCATGAAAGTGAGACCATAAAGCTCTGTCAGTAGCTGCTTTCATCAGATTAAGGGCTTTCTGATTTTCTCCGTCCTTTGATCTGTGTCTGTCGGTCCATTTGGACACTTTCGTAGGTAAGGTGTGAGGACCTTGTGAAATTAATTTCCACATATCAGGATTAACAGCATTAACATAAGCATGGAGAGCAGTGTGCCACTGATTAAAATCAGAACCACTAAAGACGGGTGGAGGAGCCATTGAAACAAATAGAAGGTAGATTCAATGCAACAGGAATAATGATGCACTAGAAACAAATTAGCACCTAAGACAGCAAGATCGGATCTGCAGGTCGCTGGACCTTCTAAGCAGACACCGCTCTGATACCAATTGTTAGGGTGCTAGGCCCGAATACAGAGGGGGGTGAATGTATCCCTCTAAAAATTATGCCCGAATTAAGACACTAAACACTCAGATATGCGGAATAAAAACTAATGAGCTTTCCAAGAGAAGATGATGATCAAACAATTGATCAAACAGTTGGACTGCAACAATGCAGCCACCTGATCACACCAGACTCGCAAGCAGAGCTAATCAACCCAAGCACACTTAGCAGAAGACAATGCTCAGAGATTACTCCCAATTAACACAACTAACCAAGCATGCACAACCTGTGAAGGGGAGGTAGAAGGCAAGGAACAAACGCACAAAGCACAGTCACTTGCACAGGAGATTTTTTAGGTGGTTCGGTCACCAAGACCTACATCCACCCCTCACTCCCAACAGGACTAAGGCTTCCACTAGCACAAGCTAGTAACCTGCAGACTCAGTCTGCGAACACACGCTGCCAAACATCTTGACCAGGGGAACATCCTCCCCTCTTCCTCCCAACCGGAGGGAACACCAGTGACACCCAGTCACCAGCAACCAGAGATCCAAGTCTCTCTTCCTCCAACTCGGAGGGTACACCTGGACCTGCTACCAGCAAGACCAGAACCGGAGGGCTAGCCTCCCTTCTCCTGACCCACCAGGAGGAACCCGACCTCAGTCCAGAGGATCGGAAGAACAAGGATAACCAAATGAAAAAGGAAAAACAAAAACACGAAATGAAAATAACTTCAGCAAACAGAAAGCTGAAAAACGAAATGCACAATGTGGCTCTCAACGGAGCTGACTGGCCTGGATCTGATCCACGGTCCAGTAGGAACAGATCTCCCTCGATCTCACTCTCTTTCTTCACTCTCTCTCTTTCTCTTTCTTCTCTGCTGCACTTCTCTTCTTCTCTCGATCTCTGTTCTCCTTTTCTCTCTTCCTCTTTTTCTTTTCTTCTGCTGGATCGTGGAAGCTCTCTCTTCTTTTTCCCTTTCTTCTCTCAGCTTCTGCTCTCTGGCTTCGATCATGATCAGCCTCCATCTGAAGACGAAGGCTCCATTATATACCAGCAGCAGCATCAGCAGCAGCAGCAGCCAGGGCGCGTGTGGCTTCCACAGTTCTCGCCCTAAGAATTCAGACCACGTGGCAGCATCCAACAGACTGTCAGTACATGTGTCCTCATCTGGACACTGTTCTTATCCTCGGATCACGTGCCCAGCACCAGTACGCTCAGCAACTGGAGTTGAGGTGGCGTCAACACACTTGCTCCAAAGGGTTGACGCAGCCTTCAAAGACATTCGACCAGCAAAACTTAAGTCTGCTGCGTTGACTCCATCAGCCTACTGCGTTGACGCATCGGTGATCCAGTGATCAAGTCTTCAGCAGATGGGCGTGTTGCGTCGACGCTCTCAGCATGCTGCGTTGACGCATTGGTGTTCCAGCATCTGAACTTAGATGGCTTCAGCCCTCTCACGTTTCATGTGGAATGCGTTGACGCATTGTGCAACTGCATCCACCTTTGCTTGTACACATTTGAATTTGCCCCACTGCGTCGACCCTGCTGTGGATAGCGTTGTCGCGTTGAAGACAGCCAGAGATAAGTCGCCCCTTTCTTGAACTGCTGCGTCGACGCTGCCAGTTGGTGGCGTTGACGCACGGATGAAAATCAGACGTGTGTATTGGCCTCTCTTCCGCCGCTGCGTCGACGTTGCTTGTTGATGGCGTTGACGCACGAACATGTACATTGAGGCCTATCTTGCCTTGCATATTGGCGTCTCTTAAGCCGCTGCGTCGACGCTGCTGAATTGTGGCATTGACGCAATGGAATAGCCTGTGAAAGTGAATGCTCCTTTAACTGCTACGTCGACGCTACTCCATTGTGGCGTTGACGCACTGATGCGTTCGAGTGAGCAGCCAGCCTAGCCTTTTTAACTGTTGCGTCGACGCTGCTCCACTGCTGCGTTGACGCATGAAGCTACAGCGTCGATGCTTCCAATGTACTCTAGAGGCTGCAATAATGGATACTTGAACTGATGTGTCCACGTGTCAGCATTTCAACCTCTTGGATCACGTGCCAAGTCTTGATGGCCTGAATCATCTGCAGACAGACAGAGGAATAATGAGCGTATATACTTAAGCAGTAAATGATCAAGTGTGTACAGTGTTAGTGTGTACAGTGTGAACACTGAGTGAGTGTTTAGAGTTGAAGATGTTCATGCGAACTCAGTGTATATACTTGCTGAAGACTGCATTATTATAACAGGGGAGTGTGTAGACTGAATTAAGTAAAGCATGTTATCTGACAGCCATATGAACTCCATTCACTTACATGATAAAACATGAATTAATCGAGCATATAAAAGAAAGCATTATGATCAGAGAATGACTGAATAATTGCATGATGACACACACAGCAAGATGACTCACAGTGATTAACTCACATCAAAAACCAATCATCAAAACCACCATTAAAACCATCATCAAAACCACAGGGGCACAACAATATTAAGCTCTTTTTAAGAGAACAAGTATTTCAAGATTTTATGGTCCGAGTAGACCTTTAACTTTTCTCCATAGAGATAATGACGCCAAATTTTTAAGGCGAAAATAACAGCTGTCAATTCTAAATCATGCACGGGACAATTTTCTTCGTGACGTTTCAATTGCCTTGAAGAATAACATATTACCTTTCCATCTTGCATGAGAACGCATCCCAAGCCAATGCCAGATGCATCCGTATATACTTCGAATCTGCCACCTTCCACTGGTAGTACTAAAATAGGAGCTGTAGTAAGGTGATTCTTAAGAATTTGAAAATTTTTCTCACATTCCTCTGACCAGACAAAAGGATTTTCTTTTCTTGTAAGTCTAGTTAAAGGAACCGCAATTTTTGAGAAGTCTTTAATGAATCTCCTATAATAACCAGCTAGACCCAGAAAGCTTCTTACTTCTGATACAGTCGTTGGCCGGCTCCAATTTCTGACAGCTTTGACTTTCCAAGGATCCACAGCGATACCTTCCTTTAAAATAATGTGGCCTAGGAATGAAACTTCCTTGAGCCAGAACTCACACTTGTTAAGCTTGGCATAAAGTTTATGTTCTCTAAGTGTTTGCAAAGCTATCCTCAGATGTTCTTCATGTTCCTCTTTTATCTTGGAATATATCAAGATGTCATCGATGAAGATGACGATGAATTGGTCCAGATATGGTTGAAAAACTTTGTTCATAAGTTACATAAATGCTGCTGGGGCATTTGTTAACCCAAACGGCATTACCACGAATTCATAATGGCCATAACGACTTCGAAAAGATGATTTATAAATGTCTTCTTCTTTAATTCTAAGCTGATGATAACCTGATCTGAGGTCTATCTTGGAAAAATATTCTGCTCCCGAAAGCTGATCGAAGAGCTCATCAATACGCGATAACGGATACTTATTTTTGATTGTAAGTTGATTTAGTAGCCGGTAGTCTATGCATAGCCTAAGAGAGCCATCCTTCTTCTTGACAAATAGCACTAGCGCACCCTAGGGGGATGTGCTAGGTCTGATGAAGCCCTTGTCTAGAAATTCTTGCAACTGCCTCTTTAGTTCCTTAAGTTCCGTAGGGGACATCCTGTAAGTGGCTATAGAAACAGGTGCTGCTCCTGGAATGAGTTCAATAGTGAAGTTTACTTCCCTTTCGGGCGGTAAACTGGGTAATTCGGGTGGAAACACATCTGGGAACTCATTTGCAATAGGAATGTTTGCTAGGAAGATTTCCTTGAATTCGGTAACAATGACAGAAGCAAGAAAAGCTTCACATCCTTGCGAGATGAGTTTGCAAGCGTGAAGAGAAGATATGATAGTGGGATGTTTCTTGTATTTGATGCCAAGGAAAGAAAATCTTGGAAGACCTGATTTCCGGAATGATATAATCCTATTTCGGCAGTTAATATCAGCATCATGGTCTACAAGCCAATCTACCCCTAAAATGGCATCATAACCTTTCATACCAAGGCATACTAAGTTTGCAGGAAGATTGTGACCTTCTACTATCACTTCGCTATCAGGATAATATTCGGTAAGCTTTGTTCCAGAACCTATGGGTGTAGTAATAACAAGATCTGAAGGTAGAGGAACTGATGCAATTTGTAATGTTTTGGCAAACGTAGTGGAGACAAAAGAATGAGAGGCACCAGTATCAAATAGCACAAATGCAGGACGAGAATAAATTTGAAGAGTACCTTCATAAGCCCACCATCCTTGGGCGCTTCCTCTTCTTCTAGAACGGCATTGAGGCGAGCCTGCCTCCTGCGTCCACCACCAGATGACTGGCTCTTCACAAGGGGGCAATCCGGCATGCGATGCTCCCTGCTTCCACAGCGTAAACAAGCACCAAGGCACTTCCAGCACTCTTCAGCCAAATGGCTGAACTTTTCACAAAAAGTGCAAGCCGTGATGACTTGCTCCTCCTCCATAATCTTCTTATTCTTCTGGGAACTTCCATTGTTCCCGCTCCTGGACCGTTTCTTACTATCCCGACTTTTGTGAGGCTCCGTGATACTGGATTTTTCTTTCTTATAACGCCGATCAGATCGTCGGTTGGACTCTTCTCCTTTTCCTTTCAATTTCTCGACCTTTTCTGAGGTCCTTTCACATAAGTATGCCCACTGAACCATCTCCGCATAAGTACGGATATTCTGGGTCCCAAGCTGCTGAATGAAATCGGGTCGTAACCCGTCCATAAATCGATTAGCCTTCAATAGATCAGTACTGATTAAATGCGGTGCAAAAGGTGCTAGTCTGGAAATTTGAAGCTCATACTCTGCAACTGTCATCATCCCTTGATGAAGAGAGGCGAACTCCATAGCCTTTCTTTCTTTCACATGCTCAGAAAAGTACTTAGCATGGAACAAAGTGAGAAAACCATCCGATGTATGAGGTGCATCAGCCGGAGGTGCCGGAACCGACTTCCACCATGTACGGGCATCCTTGTTGAGTTGAAAAGTTGCAAGATGCACCTTTTCTTGATCGGTGCATTGGATGACGTCAAATATACGGTTCATCTCATCAATCCAGTTCTCTGCTTTGTCCGGAATAGAAGAACCATAGAAATGCGGAGGGTTTAAACTCCAGAAATTACGATGTAAGTCGCCAGCCCTTGCCCCTGCGCCTGCTTGCGCCATAGTTTGCAATGCCTGAGTAAGGCCGGCAACTATTTGTTGCATGCCATCCCAATCTACGCGATGAGCCATTCGTAAAATAAGGTATCTGAGAGAAATATAACAACTTGTTATTTCTCGTGGAATTGGAAGAAAATCAATCTTAAAGCTAATTAATTATCTCATCCCGGGCTCTACCCAATTCTTACATGGGTATGGAAATTTCTTCCTTAGTTCATAGGTAGGGTCCCTTAACCTTGGACTTATCCTATGACATGATTCTTCTCCCTAAGTCTGAGACTTAGGCTCAGATACCAACTTAACGGTCATGCCTCGAGCCTTTATTACAGCGAAAGACTAGCTCGAGGAATGTGAACAGCCGGCATGGTAAGCCTCTTGCAAGTAAGAACGATCAGAGCGCAAGTCAATCACACATAAGAATAATGCATTTGCACAATAATTAACTCAAACTCCAACTTTTATTTCATTATTAATCAATATTCAAATACAACCACCAATTCAACTTTCTTTCTCGTACTAGACTCAAGAATAAGGAAAATTACATAGACTCAATCTAAACAATATAGACTTCCTAAGTCTTCGCTCATTCTTCATTCACTCACGGATCCGCTACTTGAATATTCCGAATCCGAACCCGACTCACTTCCATCTCCTGAAAAGATTGTAAATAGGTAATGAGCACACTTGCCTAGTAGGTATCTTCGCATCAACATGATTAGCAATATTCAAGTAATTAGTATTTTTGCTCTAAAGTAAATAAGGTGAAATCATGCGAATGCGATCAAGCACGCGATTAAACCAAAGTAACAAGATCAAGTAAGATAGAATGAACAAGTGTGAACTAGCAAGAATGTAACAAGAGTGTAGCATGGCCTTTCATGAACAAGAATGTACTAGCAAGTTCACATACTTCTCACCCAACATCTTTTGCTTATGAGCATGTATTTGGTGAATTTCTGGAGAATATCATGTAACAATCAAAAAAGTCATGTAACATGTACGTGTATCGTAGATTTCACTTATTTATAGAGTACTCCCAGCGCAATGCGACGCCAGTAGCATCATACCCCATGGTTATAATAGTATGTTTCCGACAATCAGTCGAGGGGACTAGCATAGAGCCCTTGAATACAATCAGTGCTCGATCGCATCTTCAAGTATAAATCAAGCTATTTCCACGTTTCAAGCAATAAAATTATGGTCAAGAATGTAAATAAGTTCAATAAACTCATGACAATAGTAATCAATGAATGAATGCTACAATTAATGAACATAAGAGATCAAGTATGATTTAAGACGATGTTATGCTCATGGAAATAATTTGATAGCATAACGGTACATTTATTATCATTCATACTTTAAGTTGAGTATCTTAGGCAATATGACAAGTCCTAGACCATCAATAATCCATCTAGGAACTTTAGAATATCAACCCTTTGGTCTAACCTCGGGTTAATGTATGCAAGAACTGTGACGGACTAATACTGGGCCGTTACATGAACATAACGGTCGAGTGTTGGGCTGTTAGAAAGGTTGAATCCAGAAACAAAGAAATTGGACTCAGTACGATGTGATAGTCATATATTGGACCGTTATATGTTCCTGACGGTCGAATATAGATCCGTTACATATCCAGACCCCGAAAATATCGATAGTGCTTTCTAACAATTGGGCTTTCATGGTACAACCAACTCGGCGTCCTAGTGGGAATCCCAGGATCGCGGAGAATTACGGAGGCCTTGAAACCAGATTTCCTAGTCCATTGGAAGGAATATCCAATAGAGAGGTCCTCAAGTTCAAGAATATGTTCCTATAGTGCAAAGTGTGAACTAATAGCCATATACCGGAATATATGCCATGTACTTAAAGAAAATGACTCTATAGATAGAAAAAGACTGTGTAGCGATGTGAAACCATGATAAAACTCCGTCAATACAATACTTAAAATCATAGTTTAAATTCAACTATAGAGTTTAGGCAAAGAAATTAACATATGCTTTAAAATAACTCAAAATGCTTAGAACATGAAATTTCCTATCATGAATAAATTAGTAAACTCCAAGTCATGAAATAAGGTTAAAACTTAGATAACTAGGCTTATTTATAAGTAAGTTTGACTATCCTCAGTCCTGTCTCGGGTTGACAGAAAATAGTACTCTGACGGTCTAGTATGGGTGCGTCACAGGGCTGTGACGGTTTATCGTGGGGCCGTTACAATGTTGTAACGCTCCAGTTATGGTGCGTCAGAGACAATAGAGAATTTTTAAACAGAACAGAGAGTGTGACGGCTGATCGTAAGGTCGTTACAATCATGTGACGGTCTTACCTTAATCCGTCAGAGATTCTGCTGACAATAAAGATAAGGAACTGTGTCCATGCAAGAAGAATCAAAATAACTAACTATTCTAGCCATGATAACGAAGTAAAGGCCATCTAGATGCATAGGTAGCAAAGAAATAACAAGATAATACCATTTTATTTTCCATTAAGGCTAAAGATATGCATGTATGCATGTCCCTACTTAAACATGCAATTCATGACCTATAGTGCAGGTAATCGAGCAAAATTAGAGGGCTTTTATCCCTAACATGTTATTTTTGCCGTTCATGAGATGACCTACCTCTTAACTGGGCTTTAGACTTCCAATTTGGTCTTCAAGATACGTCCTAGTTCTTCCCTTCCTGTGATTTTTCAGCAACTTCACGTCGCTCTAACTCCTCAGTCTCTTGACCTAAAGATTCAAAATTTGGAGGTTAAGAAGATGAAACTAAGAGGAATAAAAAGTTCTAAAGAATCTAACTCTAATTACCTCATTTAGACTTTCTAATTTCCAGATCTTCAGCACCATGTCGCATAGTTTCCTAGGTTGGCGTGATGAAACCAGCAACTTTGAAAATCCTAACTCCTTGGATACTCGACCTCCTAACATGAAATTTTGAGGGTAGTTAGTCTAAAGTATTAGGAACAAAAGACTCTAAAGAACTTACCCAAGATTCTATCTCCTTACCTTGATTCTTCACGAGCCAAAAGTAAGGGTCACTCAGTTCAGAACTGGGTCCTATTTATAGGTTTTTGGCTAGGGTTTGAGGATTAGATCGATTCTAGAGTCCTTAGTTGGCCAAAACCTGATCCCTAAGAGTCCCTAGTAACCTTACATCTTCTTCTAATTAGGTTTCTTGCAGATAGGATCCCAAAGATCTAATCTTTTTGCTCTTTCTTCTATTCACGGAACTATCAGAGCGTGACGGGCGTGGACTAGTGCGTTACACCACTGTAGCGGTCGCCCGATAAACCGTTACATCCAACGTGTGCAGAGTTTTAATTTACTAAAACTCTTTTATTCATTTTATCTATTTTATTATCTATAAAAATAGTATTTATCCTTAAAATTCGTAAATAGGCTAAATAACCTTCTAGAATATGGGTCAAACTTAATGGGCTTGATCCATAAACCTATTGGGTTTTAATTATCAAGGCTAGATTGCTTAATTAGCATAATTGGGCCTTATAACCCATTTTTTAATTCAATAATCTATTTATTAATTTATTTTTCCCTATAAATCTCATAAAATTTCATAAATAATCCAGAAATTATTATATATAAATTTTGGGGCACTGCAGATGTTCTCAGCTTCCACATCGGAGATAGGCTCCAAGCTTCCTCCAACATTCCTCAGTCCTATGACCAGCTTTGTCACAATACTTACAAACTTCCTTGGAAGGTGTGGTGGTGGAGAATGGCTTGACATTCTTTTAGAATTTCCTTCCTTTGGAGGATTCCCCTCCACTGTAGTACCGCTTCTTGTTGAATGATGCTTTAAAATCTCCCGGGCTTGTGACCGGTTCCTTCTTGTCCCTTCCTTGGATCCTTTTTGATAATTTGGTGGCGTACTCGAGCAACTGCGCACGTCGAACCATTTTCGAATAGACTTGGATGTCCATCGGTGCAAGTTGTGTAATATAATGGAGCTGAAGCCTGTTGAGGAACCTTTTAGCCTTCATCTTCTCCGTACACACCAAGTGGGGTGCATACTTGGATAGTCTTGAGAATTGGGCCTCATACTCGGCCACTTTCAAGGCCCGTTGTTTCAATGCAGCAAATTCCGCGGCCTTCTTCTCCTGGATATGGTCGGAGAAGTACTTGTTGTTGAAATGCTTAGCGAATTCATCCCATGTGACATGGCCATCGAGCAATGTTGCTTCCACGGATTCCCACCAACATCGAGCGTCCCGCTCCAATTGTAATATAGCCAGTAGAACCTTCTCCTCATCCGTGCATTGCATCACAAGGAAAATACGTTCCATTTCCTTTAACCAATTTTCGGCATCCTCGGGGTCAGACGAACCCGTGAACCTTGGTGGGTTCATGTTACGAAAACCCCTGTGGAGATCACCGGCTCCATGGTTAGCACCGCCTTGCGCCACTTGCTGTAGCGCCTATGTAAGGCCTTGCACAGTGCACTGCATCTCACGTCATTGTGCTCTTTCAGCAGCCATGATCATATAAAAGGGTTTAAGCGTAATAAAGATCAGGTTTCATTATAAGGTCCAAAATCAATATAGAACTTAACCCATGGCTCAACCCATCTTACCGGGTAAGGTATAAACCTATCCTTGGACTTGGGTTTACCTAGATTTCGAGCATGACTTCTAATTTCCTAGGTTTGAAAACCTAGGCTCTGATACCACGAAGACTGTCACGCCCCGAGCGCGGAAGATACCCGGATGCGTGACGCGTCTATATAGATCGTGTCATTCACGTAGAGTCAGAGCGCGCATAGTACTCAGTAATTTATCACTAACTTAGAATTTGACATATTATCCATAGTCCAAGATGATAATTATTTAACCAGAATAGTAATATCCCAAATTAATTAATAATGCTACATATTTTGGCATAATCCAATCCAACTTAATCATAACTGATAGAAATGTACCATACGATTACAAGCCTCAACAATAACTTGGAAAATACAAGGTAAGACACAAGACTAGCTGACGGTACACCAATCGGTGACTCTAGCTCTCATCACTCGGTATCATTCCCATCTGGGCGGTGGTCGCTATCCAAATTTCCTAAAAATTGTTAAATTGCAACTGGATGAGCGAATCACTCAGTAGGATTTATATCTCAAGTTCTAACAATCTTTAAGTATGATTTATATCTCAAGTTCTTACAATCTTTAAGTTAATTACAAGTTCATGCGGTATAATGATGCATGTTGGATCAAGCAAGAATATCAAGAATTGTATCAAGAGAGTATCACGTGAATATCAATAAGATGTATCAATGAGGAACTAGCAAGTAATTGCACAAGTCTTTTAAAGAAATCAATATTTAAGCAAGTCTTTCCAAGAAGGTAATAAGCAATATTCAAGCAAGTGATCTCAAGATCGTGTAATAACAAGTAGTGTAATGAAATTGGCTATTTCATTTATTTCATTCAAGCAAGTAATTGCCCCTTTTTTCGGGCCAAGTAATTCATTTCAAGTAAGTCAAGCATGTCACCAGAGAGTGATTGGGAATGTCTCAAATCAAGTCAAGTAAGCAAGTACTTCGGTACAATGTCAAACACCGTGGTCAATAAACTCCCATGAGCACGAGTACCTTCGGGTGCTCCTCCCAGGACCAGACCAGGCCCTATATGCACAGCATTTCATGTATACTTTTAGACATCAACTCTCATTTATATAGCCAATATAGAATTTCAAGAAGTTTACACATTGTAGGAATATCAGGTAGATCTTTCAGGAATAGAGTTCAAGGACATATCACATGTAAATGATGATTTATGACCAAGCTACTTAAAATGCATAACACATAGGCCAATCAGGGTTAAGGAGGTGGCCAGGGATCATTGGGTGAGGGCTGGACAGAAGCCCAAAAATTCCCATTTACAGGGAAATGGCGCCCTTGCAGAGGGTCTCTATTTCAGTAAATAGAGTCTCCCCAGAGAGTCTCTATTTCAATGTTGAAATAGAGTCTTTCCGGAGGGTCTCTATTTCGGTAAATGGAGTCTTCCCAGAGGGTCTCTATTTCAAAGCTGAAATAGAGTCTTCCCGAAGGGTCTCTATTTCAGAGAATAGAGACTTCTCGGGGAGTCTCTATTTCAGAGTGTTAACAATAACTGTGTATTTAACAGGATAACAGGTTTACACGTTATGTAACCAGGTTTAGCAGGCTATGTGATTAACATGCTATGTGATTAACATGCTATAGGATTAATAGGACTTAACGACGGCTATGTAATTAACAAGGTATGACAGGATCTGTAATTACCAGGCTCAGTAATTAGCAAGTTTAACACCTAACATGCTTAACAAGGTAAGTAATTACCAGGTTAACAGGTGTCAGGTTTAACAGGATTATGTTTAACATGTAACTGGTTTAACATGTGACAGGTTTAACAGGATTCAGAAATAGAGACTTCCCGGAGTGTCTCTATTTCAGAAGGTTAAAATAGAGTCTCCCTGGACAGTCTCTATTTCATAAAATAGAGACTTCCCGGAGGGTCTCTATTTCAGAAGGTTACAATCACAGGTTTCTAACAGTATAACAGGTTTACACGTGCTGTAACAGGTAACAGGTTTAACGGGCTAATCACCATGGTTTAACAGGTAACAGGTTTAACAGGCTAATCAGTAGAGTTTAACAGATAACAGGTTGAACAGGTAACAGGTTTAACATGTTTAACAAGCTAATCAGTATGGTTTAACAGATAACAGGTTTAACAGGCTAATCGATAGGGTTTAACAGGCTAATCACCGGATCGGGGGGTTTTAATCCACACTGGAGAATGGCGCCCTGGCCAGGGGCGCCCTATTGAATGGTGCTCTTGTCAGGGGCGCCCTTCACCAGGGTGCTCCACTAGACTCATAACACTGTTCATCATGCGAAATTTCACGAAATCCAAAAATGAAGACATGGTAAAATAGAGAAAAATCTAGGGATTTCATAGTCATGCTCATGCAGGAGGTTCATGATTTGGTTCAATAGATATAAATCCTTGAACATGGTGGCTACTAATCACATAACTTTACTGTTCATGATTTATAACATGTTCACAGGATCAGGAAGTAGAGACATAGATAGTCATGGAAAAATAGCAGGATTGCAAGGTCATGCACATGCAACAATTTTTGATTTTTAATTTCATATATATTAACTTTTAAACATGGATCAATTTACAAGAAATTGGGACCGATTATGAGTAATGACAACTATATAATCAGTATGTACATGGGGTACTTGACGGAGAATCTACTCACGCAAGATTGAGTGTTTCAGATAGGTGTAGCCTAACCTTCCCACTAAGCCTTTTGATATACCCCTGACTAAGGTGGCCAGATTGTGACTTTGAAAGGTTTAACTAGCATGCATGTTAACCTATATTAACTACTAGTTAAGCTAGATTTTGAGAACACCTACCTGTTGAGGTGGTTGACTAGTTTAACCGTGAGTCCTAACCCTCCAAGCCCTAGCCAAGACCTCCAGCCGCAGGATGTTGTACGTAACCTGCACGTGAAGAGAAAATGTTAAGCTCTCTCTTCTGCAAGTGGAGAAGAGAAAAGGCATAAATAACCTTCTCTTCTGTAATGGCAGAGGAATGGCAGGTTGGCAATAAGGCCTTCTACGTTGGATGGGAAGAGTTGTTTATAGGGAATAGTCTCTCTATGGGAAACTAGATCTGAAGCCTTGTTGTACGTGTTCCCTCATGGGTCCATTGCCAGCAAACACAAGTTGTTCTTGTTTCCACTAATCGACTCACATTATTAGGTCTCAGGGAATGATGCCTCCCCAGGCAGTCTTTGTTTAAGTAAATAGTGTCCATGCATGTGGACCTTACATTCTCTGTATATATATATATATACTGTGTGGAGAAGGGAAATGGCGCCCATGGCAGGGGCGCCTAATGCAGGACGGACGGTGAACCTAGGACTCTAGCTCGCGGACGTCCCTACGAGAGGAAAACGCGGGATCTGTGCAGTTGAGGAACCGGCAATGAGTCAAGGGTACTCGACTCTTCCGTGCTCGGATCGAGTCACGGGACCGGTCACGCTCTCACTCACTCTCGCAGCAGTGATAAAATTTGGAACGAGCTAGGTATTCTAACACTCAAGCAGCGGCATATAGAAATATACGAACTGAGCAAAATGCGAAGAGATGAGCGGACACGATACCTCCACGCGTCGGGCGTGGGGAAGACGACCCCGGCCGAACTCGTACTCCTGGTGTACAAATATTACAGTAATTAAAGAAATGAATTTATCACCCACTCCATGTAGGGAGGTAAAGGGCTACAATATTGAGTCCAGGAGTAGCGAACTCGAGTTGACGGGCAGCAATTTGGGCCAGAGACGGGCTGCTGGTCCGACTCGGTTCCGACTCGGTACTGTTCCAACTCAGTACAGCAAGAGAACTCAACAACTGGGACGGCGGCTTCAGGTCGACTCCTTGCTGCGGTGATAGAAGGGGACGCTTCTGGTGGGTTGCCGATCGACCTCCAAGAGCGGCGGTCGCCGAAGGTGAGCCGGTATATTTTCGAGGAATTAACTCTCGGACTGAGTTGCTGGCCTGTCCTCGGATCTGAACTGTGCGCCTCCACGAGAAGAATTTCTACGACCAGATCCGATGTCGGATTGACGCAAACTTGGTACCGATGGATAGAGGACTCAGAGGGCTACAACATATAATTTTTTCATATCCATCAAGTGAATGGATTGAAAATGAAAACAACTGTAACACTGTCTTTTTTTCTGACTCAGAATTATAGACACACTAGACAGACTAATATCTATCTGAAAACAAATTTTGACCGATAGGAAGACGATAGATCTAGACCCTAGAAAACTTATGGGTGAAAGATAGGAAAGTGAGGAACACGCATGAATTTTTGGGGATTTTCTGGAGATGTATAAAGGGGTGGGAAAAATCGAAGAAAAGACTCTATCCTACAGATCTACTGATGGGCAGACTATTAGGGGTGGAATGGAAATAGCGGGAAAAATACCAAACGGGTATATTTCTAGAAAGCTAACAGAGAGAGGAACAAGCTCTTAAAATCTCAGCTCAATCAGAGCTGGGAGCTGGAAGAACCGACCTCTTCTTCAGCTTGCTGTTCTGGAACTCGGAGTTCTGGACAGCAGGAGGGATGGCGGCTTGTGGCGGCTTGATGGCGGCTCCGACGGCGGCACGAACGGCGGTGGTGGAGCTTCACACTCCAGAGGGAAGATAAAAATTGGATTCACTCCAATATTGTGGGCTTCACACCCTGGATCTAGAGGAACAAGATGAAGAACAACAGGAGGGAGAGAGGGGAAGATGCGCCCAAGGCTAAGGCTTCACACAAATTCTTGTATTTTTTCTCATTAATTCCATCAAAATGAAAATTACATGGGATTTATAGAAATGTAAAAAAGACTAAACCTATCCCTAGATCTAGAATTTGGGAGGGGCAAATGGGGTATAACACATTATTCCCCCATGCGGTCAAATGGCCACATTAATTAAAATACAACATGTATTAAACTAGTATTAAAGGGGGGCGCCCCCTTGACTAATGGGGCTCCAACTTTGAATTTTCCATTTTTTGTCCCCCCATGGTCCAAGTCCAACCTTGGACTTTGAACCAGCCCCACAAGGGCCGTAGGACCTAAGTGGACCAATGGGAAAGAGGATGGGGGACCCTGCTGGACCCACTGGTGATTTACAAAGAAACCCAAAGACTTTAAAGACTACTCTTTTGGCTTATAATGCCTTAAAATTGTAAACCCAATTAGCCAAGGGTATAAATACAAACAAAAGGACACAAATGTAAAATAAAATTATTAATGCCCAGTGTGATTCTCATCAATTCTCCCCGGGTGGGAAGAACTCGACCCCGTCGAGTAAGGGGTGCGGCTGCTCGTATGTCTCCGGCGGATCCATCACCGAACTTGAAAGTGCGGAGTACGCTCCACTCTAAGTAATCGTCGCCTGCTCATCCCGTGTATATTCGATATGCACACGCTGCTGTGTGAATGAGGCTAGAGGTGGACACTCCGGGGTGGGTCACTCTCAAAGGGGAGGAGGCGGCTCGAAGACTCACTAGGAATCACCGCTGGGTCCCTTTATGTGACTAGATCCGATATGTTGAGGTAGAGCCGATCCCAAATTCTGGTAAGTCTACAACATACGCATTAGCTCCGACTTACCTCGCACTCGAAAGGGATTAACAACGCGAGTGTACAAAAGACCGACTCGACTCGATACATGCAGACTCACTATGCACTCGACAATCTTGACAACGAAAAACCCGGACTCACACATGACCCTAAACAAACCTACTGTTAGTCCGACCCATTCTTATGCAATGGCGGACCAGGACATCCGAATTTGTGCCATACATACACTAGATGCAATTGATGGTTGACGGAATGGGGAACTCCTAGACATCCTAGTATGCCCCTAGCATGTGGCTGCCTGTAGGATTTGGGAGACTTGGGAGGGCTAGGAGATCCAAAGTTTCCTTCTTCCTTTCCCCAATGAACGGACTCCTTGCGGAGTGTAGGTGGACTAGCCTATGGGAAAGGGGAGCGATAATGGACTTTCATAACAAGATGGAATGGATAAAGTGGGTCATAAAGCTCACTAGGGAAGGGGTCGAAGGGATCAAAGAAAATGTGACCCCTCGAGCTGGGTTCCCACATGTCACGATCCCAAGTTTGAAATTCTTGAAGGTATAAATAGTCACCTTCAAGCATTGTGATCGGTGGGACGACAGTCATGTGTAGAAGGTATGGTTCCTCCCTCAGGATAAATGGAATGAAGTTTGGCTCATCAAGAATAGGGAGGAGCAAATGGATCTCCGTAGTGACATGACCCACGGTGCACACGGAGGTAATGGACCCCAATGCCAGATGTGTGAAGCTACGACTATGGAGTTGGTCGAAGCTTGGGGCCAACATGTGCGTCAACTTCCATTGCCAGTCTAATCCCTTAAGAAGGTCATCCAATATATCGACATGGTGACAAGACCGAAATGTGATATGGAATGAGTTGACTGGCACTAATGGGAGTGTGGGGTCCACGGATGTGTAGCAAAGCGGTCTAGGGACCAAGCCTATCTTGAGCCAACTAAGTAGTGGCTCGGCAATAAAAAACTTTCCCGTTAGAAACACGGGTGGCTCCGGCTAAGGTAGCTCCAGATAAAGATCGGAGGGTGGGGGTGGGGGCAAAGGAGCTCTCATGGGTGGGGAAGGACTGTCCTCCCGGAGAGGAAGAGGTCCTTGGGACCCCATAGGTGGGGCCGGGTTGGGGCTACCGGCTATGACCTCCCTAGGCTCGGGTATGAATCCGTCAAGCTGGGTACACATCCTATCCAACCGATCCGAAATGGTTTTGAAGAGTTCGTCAACGGTGAGGGTTGGAGTAGGGGTATCGGGATGGACTCGCCCATGATCACTCGGTTGCTCATACTCGACCGGCCTAGACTTGGGTTGGGGCTCATCTAAGTATGGGGCTCTTTGTCTCTGACTATGACCCACTTGGTTGGAGGTGATTGGGTGGGGTCGGTTGGAGGTGACCGGGTGGGGAAGGTTAGAGGTGACTAGGTAGGACTGGTGGGAGGTGACTGGGTGGGGAAGGTAGACCCTCCTAAGCTTCCTCTTCATGTCCCACCATGACTCGATGGGCCATTGCCTCCTAACTTCTCTTAAGCATTCAATTTCGTCCCATTTTTCGGCGGCTTCATGAAGAAGCCACCCCTTAGCAAAAGTGAATTCCGCGGCCTCGGACATGGGGTAATAATCAAAGTATTTGTCCATAGCGGCTTCCCAATGTCGGTAGTCGCTCGGGACCTTGGAGCCATGAAAGTTCGTGGCCTCGGGCCTAATGAAGGAGATGTAATGGTTTCCAAACCCATGGGTGTGCCAACGGTCATATCACCTGGGCGACCGGGAGTCCATTGGAAATGGGGAACTACAAGATGGACATGCCGACACAAAGAGACATGACAAGCTGACTTTCTAAAGGATTAGACACTACCCTACACACTAATGCAAAGTTGGAATGCCGACTCGACTATAAACCCAGACTTAATCAATAGACGATACTTGGCGGAGTTACGGGATCCAAAGATCCTCTCTCGCAAATGTGCGACCTTCCCGATAGACGTAACCTAACGTTCGGGCAACACCTTTTGATATACCGAATAAAGGAATGTAAATGCAACCTTGGACCGACTTAGACTTAGACTCTTTTTTTTTGTTTTTAAACAAAGACTACCATAGACTCAACCTTACGCTCTGATACCAATTTGATGCGGGACGGACAGCGAACCTGGGACTCTAGCTCGCGGACGTCCCTATGCGAGGGAAACGCGGGATCTGAACGGTTGAGGAACCGGCAATGAGTCAAGGGTACTCGGCTCTTCCGTGCTCGGATCGAGTCACGGGACAGGTCACGCTCTCACTCACTCTCGCAGTAGTGACAAAATTTGGAACGAGCTAGGTATTCTAACACTCAAGCAGTGGCATATAGAAATATACGAACCGAGCAAAATGAGAGGAGTGGAGCGAACACGATACCTCCACGCGCCAGGCGTGGGGAAGATGACCCCGGCCGAACTCGTACTCCCGGTGTACAAATATTACAATAATTACATAAATGAATTTATCGTCCACTCCATGCAGGGAGGTAAAGGACGACAATATGGGGTCCGGGAGTAGCGAACTCGGGTTGACGGGCAGCAATTTGGGCCGGAGACGGGCTGCTGGTCCGACTCGGTTCCGACTCGGTACTGTTCCAACTCGGTATAGCAAGGGAACTCAGCAACTGGGACGGCGGCTTCCGGTCGACTCCTTGCTGTGGTGACTGAAGGGGACGCTTTTGGTGGGTTGATGATCGACCTCCAGGAGCGGCGGTTGCCGAAGGTGAGCCGACGTATTTTCTGAGGAATTAACTCTCGGACTGAGTTGCTGGCCTGTCCTCGGATCTGAACTGCGCGGCTCCACGAGAAGAATTTCTGCGGCCAGATCCAATGTCGGATCGATGCAAACTTGGTACCGACGGATAGAGGACTCAGAGGGCTACAACATATAATTTTTTCATATCCATCAAGTGAATGGATTGAAAATTAAAATGATTGTAACACTATCTTTTTTACTGACTCAGAATTATAGACACACAAGACAGACTTAGATCTGTCTGAAAATGAATTTTGACCGACAAAAAGACGATAGATCTAGACCCTAGAAAAATTATGGGTGAAAGATAGGAAAGTGAGGAACATGCATGAATTTTTGGGGATTTTCTGGAGATGTATAAGGGGGCAAGAAAAATCTAAGAAAAGACTCCTATCCTGTAGATCTACTGATGGGCAGACTGTTAGGGGTGGAATAGAAATAGCGGGAAAAATACCAAACGGGATCTGAATGGGGCAAAATCTATAGTTCTGGAAAGCTAACAGATAGAGGAACAAGCTCTAAAAATATCAGCTCAATCAGAGTTGGGAGCTGGGAGAACCGACCTCTTCTTCAGCTTGCTGTTCTGGAACTGGTAGTTCTGGATAGCAGGAGGGATGGCGGCTTGTGGCGGCTTGATGGCAGCTCCGACGGAGGCACGAACGGCGGTGGTGGAGCTTCACACTCCAGAGGGAAGATAGAAATTGGATTCACTCCAATATTGAGGGCTTCACATCTTGGATCTAGAGGAAGAAGATGAAGAACAATAGGAGGGAGAGAGGGGGAGGTGTGCCCAAGGCTAAGGCTTCACACAAATTCTTGTATTTTTTTCTCATTAATTCCATCAAAATGGAAATTACATGGGATTTATAGAAATGTAAAAAAGACTAAACCTATCCCTAGATCTAAGATTTGGGAGGGGCAAATGGGGTATAACACATTATTCCCCCATGTGGTCAAATGGCCACATTAATTAAAATACAACATGTATTAAACTAGTATTAAAGGGGGGCGCCCCCTTGACTAATGGGGCTCCAACTTTGAATTTTCCATTTTTTGTCCCCCCCATGGTCCAAGTCCAACCTTGGACTTTGAACCAGCCCCCCATGGGCCCTAGGACCTAAGTGGACCAATGGGAAAGAGGGTGGGAGACTCTGCTGGACCCACTGGTAATTTACAAAGAAACCCAAAGACTTTAAAGACTACCCGTTTGACTTATAATGCCTTACAATTGCAAACCCAATTAGTCAAGGGTATAAATACAAACAAAAGGACATAAATGCAAAATAAAATTATTAATGCCCGGTGTGATTCCCATCAGTGCCCTATGGATATAGCGCCCAGGTCAGGACGCTATTTCCTTCTGGGTGGCAGACACCTGGGCCCCGTAACGATGTGTATCCACCATGTGTTGGTCAACCCCAACAGGATATATGTTTATATAGTCAATTAGTTAGTATCATTGGTTGGTTGGTGGGGTCTTAAGGGAGATATATCTAAGTATATCTATATGTATACAGTGGCCTTGTGGCTAAGGAAAATGACGACCTTGTATAGAGTCACTATTTCAGGTGAATATTCTTTTAGGATGCCACATTACGTATGATGACTTCAATGGTGATATATTTATATAATGGCCCTCATTGGGCATTCTAACTTTTTATTTAACCCTCTTATAGTGTTGTCTCCTCATAGAGTTATCTAAAGTTTTTATTTACTTGGAGAAAAAGTCTATATTTTATTTTTTTTCTATCATTTTTATACGTGCTACACTTCTGGTCATAGTCATTCTTGTAGAAAGTCAGGACACCATGTGTCACAATGTTGGAAAAGGAACAGGACACATTTTCAATTTAATAATGACACCAACTCTGCAAGGTCACAGAAGTTTAATGCTCGTGTTTACAAGAAATCTATGAAATCTTCAAAGTGTTGTCACTGTTGGGGAAAGACCGGGCACCATATAGATGATTGTGTTTTGATGAAATTTGATGATATGCATGCCCAGAAAATATGAAGAGCACCCACTAGAGGTGCAACTAATCATCTAGGACCCAAGAAGACTTGGGTACCTAAATCTTGCAAATGAGAACTTTGCTACAGTAATGCCTTGAAGATAATGATGATATTGAGAAATACAAAGTCTCTCAAGGCAAAGGTAAGAAAATAAAGGTTGTGTTTCATAATCTGCAGTGGCTTATGGCACTAGATGTTAGTGTTCCTGTGACAGGTATTGATTCTCAAACTTTGAATGGTTTTTGGTTCTCTTTTACTGTGTAGAAAATGTATGATTGGCTGAAAAGAAATGAATAAATTGAGGTGTGTGTATGAGGTCATTGGGTGTTGAATATTTTTCTTTTCGAACTACTTGAGTACACTTGAGATTAACTGAGTGTTTGGTATATAAAATGGTGTGTAGTGGAAGGGTGGATTAAGTCTACCTAAAAACTCTCACTACGTGTGAGGTAGTCTTTGGACCTACGTTCTCCGTCTCGTACCAAAACTCGGAGAGATTTAATGGCCATTTGTAAATGGTGTTTTAGACTGATATGCATCAATCTGAAAATGAATTTCCAAAATGGTTCGGAAAATCTGTTTCTAAGCTGCCTATGAAATTTTACTCACTGCTTATTTTTGAGCAAATCTTTTTGTGGAATGGATTGCATGTTTACATATTATCTTACTGGATGTTTTTGACTGAGTTTCTGAAATCTGTGTGGGGTGCATTGCATACTTCTGATCATGTCTGAATTCTTGTTCATCAATGTCAAGAAATGGAGAATAACAATCTAAATGTTTTTTGATGCATTTAGTGAGGGGGAGTCATTGGATAAATGACTTGCAATTGTGATACAATCCAATGTTTCTTAAGAACATCTCATGTTAATTGCGCATGCTGAATTGTTGCTCATGCTGAATTGCTTAAAATTCTCTGTAAATTGATCCTTCAAAATTGCATTTCATGCATTAGTTGCATTTAGAACTTTCAAGTTAAATCTGAACACCTGCATGTTACACTTGTGTTGCATGAGATTCACATGTTGCATTCTGCATTGCATTCTGCATATTTCCTCACTGTGTGCTTGCATGTTAATATATGCTATAACCTCTTCCTTAGAATTTCTAAGACCTTACACTCCCTTGATAAATAATATTATATTTGAGTCGTCACTGGTGTGTATCATGTCACACACTCAGGGAGAGTAAATTTTTGATAAGTGCATCTACATAGGGGGAGTTTTATTGTCATGTATTCAAGAAAATTTTTGATATACATGCTAAATCAAATTCCCAAACTTCATGCACAAAATATGAAAATGAGTGTTATACATAAGGATATAGGAGTTTCTCTTCAACATTCTAAAGAAATTAAACTTGCTACATGGGTGATAAAGAGGCAGTTGAGGAAAAAGTTGCTTGTCTCAGTATGAAAAGTTTTGATAAAATGAAAGACAGGGCAATGCTTAGTCTCACTAAGTAAATTGGATGCACGTCACCTGAGACGTGATGTGCTTCATTTCTGAAAAGTGTTGTACTGAAGTATCTCTGTTCAAAATGAGGTGAAATGGTTAATGCTCTGAGTAATCGAGGAGTCTAGCATGAGCTCCATGTGTCTCCTCGCGTAAAAAGGAGTAGACTGAACCTAATCACTCTAAGAAAAATTCATATTGTCACTGTAGTAACTGTGAAAATGTTCGAAAAGAAAAATTCTGATGAAAAATTGATTGAGGCAGAGCGAAGCCTCTAATCCACTGCTTTCTAAATTGAAGTACAGTCTGGGTAGTATCTCTTGTGTTGAACTGAAAATCTGGTTATCCATATGGCTAAAACCCATTTTCATGTTATTCACTTACACACTTAGAAATTTGATTTAATATTTCTTCAAAAAATTAATTGACTGCATTGGATTTTACTTAATTCTCCTATATGATTGCACAATCCTCCAGGTGCTACACATGAACACTTTGGTTGTATTGACTCACCTGCATCTTTCTTATACCCATTCCCTCCTTTAATAAGAAAGCGGGAGTTTAGTTGCATTCACAAGTGCATATCTAGATTAGGTAGAACTGTTTTCATATTCAGCATGTTCATGTTGTCACTCATCTGTGTGCCTGCATGGTTTATACTGCACCACATTCATAATCTGGTCTCATCTCAACTAGGCACCACCAGTTCGTGCATTCTTAATAATCTTGAATTCATACTGCTTTGACTGGTAAAACTACCTTGATTCCATTATCTCACTAGGTGCTCATTGTCTCTACATATGCTTTTTAATTCAAATTAACTTGTGTAGTTCCTAAGTCTGCCTCCCATGCCTGAAATGTATGCTTTTCAGTGCCTACTTCCATTTTCACTTGTGTGTCAGTTGTTTGCTCTTGAGGTAGCTTCTCATGCTATGTTTTCAGAACTCCAGATCATCTGGATTTCTGCTGTGGACTCTTGTTGATCATCTGAAATTCATGATCCTATAGATTGTTACACTTGTTGCATCTGCATCTCAACATTCATTTTGTTCTTCATTGTCTTTTCTCCCACTTTTTGATTAAGTCAAAAAGGGGAGAAGAAGTCTTGTGTCATAAAGTTTGTCATCATCAAAAAGAGGGAGATTGTTGTGTGTCTTACATATGGATTTTGATGATAGCTAAACTTTATGTCTGTGTGTTTTTTGATGATGAATGCTGCATAAATGCATATCATTGGATTCCAGCTC
Source organism: Amorphophallus konjac (assembly GCA_022559845.1). Classification (NCBI taxonomy): domain Eukaryota; kingdom Viridiplantae; phylum Streptophyta; class Magnoliopsida; order Alismatales; family Araceae; genus Amorphophallus; species Amorphophallus konjac. The sequence goes on along the minus strand of CM040126.1, from coordinate 120,409,896 downwards.
TTATGATGTGTCTTTGTTTAAAGAGCTTGCTTATATTGTGATTATTTTGCTTTGAAGGTACAAAATCCTTAGTTAAATAACACCTGTGGTAATTTAATTTGGGAAGTCTATATCAATGCTCCTCTTGAGATAATGCTTCATTGATATTGGTTTTTAATCAACAAGAATGCCATTTGAATGAATGTGATTTCATGATATTATGCATGCTTTACATTTGGCATAATTATTAACATTTGTGTAATGAAGCATTTTGATGATTGAAGATTTGGTTGATTCAAGAAAGTGATTGAATGGTTGAGCCTTCATGTCTTTGTATTTGATTAAGTCAGAGGTTCATGTTCATCATATCAAAACCTTGTCAAATGGTGAATATATTTTTGATGGTTGAATTGAGAAGTCAATTACTTGATTGAATGTGTTTATGATGTGTTTTTATGTTAACAAGTTCAAAGAGTTGATGCTTGGTTCATGAGTTTTGATTATCATCTAACTTCTTGGTTTATCATGTTTCTACAGGTTAAAGGATGACTTTTAAACCCTCCCATGTCAAGTGGATGATGGTAACATCTAACCATTGCTATGCTAAGTTTCAGGTCGTTTTCATGAACATCTTTCATGAGGTTGCATTGCATTGGAAGTGTTTTATGCATCCTTAAAATGAGATTTTTGAGCCTTTACAATGTGCTTAATGTTTTCTTATAAATCTTATTTAAATGTGGTTTAAATGGTCTTCATACTTTGTTGAACTCATGGTAATTATTTCTTGATTTTTGGGAATTTTTTCGACACTTTTACGAGGCTAAAACCGCATTTTGTTGACCTCTGCTGAAGGGGTCGACCCAAGACCCTGGGGTTGACCCCCCCTGGGCTGGATGCCCAGCCAGTGCATGGGTCGACCCCTGGGGTCGACCCACTGCCAAGGGTCGACCCCTACAGGCTGCTTCTATTTTTTGGCCCCGGCAGACTCTGGTTGCCCGAGGGTCGACCCAGGGGTCGACCCCTTCCGGAACGTGATTTCCGAAAGTGTTTAAAACTCTTTGAAAACCCTTCTAAACCTTATTATAATACCCCCCAATGATTCCTAATCATGTTAGGGAGTTTTAAACTCATTTTAGAAGGGTATATGGGTCATTTGGTCAGTCTCCTATATATATTAATGTGTGCTCCGAATTTGAGAAGAGATTAACCCTAATGCTCATTTGTTCATTCGTGTAGGTGAAGAAAAAGGGAAAAACGTGGTGGAGCTCTTCCAAGGAGGATATAATCTACATCCGTGAAGATCTGGAGCTCGTGGAAGAAGAAGAAAAGGAGCGGATCGAAGAGAGGATCAAGAGGACGTAAGAATCATCTTCATCCGGCTTCCCTCCAACTCGTAGTTCAAGGAACATCATCAACCGGCCTTGGAAAACAAAGGGGGACTACTTCTATGTCTTCTATCAGTTCTTTGTGATGTGTTCTATGATCTATATTTTGGGTTTGAGCATGCTTGAATATTTGTGTTTATTTTCTGAACACTAGAGATATTTGTGTGTGACCGTTTGTGTATACGGTCGTGTTTGATCGCCTGCGTGCGATCATGTTTGTGTCATTGTGCTGCGGTTGTTGCAGCATGTGTGTGTGTTGTGATCCAGTCGTCGGACCGTGTGTGTGTGTTTTGTGATCCGATCGTCGGATCGTGTGTGTGTTGTGATCCGGTCGTCGGATCGTGTGTGTGTTGTGATCCGGTCGTCGGATCGTGTATGTGTTTGTGATCCAGTCATCGGATCGTGTGGGAGACTTCGTCTCCGTCTGTGTGTGTGTTGGGGCGTGTCCCCGTGTGTGTGCGGGCGTCGTCCCGTGTGTGTTTGGAGCGTCGTCTCCGTTTAGGGATTTATCCCCGAGTGAAGCCTCCCCGGGTTTGGTGAGGGGTGGACGTAGGGAGCCCGCCGTGGTCCCGAACCACCTTAAAAATTCTCGTGTCTTGTGGTTTGATCTTTGTGGTTGTGTGCTTCACTATCTTATCTGTTTATGCAATCGTGTGAGCTCGGTGAGACTAAGTGAATTAAGTTTAATTCTGTTTAGATTAAATTCCTCAATATCATCAATCTTGTTAATTCAGTTGTGCGCTAGTTTATGTTTTTAATCAGACATAGTTTATAGTAGTAGGATCTATTCACCCCCCTCTAGATCCGTGTTCTTGCACTACGGGACCCAACAATTGGTATCAGAGCGAGGCTCTGCTGTCCCTAGATCTCACGATCTACATAGTGATCCTAGTGCATTCTACAATCATGAATTTTTCTGTTGAGCACATGTCGATGAATTGCCTTCCTATTCTTAATGGTTCTAATATTACTTCATGGATAGGTAAAATGTGTGGACTGATCAATTCAATTAATCCTAATCTTTGGAAGTTGATTTATGATGGTCCTCACATATTGCCTCGAGATAAGATCAAGTGGTCTAGTCAAGATAAATTGAAGAATCATGAAAATGTCATTGTCTTAAGTTTATTGAAAAGTGCTATTGATACTCATATGTTTCAATTTGTTTCTTCTTGTAGAACGGCAAAGGAGATTATGGATCAGTTGATCAAAGCTCGAAAGATGGAAGGACAAAATTGTCTCATGGCCGACAATGATGATCAACTCAATGAAGAAAACTATGATGAGATAAATTCTGAATCCGAAGAACTCTCTATTGAGGAATGGCAAATGGCATATGCTACGCTGTATGATAAATGCAAGAAACTCATATCTGAAAATAAAACCTTGAAAAGGAAGATTAATGAGAATGGGCATGCTAATTCCTCCTGTGAGAACTGTAAAATCTTGGAGTCAAAAATTGAACATCTGCAAGAACAAAATGAATCTCTTGAATCAAAAGTTGAATTATTTTTTGAAGAGATTTCATGTTTGAATGAAGATGTTAAAATGGCTAGAAAACTTAACACATCTTTTCAAATTGAAAATGAGTGTGATGAACTGCGTGAGCAAAATACATTCCTCATGTCTAAAATCTCCATGCTTGAGAAAAATGAAGAATATCTTAAGAACAAGCTAGCTTCTTTGTCTGATGATGATAAAATATTTGAAAAGCTGCTTGATTCTAAAATTGATAGCAAAAGCATCATGAATGAAAATGAAGATCTTAAAAAGAAAAATGGTGCCATGTTAATTCAGAATTTCTTACTTGAGGGAAGATTGAAATGCTTTGATAAGCTTGAACAAGAAAATTTCTTGTTAAAATCTAAGAATGAACAATTACTTGTTAAGATTTTAAAGTTTGTTGAAACTGAGAAAGTTCTTGAAAACTTAACTGAAAAACTCTATGCCATGAATGATGAAAATAAGAAAATCTTGAAATAGAATGAAAACTTGGAATCTGTGAATTACCTATTTAATGAGAAAATCCTTGCATGTGAAAAAGAGATCAACAACTTGAAGCTTGATTTGTCTAGATTTGTCAAAGGGAAGGAGAACTTAGACACATTGCTAGGTATTAAAGTGAACTTTCAAAAAGAGGGTCTTGGTTACATCCCGGTCAACAAAAAATCTTTTGAATCAAAAATGAAAACCTCTTTTGTTCATGTCTCCGACATTCCTAGCACCTCCAAAACACCTCCTCATGTTGCTCAAGTGAAAATCTCTAGAAATGGTTTTGATAAAAAGAAAAATCTCAATAAAAAGCCTTCCATGTCAAATAGATCTCAAAAATCAAAGTTGAATGTTGAATGCTTCTATTGTGGCATGTTTGGTCATGTGATGGATGATTCTGTTGTCATGAAAGAGGATGACAAACTTGCATGCAAAAAGAAAAATATCTCATGCTTTTATTGTCACAAACTTGGCCATGTCATGAATGATTGCTTTGTCAAATAAAATGATGATTATCGTGTCATGAATGCTAAGTTGAACTTTCAAAGAAAATTCAGAACTGAACATGCTTCTAATGCTCAAGGGTCTTCATCCTATAAGAGAATCTTATTCATAAACGCTCATGCAAACAATGGAAAGTCATTCCATAGACCCACATCTCCTTGTTGCTTTCATTGTGGGAAGTACGGGCATGTTATGAAAGAGTGTTGGTTTTTGAAAACAGAAAATTTCCATGCTTCTAGAATGCATGCTAGGTCTAATTTTGTTAAATCTAAACCTTTTGAAAATAGAAGATGGAATGGATTTGAAACTTCCTTTACTCCAAAAAGGAAGTCTTTTGGTAAAACTGCTTCTCCTCAAAGCCTTTATTGTGGAAACCGTGGACATGTTATTGACAATTGCAGGATCATGAAGAATGATGATGTTGTAGCAATGAAAAGAAAGAAAGCATTTGGTGGCAATGCTACCAACCTCCAGGGACCCAAAAAGGATTGGGTGCCCAAATCTATTGAATGAATTATTTTGGATGCAAGTGTGCCTTGAGGTAAATAAAGAATGAAAGGGGTTCCAGTAAAATGGAACAAGGCACACTCATATGGTAAAACCCCAACTTTGCTCCTTCATTGTCAAACTTGGTGGCCTTGATGTTTTGGAATGAGATTTTCATATGTTCTCTTATTATGCTCTAAACTCTTCACAAGCCACATATGTCTTTAATGGATGAATATTTGGTATATCAAATAGTGGTTAGAGAAGGTTGGACTACATTCAACTGGATACTTCCACTAAGCGTGATGGTGGTCTTCGGACCTGTGTTCTCCGCCTAATACCAAAATTCAGAAATTGAATTATTTGGCTTATAAGGAACCATGTGTTTTGAATGAAATCTGTTGAGTCCCAAATGTGGCAATCAAGAGGGGAGGGGTGAATTGATTGGCTAATAAAATTTTGCTCCTCTTAAGAAAACAATGCTGATTAAACAAACAACCACTAATATTCGCACGAACAGGATCACACTCATGAATGCGTGCGGAATGTGTTTGAATAGCTGGTGTGATGATCTCTAAACTCACCATGAAGCCCACTCGACAAGAATCGGAAAAATCACAGCACATGAGACACACGGATTTTTTAGGTGGTTCGGTTACACATCCGTGTCCCCTACGTCCACCCCTCACACTTGAGGATTAAAGCTTCACTAACGAGTGAATCACACACACACGCTGTTTAGAACAGCAAACACACACACACACACACACACACACACACACACACACACACACACACACACACACACACACACACACACACACACACACACACACACACACACACACACACAGCTTCCGATCTGGTAGCCAAACGCGCACAAGCGCACATACACACACGTTCATGTTTCCGAACACGAACACCACACACAAATATCTGATATGATGATTACAAACGTATGCTCAAGTTTAAACTAAATGATTCAGAATGGAAAGAGTGAAGAAATATTGATTTATCCTGATTGGAGCTCCCCCTTTCTCTTCTGCGAATTTTATCAAGCACTTGTGCAGCACGACGACCGTTCTTGACGATCTTGGCTCGGATGGTGGCTGAATCTTGATTTCGCTCACAGCTAGTAGTAGAAGCTTGATTGGAACCTTGATTCCTCCTTCTTCCCTTCACATTCACGGACACACCAAGGTGGAACAAGGGCTGGAGGTGGCTGCTGCGACCTGCACACACAAGTGTTAGAAAGAAACCCAAAAAATAGGAGATATGAATTGTTCTTAGGGTTTTCATCCCAATAGGATTATATATATGCAAAGGGCGGTCAAGGGATGTCGAGGAGACAAGATCCGCACATCAAGGAGTGGTTTAGGGACAGCCACACAAGTGTGGTTGGACCATTTGGTCGAAACCGCAAAAGTCTTCATTCACGGCGCCGCCCAGACCAGAAAGGGTCGACCCTCGTGAGGGGCCAGATGCTCCTGGCAGCATGGGTCGACCCTTAGGGTCGACCCTTTCAGGAACCGTTGCTGTCTTCAAAAAGTGGCCTTCTGGAATTTACAGGGGTCGACCCTTGGGGTCGACCCTTTCTGGAGCCTAAACAATTTGAGGGAAAAGGGTCGACCCTTGGGGTCGACCCATGATGAAACCAGTTCTGGAATTTAATTCCTCAAGCAGGGGTCGACCCATTCAAATGGGAATCTGCCTGGCAGCAATGGGTCAACCCTTGGGGTCGACCCTTTTTCCTGCACTTTCTAAAAAAATGAAGATAAGACAAGGCTAAGTGCAGGGGGTTCAAGCTGGGGTTTTAAAACAAGAATGCTCCACATCTAGACATAAGTTCTAACAGTGTAATGGAGGAGATTAGGATTGATCTCACCAATCGTCCTTCAGTCGTTTAAGAGTTTTGGCCTGTCAAGAACAGAGTTTGAATTAGTTCCACATGTTGCACATTGAAACCAAAATACTTACAATGAGTTGTTGTGCTTGAGCCTTCTCAAGTATCATGTCTTCAATTGATGTGTGCATTTCCAGAACGTAGTTATGCTCATTTTCAGATCATACAAAACATTTGATCATCATCAAAAACCATAAGTCATATACATGAGGAGGGGGTTCAACAATCTCCCCCTTTTTGATGATGACAAAATAATAGAAACCACATTGTAAAGCATCCACCATTCCATATACATGAATCAATCCAACAGTTTAAGGACATGGTCAACCAGAAATCCAAATATAAGATTGATCATAATGTGGCATAGTTCCAAAGTTTTCTTGCCGACAATTAGTGGAAAAGGAACAAGGTTTGTAATGCAAATGACAAGATGCAATGCATGAAAACTCAAAGGAAATGCAACAGAACTAATGAACTAGAAACATGATAAAAACCACATTCATGCAAGCACACATCACACACTAACATATAATAGCCGGGGCTCATATAGGCCAAGAGTTCTCCCCCTTTGACATCATCAAAAAGGAGGGGGTGAAATAAGGAGGCCAAGTGAAAGGAGCAACATAGCCTAATCAGCATGATCATCCGGAGTGGAGGGACCTGGTTGACGCCTAATATATGCCGAAATTTCATCCAACATGTGGGTTTGGTGGGCCAAAGCGTCAGTGACGTAGCGAGAGTGCTCCTGATGAGAGAGTTTCAGATCTGATAGTTCAAGTTGCATAGCTGCCATGGTCTCCCCATACTCGTCTAACCGATCATCAATAGAATCCAAACGGTCCATGATTAGTTGTGCCTCCTAAGAAGGCATTCCTGCTGCAGGAACATGAGCATCTTCAGCCTGCTCTTCATTGTCATTCTCAGTATCTTCTGAACTGTCTGGTGGTACTGCCCTTTTTATTTGACGAACTAATACGCCATCTTGCTCTTCAAACCCCATGTGGTGACAAATAGATTGATAGGTGTAGATGTCTGCGTCACGGATAGTTTGAGATGCTTCTCTTGACAAATTTATATCCATATAAGTAAAGATGGCTGTTAAGGCCGCAGCATATGGCAAAGTACGGTGCTTGTGCGTCATGCTTGAACATATGTGATCAAGAATAAGCTGTGGAAATTTAATGGGAATTCCACCGAATAAGCATGAAAACAAGAACATGGGTTTCTCCGTAACCTTGTCATGTCCTCCTCCACGTGGAAATAAAATAGTTGTAATCATTCGGTGCAGTATACGTTGCAAAGGAGGGAATTGGTTGGCATTTAATCCGGCGACCGACCGGTCACCCATTTCTTCAGAAGTCATATAGAGGTAAACAGTGGCATCCGAAATTTCTACATCTCCAAATGCATACCCTTCATTTGGCAAGTCAAAGGCAAGACCCAACAAGTGTGGTGATAAAATAATTTCTTGTCCATTAACCATTGTAACTGGAACATCACCCGAAAACCCCAAGTTGCTATAAAATTGGTGTACCAGATTGGGGTAAATGCGGCGATGTGCAGACATGAAAATGTGCAAGTTTGGCTGGCTGCATATTAGATCAACTAATCCACGTAGATGGCGACTAAGATTTTCAAAGTTTACCGCCCGTGGACGTAGAACGGTCCGATCCAAGATTTTTCTTGTGGGCTGTGATGCGGCGGTATGAGATCGACGCCCTTGCCTGGAGCTCGATGCCTCACCTCTGCGAGAAGCACGCTTCTTCGGGGCCATCTAAAACACAAACCGAAAGAACCCACCGATGTGGTATAGATATTGATGGTTCAACCAAGGAGAAATGCGAGATGTGTGAATCTATGATCCTCCACAGACATCAGAAGCTTACCTCAAGGGAATGAAGATCAAAGGATGACGCTTTAAGCCACAAGGAGAAGTGTTCGCGCAGATGCCACCCGGAGAACCGCGGCTATGGCTTGAGATCTTGGATGCCAAGGAAAGGTTGTTTTAGGGCTTGCAAAGAGTGGTGGCAAAGCTAAGAGGGGGGCAAGAGAGGTTTTATATCCATGGGAGGGTTCCAACTTAGGGTTGGAACCCTTGTTGGATCAGTTTGGGGGCGGGTGAGCCGCCCCGCCGGTTTGGGTCGACCCAATGGGTCGAGCCGTTGGGTCCCTTACCCCCTGGCCGAACCGGGTGTGCGAGGGTCGACCCTTGGGGTCGACCCATTTTCTGGGTTTGCAAGGGGTCGACCCTATGGGTCGACCCTTTTACTGGTTTTCAGCAATATGAAGGAGTAACCCGATGAAAAATTCAATGAATGTTTGGCTCAAGTCCCCAATTGTAAAAATGTATGAGATCAAGGAATTTTTGGATAAAATGGGATGTATGCAATTGGGGTGTTGGTAGTCAAAATTTGGAAATATATGAGACGTGTAATGTCCTTTTTATCTGGATTTCTGACTTTGAACAAATGAGCTCCTTTGTAGGCATAAAATAGTATCCAAGGTGATTTTGGCCATAGAAGTAACAATGAATATGGGTGAATACAATATACATAGTAGAAACGCAGAAGCACACCAAAATGATTTTTCACACAATTTGATTTTTCTTTTGTTTTTCACACAACATGATGCATATGCATGACAAGAGAATTACTATATGCATGAAACTAATGCAATTACATGTAATGAAGTGACCTGTATATACATGATGCACATGGTTATGAATCACTCTTCTATCCTACAAACCCCTAGTTCTCTTCTAAATGTAGTGAACTTGTCTTCACTTAGAGGTTTGGTGAAAATGTCGGCAATTTGACGATCGGTCTCAATGAAACTGATTTCTACATGACCCTTACTCACATGATCTCTAATGAAATGATGTCGAATATCAATATGCTTGGTTCTAGAGTGATGAACAGGGTTTTTGGACAAGTTTATGGCAGAGGTGTTGTCACAAAGAATTGAGGTGTTTTTAAAAGATATGCCATAATCAATCAATTGTTGTTGGATCCATAACACCTGGGCTACACAACTACCGACAGCCACATATTCGGCTTCAGCAGTAGACAATGCCACTGAATTTTATTTCTTGGAGGCCCATAAAACCACGCAGCCCCCAAGAAACTGACAATACCCACTAGTGCTTTTCCGATCCACTTTGCAACCCGCATAATCGGCGTCAGAATAAGCAATTAAATCAAGACTCGAATTGCGTGGAAACCATAGTCCGAAATTAACTGAACCAGCAACATATCTGAAAATTCGTTTAACGGCCGACATGTGTGATTCTTTTGGGTTTGACTGAAATCTAGCACACATGCAAACAGCAAACTGTATGTCGGGCCTACTGGCAGTTAAATACAGTAGAGAACCTATCATGCTTCTAAAGAGTTTTTGGTCCACTGATTTACCTGTCTCATCTTGATCAATTTTTATTGAGGTAGACATAGGAGTTGGTTGTGGTTTTGTTGATGTCAAATTGAACTTTTTCAGCAACTCCATTGCATACTTCTTTTGATGTATGAACATCCCGTCAACAGTCTGATTTACCTGTAATCCCAAGAAAAAAGTAAGCTCTCCCATAAGACTCATTTCAAACTCACTTTGCATCAATTTGGCGAAGTCTTTGCTGAGACCATCTTTAGTGGAGCCAAAAATAATGTCATCAACGTAAACTTGAACAATTAAGATATCCTTGCCATTCAACTTTGTAAAGAGGGTTTGATCAACATTACCTCGTTTGAATTCATGTTGAATGAGGAATTCACTTAACCTTTCATACCATGCACGGGGTGCTTGTTTCAGACCGTAAAGTGCCTTGTCCAGCTTGTACACATGGTCTATATGCTTTGTGTCTTCAAACCCCGGTGGTTGCTCCACATACACGTTCTCCTGGATATAGCCATTCAAAAATGCACTCTTAACATCCATTTGAAATAATTTGATATTATGACAACATGCAAAAGCTAAGAGAACCCTCACTGTCTCGAGTCTTGCTACTGGAGCAAAAGACTCATCAAAGTCAACTCCTAATTCTTGGCTATAGCCCTTGGCTACTAGCCTGGCCTTGTTCCTAATTACCACTCCTTGATCGTTTGTTTTATTTCAAAACACCCATTTGGTTCCGATCACGGAGTGATTCTTAGGAAATGGTACGAGAAACCACACTTTGTTCCTTTGGAACTGGTGTAGTTCTTCTTGCATGGCCATGATCCATGACTCATCTTTCAAGGCCTCTTTAATGGAGTGAGGTTCAGATTGAGAGAGCAAGGCTAATAAATCATGAGTTTCAACTTCCCTGAAGGAGGCTCGTGTCCTTATCCCTTCTTGTACATTGCCCAATACATTCTCCGGCGGATGGTCCTTTGCAAATGTCCATTGTATTGGTAGCTCCTGTTCAAGTTGAGTTTCCTGATTTTCATCCTCTTCTTTTGGTTCTTCCTCTTCTTGTTTTTCTGAATTTTCTTCCTTCTTCTTGATATTGTCATCTATCAACTCATCATCCTGCAAGATAGATTTTTCATCAGTTCTAGATGGAGATGATTCATCAATAATAACATGTGAGCTTTCTTCAACTACGAGAGTTCTCAAGTTATACACTCGATATGCTCTCGAATTGAGAGAGTACCCAAGCAATATGCCTTTGTCGCTTTTGGGATCAAATTTAGCCAAGTCCTTCTTACCATTGTTATGAATGTAGCATATTGAGCCAAACGGTCTCAAGTATGAAATGTTTGGCTTCTTACCTCGGTATAGCTCATACGGAGTTTTCTTCAACAATAGTCTTACCATGGCTCGATTTATGATGTAGTAGGCCGTGTTCACTGCTTCAGCCCAAAAGTACCTCGATATTTTATTCTCGTTCAGCATGGTTCTTGCCATCCCAACTAGCGTTCTGTTCTTCCTTTCCACAACTCCATTTTGTTCCGGAGTTCTTGGTGCGGAGAAGTCATGCATATAGCCTTGAGCCCTGCAAAAATTGCTGAACTCATGGTTATCAAATTCTCGGCCGTGATCACTCCGCACAGCTTTGATGCAATACCCTTTATCATTTTGAACAAATATGCAAAATACTTCAAATTCTGTCAGAGCATCATTTTTATGAGAAAGGAAATACACCCAACAGAATCTTGAATAATCATCCACAATCACAAACCCATATAGTTTACCACCCAAGCTGTGAGTTCTACTTGGTCCGAAGAGATCAATGTGGATGAGTTCAAGAGGCCTTGATGTGGTCACATCTTGTTTGGACTTGAATGATGTCCTTGTTTGTTTGCCCATGCTGCAAGCTCCACAAACTCCATCATTGACGGCCTTCAAGTTGGGCAATCCAATTACCAAATCATTTCTTGATAATTTCAGCAATACATTGAAACTAGCATGCCCAAGCCGGCGATGCCAGAGCCAAGCATCATCATTGTTCCTTGCAATTAAACATAAATTCTCATGAGAGGAATCATTCAAGTCTATCATATAAACATTGTTATACCTGAAACTAATGAACTTTATCTCATGAGTATTCCTATTCAAAATAGTGCAGTGGTTAGAATCAAAAATCACATTGCATCCCTTATCACAAAGTTGGCTTATGCTTAAGAGATTATGTTGCAAACCTTCACAAGCAATACATTTTCAATGGTATGATTTTGATTCTTACCTATCTTACCTTCTCCGATGATTTTACCTTTGTCCTTACCACCGAATGCTACCGTCCCACCATCCTTTTCATGCAGGTCCACAAACCATTCCTTGTTTCCGTCATATGCCGAGAGCAGCCACTGTCCAAATACCATTTGTTCCTTTGAGCTCTCGAGTAGACCTGCAATTCAACCAAAGTTCTTATGGAGATTTTGGTACCCAAGCTAGCTTGGGTCCATGATGGTTAGAGGCATGATGCATATATGATCTATTTCTGAATCCAACAGAATTTTCTTCATCATATTTTAGAATTCTACAATCATACATATCATGACCCATTTTTCCACAATAGAAACAAGTGATGGCTCTATCTCTTTTTCTCCTTCTACCAACATTTGAAAAGGAGTTATGCATATGTTTCTTTGATTTGAAGGATGCTGAACTTATGGGTGCCCAATGGGTTGTCTGAGCTTTTGATTTTTCAAGGATGGCAAGGGCATCCTTTAGCTCTTTTATTTGAGCCATTTGAGATTGGCTTTGTTCTTCAGCCTTTATTTTGGCTATATTGCAAGCAATGCTTTCAAGCTTTTCTTGTTCCATATCATTTTTCAATTCTTCATGTATTTTTAGAAACGTAGATTGTTCTTCTCTCATGCATGAAATCTCTTCTTCAAACAGTTCAACTTTGGATGCTAGAATTTCATTTTCATGCTTCATATTTTCATTTTCTGATTTTAAAGCATGGCACTCTTCACATGATTTTTTAGCATGCACAAAATGATCAAATTTCTTTTTCAAATTTATGTTTTCAGATTTGAATCTTTTACATTTTTCATATAAAGATTCATATGCAATTTTCCATTGTTCACAAGTGAGAGTTTCTGGTTCAGAATCTACCTTATCTCCTTCGTCATCATTTGCCATGAGACATAGATTCTGGACTAGCTCATCTAGTCCATCTTCATTTCTGGATTCCTCCTGATCTTCGTCGCTCCATGTGGCCACCATGGCCTTGGGCTTTCTGAACTTGCCTTTCTTCACCTTCTTGATGAGATCGGGGCACTCACCCCGCATATGGCCGGGTTTCTTGCATTCATAGCAAATCACTTCTTCTTTCCTGCTACTTTCTCCTCTGTTTGGTCCTTGCCTTCTTGGTCCCTTTCTGAACTGACCACCAAAGTTTCTTGTTCTTCTGACGAACCTTCTTGCTCTTTGTGTGATCATGGCAACTAATTCCTCATCTTCAGTGTTGCCAATTGAATCATTTTCGCTGCCCTCTGAATCGTGTGGATTCACCTTTAGGGCCATTGTGGTGACATCTTTCTTTTTCTTGTGATCCTCCTCGCTCCTTTTGATGTTTATCTCGTAAGTCATCAATGAGCCAATTAACTCGTCCAGAGTTAAAGTACTTAGATCCTTGGAGTCTTCAATTACAGTGGCCTTTGTATGCCACTGTGGAGAAAGGGATCTTAGGACTTTTCGGACGAGTTCCTTGTTGGAATATTCCTTGCCAAGTCCCTTTAGTCCATTGGTAATTTCTGTTAGCCTTGCAAACATATCAGAAATTGATTCTTCTGGCTTCATTACGAACAGCTCGTAGTCCCGAACTAAGAGGTTGGCCTTTGTTTCCTTGACTTCCGATGTTCCTTCATATATAAGCCGCAGCTTATTCCACATCTCCTGCGCAGAGGAACACGTAGATATTCGTGAGTATTCGTTAGGATGAACAGCACATTGAATTATATTCATAGCCTTAAAATTCGTTGAACACTTCTCTATATCTTCTTCATCCCACTCATTTTCATTTTCAGATAAAACATATGGACCCTTACTTATGACACGCCATACATCGTAGTTCTGGGCACGTAGGAAAACATACATTCTGTTTTTCCAATAGGGGTAGTTTGATCCATCAAAGAACGGAGGTCTTTGAATGGAATGCCCTTCGGGCATCATCCCTTTGTTTGCCATATGAACGGGATCAAACTCTGTGACCGTGTGGTCGAGACTAAACATAGACCAGCGCTCTGATACCAATTGTTGAGTCCCAAATGTGGCAATCAAGAGGGGAGGGGTGAATTGATTGGCTAATAAAATTTTGCTTCTCTTCTGAAAACAATGCTGATTAAACAAACAACCACTAATACTCGCACGAACAGGATCACACTCATGAATGCGTGCGGAATGTGTTTGAATAGCTGGTGTAGTGATCTCTCAACTCACCGTGAAGCCCACTCGACAAGAATCGGAAAAACCACAGCACATGAGACACATGGATTTTTTAGGTGGTTCGGTTACACATCCGTGTCCCCTACGTCCACCCCTCACACTTGAGGATTAAAGTTTCACTAACGAGTGAATCACACACACACGCTGTTTAGAACAGCAAACACACACACACACACACGGCTTCCGATCTGGTAGCCAAACGCGCACATGCGCACATACACACACACGCACGTTCGTGTTTCCGAACATGAACACCACACACAAATATCTGATATGATGATTACAAACGTATGCTCAAGTTTAAACTAAATGATTCAGAATGGAAAGAGTGAAGAAATATTGATTTATTCTGATTGGAGCTCCCCCTTTCTCTTCTGCGAATTTTATCAAGCACTTGTGCAGCACGACGACCGTTCTTGACGATCTTGGCTCGGATGGTGGCTGAATCTTGATTTCGCTCACAGCTAGCAGTAGAAGCTTGATTGGAACCTTGATTCCTCCTTCTTCCCTTCACATTCACGGACACACCAAGGTGGAACAAGGGCTGGAGGTGGCTGCTGTGACCTGCACACACAAGTGTTAGAAAGAAACCCAAAAATTAGGATATACGAATTGTTCTTAGGGTTTTCATCCCAATAGGATTATATATATGCAAAGGGCGGTCAAGGGATGTCGAGGAGACAAGATCTGCACATCAAGGAGTGGTTTAGGGATAGCCACACAAGTGTGGTTGGACCATTTGGTCGAAACCGCAAAAGTCTTCATTCACGGCGCCGCCCAGACCAGAAAGGGTCGACCCTTGGGGTCGACCCTCGTGAGGGTCCAGATGCTCCTGGCAGCATGGGTCGACCCTTAGGGTCGACCCTTTCAGGAACCGTTACTGTCTTCAAAAAGTGGCCTTCTGGAATTTACAGGGTTCGACCCTTGGGGTCGACCCTTTCTGGAGCCTAAACAATTTGAGGGAAAAGGGTCGACCCTTGGGGTCGACCCATGATGAAACCAATTCTGGAATTTAATTCCTCAAGCAGGGGTCGACCCATTCAAATGGGAATCTGCCTGGCAGCAATGGGTCGACCCTTTTTCCTGCACTTTCTAAAAAAATGAAGATAAGACAAGGCTAAGTGCAGGGGGTTCAAGCTGGGGTTTTAAAACAAGAATGCTCCACATCTAGACATAAGTTCTAACAGTGTAATGGAGGAGATTAGGATTGATCTCACCAATCGTCCTTCAGTCGTTTAAGAGTTTTGGCCTGTCAAGAACAGAGTTTGAATTAGTTCCACATGTTGCACATTGAAACCAAAATACTTACAATGAGTTGTTGTGCTTGAGCCTTCTCAAGTATCATGTCTTCAATTGATGTGTGCATTTCCAGAACGTAGTTATGCTCATTTTCAGATCATACAAAACATTTGATCATCATCAAAAACCATAAGTCATATACATGAGGAGGGGGTTCAACAATATCCCCCTTTTTGATGATGACAAAATAATAGAAACCACATTGTAAAGCATCCACCATTCCATATACATGAATCAATCCAACAGTTTAAGGACATGGTCAACCAGAAATCCAAATATAAGATTGATCATAATGTGGCATATTTCCAAAGTTTTCTTGCCGACAATTAGTGGAAAAGGAACAAGGTTTGTAATGCAAATGACAAGATGCAATGCATGAAAACTCAAAGGAAATGCAACAGAACTAATGAACTAGAAACATGATAAAAGCACACATTCATGCAAGCACACATCACACACTAACATATAATAGCCGGGGCACATATAGGCCAAGAGTTCTCCCCCTTTGACATCATCAAAAAGGAGGGGGTGAAATAAGGATGCCAAGTGAAAGGAGCAACATAGCCTAATCAGCACGATCATCCGGAGTGGAGGGACCTGGTTGACGCCTAATATATGCCGAAATTTCTTCCAACATGTGGGTTTGGTGGGCCAAAGCGTCAGTGACGTAGCGAGAGTGCTCCTGATGAGAGAGTTTCAGATCTGATAGTTCAAGTTGCATAGCTGCCATGGTCTCCCCATACTCGTCTAACCGATCATCAATAGAATCCAAACGGTCCATGATTAGTTGTGCCTCCTCAGAAGGCATTCCTGCTGCAGGAACATGAGCATCTTCAGCCTGCTCTTCATTGTCATTCTCATTATCTTCTGAACTGTCTGGTGGTACTGCCCTTTTTATTTGACGAACTAATACGCCATCTTGCTCTTCAAACCCCATGTGGTGACAAATAGATTGATAGGTGTAGATGTCTGCGTCACGGATAGTTTGAGATGCTTCTCTTGACAAATTTATATCCATATAAGTAAAGATGGCTGTTAAGGCCGCAGCATATGGCAAAGTACGGTGCTTGTGCGTCATGCTTGAACATATGTGATCAAGAATAAGCTGTGGAAATTTAATGGGAATTCCACCGAATAAGCATGAAAACAAGAACATGTGTTTCTCCGTAACCTTGTCATGTCCTCCTCCACGTGGCAATAAAATAGTTGTAATCATTCGGTGCAGTATACGTTGCAAAGGAGGGAATTGGTTGGCATTTAATCCGGCAACCGACCGGTCACCCATTTCTTCAGAAGTCATATAGAGGTAAACAGTGGCATCCGAAATTTCTACATCTCCAAATGCATACCCTTCATTTGGCAAGTCAAAGGCAAGACCCAACAAGTGTGGTGATAAAATAATTTCTTGTCCATTAACCGTTGTAACTGGAACATCACCCGAAACCCCAAATTGCTATAAAATTGGTGTACCAGATTGGGGTAAATGCGGCGATGTGCAGACATGAAAATGTGCAAGTTTGGATGGCTGCATATTAGATCAACTAATCCACGTAGATGGCGACTAAGATTTTCAAAGTTTACCGCTCGTGGACGTAGAACGGTCCGATCCAAGATTTTGCTTGCGGGCTGTGATGCGGCAGTATGAGATCGACGCCCTTGCCTGGAGCTCGATGCCTCACCTCTGCGAGAAGCACGCTTCTTCGAAGCCATCTAAAACACAAACCGAAAGAACCCACCGATGTGGTATAGATATTGATGGTTCAACCAAGGAGAAATGCGAGAAGTGTGAATCTATGATCCTCCACAGACATCAAAAGCTTACCTCAAGGGAATGAAGATCAAAGGATGACGCTTTAAGCCACAAGGAGAAGTGTCCGCGCGGATGCCACCCGGAGAACCGCGGCTATGGCTTGATATCTTGGATGCCAAGGAAAGGTTGTTTTAGGGCTTGCAAAGAGTGGTGGCAAAGCTAAGAGGGGGGCAAGAGAGGTTTTATATCCATGGGAGGGTTCCAACTTAGGGTTGGAACCCTTGTTGGATCGGTTTGGGGGCGGGTGAGCCGCCCCGCCGGTTTGGGTCGACCCAATGGGTCGACCCGTTGGGTCCCTTACCCCCTGGCCGAACCGGGTGCGCGAGGGTCGACCCTTGGGGTCGACCCATTTTCTGGGTTTGCAAGGGGTCGACCCTATGGGTCGACCCTTTTACTGGTTTTCAGCAATATGAAGGAGTAACCCGATGAAAAATTCAAGGAATGTTTGGCTCGAGTCCCCAATTGTAAAAATGTATGAAATCAAGGAATTTTTGGATAAAATGGGATGTATGCAATTGGGGTGTTGGTAGTCAAAATTTGGAAATATATGAGACGTGTAATGTCCTTTTTATCCGGATTTCTGACTTTGAACAAATGAGCTCCTTTGTGGGCATAAAATTGTATCCAAGGTGATTTTGGCCATAGAAGTAACAATGAATATGGGTGAATACAATATACATAGTAGAAACGCAGAAGCACACCAAAATGATTTTTCACACAATTTGATTTTTCTTTTGTTTTTCACACAACATGATGCATATGCATGACAAGAGAATTACTATATGCATGAAACTAATGCAATTACATGTAATGAAGTGACCTGTATATACATGATGCACATGGTTATGAATCACTCTTCTATCCTACAAACCCCTAGTTCTCTTCTAAATGTAGTGAACTTGTCTTCACTTAGAGGTTTGGTGAAAATGTCGGCAATTTGACGATCGGTCTCAATGAAACTGATTTCTACATGACCCTTACTCACATGATCTCTAATGAAATGATGTCGAATTTCAATATGCTTGGTTCTAGAGTGATGAACAGGGTTTTTGGACAAGTTTATGGCAGAGGTGTTGTCACAAAGAATTGAGGTGTTTTTAAAAGATATGCCATAATCAATCAATTGTTGTTGGATCCATAACACCTGGGCTACACAACTACCGACAGCCACATATTCGGCTTCAGCAGTAGACAATGCCACTGAATTTTATTTCTTGGAGGCCCATGAAACCACGTAGCCCCCAAGAAACTGACAATACCCACTAGTGCTTTTCCGATCCACTTTGCAACCCGCATAATCGGCGTCAGAATAAGCAATTAAATCAAGACTCGAATTGCGTGGAAACCATAGTCCGAAATTAACTGAACCAGCAACATATCTGAAAATTCGTTTAACGGCCGACATGTGTGATTCTTTTGGGTTTGACTGAAATCTAGCACACATGCAAACAGCAAACTGTATGTCGGGCCTACTGGCAGTTAAATACAATAGAGAACCTATCATGCTTCTAAAGAGTTTTTGGTCCACTGATTTACCTGTCTCATCTTGATCAATTTTTATTGAGGTAGACATAGGAGTTGGTTGTGGTTTTGTTGATGTCAAATTGAACTTTTTCAGCAACTCCATTGCATACTTCTTTTGATGTATGAACATCCCATCAACAGTCTGGTTTACCTGCAATCCCAAGAAGAAAGTCAGCTCTCCCATAAGACTCATTTCAAACTCACTTTGCATCAATTTGGCGAAGTCTTTGCTGAGACCATCTTTAGTGGAGCCAAAAATAATGTCATCAACGTAAACTTGAACAATTAAGATATCCTTGCCATTCAACTTTGTAAAGAGGGTTTGATCAACATTACCTCGTTTGAATTCATGTTGAATGAGGAATTCACTTAACCTTTCATACCATGCACGGGGTGCTTGTTTCAGACCGTAAAGTGCCTTGTCCAGCTTGTACACATGGTCTATATGCTTTGTGTCTTCAAACCCCGGTGGTTGCTCCACATACACGTCCTCCTGGATATAGCCATTCAAAAATGCACTCTTAACATCCATTTGAAATAATTTGATATTATGACAACATGCAAATGCTAAGAGAACCCTCACTGCCTCAAGTCTTGCTACTGGAGCAAAAGACTCATCAAAGTCAACTCCTAATTCTTGGCTATAGCCCTTGGCTACTAGCCTGGCCTTGTTCCTAATTACCACTCCTTGATCGTTTGTTTTATTTCGAAACACCCATTTGGTTCCGATCACGGAGTGATTCTTAGAAATGGTACGAGAAACCACACTTTGTTCCTTTGGAACTGGTGTAGTTCTTCTTGCATGGCCATGATCCATGACTCATCTTTCAAGGCCTCTTCAATGGAGTGAGGTTCAGATTGAGAGAGCAAGGCTAATAAATCATGAGTTTCAACTTCCCTGAAGGAGGCTCGTGTCCTTATCCCTTCTTGTACATTGCCCAATACATTCTCCGGCGGATGGTCCTTTGCAAATGTCCATTGTATTGGTAGCTCCTGTTCAAGTTGAGTTTCCTGATTTTCATCCTCTTCTTTTGGTTCTTCCTCTTCTTGTTTTTCTGAATTTTCTTCCTTCTTCTTGATATTGTCATCTATCAACTCATCATCCTGCAAGATAGATTTTTCATCAGTTCTAGATGGAGATGATTCATCAATAATAACATGTGGGCTTTCTTCAACTACGAGAGTTCTCAAGTTATACACTCGATATGCTCTCGAATTGAGAGAGTACCCAAGCAATATGCCTTTGTCACTTTTGGGATCAAATTTAGCCAAGTCCTTCTTACCATTGTTATGAATGTAGCATATTGAGCCAAACGGTCTCAAGTATGAAATGTTTGGCTTCTTACCTCGGTATAGCTCATACGGAGTTTTCTTCAACAATGGTCTTACCATGGCTCGATTTATGATGTAGCAGGCCGTGTTCACTGCTTCAGCCCAAAAGTACCTCGGTATTTTATTCTCGTTCAGCATGGTTCTTGCCATCTCAACTAGCGTTCTGTTCTTCCTTTCCACAACTCCATTTTGTTCCGGAGTTCTTGGTGCGGAGAAGTCATGCATATAGCCTTGAGCCCTGCAAAAATTGCTGAACTCATGGTTATCAAATTCTCGGCCGTGATCACTCCGCACAGCTTTGATGCAATACCCTTTATCATTTTGAACAAATCTGCAAAATGCTTCAAATTCTGTCAGAGCATCATTTTTATGAGAAAGGAAATACACCCAACAGAATCTTGAATAATCATCCACAATCACAAATCCATATAGTTTACCACCCAAGCTGTGAGTTCTACTTGGTCCGAAGAGATCAATGTGGATGAGTTCAAGAGGCCTTGATGTGGTCACATCTTGTTTGGACTTGAATGATGTCCTTGTTTATTTGCCCATGCTGCAAGCTCCACAAACTCCATCATTGACGGCCTTCAACTTGGGCAATCCAATTACCAAATCATTTCTTGATAATTTCAGCAATACATTGAAACTAGCATGCCCAAGCCGGCGATGCCAGAGCCAAGCATCATCATTGTTCCTTGCAATTAAACATAAATTCTCATGAGAGGAATCATTCAAGTCTATCATATAAACATTGTTATACCTGAAACCAATGAACTTTATCTCATGAGTATTCCTATTCAAAACAGTGCAGTGGTTAGAATCAAAAATCACATTGCATCCCTTATCACAAAGTTGGCTTATGCTTAAGAGATTATGTTGCAAACCCTTCACAAGCAATACATTTTCAATGGTATGATTTTGATTCTTACCTATCTTACCTTCTCCGATGATTTTACCTTTGTCCTTACCACCGAATGCTACCGTCCCACCATCCTTTTCATGCAGGTCCACAAACCATTCCTTGTTTCCCGTCATATGCCGAGAGCAGCCACTGTCCAAATACCATTTGTTCCTTTGAGCTCTCGAGTAGACCTGCAATTCAACCAAAGTTCTTATGGAGATTTTGGTACCCAAGCTAGCTTGGGTCCATGATGGTTAGAGGCATGATGCATATATGATCTATTTCTGAATCCAACAGAATTTTCTTCATCATATTTCAGAATTCTACAATCATACATATCATGACCCATTTTTCCACAATAGAAACAAGTGATGGCTCTATCTCTTTTTCTCCTTCTACCAACATTTGAAAAGGAGTTATGCATATGTTTCTTTGATTTGAAGGATGCTGAACTTATGGGTGCCCAATGGGTTGTCTGAGCTTTTGATTTTTCAAGGATGGCAAGGGCATCCTTTAGCTCTTTTATTTGAGCCATTTGAGATTGGCTTTGTTCTTCAGCCTTTATTTTGGCTTTATTGCAAGCAATGCTTTCAAGCTTTTCTTGTTCCATATCATTTTTCAATTCTTCATGTATTTTTAGAAACGTAGATTGTTCTTCTCTCATGCATGAAATCTCTTCTTCAAACAGTTCAATTTTGGATGCTAGAATTTCATTTTCATGCTTCATGTTTTCATTTTCTGATTTTAAAGCATGGCACTCTTCACATGATTTTTTAGCATGCACAAAATGATCAAATTTCTTTTTCAAATTTCTATTTTCAGATTTGAATCTTTTACATTTTTCATATAAAGATTCATATGCAATTTGCATTGTTCACAAGTGAGAGTTTCTGGTTCAGAATCTACCTTATCTCCTTCGTCATCATTTGCCATGAGACATAGATTCTGGACTAGCTCATCTAGTCCATCTTCATTTCCGGATTCCTCCTGATCTTCGTCGCTCCATGTGGCCACCATGGCCTTGGGCTTTCTGAACTTGCCTTTCTTCACCTTCTTGATGAGATCGGGGCACTCACCCCGCATATGGCCGGGTTTCTTGCATTCATAGCAAATCACTTCTTCTTTCCTGCTACTTTCTCCTCTGTTTGGTCCTTGCCTTCTTGGTCCCTTTCTGAACTGACCACCAAAGTTTCTTGTTCTTCTGACGAACCTTCTTGCTCTTTGTGTGATCATGGCAACTAATTCCTCATCTTCAGTGTTGCCAATTGAATCATTTTCACTGCCCTCTGAATCGTGTGGATTCACTTTTAGGGCCATTGTGGTGACATCTTTCTTTTTCTTGTGATCCTCCTCGCTCCTTTTGATGTTTATCTCGTAAGTCATCAATGAGCCAATTAACTCGTCCAGAGTTAAAGTGCTTAGATCCTTGGAGTCTTCAATTACAGTGGCCTTTGTATGCCACTGTGGAGAAAGGGATCTTAGGACTTTTCGGACGAGTTCCTTGTTGGAATATTCCTTGCCAAGTCCCTTTAGTCCATTGGTAATTTCTGTTAGCCTTGCAAACATATCAGAAATTGATTCTTCTGGCTTCATTACGAACAGCTCGTAGTCCCGAACTAAGAGGTTGGCCTTTGTTTCCTTGACTTCCGATGTTCCTTCATATATAAGCCGCAGCTTATTCCACATCTCCTGCGCAGAGGAACACGTAGATATTCGTGAGTATTCGTTAGGATGAACAGCACATTGAATTATATTCATAGCCTTAAAATTCGTTGAACACTTCTCTATATCTTCTTCATCCCACTCATTTTCATTTTCAGATAAAACATATGGACCCTTACTTATGACACGCCATACATCGTAGTCCTGGGCACGTAGGAAAACATACATTCTGTTTTTCCAATAGGGGTAGTTTGATCCATCAAAGAACGGAGGTCTTTGAATGGAATGCCCTTCGGGCATCATCCCTTTGTTTGCCATATGAACGGGATCAAACTCTGCGACCGTGTGGTCGAGACTAAACAGAGACCAGCGCTCTGATACCAATTGTTGAGTCCCAAATGTGGCAATCAAGAGGGGAGGGGTGAATTGATTGGCTAATAAAATTTTGCTCTCTTAAGAAAATAATGCTGATTAAACAAACAACCACTAATACTCGCACGAACAGGATCACACTCGTGAATGCGTGCGGAATGTGTTTGAATAGCTGGTGTGTGATCTCTCAACTCACCGTGAAGCCCACTCGACAAGAATCGGAAAAATCACAGCACATGAGACACACGGATTTTTTAGGTGGTTCGGTTACACATCCGTGTCCCCTACGTCCACCCCTCACACTTGAGGATTAAAGCTTCACTAACGAGTGAATCACACACACACGCTGTTTAGAACAGAAAACACACACACACACACACACACGGCTTCCGATCTGGTAGCCAAACGCACACAAGCGCACATACACACACACGTTCGTGTTTCCGAACACGAACACCACACACAAATATCTGATATGATGATTACAAACGTATGCTCATGTTTAAACTAAATGATTCATAATGGAAAGAGTGAAGAAATATTGATTTATCCTGATTAGAGCTCCCCCTTTCTCTTCTGCGAATTTTATCAAGCACTTGTGCAGCACGACGACCGTTCTTGACGATCTTGGCTCGGATGGTGGCTGAATCTTGATTTCGCTCACAGCTAGCAGTAGAAGCTTGATTGGAACCTTGATTCCTCCTTCTTCCCTTCACATTCATGGACACACCAAGGTGGAACAAGGGCTGTATGTGGCTGCTGTGACCTGCAAACAGAATTGTTAGAAAAAAAACCAAAAATTTGGAGATACGAATTCTTCTTAGGGTTTTCATCCCAATAGGATTATATATATGCTAAGGGCGGTCAAGGAGTGTCTAGGAGACAAGATCCGCACATCAAGGAGTGGTTTAGGACAGCCACACAAGTGTGGTTGGACCATTTGGTCGAAACGACAAAGTCTTCATTCACGGCGCCGCCCAGACCAGAAAGGGTCGACCCTTGGGGTCGACCCTCGTGAGGGGCCAGATGCCCTGGCAGCATGGGTCGACCCTTGGGGTCGACCCTTTCAGGAACGTTGCTGTCTTCAAAAAATGGCCTTCTGGAGTTTACAGGGGTCGACCCTTGGGTCGACCTTCTGGAGCCTAAACAGTTTGAGGGAAAAGGGTCGACCCTTGGGGTCGACCCATGATGAAACCAGTTCTGGAATTTAATTCCTCAAGCAGGGGTCGACCCTTGGGGTCGACCCATTCAAATGGGAATCTGCCTGGCAGCAATGGGTCGACCCTTGGGGTCGACCCTTTTTCTTGCACTTTCTAAAAAAATGAAGATAAGACAAGGCTAAGTGCAGGGGGTTCAAGCTGGGGTTTTAAAACAAGAATGCTCCACATCTAGACATAAGTTCTAACAGTGTAATGGAGGAGATTAGGATTGATCTCACCAATCGTCCTTCAGTCGTTTAAGAGTTTTGGCCTGTCAAGAACAGAGTTTGAATTAGTTCCACATGTTGCACATTGAAACCAAAATACTTACAATGAGTTATTGTGCTTGAGCCTTCTCAAGTATCATGTCTTCAATTGATGTGTGCATTTCCAGAACGTAGTTATGCTCATTTTCAGATCATACAAAACATTTGATCATCATCAAAAACCATAAGTCATATACATGAGGAGGGGGTTCAACAAAATCAATTTGCCTTTGATTTGCATGTGCTTTTAAATTGAATTTTAAAAACCTTCTTATTTCAAAAGGGTAAAATTTTTGAACTGTGGAATTGATTGATCAAATGCAACAATTGGTATTGAATGTTGACCATGGCTTATTTTAAAGCTCATTGACCATGTGTGATTGATTTGCTAAATTGATAAGTTGTTTGACATGTTTAGAAATCTACTCTTGTCAATAGATGTTCAAATACTTATCTTGCTCATTTGCCAAATTTTGTGTGAAATCTGCTGGACACTTGGTTATTTGCATATTCACACATGTAGGGCGTATCATGTTCAAACTGAAGCTTATGTCTCATGAAATATTATCTTTAAATGATCATGGTTGAATATTTGGGTTCTAGGGGATATGGCTTTTCATGATGAAATCTGAAATAAAATGCTCATGATTCAGTGTCAAATTCATTGAAAATCCATCTCATGCATTCACCTGCTTCATACTTTTCTTAAATGCTCAAGTCATTACAAAAACTGAAAACTTGCATAAAAAGAGTGCATTGACATTTTTGCATATAAATACTATGCATATAAAATGATAAAAAGATGCATATTGCATATTCATGTATATAGAGCATATGCATATATTTCATGATAATCGCATATCTTGACTCATGAATGCTTGCATGAATGTTTCATGAATCTTTGCATGCTTGTAAGTATTTACACTATGAAACCATTTCTTGATCTTTCTAAGACCTCACCTCCTTGATAAATAACATTGCAGTGATTTTATTCATATGTGATGCATGTCATATATTAAGGGGGAGGATTTGTTTCCGACCGTGCATACATTTAGGGGGAGTCATAGCTACGTCTTGTCGAATTCATTTTATTCATGTAAAATAAAAATTTGCCCCCACACTCTTGCACATAATGAATTCAATGACTTTCATTGATAAGGATTTAAGAAATTCTTTCCAACACTCTAAAGGGAACTTGAATCTCTACATGGACATTAAAGAGTAATCGTGAGAAAAAAGCTGTCTATCCCACAAAAAATTCAATAAGTGGTATGTGGATCCGAGTAACCGGGAATCCCCCCTGAAACAAAGGAGGAAACTCGTGTCAAAAGGAGAAACAAAAATCCATATGTGTGACGAATCCAAGTAGCCGGGAATCCCCATTGAGACATATGAGGAAACTCGCGCCGAAAGGTGAAGTCTTTTAAAAGAAACAAAATCGGGGTTGTGCGAAGCTACTGAAAGTCGAGAATCTAAAGTGAAAGTGTAGAGAGGAGATTACCTTCTAGTATTCTTTAGAAAATCTGGAAATCCATATGCTTTGAAGCTCATGAGTCATTACCTCACATTTCACATGGGTATTTTTGTGATGTATGTCTTTTATGAATTTACCTACACTCATGGTTTATGTAGTACTCCTAGTTGTGTATGCACAAATCTCTTAGCTATACTTCATGTCTTATATTCTTGAATTTGAATCACATGCTCTTTTCTTAACCCGTGCCTCATTTAGGGGGAGTTACTACATGTAATATTTGTGTGCATGACGATTGTGCTTGTGTGCTTGCATGTTCATGCATTCCCCTTAAGTCTAATTCTGAGCATAAATCTTACATTTGAAGGATAGAAGTCATCATAGGTATAGCTTCATAACTTGCATGATTAGCATTCACATAGTGCATATTCAGTGCTAATTTGCATATTTGCATATTTGACATTTTAAGCATGCATATAGGTCATTCATGATATCATCTTGATCAACTCCATACTTTTCAACAATTGGCACAGTTCATTTTGAAATGCATATTCTGAACACTTCATGTTACATAAATGCCAAAATGAGTTCAACCAACAAATGGTATCATGATCAACAAATGCTATCTTTGAGGCTCTCTCTCTTCGAGAATTGAAATTGCCTATGTTTGTGCCTCTATCTTGATCAACATTTGGTATCACATCTTTGAGCCCCTACTTAGCATCCATTGGTCTTTAAATTTGAATCATATCCTTTGGCCTAATATGTTCATTTCATGTCACATAACCCTCTGTCTTTTTGTAGATGACAAAAAGGGGGAGAATGTTTGGTGTGTGCTCAATGCTTTATGAATGATGATATCTTGGAGAGAATGGGAGAATTGGTGTATGCTCACTGTTTGCACATGTTTGCAAAATCTGTATTATCACATACATCGTTTTGTCATCATCAAAAAGGGGGAGATTGTTGCATCCCATAGTTCGTGCTTGGTTTCAATGATATCAAAACGAGTGTGTATGTGTTTCATTGAGTAACATGTTTTATATCTTGATTTGATGAGTTGAAAAATGGAGTCAATGTTTACTCTTGAAAGTCATGTGAACCCTTGGTGTTTAAGAACTAATGTTATATTTATGTTGGTTTGTAGGAACACAACTTCATGGCTCATGCTTGGAATCTTAAGGAGTCCATCAATGAAGCTCTTCTTCTTAAAGGGAGTTAACTCTGTTCATGTTTGAAAGTTATATGAATGATTTGTATTTAAGGATCTCATGCCTTGAATATTTTGATTTGCAGGATCAAAATCCATGATTCATGCTTAGAATTCAAAGGAGTGCATCAATGAAGATCTTATTGAAAAAGGGAGTTGACTCACTTGCATTGCATTGATTCTTCTACATTTCATTCATTTCATCTAATAGATTTTCAAAGTCTTGGTGATATTTTCATCCGTTTTCTTCATAAGATTTTTGGGCTTGAAATATCCTCAACCTTGTAACTTAAAATTTGATGGATGTGATTTTAATGATGCTTGCTCGTTTCTTGGACTCATGGTAATTTAATTTGAGAAGTCTATATCAATGCTCCTCTTGAGATAATGCTTCATGGATGTTGGTTTTTAAACAATAAGAATGCCATTTGAATGAATGTGATTCCATGATATTATGCATTCTTTACATTTGGCATAATTGTTAACATTTGTGTAATGAAGCATTTTGATGATTGAAGATTTGGTTGATTCAAGAAAGTGATTGAATGGTTGAGCCTTCATGTCTTTGTATTTGATTAAGTGAGATATTCATGTTCATCATATCAAAACCTTGTCAAATGGTGAATATGTTTTTGATGGTTGAATTGAGAAGTCAATTACTTGATTGAATGTGTTTATGATGTATTTTTATGTTAACTAGTTCAAAGAGTTGATGCTTGGTTCATGTGTTTTGATTATCATCTAACTTCTTGGTTTATCATGTTTCTATAGGTTAAAGGATGACTTTTAAACCCTCCCATGTCAAGTGGATGATGGTAACATCTAACCATTGCTATGCTAAGTTCCGGGTCGTTTTCATGAACATCTTTCATGAGGTTGCATTGCATTGGAAGTGTTTTATGCATCCTTAAAATGAGATTTTTGAGCCTTTACAATGTGCTTAATATTTTTTCATAAATCTTGTTTAAATGTGGTTTAAATGGTCTTAATACTTTGTTGAACTCATGGTAATTATTTCTTGATTTTTGGGAATTTTTCCGGCACTTTTACGGGGCTAAAACCGCATTTTGTTGACCTCTGCTGAAGGGGTCGACCCCTGGGGTCGACCCCCCCTGGGCTGGATGCCCAGCCAGTGCATGGGTCAACCCCTGGGGTCGACCCACTGCCAAGGGTCGACCCCTAAAAGCTGCTTCTGTTTTTTGGCCCCGGCAGACTCTGGTTGCCCGAGGGTCGACCCAGGGGTCGACCCCTTCCGGAACGTGATTTCCGAAAGTGTTTAAAACTCTTTGAAAACCCTTCTAAACCTTATTATAATACCCCCCAATGATTCCTAATCATGTTAGGGTGTTTTAAACTCATTTTAGAAGGGGTATATGGGTCATTTGGTCAGTCTCCTATATATATTAATGTGTGCTCCGAATTTGAGAAGAGATTAACCCTAATGCTCATTTGTTCATTCGTGTAGGTGAAGAAAAAGGGAGAAACGTGGTGGAGCTCTTCCAAGTAGGATATCATCTACATCCGTGAACATCTGGAGCTCGTGGAAGAAGAAGAAAAGGAGCGGATCGAAGAGAGGATCAAGAGGATGAAAGAATCATCTTCATCCGGCTTCCCTCTAACTCGTGGTTCAAGGAACATCATCAACCGATCTTGGAAAACAAAGGGGGACTACTTCTATGTCTTCTATCAGTTCTTTGTGATGTGTTCTATGATCTATATTTTGGGTTTGAGCATGCTTGAATATTTGTGTTTATTTTCTGAACACTAGAGATATTTGTTTGTGTGACCATTTGTGTATACGGTGGTGTTTGATCGCCTGCGTGCGATCGTGTTTGTGTCATTGTGCTGCGGTTGTTGCAGCGTGTGTGTGTGTTGTGATCCGGTCGTCGGACCGTGTGTGTGTGTTTTATGATCCGGTCGTCGGATCGTATGTGTGTTGTGATCCGGTCGTCGGATCGTGTGTGTGTGTTGTGATCCGGTCGTCGGATCGTGTGTGTTTGTGATCCAGTCATCAGATCGTGTGGGAGACTTCGTCTCCATCTGTGTGTGTGTTGGGGTGTGTCCCCGTGTGTGTGCGGGCGTCGTCCCGTGTGTGTTTAGAGCGTCGTCTCCGTTTAGGGATTTATCCCCGAGTGAAGCCTCACCGGGTTTGGTGAGGGGTGGACGTAGGGAGACCGTCGTGATCCCGAACCACCTTAAAAATCCTCATGTCTTGTGGTTAGATCTTTGTGGTTGTATGCTTCGCTATCTTATCTGTTTATGCAATCGTGTGAGCTCGGTGAGACTGAGTGAATTAAGTTTAAATCTGTTTAGATTAAATTTCTCAGTCTCATCAATCTTGTTAATTCCGCTGTGCGCTAATTTATGTTTTTAATCGGACATAGTTTATAGTAGTAGGATCTATTCACCCCCCCTCTAGATCCGTGTTCTTACACTACGGGACCCAACAGTGACAAATACCATGTAAGGGTGAAAATGACTTGTTAAGGGTGATAAATAGGTTGTCAGTGCAGAAAAAGGGTCAAACACGTGATTCACCAAAGTGGACCTCGTGCCTTCGATCTCCAATAATTTGCACAGTATTCGAGGACATGTGGCACCCCTCTAGGCTACATTCCAGAAGACTCCTTTATGGAGAATATTCTGTCTTTCCACCATGGACCAATTGAAAGGGGCTGAAACATTCTCTTTCTGTAATTCACAAAAAGCTCATCTGGAATCTGGAGAGCAATGGATGACCCAGATTAATTCTATCCAAGATCAAGGGTTGGAATTCCCTTCCATCTCTATTAATATATTGCAATGGCCTTCGATGAAGAGCTGATCGAGCAGAAGAAATAGAGAGATATTTGTGAGTTCGTTCCAGTGCCAAGAAAATAAGTTCAGAAGGAGAAGAAGAAGAAGGAGCTGAGAAGAAGGCATTGAGGCTACGAAGAGGAATGAAAGAAGAAGAAGCTCGCCCGTTACTCCATATCAGTGCATCGGAATTTGGTTTCGGGTGTTTTTACAGGATTCATCTTTTTGTCATTTGCTATCATGTCTAACTATTCTTTGTTCCTTAACTGTGAAACATATATTTGTGTGTGTATCTATGCAATGGTCGCACCAACTCAGATTGTCTGAGCATCCGCGTGTGTGTGTGTGTATGCAGGATCTGCCTTGCGTGTGTGTGTGTGTGCAAGCTTGTCCTACGTGTGTGTGTGTTAGGGCATGTCCCCGTGTGTGTGTGCAAGCTTGTCCTGCGTATTGTGGAGCTTTGCTCCATGTTAGGGATTTATCCATGTGCTTGTTCTCCTATAGTGAAGTCTCACCAGGTTTTGGTGAGGGGTGGATGTAGGGAGCCCGTCGAGGTCCCAAACCACCTTAAAACCCCTGTGCCTTGTGGTTTGGTTTATGCGATTGCTTCCTTGTCTTTTACCTCATTCACAGGAGATTGATTTTAGATTCACACTCTTTGATCTGTTTTATAGATACATCTTAATCACACACACACATTGTCTTCATGTTTGATGTGCATCACACACTAATCCTTCACCTACACATTGTGAGGCTTGGTTCGCTTATTTGATAGTTGAGCATATGTCATATCAAAAATCTAGAACGGTTTAATGTCAATAAGTACATATATCTTTAGATAGTAAGTCCATGTTGAGTTTTCGCTGTGTGAGGTCTGATAGTTTTAAATTGGACATATTTTTTAGAGGGATCTACTCAACCCGCCCCCCCCTTCTAGATCTGTTTCCCTACACTCCGGGACCCAACAAAATGCATCTCAGTCATGAATTTAGGACAACATTAGAGTTCATGTATTAGTTGCATTTAGAACTTTCAAGTTAAATCTGAACCCTTGCATTTTGCACCCATGTTACATTCTACACTGCATATTACATATTTTTTCCATTGTGTGCTTGCATATTAATATATGCTACAACCCCCTCCTTGGAACTTCTATGGCCTTATACTTCTTGGTAAATAATGTTGCATCTGAGTTACAACTAGTGTGTCTCATGTTAAATACTCAGGGGGGATAATTTTTTATAAGTGCACATATATCGGGGGAGTTGCACAGTCATGCTTTTAAGTTAAGTTTTCAGTATACATGCTAAATCAAATTTACACACCATCATGCACTTAAATGTGAAAATAAGTGTTAAACATAAGGATATATGATTTTCTTTTCAACACTCTAGCGAAATTAAACTTGCTACATGAATTTTGAAGAGGCAGTTGAGAAAAAAGTTGCATGTCATATTGAAATGAAATGATAAAACTAAAGGCAGAGCAATGCTCAGTCTCACTAAGTAAATTGGATGCACGTCACCTGAGATGTAATGTGGTTCATTTCTATAAAGTGTTGTACTAAACTATCGCTGCTCAAAATGAGGTGAAATGGTCAATATTCTGAGTAATCAGGGAGTCTGGCATGTGATCCATGTGTCTCCTCGCTTAAAAAGGGATAATTTGAACCTGATCACTCTTAGAAAAAATCAGATTGTCTCAGTGAAAATGGTGGAAATTTTTGAGATGAAAAATTATGGTGTGAAATTATATTGGGGCAGAGCATAGCCTCCAATACGTTGTTCTCTTAAAATGAAGTGCAGTCTGTGTAGTCTCTCATTGTGTTGAACTAAAAATCTATTTATCCATATGGCTAAAATTCATCTTCATGATACTCACTTACACAATTATAATTTGATTTAATATGTATTCAGAAAATTTGAATGATTACATAGGCTGCTGCATGCTTTCTTATATATATCTGCACAGCCTCCTAGGTGTTACATATGAGCATCCTGGTTGCCCTGACTCACATGCACCTTTCTTATACATATTCCCTTCTTTAATAAGTAAGGGGGAGTTTTGTTGCATTTACTTGTACATATATGGTTTTGGCATCCATTTGCAGAACTGTCATATTTGTACATGAACATTCCCTTTGCATTTAGCATGTTCATATTGCATCATCTGCATGCTTGCGTGGTTCACACTGCACCATATTGACAAATTGGAAACATAGAAATTTGAGAATAATGGCCCTGGATAATGTGTTCTCATAGACCCTACTGAACTTCATGATATCATCCTCCTTGCTACCTTCTATTAGATGATGCTTTAACTTTCAGGCTGATGTTTGACTCTCATAAGAATGTTTTGATTTCACATTTCAAACTGTTTTGACTATTGAAACTGTCTTGATTCAATTTCTTCACTGGGTGTTCATTGTCTCTACATCTGTTTCTCCTGTAATACCAGATTGCTTGCAAACTCCTTAGTCTGCCTCCCTTGTCTGCTATGTTTGATTTTCAATGCTTACTCCCACTTTCTGATGATGCCAAAGGGGGAGAAAGTTGTTAGGTATTGCTTGGGGGAGTAGTTGAAGAATTGCAACAAAGTAACAAAGTTTTGTCATCATCAAAAAGGGGGAGATTGTTGAAGAATATTTTGATTATGACAAAACTTTGTACTTTATGTATGTTATGAGTGGTTGCATTTGTGTGGCTCATGCCTTGGGTTAGGAGTTGTAATTTTGCATTATACATGTGTAAATGAATATTTTTCTTATGATGCATGTTGTACCCAAAGTGTGTTTAATCATGCAGGTCTACCGTCTAAAAAGCACTTGTGAAGTCAAGGCAAAGCATGCCTACAAGATGTGCAAAATAGGAGGAAAGTCTGTCACGAGTAGACAATTTTTTGTTGGTCAACTGAAGCTATAGTTAAACTCATTTCAACTCATTTGAAGGTTCATAATAGGCTAGAACACACTCTGGAGCATCTCAGCTAAGCATATTTGTCATTTGAAGAAGGCAAAATTAATTTGTCAGCAAAGGTCTAGTAGCAACCCTTCTAGCATCTCAGTTCAAGCAATTGAAATTTAAAAGAGCATTAGTCTACTGATCTTTTAAACAAGACAGTAGCCAAGGCTCACAAATCAGCAAGGCATCAAGCAAATGCAGACAGCAATAGTTCAAGAAGAGTAGATCAAGTCCTTTGGATGAATAGCAAGCTAGCTAACAAAGAACAAGCAACAACAGTAGCAGCTGACGCACCAAAAATGGCTTATAGGGTGCGTCGAGGCAATGAGCAATTGGAGTCGACGTAACAAGAACTAATATGAGAGCTAATCCAAGAAGTGCCAGCCAAAGCATCAAGCTAGCAACAATGTCAGCAGTAGTTTGAAGTGCGACTTAAGCCTTCTGAATCTAGCAGCATCGGCATCAGCTTGCACATGCACCAAGCTAAGCATGGCAACACAACATCATATTCTTCAAAGATCAGTAGCGTCATCTCAGCTTTCTTCAACTACACCAGCAGCATCAGCAAGCCAGCAGCATGGCTTCATCAAAATGCGTCGACTCAATGGCTCAAGGAGTCAACGCCACTAGAGAAATCAATAGAATCTGTTCAAGTGCTCAAAAATGTGCATTTGGATGGTTATGAAGTCATGGACTTTCATGATGAAGAATCAAGGCTAAATGTAAGGACTTCTTAATTTTTGATATCTATCCTAACTCAATGTTCTTGTGATTTTGTAGGTTCAAGGATGGTCTTTAAACCCTCTCATATCTAGATGAACATGGTAATATCTAACCACTTTTTACCCTTGAGAAGAATGAGGTTTTATGATGGTTTCTTACCCAAACAGGTAGGGGTCGACACATAGGGTCGACCCTCATTGGGCCATGCTATGTCCAGGGTGGCTAGGGGGCAACACACTGCAGGGGTCGACCCTATGGGTCGACGCACTGCATGGGTCGACAGATGGGATTTTTAACCAAACAACACCTTTTACTCGCTTGAAAGGAGAAATGAATTGATTTTTTATCTACTTGAAAGTAGCCTCTCACTCTTTACCTGTGTCAGTGTCCGAAAGTCTTTTAAGTTCTATCTTCGGGTGTGCGTTAGGAGAATCTTGGTCACGTATAGTGTCTAGTGTGTTCTTCTACGTCCCTTAATGGTATTCTTATTAGAAAGGTAGGTCAGTCCGGTACTAATTTACTAAGGGAACTGGCTTTCTACTCTTCGTGGCCTATCCTTGCATTAACACATCATGTCTTAGTCTAGATAGCTACGGGTCTAGTTTACCGGGGAGAAAATCTTTCTTTTCTAAAGTACGCTATTCTTATAGCGGCGATGATTTAGTTATCGCTACGAGAAAGCAGCGGAAAAGTATTTGGAGGTCATGCGAGATGTAGAAGTGACCATATCGAAGGAGAAGTCATTGATCTCTCATACTGGTGCGTTAGAATTGGCTAAGTGATTTATGGCTGAGGGAGTAACTAGGGATTTAAGCCCTGTTTCTTGAAGAATGTTATCTATGTTGAGCGGTTTTGCGCCGCCCATTATATTTGAAACTTTAGGAGTTTCATTACAGAACTCTTAGCGTCTGCGAGGTGCGGGCTATCGGGTGTATTCCTTTGTTAGTCTTGTAAAAAAGAGTAGACAGTGGTTAAGACACTGGCTTCTACTTCATTCACCAAGTGGCATCTGCCCTTGGTCAACTGAGCTTTGGCTCACATTGCTTGAACAAGGTTGTGTTGATGTCTATAGGCTTGATAGGGTGAGGGCCTTCGTCTTAGAGCAAGTATCGCCTGGAGACTTCTATGAGGAAGAGATAGACTCCTTGCGTCTTGCCCTTGATGGAGATGATGAGATGTTTGAAGCTCTTATTCAGGAATGGATGAAGCAGCATTTAAACTATCTGCTGTGGTATGCTACGGTTTCTTTAAAATTTGGAATCCCTCTTCAGCAGTTGCTGAAAAACCCCCTGTGGTTTGTTATAGTCCACATAGAAATCAAGGATCGGGAGATCTTTGTCCGCTATGGGCTCCTATTCAAAGCATGGGAAAGGTATAGATTAGAACCTCTGAAGGCTCTATAGTCACTGGCCAGGGTTGAGGATGACTATTCTGACGCAGCTATGAAGAACACTCCTAAAGGATGCATAGGAGAAAATACCCCCAAGCAATGTCACTAGAAACTCCATATACAATAGAATAGCTGCATGGGACGGGACCTCACACTGTAATGGAGGGCAAGAAGAAGGAATAGAACTACATGTAAGACCCTAGGACTGCAACTCCAACAACTGACTCAAAGGCAGAAACTTCCACTGCAATTCTATATGGCTCGCATGGAAATCTTTATGCATACGGACCCATATTCCCAAGGAAATCTCTGGCAGAGAACTAACTCGCCTGGACTGCATCCTATTTATTGGTTATTGGCTCGCTGGAAGTAGCAATGGTACTAGAAAAAAAGGACCCACAGTTCCCTGTCACTGCAATTTCATTGATTAAGCTTTAACCCCTTGGATTAGCGCACTCCAACTCGCTAGAAATAGGATATGTAGTAAGATTCTTATTAAGTACAGGTATCCCCTGGAAGCTGCTCCGCAGGGGCAGGCGCTTGCGGAAATATTGCACACTCACTGTTATGGGCAGGTAATACGCCACTGTAAATAAGCTATATTCTAAGCGCGCTCCCTATTCTGTTACACTAGATCGCTCCTCACTGGCAATGGAACTATAGAAAGTGTTATATGCCACTGGAACAGGAGGTGCAACAACTAATGGTTATGGGTAGTCTTCCACGGCATATCCATAGGATAACTTCCATCTTGAGAGTTAGTTGTCGGTTTCGTACGATATCCGCGATCTCTCCTGATTTGTAATCCAATACACAAATCAATTGGTTCCGTCAGGTTAGCTATATGTTGTGTTGTGTCAACTATTTCCACGGAAGGTGGTGAGATGATATCTTGAGCGGTTACGTATTTAGGACCCCTGACGCAAATGGATGCGTCTCTAACTCCATATATATTACTTCTCCATACAATTTCTTTCAAATTTAGTCAAATTTCATGTACCGATTCTTCAATACCTACTATCGTAGAATATTCATGCGGCACCTTCTCAGATTTTGCACGTGTGATATATGTTCCTTCTATTTCTCCAAGTAAAGCCCTTCGCATGGCAATACCTATGGTATCGGCTTGACCTTTCATAAGCGGGGACAGAATGAAACGACCATAATAAAGACGCTTACTGTCTACTCTTGATTCAACACACCTCCACTGTAGTGTTCGAGTGGATCCTGCTACTTCCTCTCGAACCATACTATACTCAAACTATTATTTGATCAGATCATTGAATCATTTATTTCTCTTTCAATCTGTTTTTTTTCTTATTTCTACACACGTCTTTTTTTAGGGGGTCGACATCCGTGGCATAGGTGTTACATCACGTACGAAACTTTATAGTATACCACTTCTACGAATGGCTCGTAATGCCGCATCTCTTCCGAGACCAGGACCTTTTATCATAACTTCTGCTCGTTGCATACCCTGATCAACTACCGTACGAATAGCATTTACTGCTGCTGCTTGAGCAGCATAGGGTGTCCCTCTTCTTGTGCCTTTGAATCCAGAAGTACCAGCAGAGGCCCAAGAAACCACCCGACCTCGTACATCTGTAACAGTTACAATGGTATTGTTGAAACTTGCTTGAACATAAATAATTCCTTTTGGTATTCTACGTCCATTCTTACGATTCTAAACCTTGTCTTCCCCGCTTTCCTTCGCCTCTTCGGTCCATTCCTAGAGAGTCCTATGTGGCCTGGCTTCTTTCATCGGTGGAATCCGCCCTCCAGCCCTTCCCGGTCAACTGCGGAAAACCTTATCAATGAAATTGCCGATTTTTGAGCCTATCTCGCTAGTTCAAGCCCTCTTATGGGTCTTTTTACTAGTTCTGCTTTAACATGCTAGAGAACTTGCCCTGATCTGCCGTCCAATCCACATACATTCATTCCACTCGGTAAATATGGCTTAGCTGGCTCTCTGCCCGCCTCTCTATTATTGTATTGATAGGCTCGGTAGGCTAAGTAAGTACTTCCATTGGCCAGTACTTCTCTTGTTAGGCTAGCTAGTAAGTAACGTAGACGTAGTTGGCAAGTTTGCTAGTAGCTTATGAGTCAGATGCCTCTTCTCTCTCCTTCTTTCGAGCTTATCACTACGCTTCTGTTGGATGTCGCTTAGTTTATATGTCAATCATCTTTTTCCTTAAACCAGAGGCCCCTCGAAAAAGTGGAAATACATTTGAAATACATACACCACCGCCTGTAACAGGATTGCTAGTTGGCCCCCTTTTAGCGATATCCCTTTCAAACATGTCAGCGATATCCCCTTCAAACATGAGTAGGAGACTGATTTTTGAGAAAGTCGTGGAGTTCTAATAAGCTGTAGTCTATTGAGTTGAAGCTGCAGTCGTTGACTTGTAAGCCGTAGTCTTCGACGAACTTTGCGGAGTCGAAGCAAGCTTCCCTTGCTGAATAGAAGAGGAAGCTTCTGCCCCTCTCCCTTCTTTTGAGTCTACGCGCTTCTGCTTAGTTTGTCGTTTATATGCTCCTTAAGCCAGAGGCCAGTTCAATTGATCTTCTCATAGGTGGAACACACTGCCTGTAATTAGCGATCTTCCTCTTTTTAAGAAGCATGAGTAGGCAAGCTTGTCTTGTTGGGAAAGTCATCCTTGGCATAAGCTCTAGTGGATCTCTGTTATGGCATTCCCATATGCTTCTTAATTCCTATATGTTTCCATATTCCCTATAGTGATATACCATTCTGATGAGGACATCAAGAGCTTATGGGTTGTATTGTATGTATTGGCTTGTATAGGTGTGTAGTATGGGTTGTATTGGCTTGAAAGTGTGTAATTTTTAATTTCTTTCATTTGGGCTCTCTTTGTAAGGCTTAATTAAGCCATTGGGCCACATTTCTAGGAAGAGTCCATTACTAGGTATCATGGTTTAGGTCCACTTAAGGGTGCTACTTCATATTGGGTCATTTGGTTTTAAATGGGTCATTAAGGCACTTAAGGCCCAAATTGGGTTCCACTCTCCCATGGGCCATCTAAGTGGGAATGGCCCATGACTAGCATGATATATTGGGTGGCTCTTGGCCCATGAATGGCCTTGGCCCATGAAGGGGGGGCGCCCCCTCTTTTGGCCTTATTAGGCTTGGTTGGTGTGTATTAGGTGAAGTTGGAATGGAATTAGTCTAAGGTTGAATGGAGATGGTCAAGTTAGATTAAAAAATGGTATTTGGTGTGTTATTCACACTTCATCTCAGCCATTCAATCCCCAACCCTTGATCCAAGGGTCCACATTAGATTTGAGTGGAGTCATATATAATGTTGTATTTTCATGAGAAATTCAATGAAAAAATCAAAATTTTTGTGAATGCCTTGAAGCTTGGTGCGCCCCTCTCTCCTCCCTTGCTGTTCTTCCTTCCCCAACCCCAGATCTAGAGTGGATTCTATCTCTTTCCTCCCCTCTCAACCTCCGGTGATCGTTTGTGCCGCCGCCGCCGCCGTTCGTGCCGCCTTCGAGCCGCCATGGGATCGTCTTTGGTTTTCTGTCCTGCTAGACAGAGGTGCAGTTCGTGAATTCCTGAAGCCATCCACGAGCTCAGATCGATTTGAAATTTTGAGGGTTGGTTCCTATCTTCTATCCCATTCTCCACAACAAAATCCAGGTTCAAAAGCCACCGTTTCATATCTTTACCATTTCGTTCAACTCTCAATCTCAGATCTATTCTGTCACTGTCTACAGTGACAGTAGCCTTGAGTTCTCCACCTTCGACCACCCTTTTGATTTATGTTAGACCTCCCAATTTAACTGGGTGTTCTGTCAATCGTCCCCTACCACCGCAAGTTTTCTTAAATTTTTATCATTCTTCTACCTATTTGTAATAATTCATGTTCTACCGGAGCTACAGTACTTTCAGTCAGATCCCAGATCCGACCTTTGTCCAGTAAACAAATCACAGAAAATCATAGACACATCCAAACATGTCCAAACCAATTTTTCTATCTTCCCAACTCAATTTCCCACAAGTTTTCTGAAGAACCTAACCCCAGATTCGAACGTCTACCTCACGGTCAAAGGCAATCCATAGTCAAGTTCTCTACAGATCTGAGTCTTCGGTTACTGTACAACAGGAGATTGAAAATTCCATAAGTCAAGATCCGAGCAGATCCAGGCCAGATCTTTGGGCCTAGGTTGAATAACTTCAAGCTAGCTTTCCAACGACGTCAGTCTCGTGTCGATCCGACATCGGGGCTGATCGCAGCGCCCATTCTCGCCGGAGCGCGCGCCGAAATACAGAACCGGCAGACTTCCGATCGGGTTTTCCGATCGGTGCCGAACGGAGCCGCCGGGCCTCCGGCCGGTGAACCAGCGTGCCGCCATCCCAAGGAGCGACCCTCCGGGCATCCACCACTACAGCGGTGCCACCGGGTCCCACACGGACCCTCCGGACAGCACATGGGCCACACCGTCACGTGTTCGGGTGTTGTCGAATCAACGCGAGAAGCCGCCCGTCAACCCGAATTCGGTCGTCCCGGACCCCATTGTGTAGCCCTTTACCTCCCTGCGTGGAGTGGGCAGCGAGTTGCATTTCTGTAATATCCGTGTATAATTGTTCCGGGAGTACGACTTCGGCCGGGTCCGTCTTCCCCACGCCGAGCGCGTGGAGGTATCGTCTTCGCTCCTACACTTGGCATTTCGCTTATTTCATATATGCTTGTTTATGCCGCTGCTAGAGAGCATGATAGGGTAATTATCTCACTTTCTATTTATATCACCGCTACTGCGAGAGAGAGCGTTACCATCCCGTGACCCGATCCGGGCACAAGTGAGAGCCGACCACCCTAGCTCACAGCCGGTTTCTCAACCGCGCACATCCGACGCTTCCCTCGTTAAGGGGCAGTCACGAGCTTGTCGTGTCCGTGGTCCCGTCCCGCATCACATTCCCTCTCTTTTCTTCCCACTCCCTCGCCGGGTCCCCTCTATAAAGATCTTTTCCTGCTTAGGCTAGCTCTACTTCCTAACCTGCCTTGTCTACGCCCATCCAAAT
The DNA here is from genome assembly GCA_022559845.1 of Amorphophallus konjac. Lineage (NCBI taxonomy): Eukaryota > Viridiplantae > Streptophyta > Magnoliopsida > Alismatales > Araceae > Amorphophallus > Amorphophallus konjac. Next base: position 120,369,816 of record CM040126.1, on the reverse strand, counting down.
TTAGCATTGTGTCTCGATGGCAATATCTATTTAGGTTGAGTAAGAAGCTATATCTCCATAGGTTGATCGTCTCAACGCCCCTTTCTCTTCAGCAACAAGTCCAGGCCCTATCATGTCAATGTAACTAGTGACCTTCAAATGCAGTAAAATGTGTTCTTTTCGACTTTTACATGTGCCCCTCCCAATTGCCCTTGTTTTAGCGTTCTCCCACAAATGCTCTTTCATTGTGCAATATAATAATGGTTGCTCATCAAGTGCTCATGGCCTAGTCTGCTTGCCTGCTTAGCTTATCTCTTCTATTTCTCATTTGTAAGGCCCTTCTCGTCCCTTGAGTGAGTTAGATAGCCCATTCCTTGTTGCGCCAATACTGGCCCTTGTTGTCGAAAGCTCGATTCCTATATTCATGGCTGGATCTCTCTACCCTCTCAATAATCATAGACAGCTCCTAACTGTCCAAAATTAGTCCCATACCCCTACTTTGTAAAGCAAAGAGAGCTCTTTCGAAAAAAAGAGGCAAAGTACTTCACTTCAAAGAAGCGTAGGCTTGTCGAAAAGACAAGAATTTGAGTCTGACCTTTTTCATAAAGAACAGAGGTGCTTGCGAAAGAAGATAACTTGCTCACCAGAATGCATTCTTCGACTTAATCATTTCATCCCTGGGTAACAGTGTGCTTCCACGGAGTGTGGGGCTGAACAGGCTGCTTCTGAACTAGGGACCCCCTCGAAAGTCAGTCATTCATCATGGGCGGGTTATTAGTCTACAAACAAGAGGTCTTCTTTCTACTCAAAAAAAGTCAGCGGGAATGCGGCATACTGCATTGAAATGAAAGCGAAGTGTTGAAAAGTGACCAAGCCAGGCTAGGGTTTTTTATCTGTTTATTCGCTTCCTTTTCAGCGATAAATGAGCACTCGACTACGATACTTGGGATGGTCCTTTCACTTCTGAGGCGGTATCCATCGTCTTATGCGGGCGGGCTACCAAGGCACGTCAAGTCTAAAAGGTCTGGCCCTTTGAATGCAGTCGACGGTCAGCATGGTGGGGACACCGGACCCACCGGACCCGTCACATGGAGCCGACGCCGCACCGCCCCGACACCACCGAGCTTGTGGCTTGGAGATTCGGCGTCCTGAGTATGTATTTTATTTGTGTGTATTTTACATGTATTGTGGTGGTATTGTATTATTAACCACTAGTCATATTTTATTTTATTTTGGCCAATAGTCAAAGGTTGGTTGTTGTATTTTATTTTATTAGGCCAAATAGTCATAGGATATGGGTGTCCTTAGTTGAAATGTCTAGGGGTATTCTTGTCCTAGTGTAATATGACATTTCCTATATAAAGGAGGCTAGTGTATGGCTTTTCTCATTGATTGAATGCTTATGAAAGAAAACTCACGTAGGTGCTTTTGCCCCTTTGTTGCTTCCCTTCCCTCCAACTCCTTTCTGAGAAGAGAGTGATTGTCCGATAAGAGACCGTCCAGTGTGAGACCGAGCTGCGCGAGACAGTGGTTATCCCGTCCCGTTCGCATTTTCAGAGTGTCGACGATCTCTCCACGTTGTCGTCGCATCAAATTTGGTATCAGAGCCCAACAACGGTGTCTCCATCAATCTGGCGTCTGCGTTGTTCCCCTCCATAACGTGATCGGCAACGGTACGTAAGAGAAAAGAAATAGAGAATAGCAGAGGAGATCTTCATCTCTACGCTGAGAAAAGAGTGGGGAAAAAAGGGCATAAGAATTGCTTCTCTCGGCTAAGAGAGAGAGAAGAAAACAGAAAAAAATGTGTTCGCCAAGTGGGCATCGTCGCCCGTGCCCAGATTCAAAAAAAAATGGCCACAACGGCCACCCCCAGCCGCTGTAGACCACCGCGCCCGGCGCCTCCCCCCCCCACTGTCATGGCCTTCCGCCCTCGACTACGCCTGCCTGGGCTCGCCAGCCCACCGCGCCAGCGCGCGTCGCCCTCCCTCGATGTCGCGTCCCGCTCCAGCCCGCGCTCGCCTACCCACGATCCCGTGCGCGCCGCCCTCTTGCTCCCACACACGCCCTGCGTGTGCGCCCGCCCCCTGCCTGCGCTCGCCTGTGCTTGCCTGCTCACACGTTCGGGGGCGCTGCCCCCCTACGCCCACGTCCGCCCTGCTCGTGCGCCTGCCGCCCGTGCACGCGCCCGGCTTCGTCCTTGCCTGCGCCCCACCCGCGTTCGCCCGTCTCGGCTGACCACCCACCTGCGCGTTGGCCACGCCTCCCGCGTGGCCCGCGTAACCGCCCGCGTGTGTTGAAACCCTATAACCCACTTCCAGCCGTGGGTTGCACAAGAAGACAGGGAAAGGTTTGGAAAAAAATAATAATATATATATATTATTGTTGGAGTAATAAATATATAAATATTATATATATTATATATCAGGGATATATGTATATGATATATATTATTATTATATATATATCATTTGATTGAATCATTGGTTGTGGCACCCGAGTCTACTACGGCGGCTTGAGCTGCGCCCGAAGTCACCAGGTCGTCAACTGGTGCTTCGTGATTTATGGAGTGTGAGTGACCGTGAGTCTCCCTGCGTGGAGAAATTCTGAATTAATTTATTCTCCTGCATGGGAAATTTAATTAAGTGATTTTGTAATAATTGCACCCTCCCTGCGTGGAGTGAATTTGTTGTAACTGCTCAAGCTTCTTCGACGTCGTGCGGACACGCACGTCCCCACTCGCCTTCGTCTCCGGTCAGAGCTAGACTTTTTAATCTAGTTAGATGCGTGCTCCCATAAACTTGCTGTAAGACCCCAAATTCCTTAGAAATTTATTTAGAAAGTTATTTAGAATTTATTTGAAGTTATTCGAATTAATGAGAATTATCCAAATTAATTAGATTAATTAATTAATTAATAGAATAAGTCATTTTTCAACTATTTTATAAAAATCCCCAAAAATCACATCTTGTAGAACTAATTTTGTTTAGCAACTTTGTCTTCTTCATTTAAGCCTAAGAAAATCATTTATTAAGCCGGAATTAGTGAACTTAGTCTTCCGAACTTAACATTTAATTAATTACGGAATAGTATAAGTAAAAATTCGACTACCTCAGAAAAATCTGTAAAAATAGTAAACATGTTAATATTGATGTAGATAACAACTTTTCCTTCTGGCTTTAAGCCATGGTAAATCCGTGTTAAGATCTATTTAGAATTCAAACCCAAATGTGCACACTTTTGACCCATACTTAACCCTTAGATTAAAACGCGAAATTCGACCTGATTACTCAACCAAATGATCTGAAATCAGGGGCAAATGGAAGGCCACAATGTAAAGAACATTTACCCTCAATCAATTTGAGGTAAACTTAGCCCCAAAACGTGCTGCCGACATAGTTTGGTCAAGTCAAAGATTTCGGCGCCGTTTCTAAACACGTAGCTTGCAGCAGCGAATACTCCCAATTCCGAAGGCTCCAGAAGCTCTATGAGCTATCAAAATGAAGCCCTACGAGTCTTCTTTCATTTGGCTGCTGTGGGGTTCGCTGAAATTTCGGATCTGGAGAGATCTAGCTCGATTTGTGAAGGTGGGTCAGCAGGCCGTTGGCTTCCCTTCATCCTTCTTTGATCCATCGATTGAGGTAGGAATTCTCAACCAAATCTTGATCATGAGTATAGAAAATTGTTCCTCTCATCGAGCTCTATCCATTGGTGGCAAAAGCCCCAATTTTCATTAGGTATCCGTGGAGAAATCGAGCTTTTTGTGAGGTGCTGTCCAAGTGTTCTTCATCCTAGGGTTCGAGTTTTCTCTCTCCGATTTGAGGTAGGATCTAACAACCAAACTCTAATTAACTTTCATGAAGTAATCAGCATGTTATTATCTTTCATTTAACTTAGAAAGCCCCAAATTCCATTGAGCATGCATCGTGAATTTCGAAGTTTTGTAAGAACATATCTAGAACATGTTTCATATAGTTTCCTTTAAGCCAGAGCTTGATTACGGGCTCATTTTGAGTCATAAAACTTGATCTCAATGTAGCATATAGTATATGGTTGGATTCATGATCGAGTTAGCTTTCTTTTGACACCAAAATCTCTAAATTTGGTTTTGTATATCGAGAGTATTTGTCAATTTAGTGGAGGTATGTCCTAAACGAGGTCTACTTGTGTTCTTCATAGAATAGGTTGTGATTCTTGTGATTTCTGATGAAATTAGTGTTTCCAAACTGTAGTTTTATGACCCTAATATGTCTAGCAAGATTCCTATGGCATGTGGTTTTAATTTCAACTCATTTGGACCCCATTTGGATGAGATTTCATGTTTTCCGGAAGAGCAGCCGGATCTGTTCTTGCAGGGGTCGACCCCAGGGGTCGACCCATGCACCTGGCAGCCCAGGCAGCCCGAGGGTCGACCCTTGGGGTCGACCCATTCGGCCCAGATGCGAGGGTCGACCCTAGGGGTCGACCCATTCAGCTTCCAGAACCCTGTTTTGCAGGGGTCGACCCCAAGGGTCGACCCATACACTAGAAAACCCGTTTTCTTCGTTTTTCGAACCGAAGATGGATCCGAATCAATGGGGAATCAACCCATTTAACTTAGACCCATTGAAATCATATTTTTGAAGAACTTTTGACCTATTCATGTACCCCTCTTGATTTCAAATTTGCATTGGTTCCTACATGTAAACTTAGTGTAAAAACACACCGTTTACCATCTTCATTTCAATGCATACAAGATTAAATAGAAACTCACTTAATTAATGATTAATGGTGTAACTAAATCTCTGTTAATGCATTCTTTTTCACTCCTGTGAGAGCTTGTTCTTTACCTTGATAACTTGTTCTAGCTTGTTGGCACTTTGGCTAATACAAATGATAATGGTTAAGCATGATATCTTAACTTGGTGATTAGGATTAATATGTTGATTAGCTTATTTGATTGCTGCTGTTTTACAGTAGCGCAGCACGATTAACTCTTGTTGTGACTTGATTTCAATCTCCTTGATGATTATACTTACCTTGAAATTCTGGAAATGAATCTCTTTCCTACTTGAAGTTGTTATTGCTACTTAGCTTAAACCTTGGAATTCTGGCCATAAACTGTGGAAGTCTAGATTCGTGGGATCTTTGATCCAAAGAAATCAATGCCTGGCAAACAATTAAGGGCTCGGTCTGGTCCTGGGAAGAGCGCCCGAACACTACGTGTACCCCCGGGGAGGTGAATGACTAGGTGTGGCATTTGGCACCAGTACTATTACATGTGTTAAATCTAGGACTGTCCACTACTCACTACTCTTTCCACTACTCCCTATATTACTTGCTACTACGTTTCACTTTCCACTCTTCACTGTTCTATACTCTACTTGTGGTTACTCTACTTGTTGATTACTTGGACGTGGAAATGAAAATACATGCGTGCTTGACATGACTTGAATTGACTTGATATGGCCAACTTCTTATTGTTATCTCCTGTAGTAAATTCTTGTCTTACCATTCTATTCATCATATTTCTTGACCTTGCAAGATCTTTGAATTCTGTTTCGTGATATCATCGTTATCTTTTTATTGTTTTATCATTTGTAGCATGACATTTTAAAATGTAATTAAACTATTAATCACTTATACCTGTCTGTTATTTCCTACTGAGCGTCAGCTCATAGTTGTGTTTCCCCCTTTCCAGACTTTTCAGGTGACGCGCTTACCGATGGAGAAGGGCAGGAGTGATGTCTTGAGTGTATCAGTTCTAGTGTGTTAGTAGTGTGTTATCTTTCTTCTAGTTGTGTTTTGGAGAGCATTTAGTTCAGTTATGTCATTGAGTTTTAGTGGTTGATTATTCCAGTTGTATTAAGTTGAACTTGAGGTTATTGTATCAGTTGTGGTTTGTTAATGATCATTTAGTATTTCCATCTAGTAGCACTTGTGTATTATTTTAGATTTAGTTCCCTCTCTTGCCAGCGTGTCCCTAACTGTACGTCCCGATATTTCCGCCTTGTTCGGGGCGTGACAGTTTAGTTGGTATCAGAGCCTAGGTTTCACATTCCTAGGTTTCCTAAGTTGTAGGTTTTCTTGCATTGCATCCCAATAATCGGTATATCAAAAGGTGTTGTCCGAACGTTAGGCTACGCCTATCGGGAAGGTCGCACACTTGCGCGAGTGGTCTTCGGACCGATTACCTCCGCCAGGTACCGAGTTTTTGGTCGTGTCTAGATGCATTAGATCCCTAACCTTGTAAAAGTCTAGGACCTGACCTGGTGAGAATGGGTAGAAACTTGGGTTAAGATCGTTTCTTAATCGTGTAATTATTTATCTTGATTAAACCTAAGTAACCTATTTCTCGTGTAGATGGCAGCTGATCGTGCTGAATGGAGGAACCTGCAGCGTACGGTTCAAGGCCTTACTCAGGCCCTTCAGCAAGTAGCTCAGGCAGGAGCGGCACAGCATGGCACCGGTGATCTATACCGGAACTTCCGCGGAATGAACCCGCCTAGATTCGCTGGTTCGACTGACCCTGACCAAGCCGAGCACTGGCTAGATGAGATGGGGAGAATCTTTGAAGTTATGCAATGCACCAACCAGGAGCGTGTCCTTTTGTCCACATTTCAACTGGAACATGATGCACGTACTTGGTGGGATTCTATCAAGGCAACTCTCGGTGATCGGCAAGTTATGTGGGAAGAGTTCGAGGAATTCTTCAACAGCAAGTATTTTTCTGATAGAGTGCAAGAGAAGAAAGCAACGGAGTTCGCGGCCCTGAAACAGCGAGGTTTGTCCGTGGCAGAGTATGAGGCTCAATTTGCACGGCTTTCTCGATATGCTACACATCTCATTTCCACCGAGAAGATGAAGGCGAAGCGCTTTCTCAATGGATTGAAGCTTCATTATATCAACCAATTGGCACCGATGGAGATTTCCACTTATTCTGAGATGGTAAGGAAAGCGCAAGTTCTGGAGGATACTCTTGAAATGACGGAGAGAATCCGTGGGAAAGGCACCAAGAAAGAATTACCTACGGGTTCCGGGAGTGTCAAACCCGGGTATACTAAGAAGAGGCCTGTTAGTGGACCTGGTTCGTGGAGCGGGTCCGGATCGTGGAAGGGCAAGATGCCGAGGCATGAAGACAAGAAGCCTGGCCCTATTGTTCCATTCAAGGGCGTGTGCAACTATTGTGATCGTCCGGGTCACAAGATAGAGGAGTGATGGCGCAAGCAAGGCGCCTGTTTGCGATGTGGAAGCAAGGAGCACCGTATCCCCAACTGTCCTCTCATATCGGAGCAAGCTACACCGGCAAAACCTCTAGTCTTCAAGAAACCACAAGGCAAGCTTCAAGCTTTACATGCAGACGAAACTGGGATTTCTGATGATGGCGGACTCGTCGAAGGTACCCTTACTATAATCGATAAGCCCGCATTTGCTCTCTTTGATACTGGTGCAACACATTCTTTTATTTCACGGAGATTTGCTAAGTCATTAGCTGTGGAACCTGTTTTGATGAATACTCCGTTAGAGATTTCAACCCCTATTGGCACTAGATCATCAATCCAGTATTTCTATCCTTCTAGTAAGGTTATGATTGGTGAGCAGAACTTTCCAGCAGATTTGGTCTGCATGGATATGAAGGATTATGATGTAATCCTAGGAGCAGATTGGTTGGCCAAGTATGAGGCCAATGTTCACTGTAGTTCTAGCTCAGTGACTTTTACTGGACATTCTGGTTTATCTTTTACGGGAGTCAAGCACCATAACTCCGTACCGCTCATCTCGGCTCTTCGAGCTGATAAGCTTTTGAGGCATGGGTGTGAGGCTTTTCTAGCCTTTGTTTGTGCAACTCCTGAGCAGCAGATGGTGATCAAGGACATTCCAGTTGTCCGAGATTTTCCTGATGTCTTTCCGGAAGAATTACCAGGACTTCCGCCTGAGCGGGAAGTTATCTTTTCCATTGATCTTATTCCTGGCACAGCTCCTATTTCCAAGGCTCCTTATCGTATGTCTCCTGCGTAACTGAGGGAACTGAAGCAGCAACTAATGGAATTGCTTGAGAAGGGTTTTATTCGTCCTAGTACTTCTCCGTGGGGAGCCCCTGTGTTATTCGTCAGGAAGAAAGATGGTTCGATGAGGTTGTGCATTGATTATCGGCAAATAAACCAGCAGACTGTCAAGAATAAATATCCCTTGCCGAGGATTGACGAGTTATTTGACCAGATAGCAGGAGCTCAATATTTTTCTAAGATCGATCTTCGATCTGGATATCACCAGTTGCGGATTAAGGAAGAGGATATTTATAAATCAGCTTTCCGCAGCAGGTATGGTCATTTTGAGTTTGTCGTTATGCCTTTTGGTCTAACGAATGCTCCAGCAGCTTTCATGCAATTGATGAACGATGTATTTCGGCCCTATCTTGATCAGTGGGTCGTGGTATTTATTGATGACATCCTGATTTATTCTAAGAATGAGGAGGAGCATGCTGAGCATCTGAGAATGGCATTGCAACTGTTGAGAGATCATCAACTATATGCTAAGTTCAGTAAGTGTGAATTCTGGCTGCAAGAGGTGTCCTTTCTCGGACATATTATCACCAAGGAAGGTATTTCAGTTGATCCTTCGAAGATTGAGGCAGTGAAGAATTGGGAGCAGCCTACTAGTGCAACTGAAATCAGAAGTTTCCTAGGCCTGGCAGGCTATTATCGAAGATTTATCCAGGATTTCTCTAAGATTGCGGTACCTCTTACAAGATTAACCCGCAAGGAGAATAAGTTTGATTGGTCAGATGATTGTCAGCGAAGCTTTCAGACTCTGAAGGAGTGTTTGACTACTGCACCTGTTTTGGCTTTACCTTCTGGTGAAGGAGGATTTGTTGTTTATACTGATGCTTCAGGTATTGGCTTAGGTTGTGTACTCATGCAGCATGGGAAGGTGATTGCCTATTCCTCTAGACAGTTGAGGAAGCACGAAGATAATTATCCTGTTCATGATTTGGAACTTGCTGCAGTCGTGTTTGCTTTGAAGATATGGAGGCATTACTTGTATGGAGAAACCTTTACAGTGTTCTCAGATCATAAGAGTTTGAAGTATTTATTTTCTCAGAAGGAACTCAACATGAGGCAGCGGAGATGGTTGGAGTACTTGAAAGACTTCGACTTCTCGATTGAGTATCATCCTGGCAAAGGTAATGTTGTGGCAGATGCATTAAGCCGGAAGCCGGTAACTAGACTGTCAAGTCTCATGTTACAAGAATGGAGATTGTTGGAACAATTATCTAGTCTGGATCTCAATATTGACAACGATCGGATCTTGATTGCTCAGATTCAACTTAAACCTGAATTATTGATAGAGATCAAGTCCTTGCAAGATAATGATCCCGAGTTAGTAGAGATCAAGGGAAACTTGAGCAGCAGACCTGACTTCATGTTGGCCGATGATGGTAGATTATTATTTAAAGGCAGAACTTGTGTTCCGGATGAGGCTACAATAAAGAACAAGATTCTCGAGGAAGCTCATAGATCCAGATATACCATTCATCCTGGAGGCACTAAGATGTACCGAGATTTGAAAAGGTCCTTTTGGTGGCCAAATATTAAAAGAGAAGTTGCAGATTTTGTGAGCAGATGTTTGGTATGTCAGCAAGTTAAGGCCGAACATTTCAGACCAGCAGGGAAATTGAAACCACTCGACATACCCCAATGGAAGTGGGAAAGCATTGGCATGGATTTCATTATGGGTCTACCTAGGACTCGTGGTGGATTTGATGCGATATGGGTGATTGTCGATCGTTTGACAAAGTCGGCTCATTTCTTACCAATTAAGTCCAAGTGGACGATTGATGTATTGGCTGCTTTGTATATAAAGGAAGTGGTGAGATTGCATGGTATTCCAGTGAATATAGTATCTGATCGAGACCCCAGATTTACTTCACATTTCTGGAAGGGACTGCAAGAGTCTTTGGGTACTCGTCTAAATTTCAGTACTGCTTTTCATCCACAGACAGATGGACAGACTGAAAGAACCAATCAGATAGTGGAAGATATGTTGCGAGCTTGCATGATTGATTTCGGTGGTAATTGGAGTGAGCTTTTGGCATTAATTGAATTTTCCTACAATAACAGCTATCAGTCTAGTATTCAGATGGCTCCTTTTGAAGCACTATATGGTAGAAGTAGTCGTTCCCCGTTGTGTTGGGACGAGGTAGGTGAGAAACAGTGGCTTGGACCAGATCTTGTTTCGGAATCATCACAGAACATCCGTGTTATCCGAGACCGGTTACTAGTAGCCCAGTCAAGACAAAAGAGTTATGCCGATAACAGGAGAAGAGCATTGGAGTTTCAGGTTGGCGAGCATGTGTTCTTAAAGGTCTCTCCGACGAGAGGGATCCGAAGATTTGGCATTCATGGCAAGCTGAGTCCGAGGTACATTGGTCCATTCGAGATTCTAGATAGAGTGGGAGAGGTGGCATACAGACTGGCTTTACCACCGCATTTGTCTGGCGTACACAATATTTTTCATGTGTCTATGTTGCGGAAATATGTGTACGATCCCACTCATATCATTCAGCAGATGGATTTTGAACTAAAGGAAGATCTGACCTATGAGGAAAGACCTGTCAAGATTCTGGACCGGAAGCAACAGCAACTCCGGAATCGTTCGATACCGATGGTCAAGATTCAGTGGAGTCGGCGTGGGACCGAAGAAGCTACATGGGAGTCTGAAGAGACTATGCGAAAGCGGTATCCCGATCTATTCTAGGTGAGCGATCTTTTTCTACTCTCAGTTTTAGTGCAGTGAATTTGGAGGACCAAATTCCTTTAAGTAGGGGAGGGTGTAAGACCCCAAATTCCTTAGAAATTTATTTAGAAAGTTATTTAGAATTTATTTGAAGTTATTCGAATTAATGAGAATTATCCAAATTAATTAGATTAATTAATTAATTAATAGAATAAGTCATTTTTCAACTATTTTATAAAAATCCCCAAAAATCACATCTTGTAGAACTAATTTTGTTTAGCAACTTTGTCTTCTTCATTTAAGCCTAAGAAAATCATTTATTAAGCCGGAATTAGTGAACTTAGTCTTCCGAACTTAACATTTAATTAATTACGGAATAGTATAAGTAAAAATCCGACTACCTCAGAAAAATCTGTAAAAATAGTAAACATGTTAATATTGATGTAGATAACAACTTTTCCTTCTGGCTTTAAGCCATGGTAAATCCGTGTTAAGATCTATTTAGAATTCAAACCCAAATGTGCACACTTTTGACCCATACTTAACCCTTAGATTAAAACGTGAAATTCGACCTGATTACTCAACCAAATGATCTGAAATCAGGGGCAAATGGAAGGCCACAATGTAAAGAACATTTACCCTCAATCAATTTGAGGTAAACTTAGCCCCAAAACGTGCTGCCGACATACTTTGGTCAAGTCAAGGATTTCGGCGCCGTTTCTAAACACGTAGCTTGCAGCAGCGAATACTCCCAATTCCGAAGGCTCCAGAAGCTCTATGAGCTATCAAAATGAAGCCCTACGAGTCTTCTTTCATTTGGCTACTGTGGGGTTCGCTGAAATTTCGGATCTGGAGAGATCTAGCTCGATTTGTGGAGGTGGGTCAGCAGGCCGTTGGCTTCCCTTCATCCTTCTTTGATCCATCGATTGAGGTAGGAATTCTCAACCAAATCTTGATCATGAGTATAGAAAATTGTTCCTCTCATCGAGCTCTATCCATTGGTGGTAAAAGCCCCAATTTTCATTAGGTATCCGTGGAGAAATCGAGCTTTTTGTGAGGTGCTGTCCAAGTGTTCTTCATCCTAGGGTTCGAGTTTTCTCTCTCCGATTTGAGGTAGGATCTAACAACCAAACTCTAATTAACTTTCATGAAGTAATCAGCATGTTATTATCTTTCATTTAACTTAGAAAGCCCCAAATTCCATTGAGCATGCATCGTGAATTTCGAAGTTTTGTAAGAACATATCTAGAACATGTTTCATATAGTTTCCTTTAAGCCAGAGCTTGATTACGGGCTCATTTTGAGTCATAAAACTTGATCTCAATGTAGCATATAGTATATGGTTGGATTCATGATCGAGTTAGCTTTCTTTTGACACCAAAATCTCTAAATTTGGTTTTGTATATCGAGAGTATTTGTCAATTTAGTGGAGGTATGTCCTAAACGAGGTCTACTTGTGTTCTTCATAGAATAGGTTGTGATTCTTGTGATTTCTGATGAAATTAGTGTTTCCAAACTGTAGTTTTATGACCCTAATATGTCTAGCAAGATTCCTATGGCATGTGGTTTTAATTTCAACTCATTTGGACCCCATTTGGATGAGATTTCATGTTTTCCGGAAGAGCAGCCGGATCTGTTCTTGCAGGGGTCGACCCCAGGGGTCGACCCATGCACCTGGCAGCCCAGGCAGCCCGAGGGTCGACCCCTGGGGTCGACCCATTCGGCCCAGACGCGAGGGTCGACCCTAGGGGTCGACCCATTCAGCTTCCAGAACCCTGTTTTGCAGGGGTCGACCCCAAGGGTCGACCCATACACTAGAAAACCCGTTTTCTTCGTTTTTCGAACCGAAGATGGATCCGAATCAATGGGGAATCAACCCATTTAACTTAGACCCATTGAAATCATATTTTTGAAGAACTTTTGACCTATTCATGTACCCCTCTTGATTTCAAATTTGCATTGGTTCCTACATGTAAACTTAGTGTAAAAACACACCGTTTACCATCTTCATTTCAATGCATACAAGATTAAATAGAAACTCACTTAATTAATGATTAATGGTGTAACTAAATCTCTGTTAATGCATTCTTTTTCACTCCTGTGAGAGCTTGTTCTTTACCTTGATAACTTGTTCTAGCTTGTTGGCACTTTGGCTAATACAAATGATAATGGTTAAGCATGATATCTTAACTTGGTGATTAGGATTAATATGTTGATTAGCTTGTTTGATTGCTGCTGTTTTACAGTAGCGCAGCACGATTAACTCTTGTTGTGACTTGATTTCAATCTCCTTGATGATTATACTTACCTTGAAATTCTGGAAATGAATCTCTTTCCTACTTGAAGTTGTTATTGCTACTTAGCTTAAACCTTGGAATTCTGGCCATAAACTGTGGAAGTCTAGATTCGTGGGATCTTTGATCCAAAGAAATCAATGCCTGGCAAACAATTAAGGGCTCGGTCTGGTCCTGGGAAGAGCGCCCGAACACTACGTGTACCCCCGGGGAGGTGAATGACTAGGTGTGGCATTTGGCACCAGTACTATTACATGTGTTAAATCTAGGACTGTCCACTACTCACTACTCTTTCCACTACTCCCTATATTACTTGCTACTACGTTTCACTTTCCACTCTTCACTGTTCTATACTCTACTTGTGGTTACTCTACTTGTTGATTACTTGGACGTGGAAATGAAAATACATGCGTGCTTGACATGACTTGAATTGACTTGATATGGCCAACTTCTTATTGTTATCTCCTGTAGTAAATTCTTGTCTTACCATTCTATTCATCATATTTCTTGACCTTGCAAGATCTTTGAATTCTGTTTCGTGATATCATCGTTATCTTTTTATTGTTTTATCATTTGTAGCATGACATTTTAAAATGTAATTAAACTATTAATCACTTATACCTGTCTGTTATTTCCTACTGAGCGTCAGCTCATAGTTGTGTTTCCCCCTTTCCAGGCTTTTCAGGTGACGCGCTTACCGATGGGGAAGGGCAGGAGTGATGTCTTGAGTGTATCAGTTCTAGTGTGTTAGTAGTGTGTTATCTTTCTTCTAGTTGTGTTTTGGAGAGCATTTAGTTCAGTTATGTCATTGAGTTTTAGTGGTTGATTATTCCAGTTGTATTAAGTTGAACTTGAGGTTATTGTATCAGTTGTGGTTTGTTAATGATCATTTAGTATTTCCATCTAGTAGCACTTGTGTATTATTTTAGATTTAGTTCCCTCTCTTGCCAGCGTGTCCCTAACTGTACGTCCCGATATTTCCGCCTTGTTCGGGGCGTGACACTTGCTCATTTAGTATCTTTATCAAATTACCACGCAATGAAGTGAGATAGAGCCCGACCCATGTAGCCTATCTTCTGAGTGCATCGCTGTAGACGGAAAGAGAGAGCTTGTATGATCCCATCCTTAAGCCCTAGAACTGCCACATTAGGGCACCGTAATTGTCAAGAGGTAGTTCCACAACTACTTCACCTACGGGCGAGCAACTCTCCCTGGCCGGTCCCTTCGCGAGTCAAATTAACCCTTTGCATATTAGCCAACAAGAAGGTCTGAACCTTGCTAATCTTCGGTCCCAGGATTGCATCATTTAGGTCTGAGCTCGTGCATGCAACATTGGTCTAAGAATTCATCAGGCCATCTAGAGCGCATTTCAACACTACAACCACCCATGGCTCAGGATAGCATGAATGCCATATTAGCCCAGCTCGAGCAGAATCTTATGGCCCAATTTGAAGCATCTATAGGTCAATTGCGAGCAGAGTTACATGATAGGATCCGAGCCTTAGAGGATCATGTGAAGGGAGAGGAAAGAAGGATGAATGGTCGCGGAGATCCCGTCGTCAACCATAGAGAAGAGAGAGACCGAGTCCCCTTGAATCAGGCTCCTCGAGGTAGAGGGCAAGATGATCGTGCGTCTCGAGAAAGAGACCACGACGATTAGGAGATCATCCTACGGAACGTCAAGATAGACGCTCCCAGTTTTGATGGGTCCCTAAATCTTGCCACATACCTTGCCTGGGAGACCGGGATAGATCAATACTTTGATTGGCATCACTACATGACCCCTGCTACAAGGGTGAGGTTTGCCAAAATGAAGCTCCTAGGTCAAGCCAAAACCTACTGGTGCAATGTTGAGAATCTCCTAGCAAGGAGACGAGAGGAGCGTAACAACACGTGGGAAGAAATAAAGGAGAAGCTTAGGGAGAAGTACCTGCCACCTTCTACCATCAGCGTCTTTTAGACCAATGGCATAAACTCACCCAAGATGGGAAGTCGGTTGATGAATACATCGCCAAGTTCGATGAATTCTTTCTTCGGAGTCATGTCGTAGAGGATGCCTCTGTCACCCTCTCACGGTTTAGGGCTAGCCTACACGAGAGCATTCAGTGGGAGCTATTCTTACGAGAGGTTCACACTCTCGAGCACGCCTACCAAGTTGCTCAAGACGTTAAGCAGTTTCAAAGGGTGGTCCCACTTCGGGTTTCCACCTACCGCCAACCTGAATCCCGAAATCCCATGATCCGCTACCCTGAGAGGCCTGGTCCCTCTACTTCTTATGTTCCTACTGCTACCTCACTTCGGGCCATTGCCCCTACTGTTGAAGTCCTACGATCAATGACACCCAAGAGGGGGGGTGAATTGGGTGATTACAGATTTTAATAAACTTTTACCTGATTTAAAGCACGTATTAAGAACAAGCAACAAACAAGTAGAGATCTGATGGATAACAAAAAGAATCTAGCTAAATCAACCCCTACAGCAGTTCTTTGGTACCAGGCGGAGTCCAGGAATCTGAAGATTCTCTCACACAAGGTATTTTCCTCCCGACATGACTAACCTTGTCGATCAGAAGCTATATACCAGAGATCTCCCGTAAAAGGTTAATAAAACTAGATCTAAACAAGGAAACTATATGATGATACAATATGCAAAAGAGCTAGAGCAGAATGGAGGTAGAAGATAAGGATCAAACCACACAGAAGACCACAATTTTTAGGTGGTTCGGATGCAACAACTGCAACCTACATCCACCCCTCACCAACTGTGAGGATTCACACACTATCTTGTAGAGGGTTACAAGATCAAAGCACACACACACACACTCGTGTGAGTTGAGAACTCTCACGAAGGTGCACAAGCACTGAATCACAAAGAACCGTGAAGAACAAAGAGATCACTTACACACACACACACACGGATCTGCGTAGATCCACACACACACAGATGTTTCAATATCACAAGAACACACAAATAAAGCTCAACAAGAGTGGAATGAAAAGATAGAAAATGAAGACACAGATTCAAGCTCCCCCTTAGTGGATGAAGATGGTATTGGATGAAGCTAGCTCCCAGCTCGATCTTCACTTGAATGGCCTACAAATCAGCTTGAGAAGCTTGCACTTGGATGAAGAACTTCTTGCACGAAGTACTGTTCACTGAGCTACAGTGCACCCCTCCTTCTCCTTTGATGGCCTTCCTTGTTCTTGCTTCAATCACTTAGGTTTTTGACCCCAATGAGATTATTTATAGAACTTGGGTGGTCAAGAGACATGCCACAGACCAGATCCATAAATCATGGTGAATCTGGTGACTTTTGGATTAAACAAACCCAATGAAAAGGGCTTCCCATGTTGTAGAAAACAAAGTCAAAATAGGATGCATCGAGACTGGCCGTCGACCTGTAGACGCTGGCGGTCGACCGGAATTTTACAGGAATATGACTTTTTAGTTCTGGGAAAATCGGTCGATCGGCCTTGGCTGGCGGTCGACCGCTGGCTGGATTTCCTGCAAAAATAAAGAGGTTAGCCAATATAATATAATACATGAACGAATCAGTTTATGGCTACCTTGTTCCAATCAAGGTGAGTGTGTTTAAGCTTAGCCTGGGTGGTTTAGAAACCAAAAATTGATTTATACATTTGGAAAAGATTAAGCATTTAAACATTGCATGATGACATTATGCTTTAAATGCGTATGAAGGTCGAACTTGATTGTTAATAGATAGCACGTGAGAAAACACATAACCTGGGTTTTGTTATCATCAAAATCACTTGAATATACTCAATAACTGTTCCTTTCATAAGGAACCCCTTACATGCACCTGCTATTGTGCCCAGGCTGGAGTACACTCCGCCAACTGATAGGGGGGATGACAAGGGAAAAGGAGCCATCCTTAGCACTTCACAACCAGTCCCTGTCACGGGGATTCGCTGCTTTAGGTGCCATAACCTAGGGCATGTCACCACCAATTGCCCCACCCAAGCCTTGGTCATCACTGACCCCCAGCCTGTGGAGCTTCCACCTCAGGAAGGAGAAGACATTGAGAGATATATGGCCGATCCTGACCTCATCGCCCAGTTTGAGGAAATTGACACAGGATTTGATGGCACGCATGTCGAGTACATGTAGGTTGGAGACATTACCGAGAGTTCTAGCCAGGGAAGATTGGGTGTAGTTCGCTGCATTTTAACACACCCCCAGGAGGACGACTGGTGTCGAACCTCCATCTTCCAAACCTACATCATGGTGAAAACTCAACCCTGTAAGGTGATCTTTGACAATGAGAACTGTATCAATGCAGTCTCTTCAGATTTTGTCTCCCATCTTGGTCTAACTATGCACCCTCATCCTAGGCCAAACAACGTGACTTGGGTTGATGACACTTCTATCCTAGTCACCACTACATGCGTTATTCCCATTCAGTTCCAGTCCTACCAAGGACAGATTTTATGCGATGTAGTGCCTATGAAGGTCGAGAGTATCATCTTAGGACAGCCATGGATCTATGATGTAGACCTTACTACATTTGTTCGATCCAATCAGTGTTCCTTCTCCCACAACGGGAAGAAGATTCAGTTGTACCCGGCACCCCCAAAGGTGACCCAAGGAAAGAGTTCCACCTCCACCCCCACTGGAACCCCCAAGGTTCAGGAGAGTCCTCGAACTCCCAATGAAGGGAGACTTATCATTCCCTCTTCTCCTGCACCTATCACACCCGTTCCTAAGGCCCCTATGGTTGGTCATGACCCAATTAGGTGCCTTAACTTCATAAATGTCCGTTAGGTAAACAGAGAGGTTGCTGAGGGTGCACCTGTTTGGGTTGTTGTCGTTACCATCACACCCGAGGAGTCCCATGTCTCCATCCCAACTGAAGTCCAAGCAATCCTGCAGGACTTCCAAGACATCTTTCTTGAGGACTTGCCCTCTAGACTCCCTCCCATGCGTGATGTACAACACGCCATTGACCTTGTCCCTGAGTCCACCCTACCCAACCTTCCCCATTACAGACTGAACCCCAAAGAGCATGTTGAGCTCCAAAGAATTGTTAAGGACCTTATTCAAAAGGGTTTCCTCAGGGTGAGCAAGAGTCCATATGTTGTTCCTGCCTTGCTCACACCGAAGAAAGATGGCACCTGGCAGATGTGTGTTGACAGCCGCGCCATCAACAAAATCACTATCAAGTATATGTTTCCAATTCCCCGTCTTGATGACATGCTTGACATGATGAGTGGAGCCACCATCTTTTCTAAAATTGACTTGAAGAGTGGCTACCACCATGTCAGAATCCGACTAGGGGATGAATGGAAGACAGCCTTCAAAATAAAAGAAGGTCTGTATGAGTGGCTCGTCATGCCATTTGGGCTATCCAATGCCCCCAGCACTTTTATGAGACTTATGACGGAAGTCCTCCGCCCTCTCATTGGTCACTTTGTTGTCGTCTACTTTGACAATATTTTGATCTATAGCCACAACCATCGGGACCACGTCCAACATTTGAGAGAAGTTTGTGAGACTTTGAGAAGAGAAACCATGTATGCCAACCTCAAGAAATGTGAATTCATGACAGACTGGGTCACTTTCCTCAAATTTACGGTTTCTAGTCAAAGAGTGTCTGTGGACCAATCTAAGGTCCAAGCCTTAGTAGATTGGCCAGAGCCCCAGAACGTCCATGACGTTTGAAGTTTCCATGGGCTAGCCACTTTTTACAGAGGCTTCATAAAGGGTTTTAGCACCATTATGGCACCCATTATGGATTGCATCTGTAAAGAGAATTTTGAGTGGACTAAAGTCATCTCCCAGGCTTTTCTTGTCATAAAGGATCTCAGGACCAAAGCCCCCGTCCTCCGCCTGCCAGACTTTTCCAAAGTCTTTGAGATATCCTGTGATGCATCTTACGTAGGTATAGGAGGAGTGCTTAGCCAAGAAAGCCACCATGTGGCTTATTTCAGGGAGAAGCTTTCTAATGTAAAGCTTCGTTACTCTACCTACGATAAGGAGTTCTATGCCGTGGTCCAAGCTCTCAAACACTGGAGACATTATCCCTTACCTCATGAGTTTGTCTTATACTCGGACCACGATGCCTAGAAATTCCTTAGCTCTCAGAAGGGCTTAAACCCTAGGCATGGTCGATGGGTAGAATTCCTCCAGTCCTTCACCTTTGTCCTGAAACATAAGGCTATAAGTGAGAATAAGGTGACCGACGTCTTGAGTCAAAGGGTCTCCCTTCTTTCCACTGTTCGGGTAGAGGTCACCGGATTTGACCGCATGAAGGAACTCTATGGAGAGTGTCCAGATTTTGGCCTTGCCTACTTTACCTTGTCTGCTGGATCCTCGACAACATTTGCTAACTATCTACTCCAAGATGGTTTTCTCTTTCAAGGACAACAACTGATGGAGGCATCACCCATGATTCCCTTTGGCTCGGGTCCACTTCTTCACATTCGGGAGCTGGTTGAGTTTGGGCCTCACTCTATTAAGGCCCCTTATCCATTTAGTAGCTTTCCTTTGTGTCATTTTGATGTATTTTCATTTTATTTGAGTCATTTCCCTAGGTCTAGCACTTATTTTCCTATGTTTTTGTATCATCATGCTGTCTAATGAGGCTATTGGGCCCAATTCGTTGGGCTAGGCCCATTGGTGCCCCCACCCCCTTGGTTATTTGTAGTTGCTTATTTTGTCAGGGACTTATTGTAAAGAGTGGGTTGCCTATAAATAGGACCCCACTCCCCCTCATTTGAAGTTAATGAAGAAATGAATCCTTTTGAGTTAAGCCTACACTTTTGTTCAATTTGGAGAGATTCCACTAAGATAGGGTGAGATACCCTAGGGAGTGAATCCCATACCCCCCCTCCTCTCTCTCTTCTCTCTCCTCCCACTAAGGGGTTCGCCCCCTTCTCTCTCTCCTCCCTTCCCCTTCAACTCCCAACCACCACCCACCTCATTCAATACCCCTCCACTTCCCCAAGTTGCCATTACTCCACTCCCATTGTCCCAAGGTGGCATCTTCTCCACTTCCAACACAATCTCCTCCCTCCCAAAGCAATCCCACTAGTTCCCACACAATCCTCCACCTTCCTAGGCCAATTCAAATTTGAAATTCCCTTCCCTCCACTTGTTTTGGCCGCCCCCTTCCATTACCTCCCTTCTTGCCAAGTTCGCCCCCTTCATTCCCCCATTCCCTCTCTCACACCCTCATCTTCCTCCTCCACCTGCTAGCATTTGCTTCCAGCCATTCTCCCCCTCATTCCACCATCACCATTAGCTCTTTTCTCCACCCCACTAGAGCCCCACTCACCCTTAGGTCGCCCCTACCACTTCCCTCCACCAAAGAAGCCACCTCTCCCTCTCATTTCAGTTTCAGGTTGGAGCTGTGCAGACCAGCAGATCAGCCCCGAGTTGCAGCATCGACCACGGCTTACTCCTGGTGTTCCTGAAGGCGTGGCCTACCTTTCTGGAAAGGCCTTCCAGTCTACTTCGTAAGCGAGGTGGAAGCAACACGATCCGAGGTCGGAGCTGCCAGATAGAGCCATTCTCCCACCATCGCGCAAGAAGGCCTTCATCCAGAACCAGAACCTAGAAGACTGCCATACCACGGTTGACTCAGGCTGAATCAGGCCCAGGTTCCTTCAACAAAGTTCTTCCCCGTCCAGTCCTCCTTCAAGAACAGGAAGCGGAACTGCATTCGGCCACCGGGGGGCAGAGTTATCATTTTTTCTCTCCCCATCTGTCCAGCCCTGCTTCTATAGTCTGTTTCGACCAGTGAGCACCGTTCAGGGTACCCCGCTCGCCATCGACATCAGAACACTGCCCCGTCACTTTCGGCTGAAAGCTACTTCGACCACGAAGACGTCACCGCTGGTTTCGTGCTGTTCAGAGGTCGGGAGAGCGCACAGTGACCTCTGTAAGTTTCTGTTCCAGTCCAGATCAGCCTGCGGCCAGACAGAGCGATCTCTTTCCTGCTGCTGGAGCTGTCACCACCGACCAACAGAGCATCCCCAAAAATTTTGCAGTCATCCCCTTCAAGTCAGGAAGCTGTAGGATGTGGTTTCACTCAATTCGGAGTCCGGACGAGTCCGTGGCAACCTCAACGTCATCACCCTGTCCTGCAGGCCAGAACAAGGTTGATATCGCACCGGGCGCCACTTAGTAATCGAGAGCTTTCCTCCCCTCCCCGCTTGGTCGGCTGAAGGCCCCACCCTGCGTGGTGGTAGTTTTGGTTGTAACATTTTAACCCCCACCCCAAGATCCCCCTTCTGCGTGAGGTGTAGTTTTGTACTTCTTTGGGCAGGTCAAGCGACACCGCCGCGGCGTGTGGGGAACCACCGCCTCCCCGCTCGCCCTCGTCTCCGACCGGGACCGGTTTCTTCAAACCGATCGAGTAAGTGTCTCATCCTTTCTCAATAGTGTTGCTCTTTCAATATTTGCTTCATGCGCCGCTGAATTTGTGAGGGAGCGCCCGGTCCTCAAGTCCATGACTTAGAGTGACCGCCGTGGGGTAGTGTGAACCGGTGCCTTTGCGCACTTTGTCGGCCCCAATTGAATTGGGCATCCAACCTTTAGGAGTCAAACCTTGGCCTTGCTGGCCCTCTACCAGCAAGGGCCCATTCCCATACTTCACACTTGGCATCGCCAAGTCATTCCGGGTATAGAGTGCGACAGGAGAGCGGTGGCCCATTAAGGCCCATTTGAATGCTATTTGTGATTGCTTGCTTAAGTCCGAGGTTGTGTCACATCAAGTGGTATCAGAGCAAGTCCTTGACTTGTCTCTATCAAGTCTAAGTCCTAGGACCTTTGCATAGTGTGTCCATCCACTTTGGCCCTTGTCTTGCATGTCCACCCGTAGTGGTGCTAGCTATCAACCCGGTTCATAGTCATCGGCTCCACCAATGGATCCCAATCCTCACCAACTCAACCAAGATGTTCCTAGGGAGGAACCCCAAGGCCACATGGATAGGGTAGATGCTGCCCTCACAACCATCCTTGCCCAACTAGAGTCCATTACCAACCGAATTGCTCGGTTAGAAGACCAAGAGTTCCGCCCAAGGAACAACGAGCCTAGAATTCCCCCTCCGCATGATGAGCCTCATAGGGAAGATCCTCACCTAAGGATCAATGATCCAAGAGCCCCTCCACCACATGGTGAGTTCCATAGGAATGGTTTTCCCCAAAGGAACCAAGGCCCAAGAGTCCACCCTCCACATGTAGAGCCTCATAGGGATGAGTTCCACCCAAGGAACAACGGCCCAAGAGCCCATCACCCACATGCTGAATTTTATAGGGAGGATATGGACCATGACCATTATTATGATTATGAGAGGCCTCGCCCCCATCAAAACCATGACCGGCGTCCACGGGATGATCCGGATGACCCCCTTTTAAGGATGATCAAGGTAGAGGCCCCAAATTTTGATGGTTCACATGAACCTAGTGTTTACCTAGAATGGGAGACCGCCATGGACCAATACTTTGAATGGTACCCCATGTCCGACCAAAGGAGAGTTAGATTGGCTAAGATGCATCTCACTAAGTTGGCCAAAACTTATTGGCTAAACGAAGAGGGTCTAAGACGGGTTAGGCGGGAAGAGTCTATTGACACTTGGGCGAATAAGAAAAACCAACTTAGGAATAAATACCTCCCCCGAAC
Source organism: Amorphophallus konjac (assembly GCA_022559845.1). NCBI lineage: Eukaryota > Viridiplantae > Streptophyta > Magnoliopsida > Alismatales > Araceae > Amorphophallus > Amorphophallus konjac. The sequence goes on along the minus strand of CM040126.1, from coordinate 120,347,187 downwards.
CTACCACCAAATGCTCCTAGATGAATGGCAAAGTCTCACCCAAGAAGGGAAGACCGTGGTAGAGTACATTAAAAAATTTGACTCCTATCTTTTAAAGTGTGGAGTCCATGAGGATCCGGACGTCACCTTATCCCGCTTTAGGAATTGTTGGATACGGACTGAATAGATCTAGAGGGGGGGTGAATAGATCTTTCCCCCTTTTTGATAATTTACTAACTATCGACCAGATGAGCTACTGGTAATTAATGAATTATAGAACTAATGCGGATAGTAAAGATGCAAGCATACGTATAGGAAATCAAACACACACAAGCACACCACAAGAGAGGATTTTTAAGGTGGTTCAGTCTCTTCCTGAGACTTACATCCACCCCTTGCTTAACTCAAGCAAGGCTTCACTATGAGAATCTCTGATCTCAATCAAAACACAGCTGACACACAGCTTGTACCTGCTGACACACAGCTTGACTCTGCTGCCTCACAGCTTGACAATAATTGTAATCAGAAATGAAAAGATGATAAGAACAGGTGATGAAAGACAGGACTGAATATTGGCGTGTGTAGAAGAATAGGTGTTCAGCCTGGGACTTGATCACGCTTATGAAGAAGCCTAGACTCCCTGTTGATCTTCCAGTCAGTTGCCTTCGATTGTTCTGCTGCTGGAGATCGCACAGTCTTGAGCTAAGTCTTCCTTCTGCAACAACGAGATTGCCTTTAACCTTTCTGTAGATTTCTGATTGGTGGAGAGCTCCTTTTTCCTCTTCTGTGTATATCTTCCTTGGCTTCTATTTCGTGCTCTCTCTCTGCTCCCTTGTTCGTGATGTGTTCTTTTCGTTTTTCATACAGCCCTTTTATCAAGAGTAAAACTCTTCCCGCTCAATTTTCAGATCGAGCGCCAATCTGCTAGAAAACAGGGATCGGTTTACATCCAATCGTTAGAACGAGTTTGACCACTTCTAAGCAAGATTGTTTCCTTGATTCCCGTGCGGAATCTTATCTCCTGAGCAGCCCAACAACCTGCAACAACCATTTGCAGGTTTTAAGGAACCAAAACAGAATTCGGTTAGAGTTCGGTTTTGGACGATATATAAACCCGTGGTCGACCATGACCCTGTCTCTGGTCGACAATGGGCAGTCCCCCGACGGCCGGTTCTTCTGGCTGAAACTCACGTCGCCCGTTGGTCGACCACAGCCTGGTCGCTGGTCGACAGGGGGCAGTTTCCAGATGGCCAGCAGTTCTGTCTATTGCTTCTATCTTTTCTGTGGTCGACCAGAGGCGGGGCTTTGGTCGACAGCCAAGGTGCTTCCAGAAGACAGATGATCTGATGCTTTTCTGGTTGAGTTCGTTGGTCGACCATAGCTTCTTCAGTGGTCGACAGACAGTCTTTCACGCTTATACTGATTTGTTGATTCCACTTGGATTTCAGTGAACCTGAAATTTGTTTAACTTATAAGATTTGACTTGAAGTTCCAAATGTATATAAAAGCATATTTGTCATCATCAAATAGGCATTAATTCAATGCACTATCTTTACACAAATAACCAAACCATTTGCTTTAAGAAACAAGATAGAACTTAGATTAGTCAAACATATCCTATTGTCATCATCAAAACCAAGGGATGCACAACAGGAATGGGCTTCAAAGCCACATCAAGAGGGAACTATTCATGAGAGACGTTGACAACCTTGAGCTAGCTTACCAAGTAGCTAGAGATGTGGAAAGGTTTTCTAGGAGTTCCCGATTTATCACTCCCCGACCAACCGATCCCAAAAACTTGGGACCACGTCCCATTCCACCCACTCCCATGAGAGCTCCTAGCCCAAGTGGGAATGCCCCTTTAAGGTCCTACAATCCTCCCCCACCCATCACTCCAAACAAGCCCGCTCCTAGTCATCCTCTCCCACGGAAGGATGACAACCCCAAAGGACCAAGTGTAGGAGCCACCCCGGGAAGAGGGCGCCAACAATGCTATAGGTGTGAAGGGTTTGGTCATTTTGCGGGACAATGTCCATCTAAGGGGTTATCTAGTTTGCTTATTGAGGAAGAAGTTCAACCCCAAAAGGAACAAGAAAATGACGTTGAGGAACATGAAGCCTCACTAGATTGGGAAGAGGAGTATGAAGCCCAATATCTAGAGTCGGGTCTAGATCACTCCACTCCTTCAAACAACTCCCATCTAGGAGTCATTAGGTGCATCCTCACCCAACCTCAAGAAGAGGATTGGCGTCGGACCTCAATCTTCCACACCTTTATCAAGATAGAGAACCATGTGAGGAAAGTGATCTTGGATAGTGGTAGTTGTGTTAATGCCGTGTCACCCGACACCGTCAAGCTCCTTGGGCTTACTCTCACTCTCCACCCAAGTCCATACCGGGTCTCATGGATCAACAACAACTCCATCCCGGTCAACACCCAATGCCTAGTGCCTCTCACTTTCTCTTCCTACCATGGCAAAATATGGTGTGACGTCATACCCATGGAAGTGGGTAGCATCCTTTTAGGAAGACCTTGGCTCTAGGATGTGGATGCCACCATTTTAGGGAGAAGCAACATATGCACCTTTGAGCATGAGGGTAAGACTATCCGTCTTAACCCCTCCCCACCTCGACCCATGCCCAAGAAGGACCCTCTCCCTCAAGGATCACACCCCACCACTCCACAAGTCTCGGGGAACTCCACCCCTCCAACCCAAGCCCTTATCCAAACTCCAAAACAAAGTAGAACCACGGGGTTGACCAAAGGTCTTCATCTCATCACTAGGAAAGAGCTTGAAGAGGAAATTGCTCAAGGGGTGCCATTGTGTGCGGTAGTCATATGCTTAGGTGAACCTACCCCTTCTAACCCCCAGCCCATAGAAATCCAACAACTTTTGGAAGAATTCCATGATGTGTTCCCGGAAGAGCTCCCGGACCAACTCCCTCCCATGCGTGATGTGCAACAAGTAATCGATCTAGTACCGGGAGCCACCCTTCCAAACCTTCCTCATTATCGCCTCAATCCCACGGAACATGCCGAACTTAGGAGGTAAATAGAGGAACTCATTAGGAAGGGCTTCATCCGCATTAGTAAGAGTCCATGTGCCGTCCCGGCCCTCCTTACCCCCAAGAAAGATGGATCATGGCGGATGTGTGTGGATAGCCGGGCCATTAACAAGATTACCGTCAAGTATAGGTTCCCCATCCCTAGGCTTGATGACATGTTGGATATGCTAGCCGGAGCCACCATCTTCTCTAAGATAGATCTCAAGAGTGGCTACCACCAAGTTAGGGTAAGGCCCGGGGATGAGTGGAAAACGGCCTTCAAGACCAAGGATGGTCTCTTTGAGTGGTTAGTCATGCCATTTGGACTTTCTAATGCCCCAAGTACTTTCATGCGTCTTATGACGGAGGTACTTAGGCCTTTCATTGGGAATTTTCTAGTGGTATACTTTGATGATATTCTCATCTATAGCCAAACCCATGAGGCCCACCTTGACCACCTTAGGAAGGTTTGCACCGTCCTCCGACAAGAAAGCCTATTTGGCAACCTAGGAAAGTGTCATTTCATGACCACTTCCATCACCTTCCTAGGATTTGTGGTGTCAACCAAAGGAGTCTCCATTGACCCCGACAAGGTCCAAGCTATTCTTGATTGGCCGGAGCCCCACACCCTTCATGAGGTTAGGAGTTTCCATGGGTTGGCCACATTCTATAGGAGATTCATTCGAGGGTTTAGCACTATCACCGGCCCAATAACTGATTGTCTCAAGAAGGGAACCTTTGTTTGGACCAAAGCCGCCTCTAAAGCCTTCCTTGAGCTTAAGGAAAAGTTGACCCAAGCCCCGGTCCTATGCCTTCCCGATTTCTCCAAAGTTTTTGAGGTCACTTGTGATGCATCCGGGATAGGGATAGGAGGGATTCTTAGTCAAGAGGGACACTCGGTCGCCTACTTTAGTGAGAAGCTATGTGATGCTAGGACTAGATACTCCACCTATGACAAGGAGTTCTATGCCGTGGTCCAGTCCCTCCGACACTGGAGACATTACTTGCTTCCCAAAGAGTTTGTCATCTTTTCCGACCTTGAGGTCCTCAAATACCTCAATTCCCAACAAAAGTTGAATGCCCGACATGCCCGATGGGTTGAGTTCATCCAATCCTACACCTTTGTCATCAAGCACAAGGCCGGGAGTGAGAATAAGGCCGCGGATGCCCTTAGTAGGAAGATGTCCTTGTTATCCACTATCCAAGTAGAAGTGATTGGTTTTGATAAGGTCAAGGACGAGTACCCTGGTTGCCCCGACTTTGGGCAAATCTATGCCAACTTGACCACTCATTCTAGCAAGGAGCATGAGGGATTTATTTTAGAGGATGGGTTCCTCTTCAAGGGGCCAAGGCTTTGCATTCCCCGGACCTCTCTTCGAGATTTCTTGGTTTGGGAATTACATGCCGGAGGGTTAGCCGGTCATTTTGGGGTCCACAAAACCATTGCCTTAGTTGAGGGTCAATTTTATTGGCCGAGCCTCAAGAGAGATGTAGGCAAGATAGTGGGTCAATGTCGCACGTGTGCTTCGGCCAAGCAGGTGAAGCAAAACACCGGCCTATACACCCCACTTCCCATTCTCGACCGACCATGGCAAGATTTGAGCATGGACTTTGTGCTAGGCTTACCCAAGACCTCTAGGAAGCATGACTCCATCTATGTCGTAGTTGATAGATTTTCCAAAATGGCCCACTTCATCCCATGCTCCAAAACATCCGATGCCTCCCATGTAGCCCGGTTATTCTTTGATGAGGTAGTCCGCCTCCATGGGCTGTCCAAGACCATAGTCTCCGATAGGAATGTCAAATTCACTAGCTATTTTTGGAAGACTCTTTGGCACATGATGGGTACCCTCCTCAAATTCTCCACTGCCTACCACCCCCAAACGGATGGCCAAACTGAAGTGGTCAACCGGAGTCTAGGGAACCTCCTTAGGAGTCTTGTTGAGGATCGGCCAGGAAATTGGGATCTCATCTTACCACAGGCTGAGTTTACATACAACAATTCCGTCAATAAGTCAATAGGGATGAGTCTATTTGAAGCCGTGCATGGGTACAAACCAAGAAAGTCATCCGACCTCATTCCCCTTCCCCAGCATGCTAGAGTGTCCATTTCTGCCGAGTCTTTTGCACAACATATTAGGGAATTGCATGAGGAAATTCGCAAGCACATTAGCATGAAAAATGAGGCTTATAAAAGGTTGGCCGACTCTCACCGGCGTCACTTAGAGTTCCAAGTGGGTGACTTTGTGATGGTAAGGACGGAGAGGCTCTCCCCAGGAGCCAACTCCAAGTTGAGGCCACGTGGGACTGGGCCCTTCCAGGTCTTGAGGCGCATTGGTGCAAATGCTTATGAGTTAGATCTCCCTGAGGATTATGGGGTAAGTCCTACATTCAATGTCACCGACTTAGTGCCATACAAGGGCCCCACGGTGGGACCTAGTGAGGAGATTGAGCCTACTTCTTCATTTGAGAGAGTACCCACCCGTGAGGAGAGTCCACTAACCAAGAGAGCTCAGCGCGATCGCATTGAACGAATATTGGATGAGTAGGTCACTACCACCCGGAGCAAGGTATATGAGCGCTATCTCGTCAGGTGGAAGGATCGGCCTCCGTCGGAAGACTCATGGGTGAGTCGGGAGGACCTCCAGCGATTGGATCCGGACCTCCTCGAGCGGTACCTTAGCCGGATGGATCCTTACTCGACGGAGTCAAGCTCTTCGCGGCCCAGGGGATTTGATGGAGGCATCACCCACGATTCCCTTTGGCTCGGGTCCACTTCTTCACATTCGGGAGCTGGTTGAGTTTGGGCCTCACTCTATTAAGGCCCCTTATCCATTTAGTAGCTTTCCTTTGTGTCATTTTGATGTATTTTCATTTTATTTGAGTCATTTCCCTAGGTCTAGCACTTATTTTCCTATGTTTTTGTATCATCATGCTGTCTAATGAGGCTATTGGGCCCAATTCGTTGGGCTAGGCCCATTGGTGCCCCCACCCCCTTGGTTATTTGTAGTTGCTTATTTTGTCAGGGACTTATTGTAAAGAGTGGGTTGCCTATAAATAGGACCCCACTCCCCCTCATTTGAAGTTAATGAAGAAATGAATCCTTTTGAGTTAAGCCTACACTTTTGTTCAATTTGGAGAGATTCCACTAAGATAGGGTGAGATACCCTAGGGAGTGAATCCCATACCCCCCCTCCTCTCTCTCTTCTCTCTCCTCCCACTAAGGGGTTCGCCCCCTTCTCTCTCTCCTCCCTTCCCCTTCAACTCCCAACCACCACCCACCTCATTCAATACCCCTCCACTTCCCCAAGTTGCCATTACTCCACTCCCATTGTCCCAAGGTGGCATCTTCTCCATTTCCAACACAATCTCCTCCCTCCCAAGGCAATCCCACTAGTTCCCACACAATCCTCCACCTTCCTAGGCCAATTCAAATTTGAAATTCCCTTCCCTCCACTTGTTTTGGCCGCCCCCTTCCATTACCTCCCTTCTTGCCAAGTTCGCCCCCTTCATTCCCCCATTCCCTCTCTCACACCCTCATCTTCCTCCTCCACCTGCTAGCATTTGCTTCCAGCCATTCTCCCCCTCATTCCACCATCACCATTAGCTCTTTTCTCCACCCCACTAGAGCCCCACTCACCCTTAGGTCGCCCCTACCACTTCCCTCTACCAAAGAAGCCACCTCTCCCTCTCATTTCAGTTTCAGGTTGGAGCTGTGCAGACCAGCAGATCAGCCCCGAGTTGCAGCATCGACCACGGCTTCCTCCTGGTGTTCTTGAAGGCGTGGCCTACCTTTCTGGAAAGGCCTTCCAGTCTACTTCGCAAGCGAGGTGGAAGCAACACGATCCGAGGTCGGAGCTGCCAGATAGAGCCATTCTCCCACCATCGCGCAACAAGGCCTTCATCCAGAACCAGAACCTAGAAGACTGCCGTACCACGGTTGACTCAGGCTGAATCAGGCCCAGGTTCCTTCAACAAAGTTCTTCCCCGTCCAGTCCTCCTTCAAGAACAGGAATCAGAACTGCATTCGGCCACCGGGGGGCAGAGTTATCATTTTTTCTCTTCCCGATCTGTCCAGCCCTGCTTCTGCAGTCTGTTTCGACCAGTGAGCACCGTTCAGGGTGCCCCGCTCTCCATCGACATCGGAACGCTGCCCCGTCACTTTCGGCTGAAAGCTACTTCGACCACAAAGACGTCACCGCTGGTTTCGTGCTGTTCAGAGGTCAGGAGAGCACACAGTGACCTCTGCAAGTTACTGTTCCAGTCCAGATCAGCCTGCGGCCATACAGAGCGATCTCTTTCCTGCTGCTGGAGCTGTCACCACCGACCAACAGAGCATCCCCAAAAATTCTGCAGTCATCCCCTTCAAGTCAGGAAGCTGTAGGAGGTGGTTTCACTCAATTCGGAGTCCGGACGAGTCCGTGGCAACCTCAACCTCATCACCCTGTCCTGCAGGCCAGAACAAGGCTGATATCGCACCGGGCGCCACTTAGTAATCGAGAGCTTTCCTCCCCTCCCCGCTTGGCCGGCTGAAGGCCCCACCCTGCGTGGTGGTAGTTTTGGTTGTAACATTTTAACCTCCACCCCAAGATCCCCCTCCTGCGTGAGGTGTAGTTTTGTACTTCTTTGGGCAGGTCAAGCGACACCGCCGCGGCGTGTGGGGAACCACCGCCTCCCCGCTCGCCCTCGTCTCCGATCGGGACCGGTTTCTTCAAACCGGTCAAGTAAGTGTCTCATCCTTGCTCAATAGTGTTTCTCTTTCAATATTTGCTTCATGCGCCGCTGAATTTGTGAGGGAGCGCCCGGTCCTCAAGTCCATGACTTAGAGTGACCGCCGTGGGGTAGTGTGAACCGGTGCCTTTGCGCACTTTGTCGGCCCCAATTGAATTGGGCATCCAACCTTTGGGAGTCAAACCTTGGCCTTGCTGGCCCTCTACCAGCAAGGGCCCATTCCCATACTTCACACTTGGCATCGCCAAGTCACTCCGGGTATAGAGTGCGACGGGAGAGCGGTGGCCCATTAAGGCCCATTTGAATGCTATTTGTGATTGCTTGCTTAAGTCCGAGGTTGTGTCACATCAACAACTTTGTGTCCCGAAGACTTCTGTACGGGACTTTCTGATATGGGAAATGCATGCTGGAGGTCTTGCTGGTCATTTTGGACGAAACAAGACCATTCATTCTGTTGAGGAGCACTTTTATTGGCATGGCCTGAAGAAAGATGTGGCCAAAATTGTAGCCCAGTGTCGGACATGCATAATGGCCAAACTGGTCAAACAAAACACTTGTCTCTACACTTATCTCCCCATTCCTTATAGACCATGGGTTGATGTGAGCATGGATTTCATCCTTAGTTTACCTCGCACTGCTCACAAATATGACTCCATCTTTGTTGTAATTGATCGGTTCTCTAAGATGGCCCATTTCATTGCATGCTCTAAAACATCTGATGCATCTAGAGTAGCCCACCTTTTCTTTGATGAAGTCGTGCGTCTGCATGGTCTCCCCCAAACCATCGTGCTTGACCGAGATGTCCAGTTCACTAGTTATTTTTGAAAGACACTTTGGCACTTAGTTGGCACTAAGCTCAAATTCTCCACTGCCTATCACCCACAAACTGATGGGCAAACAGAGGTCGTCAATAGAAGTTTAGGGAATCTTCTGAGGTGTCTTGTAGGGGATCATTCTGGCAATTGGGATCTTCTCTTGCAAAAAGCTGAATTTGCATATAAAAGCTCTGTCAATCGATCTGTAGGTATGAGTCCATTTGAGGTCGTGCATGGATACAAGCCTAGGAAACCAGTGGATCTCATTCCTATTCCCCTTGAGTCAAGAATTTCCAAGTCAGCCGAAGAGTTTGCACAACATGTCAAAAGTCTGCATGAGTCAATTAGCAAGCAAATAAGCCTCAGTAATGAGAGCTACAAACGTTTGGCTGATTCGCATAGGCGTCACCATAAATTTCAGGAAGGTGACTTGGTTATGGTACGGGTTCGACCTGAACGACTCCCCTCGGGAGCCGTTAAAAAGTTGCAAGCCCGTAGTGATGGTCCCTTCCAAATACTACGGAAGATTGGCTCCAATGCATATATTGTGGACTTACCTCCCGAATATGGGATTAGCTGTACATTTAATGTGGCAGACCTAGTGGCCTACAAGGAACCCACAGCGATTCCTAGTGACCCTTTCGAGCCTTCTCCTCCCATTGAGAGTGAGCCCACCCCTGTACGTCCACCAACCTTGAGAGCACCGCGCGAGTAAATTGAGAGGATACTGGATGAGCATGTGACAGCTACACGAAGCAGGGTTTACCAGCGCTACCTTGTCCACTGGCGGGACCGTCCACCATCTGATGATTCATGGATTAGTCAGGAAGATCTCCAACGCCTCGATCCAGACCTACTGGAGCACTACGAGAGCGGTGTCCCACCTTACTAGACGGAGTCGAGTTCCAGCCACCCCGGGAGGGTTGGTGGGGACACCAGACCCACCGAACCCGTCACACGGAGCCGACGCTACATCGCCCTGACACCACCGAGCTTGTGGCTTGGAGATTCGGTGTCCTGAGTATGTCTTTTATTTGTGTGGATTTTACTTGTATTGTGGTGGTATTGTATTATTAACCACTAGTCATATTTTATTTTATTTTGGCCAATAGTCAAAGGTTGGTTGTTGTATTTTGTTTTATTAGGCCAAATAGTCATAAGATATGGGTGTCCTTAGTTGAAATGTCTAGGGGTATTCTTGTCCTAGTGTAATATGGCCTTTCCTATATAAAGGAGACTAGTGTATGGCTTTTCTCATTGATTGAATGCTTATGAAAGAAAACCCACATAGGTGTTTTTGCCCCTTTGTTGCTTCCCTTCCCTCCAACTCCTTTGTGAGAAGAGAGTGATTGCCCGGTGAGAGACCGTCCGGTGTGAGACCGAGCTGCGAGAGGCAATGGTTATCTCGTCTCGTTCATGTTTTCAGAGTGCCGATGATCTCTCCACGTTACCGCCGCGTCACAGCAGCTTATTAACATAAGGAGGTTGCGGCTAGCAAGTAGGTATGGTATGGAAGGAAAGTAATCAAGTCACTGCACTGACACCTAAAAGAAAGTCACTCCACTGTTAACTCCTATTACCTATTAACTGAGCTAGGAAGTCACATGCAAGTTGGTACCAAGCAAAAGGCGCTTGCTTGGCTCCCTGTCCTCTTGCTTTCATGTACACGTGTTACCTCTTCCCTACAACCCATGACATGCCCTGCTTGATTTTCTATGCCATGCTTCCTTGTTGGCACCCAAAATGTGATCGTCGGTGACCAAGCCATAAAGACGAATGATGCGGCCCGCTGAAGCACGAAAGCCGATAAAGATCAACATACTGAAGACTTCTCAAGCTGCCAGAGCCTCAAGTCACCCCGTATGAACGCCAGGGACTTCACCTCAGGAGAACCGAGATGAACTCACAACCAACCGGCAGTGCGACCAAGCCTGCCCAATGAACCGGCATTGACTCCGTCGTGCCGCAAACACTATACCCATTGTCCGACAAAGGACGACGGTCTACCCAGTGGCTACCCACCTCATGAAAGATTCTCCTGAGATGAAAGAGTCCCCTTGGCTCTTCAGAATGGAGGACCGAAAGCTCTGTCGGCAAAAGATCCCGGTCACCCGGCACGGGTATAGCTTCCCCACCCAGATTGGCCCCTTAGTGGCCAAAAGATCGCCCAGCTGAGGTGGGACTATCCCTGGTGTTATCCCACCCTCCAAGGAGCTTTGAGCACAAGCCAGACCGAGCCAGCGACACTTATCATAGTGCCGAGAGCCGTGTCAGCGAAAAAACCGCGTGATTAAACCAAAGTCATCGGAAGTTTCGAGAATGGCCGTACGTCGGCCTGAAAGCTTTAACAAGGCATCTCTTCGAGGTTTCAAGGAGCATTGGCGAGATAAATGTTCATGGTGACCCCCGGAATCATCCCCGGACTCATCGGTTGACTCGCGATGTGCGAAGAGCATTAAAACGGCGCGCCCTAAACCGGCGCGCCCCCATCTGGCGCCCCTTATTCCGACGCGCAAAGAACCTTCCACCCGGTGCCCTCCTATTCCGACGCGTAAAGGATGGAGCTCCCTTTCCCGGCGCGCCATTCTCCACGCCGGGTTAAAAACTTCGAATCTGCTCCTATATATAGGCAGCCGTTCGATTGATAAAGAGAGAGACAATTAGAAATAGAAGAAGAGGGGCTCTTGGAGAAGAAAAAAAAGAAGAGAAAAGGAGAAAAATATAGAGGAAAGACAGATGTCTGAGAGCCAATCGTCCGGGGGGAGAGAAAGGGTTTCTTGCGAGTGAAGCAGGGTTCCCCTGAGTGCCCATCGCCGCCGTCTTCCCTCCTCTGCCTGAAGCCCTCCGGAGCCGGAGAAGAAGAAGGCTTCCCGATACTATGTTCTGGGAACAGGTGGGGCGCCTGCGTTTCCGTTGATTCCTGGCCTTGCTTTCTCTCTGTTGAATGTAAGCGAGAGGGAGAGGGATGGCGATGATATGAGCCAACCCCTCCCCCCTTCTCTGCGTCCTTTTTTTTTATCTGCTCTTCTGTGAACTCTCTTGTGAGTAGAATGGTGGCCGTGCCGCGATGCCGGCACCGAACTCGCGATATGTGGGTGGTTTCCCCCCGTCAATGGAATGATAGCATGTTTATATGAATGCACCAATGGGTTGAACGTTTCACGTCTTGTCTTCGTCCTCCATTGCTATTTCATTCGATAGATGTATATATCTATTAGGGTCTTCCCGTATACGGCTTCGAGATCCCGGTTTCACCAGATTCCGAATGCGCCCTAGTATGCCATGGGCTACATGGACAACCCCTCCCTGGGTCCTCCGCGCCTGTGCCTGTGCACACATTTCTCCCCATTTTTATAAGAAATCTGACCTTCGCCTCCCCTCCTCTTTGCATTTCTCCGTTGTTCAGAGGAGGCCGGTGTCGTTTCTAGGATAGTGGTGCGGACACCAGGGCGATCAAGTGACACGTTGGCGAACCGACGGTGCCATACGCGGAGCACCAAGTGGACTACATCGGCTTCTCTTCAAAATGGGGATAATTTGGCTTGAATTTGGACCTTTTTTGTATTGAAATTGGGCTTGTAATGGTTATTGTATTTGTAATTTGCTAATGGGCTGGTTGTAAGGCTTCTAAAGGGCCAAATGGCTAAAGCCCCTTAAGCATTCCTTAAGAAGGAATGGCCTTGGTCCATTTGTAATGGATCCATAAGTCATATGGGCTTCCTTCCTACATGGGCTATCTAGATTGGGTTATCTAGAGTGGGCTCTCTTCATTCATGGGCTTTCAAGGGTGGAATGGCCTTAAGCCATATTGGTTGGTTGGGCTTGGTTAAGCCATGGCCAAATTTGGCCCATTCAAGGCCCAAGAAGGGGGGCGCCCCCTCTTTTGACTTATTAGGATAGGAATTATGTTTATTTATGTTTCTTCCACCTCCATTTACCACATGGAGTATTAGATGGCTGCTGGTCAAGTTCCAATGGCTGCCACCTACCTTCTTACCTTTGAATTTCAAAGGGTAGGTGAGCCACCATGTCCCCTTGTCACCTTCTCCATTTCCCTTTCACCCATGTCATATTCCATGCGCATTCCCCCTCCCCCTTCTTGCATCTTGCGCAAGTCCCCTCCCCCCCTACCCCTTGCATTTCCCTATATAAGGGCATGTATAGTGTTTATGTAGAAGTGAATGAAGTTTTGTTGAAAGAAAAGTTCATTAGAGAGTGATTCTCTTAGTGTGTTCTTGGGTGTGACTCCCATTGTGCTGTCCTGTGACTGGACAGAACTAGGTCGTGTGACTCAACCACGTATCCCTCCCTTCCTCTTATCTTCTCCTTCCACAAAAATTCTCTGTGATACCTCTGCAAGTTAGCAAACTTTCAGCGCTAGTTTCGCATCGATCGGAGTTCGTGAGCAACGGTGGCGATTTTTCTCGTGGAGGCACGCAGATCGGTTCCTGATTGCTGCCCAAATCTGAATATGACTGTGTTTTAATTCCTAGAGCCCAACCCCGACGTCATCTGAAGTTGGTTCCTGAAGAGAGATCATAGTATTTTAAGTCGTCTTAACGTTTCCGTTGATCTCGCCTCGATCTGATCACCGTACTGTCCGTGGCAGCGATTCTCGTGAGATCACGCAAGAAATCTGAGCAGATCCGGTTCAGAACCAGTACCAACTTCCCAAGCCTGCCCCGCCTCATCCGGTTAAGATCTGTCCTAGATCTTTGGAGAGCTTTTTTATCTTGACGTTGCCTACCATCTCCCACAAAGAACGCCCCGATCCGACATCGAAAACTATTATTCTCTCATTTTATCGTGTCGCTGTGCAGTTCTGTGAGCACAAAACTAGAACCTCAGAAGATTTGTCACTGCTCCCAGATCTGAAGGCATCTGATCGGGCCCTTCGGAGTGAAAAAACTACGTCCAGTCGCTGACATTCTCCAACAAATGGCGCTCCGATCAGACATCGGATCTGGTCGTACCAGCCTCCGCAAGTTCGCTATGCAGGGTGACCCGCGCGGGCAGAACCGGGTCAGATTTCCGTCGGCGTACCCGAGCGGCTCCGGTACGCGTTCCTCGCCTCCTGCGAGTGTGGCCCGTCAACCCGGGTTCCAACAACCCCAAAGTTATTGATTGTAGCCCGATACCTCCCTGTGTGGAGTGGGCCAAGCTTCTGAAATTGTAAGATTTAATTCAATTGTGTATCGGGGTTGTTCGGAAATCGGCCGGGGGTGTCTTCCCCACGCCTTGTCGTGGAGGTACGCGATTCGTTCCCCACTCACATTGCTGTTTAGTATGCTTTCTATATTGCTGCGTTTGTGAGAATAGGGCTGATAGCTAGTTCAAATTCATCGCGTTTGTGAGTTGTGAGCGCCCGTTCCATAGCTCCAATTGAGCATCGAGCGCGAATTAGCACCCTAGACAACGGTGGTTTCTTAATCGCCGTGATCCCCACGTTTCCCTCGCAAGGGACAATCATCGGGCTCAAGAGAGTCGCTGTTGAGAGACGTCTCCACCCGGAGAATACCACGGTGGTCAGCCGCCCGGCTTGCCTTAGTGTGCTAGTGCTGGCCGCACAACGAGTCGGTCGTACGTCTTAGCCCGGTCGTCATCCGTCCCGCATCAAATTGGTATCAGAGCGTCCGTGGTCGAGTCTAGGGTAGTCATGATAGTTTGGTATAAGTCGGTTTAAGTCGAGTCTAAGATCATCATATTTCTAAAACAAAAAAAAGTGTTTTAAAATTGCATCCCAATAAACGGTATATCAAATGGTGTTGCCCGAACGTTAGGTTACGCCTATCGGGAAGGCCGCACTTTGCGTCGACGGATCTTCGGATTCTGTAAGTCCGCCAAGTACCGAATATTGGTTTAGGTCTAGACGCATCATCGTAGTGTGTGTCTGCATGTCCACTACCCGCCACTACCATGGCCGTCACCCAAGACCATGGGTCCGATTGGTCACCCTTGGTGGCCGAATTCAATGCTTTCATGGCCCGATGCCCGGACCCTATGTCAACAACTGAGTCGTTCCAGCGACCTATCATGTCCATTGCCATCTTACCTAATGGGTTGCATACGGAGATCGACTTCATCAATAGGGTGTCGTTTAACTGTGTCTCACACGACATAGTTGAATCGCTCTCTAAGACCGGAGAGATTGTTCTCAATGGTGGTTTAGCATTTGTAGAGTTCCAATGGAGGTTCGGCACCGCTCTTTATTTCGATGGAGCATGGTGCAAGGTCGGCACACTTGCTGGCCCATGCATCATTTTAGGGCAAGATTGGTTGGAAGAGAGGAGAGCAACCTTCGACCGGGATAGGAGGACTTGCACTTTATACCCACCTCACCTACCCGGCGAGTTCGTCTTCCACGATGGCATACGCCCGACTACCTCCGTGTCTCCAACCACCCAACTCCACCGGTCCGTTCCACCTCCGGACTCACATCCACCACCACTCCCGGAGCCCACCCATGTAGTCCCCTATACTGGGGTTAGCCATTTCTCCGACCCGTGTCCTTCACATTCTCCTACCTTAGAGGACAAACAGTTGGAGGATGTCTCACCCGGGCCTATTATAGTGAGTTACGAGGATGATCAAGAATTAGCCAAGGAGTATCTCACTGATGTTTTGGGGTTAGAGAATGACCCAATAGAGGACCCCACCATTCCACTCCTACCCATCTCTCCTACGGTAGCGCAGCCGCTAGTGACTACCGTACCAGTGTCGGCACTCTATATTGACGTGGTATGGTTTGACTTCTACCATGCATACGAGAGACAATATCCGAACTTACCCTTTTATGAGTGCCACACCCGACGTCCGGATTACTTTCCCGTCACCCGCCTCTTGATCCTCTTACACTTCCATATCCGAGGACGAGTCTTCTCGAATCGGAGACGGTTGACGAGGGATGAAACTCATGACATCCGATTGTGGGCTAGTCCTTCCTTACACTTAGTGTATGTAGACGATGACCGTCATCCTTAACGGGTCTTCTTCCAGATGTCCCTTGTGTTTGTGTCTTTGTCTTTGTCTTTGTTGTCTTTGTCTACGTATGTCTAAGGTCATGTGTGTGTTTGTTTCTACGGTTTCTTTTCTTTCATGCATATGGTTTACATAAGTCGTGTCCCAATCAAAGGCCAGCCATGCGCGCATAAGGAATTAGCTGATGCATGCTACATGTCCGTGAGTTCAAAAGGGAGAGTACGTCATGATCAGGGTCATACCTGAACGGTTCCTCTTGGGGCCGTAAAGCAACTCTAAGTCCACGATACCCACCCTTTCCGGGTTAAGAAACAAGTGGGTCCGAAAGCGTATGATATTGAACTACCGAACGACGATGGTGTCAATTCGACATTCCATGTTTCCTCTGGTAGCATATTGGAACCCGCGGTGATCCCTAGTGAGTTTCGAGCTTTATCTTTCTATTGGGAGTGACCCCTCACCCGAGAGTCCACCTCTTCCAGCCTCAACGCATGCATATAGATTGTATACTGAATGAGAAGGTGATCACCTCAAGGAACGGCGCATACCCACACGTCCTAGTGTGTTGGCGAGGATGCCCCAGGATGACCAACGCCTTGATCACATGCGGAGAGCGTAAGCTTCGAGACCCTTACTCGACGGGGTCGAGTTCTTCCCACCCGGGGAGAATTGGTGCGGACACCAGGACGATCAAGTGACACGTCGGCGAACCGACGGTGCCATACGCGGAGCACCAAGTGGACTACATCGGCTTCTCTTCAAAATGGGGACAATTTGACTTGAACTTGGACCTTTTTTGTATTGAAATTGGACTTGTAATGGTTACTGTATTTGTAATTTGCTAATGGGCTAGTTGTAAGGCTCCTAAAGGGCCAAATGGTTAAAGCCCCTTAAGCATTCCTTAAGAAGGAATGGCCTTGGTCCATTTGTAATGGATCCATAAGCCATATGGGCTTCCTTCCTACATGGGCTATCTAGATTGGGTTATCTAGAGTGGGCTCTCTTCATTCATGGGCTTTCAAGGGTGGAATGGCCTTAAGCCATATTGGTTGGTTGGGCTTGGTTAAGCCATGGCCAAATTTGGCCCATTCAAGGCCCAAGAAGGGGGGCGCCCCCTCTTTTGGCTTATTAGGCTAGGAATTGTGTTTATTTATGTTTCTTCCACCTCCATTTACCACATGGAGTATTAGATGGCTGCTGGTCAAGTTCCAATGGCTGCCACCTACCTTCTTACCTTTGAATTTCAAAGGGTAGGTGAGCCACCATGTCCCCTTGTCACCTTCTCCATTTCCCTTTCACCCATGTCATATTCCATGCGCATTCCCCCTCCCCCTTCTTGCATCTTGCGCAAGTCCCCTTCCCCCCTACCCCTTGCATTTCCCTATATAAGGGCATGTATAGTGTTTATGTAGAAGTGAATGAAGTTTTGTTGAAAGAAAAGTTCATTAGAGAGTGATTCTCTTAGTGTGTTCTTGGGAGTGACCCCCATTGTGCTGTCCTGTGACTGGACAGAACTAGGTCGTGTGACTCGACCATGTATCCCTCTCTTCCTCTTATCTTCTCCTTCCACAAAAATTCTTTGTGATACCTCTGCAAGTTATCAAACTTTCAGCGCTGGTTTCACATCGATCGGAGTTCGTGAGCAACGGTGACGATTTTTATCGTGGAGGCATGCAGATCGGTTCCTGATTGCTGCCTAGATCTGAAGATGACGGTGTTTTAATTCATGGAGCCCAACCCTAATGCCATCTGAAGTTGGTTCCTGAAGAGAGATCGTAGTATTTCAAGTCATCTTCGCTTTTCCGCTAATCTTGCCTAGATCTGATCATCGTGCTGTCCGTGGCGGCGATTCTCGTGAGATCGCACAAGAAATCTGAGCAGATCCGGTTCAGAACCAGCACCAACTTCCTGAGCCTGCCCCGCCTCATCCGGTTGAGATCTGTGCGAGATCTTTAGAGAGCTTCTTCCTCTTGACGTCGCCTACCATCTCACATAAAGAACGACCCGATCCAATATTGGCAACCATTATTCCCTCATTTTACCGTGTCACTGTGCAGTTCTGTGAGCACAAAATCAGAACCTGAGAAGATTCATCACTGCTCCAAGATCTGAAGGGATCTGATCACGCCCTTCGGAGTGAAGAAACTATGTCCAGTCGCCGACATTCTCCAACAAACGGCGCTCCGATCGGGCATCGGATCTGGTCGTACCAGCCTCCGCAAGTTCTCTGCGCATGGTGACCCGCGCGGGCAGAACCGGGTCGGATTTCCGTCGGCGTACCCGAGCGGCTCCGGCACGCGTTCCTCGCCTCCTGCGAGTGTGGCCCGTCAACCCGGGTTCCAGCAACCCCAAAGTTATTGATTGTAGCCCGATACCTCCCTGTGTGGAGTGGGCCAAGCTTCTGAAATTGTAAAATTTAATTCAATTGTGTATCGGGATTGTTTGGAAATCAGCCGGGGTGTCTTCCCCATGCCTTGTCGTGGAGGTACGCGATTCGTTCCCCACTCACATTGCTGTTTAGTATGCTTTCTATATTGCTGTGTTTGTGAGAATAGGGCCAATAGCTAGTTCAAATTCACCACGTTTGTGAGTTGTGAGCGCCCATTCCATAGCTCCAATTGAGCATCGAGCGCGAATTAGCACCCTAGACGACGGTGATTTCTTAATCGCCGCGATCCCCACGTTTCCCTCGCAAGGGACGATCGTCAGGCTCAAGAGAGTTTCTGTTGAGAGACGTCTCCACCCGGAGAATACCACGGTGGTCAACCGCCCGACTTGCCTTAGTGTGCTAGTGCTGGCCGTACAACGAGTCGGTCGTACGTCTTAGCCCGGTCGTCATCCGTCCCGCATCAGATAGTGAAGTCCTCTTCGCAACTATTGCATTCCAGTCATTTGTGGGTATGCGTGTGTAGGCAAACTTTTCTAGTTGCATATCGATCGCCTCTTTCCGTGACTGCTGTTGCATTCTATTCTATGAATGGCAACCCGGTCTCGTGAGCATTAACATCTTAGCCCTCCACCCAGGGAGGGGGGATATCTCCCATCGTTCCACAGAGCTGCTAATTGGCCAAGGGAACTCCACTCTCGAGCGATGGATGTTTCTCATGAGTCACGAAGCTGACAACAACAGGGGGCTCCAGCCCAAAAATCTTAAACCCACAGCCCTTCGGGACCCTGTGGTGACCAAGGGGCAAATGCTCCTAGCAGGCTAGTCCTCGGAGCCTCTTTCCCTAAGGGTCTCTCTCTCTAGCAGGTGCAGTGTGTGCTGTAGGTCGCACACCCCTTGTAGGCTAGTCCTCAGGGTGTTGCTTCCGTCACGAGCAGTCTCGATCCTCTGCTTCCACCCACGGAGCTTTGGTGCCCCTCGTAGGCCAGTCCTCGGGGTATCCTATCCGTTGGGAATTTGCTGGCTGTCACCATGCACACCGGCAGTTTAGGGGCTTACTCCACAAGTGAGTATGACCCCGTTCCTCTCCTACAACCTTTCAGGTTCAGGGGAGATGCTGCCCAATTTTTGGCATGTTTTAGACGATCAAGTCGTCTCTGCGGACCGGCCATAATAAAAACATTCATTCTAAATCAGGGACCCTAGTGCTCGAGTATGGACCTCGCACTAGCTCATCACTTCATTCTGGAAGGGTTCTGGACTTTAATTAAACAAGCAATCGGCCCAACTAACTTCAAAACTCTCAACAGAATCTTAGTGAACTTAAATGGTTTCAAAATTCATCAAAAATAAGCTAAAACGGCGCGGTCCTAATCCAGCGCGCCCTAATACGGCGCGTTACCCCCCCCCCCCCGCGCCGGATTAATGATAGACTCATATCTTCTTGTTTTTCTTTGGCTTGTTCCCGGCGCGCCCCAAGGCCATCGCGCCGGATTAACTTTGCCATGGCCGCGCCGGATTAAACACTTTCACCTACGTTTGGCCGCGCCGGGGAAACCTACCCCTACGCGTGGCCGCACCGGTTTTGAACTCTTGTGCTGTTTTAATCACTCACTTGCCTCCGGTGCGATCCTCGTCTCCCGTGGTCGGAGTTAACAAACCCTAATTAGTGATAAACTGAATAAGGGAAGGGATGTTCGAGTCTGAATCGTCTTGTTATCATGCTTTCACTACCATGTCCATCAGCACTTCGCTTTCGTTATCATGCTTGTGTTACCATTCTCGTTCCCCTTGGCGGAGATTAATAAATGTGATTGATCACTATTTGTTTTCATAACTCTATTGCCATGCTTAGCACAGTCACGAATATCATGCCTGCATGCTTTCATAGACCCTCGGGTATATCAAATGGCATTGACGGAAGACCGGGTTACCCTCGATCAGAAGTCTCCGCTATGTGCGATGGTGGTCTTCGGACCTACGTCCTCTGCCACATACCAAGGGCCTCCAATTTAATGAACCATGCCTCTCTTGCATGATAGATAAATGCATCTCATGTGATCCCGTCATGCTCACAACATCGCATCTTTATTCTGGCCTCGACAGCCCACAATCTTGGCAATTAATCAAAGGTTTTCTCTCCTCGCGGGGGATGTAATTAACGCCATAGCCTTTATGGTATGGCGGACTGCTGGTCCCGACCGAATCTCACTTTCGCCCGACACGGGTCAGAATGAGCGCATAATAAGTTTGTCACTCACGTGACTGGCACGCCCACGCAGTCAATCAATCAGTTAACTGCCAGTCAGTTAATTGATTGATCGACACGTGAAATAAACCAAATAAACCCAAATGATAATCATAAATAAATAAAAAGAAAACCGGATAGAACGGAAAGATCCCATCGCAAACAGTCTATCACGCCCGGTGGGACCAGTGTCACCTTTCATCTCTTTGCCGAGATACTTGGGCTTCGAGGCCCTCCCAAAGGCTGCTGATCGTTGGTTTGTCTGTCTTTGCAGGCGAGCGATGACGACGACTGGGTTGACTGGCGTCGGCTTTGGCCCTTCGATTATTGCCGGCCATGCGCAAGGGTACTTGGCGGTGCCCATGGAGTTCGGCAGTTTCTCTGCCGCTGTTGGCTTCCCCAACTTCTTGGGATTGGCCTTTGTGGATATGCTAGAAGTAGAAACCTCGAGCCTGTCGAGGGAACTACAAATAACATGGAGCCTCTGAAGGCTCAATGCCGCCATGACTCGCTCAAGAGTCCAACCTCGGTCGCCAGCTACCTGGTGCACCAAGCTATCCGTAGGGCCCGCCCCAATGCTCTCAACAGGAACCCCGGTGGACGTCAGCGTAGGCAGATCCGGAGGAGTACTGCTGTAGTTATCAGAGCCCTCTCCCAATCTGGCAAATCTATGATGGTTGGTGGCATGCGCGTCTTCCTCAACAGACGCGACACGCGGATAGTTCCGGATCGGGTTGTCCCTTCCATCCCCGTCCGCAACTCATATCAAGCCTTCGCTGGAAGGAGGGCAAAAAGAGAGGAAGCCGATCATTACAGTCGAGAGAAGTTGGCCCACAGGCCAAGGAAATTTAAGCAGATGTGGGTCCCCAAGAGGGTCCAACCTGTTCATCAAGCTGCACCTGTCCCCCGCCGTCTTGCTCACGACGGAGGGGAAGAAAAGAGAGGAAGGGGCCTGGCCCCGAAAGAGGAAGAAGTGGTTGCGGACCCTCCGCGCCGCGAAAGTTTTCGGGCCTGCACCCGTCAAGCCAACGTCCCAGCTGTGGGACGAAGGTTCCAACAACCTACCGACAGAGCTCGGCTAGCTTATACCCCTCCTGTGGGAGGTCGGCAACTGTCCCCCTTGTTACATCAAGAGCGGGGTCAAGAAGAGATGACCTGTCTGGTCAGGAACTATTTTCGAGAGTTAGGCAACCCCTCGCTTGGGCAACAGCGACTGATGCAAGCAGCCGCCGCCAATGAAGACTACTGCCCGTCAATGGCAGATGAAGAAGATGTAGGAGAAAGAATGATGGTGTCGTTAGTCGACGACAATGGATATGATAACGGCTTTGAGATCGAAGCCGATGAAGCCGTCCCCAAGCAGGAAGAAACAAAAAGGACTTCTGTGTTCGAGAGGCTGACCTTCCCGCATCAGGCTAAGAGAAGGGCCCACCGATAGAGAAGAGAGATACGGGTTTTTACCTGCAACATGGCTGGTATATCCAACCGATATGGGGGGCTTCCCGAAGACCCCCGCGAGTTGGCTAAATTGGCCGCACGGCCGGGGCCAAATACTCGCAGAACAGAAGCAGCAAGGGAGCTCCTGATGATGACTAAGGGAAAATAACCCCGGGTCTACCACCAGTGGGATGATAAGGCCCCCGTCCTGACCGCCAATGTGGTGATGGCGGAAGAAGAAGACGACATCCCCCTCGACATCCTGCCCGAGGGTACGTTCTGGGAGATAGCAGAAGTTATCCCCACTACAGCCACTATGGACCCATCAGTCTTGATACTACGTCAGAAATATTGGCAAGAGATAGACTTCTAAAGAAGCAGCTGATGGAGAAAACTGAACAGTCCTTAGCTTCCAAACCACCCGAAGTCCAGGGTGAATCATCCCGTGGAGCTGTTCGTCATGACGACCCTCCGCCGCTCTACACACTGCCTCAGTCGTCAGAACCAAGCATGGCGATGACACAACAGCGGCCACCACAGCTCCAGCCGCTGCTACCATCGGTGCTCCCTCAAGTGCACCAGACACCCCCGCTGCTGCGTCCTCCACATGCGACCACTCTGGTCACCCCGTATCTGCAGCCGGCACACTTCTACCCAGAGCCAGTTGACCCTGTAGTCATGAACCGGATGATGGTGGAAAGAATGATCGAGCTGAAGCTCGCAGAAAGGGGTGAAGGCGACTACGTCGCGTTCGATGCCTACCGGGTGCCATACCCGCAACACCATGCTGCTAAGCGGCTTCCCCCAGGAATTAATAAGCCGCCCAAGTTCGACAAATTCAACGGGAAGGGGTCCCCGAGAGAACACATTGCCTATTATATGACTGTCATGGGCGACTTGGCCACCGACAAGTCATACCTGCTAAAGTTTTTCGGATCCTCACTGACGGGGCTCGGATTTGAATGGTATTCCAGCCTCTCGGCCGGGTCGATCAGTGACTGGCCAGATATGCAGAAGAAATTCAGAGAAAGATTCCATGTTACAAAGAGGGAGGTCACAGTGGCCGAACTCTACTCAACAAAGTAGAGGGCCGATGAGACAGCCCTTGATTATATCAAGAGGTGGAGGAACCTCGGAATGAGGTGCAAGCGGCCCCCGCATCAGGAGGACACTGTGCAAATATACAAACAGAATCTCAGAAGGGAGGTTCTAGAAAATATGATCGGAATGGAAATACGATCGTTTGATCGATTGAACAATGTCGTGGCCAAGGTGGAAGCTTTTCTGGCCAGACCTGCCTCTACATCTGCTGCCGACGCGACCCAGAAGGGCAAGGCGGTGGAGCGGCGCTCGTCGCCTAAAGAAGCGAACACTCTTGACATAAAGGCGTTCGAACAACAGAAAAGTGAAGGTAAGAAGGGAATCACCCGACAGCCTGCAGAAGCCCCAGACGGTAAAGAAGGTCCTTCGCTCAGGGACAAGATGAAGAAGGCCTATTCATTTCCAAAGGATAAGACCCGGGTTCTGTTCGACTGGGTAACGGAATATGGCGTGGTCACCCTACCAGAGCCAAGGAGGCCGGAGGACCTCAAGAGAAAAGATAGCCCAAGATTCTGCCCCTACCACCAGATGTTAGGGCATCCAACCGAAGACTGCTATGTTTTCAAGGACATCATCAAAGGGATGGTGAAGAAAAATAAGATCGAGCTGGGAGAGTACAAAGTGGATCCTCCTCAGCCACATGAAGCCCCTCGGAGGAGGGCAGGAGTCAACATGATCTCCCTATACCAGGCGCTGCCCGAGGAGATCTCTGAGACAAGTACGCGGAGCACCTATGAAGCTCATTTCTTGGAGCCCGTGAAAGAACAACAGGGATGGCAGCATGTCCCTGTGAAACATAAGAAAAGGAGGGCACCCCGCCCGAAAGAGGGGGCACATATCCGTGGTGTTACACCCCGGCCTGCTCCACCAATGGTAGCACCCGTATGGATCACTCCACCTACAACTGTCAGGATACCTACACATAATCGGAGGAGACAAACTCCACTGCCAATGATTAAGGAAACCAATCCTGGGGTCCATCGACTGCAAAACCTCGTTGAGGGGCTAGACGAGTACATGCAGTACGAATTGAAGCCCTTGCTGGTGCGGGACCACGTCCCGTGGCAAGAACTAGAGCAGCTCTCACTCGAACAGAAGGAGGAAGCTGAAGCGGCGCCCGATAAAGAGGGCAGTCTGTTCTGGGGGCACCTGCCCGCTGAAGCAAAAAAGAAGAAGAGACAAAAGAAGAAGAAAAGGAAGGCCGCTGAGGCCGATAAAGTGCAGATTGTCTCCTGTCATACTCTATCAGCACTCTTCAACCTGCCGGAGAGGAGGAAGAAGAGGAAATTTGTTTCACACCCCATGCTGGGGGAGGCAAGGCCGAGGCTGCAACTGCTGCACATGCCACCCGGTCAGGCCGAAAATGGGGGCGCCAGCCGCCACCCAACCACAACATCATGTTCAGGGGGGAGCAACCCTACAAAACACCTCCGCCGGAGGTCAAGGGAATCCAAATCCCTCCTCCGCCAGGCCTATATAACAAGAGCGGGGGCAAGGGGGTCCCTTCATTTCTTGAATTCATGAAGATGTCTAGGGGGAAGCAGCCTTGCCAGGAGGCTAACCCTACACCCGGGGACGTTCACCCGCAGCTAGCACAATCTGTCGAAGATCCAAATACAGATCGAGCTTGCCCTGCAGCAGCTAACAAAGAACACCCAAGAGTCGGTACCAGCCAGAAGGGCGCCGAATCCGAGGAAGATGAAGCAGGTCCGTCAGGGCCCGCAAACCAAGACTTCCCCAAGCCCAGGTGGGCTGAAGAGATGAAGCTCTCCAATGTCTGAGCTGGGAGCCGAATAATGAAGCTACTCAAGAAGCTCCTGTGGACGCGGGAATTTTTCTTCCGTCTACCTTGTTTGATTTTATTTTTTTGTGTTTATTGATTTATTGGTTTGGTTAATTGGCGTGCCAGTCACATGTGTGACGATTTCATTGTGCGCTCGACTTGACTTGGTCAGTCGATTGTGAAGTCCGAGTCGGGACCAAAAGTCTGCCATACCATAAAGGCTATGACGTTAATTACGCCCTTCCTAAGAAGGATAACCCTTGATTAAATGCCGAAATAGGAGGCCTCATAAGGCAAACAGATATTCATGTGCACCATTTTAAACTTCATACCAGGGCCAGGAAGGCGGGTAAGATAATAACATCAACCACGGAAACAGACGATATCATTGAATCAGCGGTTCAAAACTGGGTATAGGGGCAAGGGGAGAAAGCAGATTTAAATCACAGGCAGACTGAGCTGTAACCATGATGGGGTTTTAAAGCATCGATCAACATTTCGACAGCATCTCCCCATAGTCTGGATTATGCCCAGGGGAGAATAGGCTATCACCCACGGAGTGCCGGGATGAAAGCCGAGAGATAGAGAGGCCGAACCTCTCGCATTACACATTATGCCTTGGGGCAATATTTGACTCTTCCCTTATAAGAGCTGGTGGCATTCATGCATTGGCAGAGCTCACCGGAGCTAAAAAAGGGGGTGGGTTGTCGTAATCCCGACACGAACTGATGGAACATAAGGGAGTTTGACTCCCTTTAATTTTATCCCCGGGACATATCTGGTGATCCACGGATATCCCTGTGTGGGTTTGCTCTAGGTGTTGGGGTTCGTTGGGTGGCAGATTAGGCTCTCGGCGCACTCTGAATGGGCACGGGCTCTCGGCATGACCCAAAATGGGAAGGCCAGGGCTCCCGGCGCCAATGGCAAGAAGGCCGGGGGTTCCCGGCGCCAAGGTGAGAGGGCTGGGGTTCCCGGCGCGATGAAGAAGAGGACGGGGGGGTTCTCGGCGCCGATGGCAAAGAGGTCGGGGGTTCCCGGCGCCAAGGTAAGGAATTGGGTGGGTTCCCGGAGCGAGACAGAGAAGCCAAAGAGGAGCCCCCGGCGCGAGCTTCTCGGCGCGAAGACAAGAGGGCCGGGGAGCTTATCGGCACAGCTCAATGTGAGGGGTTTCCGGCGCGACGGAGAAGAGGCTTTCGGCGCAGGCAAGAAGAAATGGTGAAGGGCCTTTTCGGCCTGGGCATAGTGGGGGTTCTCGACGCGAGAAGGCTCACGCCGAGGGCTATTCACCTGTTCTACTGTTCTTGGAGCCGAGACAGATGAGGGCGCCGAGATGTGTTTCAGGGTTCTACGACACTCTGTTTTTGAGATTTCTTTCTGGGATTCAGGTAATGGCTGGGAATTTAGGATGCAGATGAGGGGGGAAGCCAAGGGCTTTGCTGGGCAGTGCCAGGGGATCACTGGAAGGCGAGGTTTATGGAGGGCTCGAAATCATCACCCATTTAAAACCCATGGGGATATGTTTTTCTGTCGCCGGCCGTCCAGGAAAACCAAGGGATAACTGTCCCTGATTCCTGGGGCGACCTTAATGGCTTAAGAAAAGGAAACAAATGGAATGAAAGATGGGGAGACTACCCAGTGTAGGCATCACTGAAGGGGTGAGAGGATAGAGTCCAATAGTCCATGGATGTGAAGATTGGGACTCTTCCTTCGACGTTCCTCCAGGAAGAACAATCGGAGCAGAGAAACCTAAAGCATCAGAACGATCATTCAAGACATTGAGCAGCACTCATTCGAGAGAAACCAGAGATGGGAAGGATTCATCATTTCACGTTCAGTTGAACCAGAAACATAGATACATGTAAGGAAGAAGAAAGAAAACGGGGAAACGCCCAAACGGGCCATCAAAGCATTTCATTCCATTGCATCATCCCAAACTCACACCAATCAAAAAGGGGGAATGAGGGAAAGGGAAATAGAATGAAGGCCGGGATATCCCGGTTACATTTGATAAATCGAGGTAAAACTCATAATACTACATGGAGAAGAAAAGAAAACATGGGGGGGGAGGGCGGAGCATTGACTCCTCTCCCTCCCCTGCTGCCCACCTGGAGCTTCTTCTCCTTCTTCCTCTTCTTCTCTTTTTTTCTCTCTTGCTCTGTTGGTCTCTTCTCTCTTTTCTCTATCGTTTTTCTCTCTTCTATTGTCTCTCTGGCGGTGGTGATGGTCAGCCCCTTTCTTGCTCGAGGGGAAGGGGGTTTTATAACTGTATTTTGTATCTTCTCGGCAGGCCTGTCACGGCGCGCCTCAATTGAGGGGCTTCCTGGCGCGCAGGACTTCCGCTTCTCGGCGCGGCTTTTGGGCTTCGACAAGAGGATCCCGGTGCCACTTTATAGGCCCACTTAGGCCTTTTAGACTAGGCCTCTTATTGGTCCTTCAAGTGCATCAGCACCCAAAAGGGCCCTCCATTGGTGACATAGTTTCTATTGAGATCATTCATAGGTTTTTCATCAGTCGGTAGACCGGGGTTTCATCGGCGTTGCCATCTGAATGATGACAAAACCGGACATCATTTCATTGGCATCGTCACTGGAACGGTGACAAGACCGGACATCAGCTTTAGCCTGGAAAGACTTCAGCGAGGTGACTGCTATTTCATCAGTGCCGTCGTCTGACTGACAATGGCATCGGACATCAGCTTGGCCTGGAAAGGACTTCAGCCGGGTAGATGGTTGACGAACTTCGTCATTGATCTTTCACTGTTGGTCTGATCTTCCTTTCAATTCTGTTTCTGCCCTTGCTCATTTTCAAGGTGTCAACAAATGTCCCCCACCTGCGGGCGGCGTAAGTGCAGAATAAGCGGCACGGGGTCTGCAGGTGCCTTTTATCATTCGAGGGCATCTTCTTCCATTTCTCTTTGGCATTGTTCTTTGGCTTGATCATGTTGCTGCAGCAATATTATGCACATGTATCTTTCATTTTCATGTTTTTCATCTCCATATCTTCTGATTTTATTGTCAGCACTTTGGAGCCTTCTTGGCCTTGCCTTGGGCTTCTCGGTGCAAGGTATGACCCTTCTCGGCGCGGGGCTTCTCGGCGCGACCTGTTGTCGGTGCGGGCGTCTCGGCGCGGCCTTCTCGGCGCGGGGGGTCTTCAGCGGGCTTCTCGGCGCGGGCATCTCGGCGCGCCTCCCTTCTTCCGGCCGACGGGGGGTTCTCGGCGCGCTTTCCTTCACGCCGAGAAGCCTCTCCTTCCTCTTCTTTTTAACCCCCCGAGAGGGGTTTTTACCTCATTTTTTACCTATCCCTTCTCTCTCTTCATCTCGGCGGCGGTGGTGCGCTCCCCCCTCCGAGAGCCTTGTCGCCTTCCCCCTTTTTGACCCGTTCATTCTCGGGTAAGTTCATTATGTGGGATTGAGTCCCATTTTATGCTCGGGATCACTCCCTCTTGGTGGGTGACTCCCTATTTTTTCTTGGGCAGACCCCGGACAAGAGGAGATGCTGCCGAAATTTTTAATTGGAACTATTTATTTAATCCTCACATGCTCCTTCATCTTTCCGATGCTTATTTTCATCTTTTCTTGATTGCAGTCACTGACATGGCTTCCGACTCTTCTGCTGCGGCTTCCATGACTGTGGGAGCGAGTTCATCGGCTCAGTCGGACATATCTCGGGCTTCAGTCAACTGGCTGAATGTGAATAGTCTGAGCTTCGGCTATAACCAGATCGCCACTGTTGATGAGTCCTCTGATTCGAGACTGACACAGTGCCGTCTTCCGGAGTCTATTCTTCCACAGAACGGATTGATTTCAGAAGGGCTGCCGACTACCGTCCGGACCTGCCGAAGGATCGCCATCTGCTGCCATTTATCCGGACCTTCACCATAGGCGGAATGAGGGATTTCTTGCTTGCTCGGTCTGTGGAAGTGGCAATACTGGCTGACAGAGACAGCATGAAGGGCTCTGTTTATCGAGCCCGAGCTATATATCTCCCAGGCGAGCAGAGGGACTGGAATGCCGTGCTGGGCATTTCTGAATTAGAGCCGGAGAAGAAGATGCTGACCCGGGCTCCAGAGTTTACCCCGGCAAGGTGGGACCATGCAGCCGGTCGTGTCCATCGGGAGAAGCCCAACTTTGGACTTTTTCTAGCTCCTGTGAAGTGGGGTTACAGGGACGAGCCATTCATTCTGAACTGTCTGGCCGTTCAATTTAAATATCAGCTAGCTGCCGGCTGGTTTGGAGATGCTAAAGTGACAGACGCCCATCTCTTCAGGGTAGGAGCAGTGGAGTTTACAGAATTTGTCTTGAAGGAATACGCCCCTTTACTGATTAGAGCTGGGGTATATCATAGTGTATTTGTCTCCAGGTTCCGCTATCCCATCTCTCGGGGATTATGTTGCGGCATGCTTGAAGTGTTCTGCCCACAGTTTAATACGTTCTATACAGCAGAAGGCGAGACTTCTCTCGATCTTTGGAGTCTTGCGCAGCTTTCAGGCCTGCCTATAGATGGGGAGCCATATGAGGAGGTCTGTCTAGACGACTCTGTAAAGGACGCCTCTGATGGAGAGGGCAGATATTCCTTCGGCTACGCATACCGGTACTTGATGAAGGCTTATCGGACCATTTGTCTGGCCTATAGCAGGGGATCTTCCAAAGGATATCAACCCCGGGAAAAGAGCAGCAGGTTGAGAGTCCATGTAGGACAGTGGATAAAGTACTTCTTCGGGGGTCCCTTGAAGTATACATACTTCCCTTCCGTGGGACCGACTCCCAGTAAGCAGATCAGGGCCCCTCGTTATAAATCAGCATTGCCGGCTTCACTGCGCCGAGCAGGTGTAGATGGCCCGAACCCAGCAGGGGTTGACCCCATTACTCATTGTGCAGCTTATCTGACCTTCTGGTTGTGCACTTTCGCTCTCCCCCAAGGGGACGAGACGACTATCAGACCGGAGGCTATATATCCGGCCTGTCAGATGGCCTGGGGGATGAGACTGTCTCTGTGCCCGGCGGCTTTGTGTTTAATTTACAAATCGCTGGGAGATTTGCATAGACATCGGGTTCCCCGTTCCTTACGGACTGTAGGTCCATTTCATTTCTTCAATGCTTGGGTTTGCAGCATTTTCCCCGAGCTGGCCCCGAGAACTTTGCAGTCAGACACACTGCTCCCTCGGATGATTGAGTTTGCTAGCGCCGAACCTGGTCTTTTCTCAGAGCAGCTGTTTAAGATCAGGGGCCGGTTGACAAAAGTGCCTGTAGATGCTCCTGGTAGCATTCATTTCTGGAGCTTGGCAGTAGGTTCGGCTCCTTTAGTAGACCCTCAGAGGGAATGCAGATGGAGGAGGTAGAAGTTTATGTCCATCCTGTCTCGGGGGCCAATGCCACCCGGCCCATATTAGAACCAGAACTGGTAAGGTGGGCTATGGCTATCCGACCCAGTGTATTGGTCTTCAGGAAGGGACGCTTGCTCATCTTGGAGCCCTATTACCCATTCCGTTTCAGCAGAAACTTCGGCTACGATCAACATATTCCTTCATCAGCTGCTCAGTTCCCTTTGGACAGCCGTGCCAAGCATGGGTCCTCCATTGCCAGTGACGGTCGGATATGGTGGGATTTCTTTCATCGCCGAGAGGGCGTAACTTTCAGGGTCCCGACCGTTTCTAATCGTATTCCCCGGGTCACATCAGAATACATCAAGTGGTGGAATACCTGCACCAATTTTTATAAGGATGGCAGAGGCGCCTTCTGGGATGTGGCCGAGCGCTCTTTCTTAAAGCGGCAATCAGGGCCTGTATTTGAAATTGATGAGGTTCATCTGAAAAGGCTCTATTCACAGCATCCGAGGGAGGCGGACACATACGTTGCCAGGCGTCGGTCCTTAAAAGAGGAAGGCTCTGAAATACCCACTCCTGTATTTTCTGAGATCAATGAAGATGCTTTTACAAAGGACCTGAGGCAGCTGGGCCACATAGGGAGTATTCATGTGGAGGTGCAGTATCCATTTCCCCCGGAGGAGCCTCTCTCGACAACAGCCCCCTGGAGGGGCCCGGTAGACAGATTTCACCCTTATCGGACATTTGTGCGGAGGGAAGACCGCACCAACACATATTATCAGCACACTTCTTGGCTTTTCGTGCTGCTGAATGTTCACGGGCTGTCAGTAGAGAACCCGATAGCTGGCATTCTGAATAAGCCACTTTTTATTTCTTTTCATTATGTCGACGGCTGGTGCATGGATTACCTCGGCCTGTTTCATTGCCTTGACTTCCACGGACACAAAGATTTAGCTGCCTTGACGGAGAAATGCCAGACCATAGGTGACGTATGCTGGCTCGTGAAGGAGGCTGCTTCCCGCTCGAAGGAGGTGGCTTATCTGTATTGGCCGCTTTCCACCTTCTATGACGGCCCAGCAGGTATGACCCTTCCTGTGTGCTCATGGCATCTTTCTTTTATTGTTGTGTTCTGCATCTGTCGACTATGACTGTCCTTCTTATGTTTTGCACAGATAGATCGGACATAAAACGGCAGGGACTTTACAGGAAAATTATCGCTCAAGCTGAGAAGCCTGCTTACTTTGAAATCCCTACAGCGGCACCTACGACCACTCCCCTGCCTCCGGGCAAGAAGAGGAAGCCTTCTGTGGTGAAAGCTGCAGTTGTCAAGGCCAAGAGGGCCAAAGTTGTTCGGGTCCAGCAGTCAGCTCCAGTTGCGACGGACGCCGGGACCCCTCTTCCAGACATCCCCTCTTTTGACGAGTTCAGGTCTCAGAGGGAGGCTGCTCAGGAACCTGCCGAGAGTAGCGGTAAATATCTTGCAGATGCAATCTTCATTGTTTTCTTGACTGTTCTTTTAAGGCGTCCTTCGAGACTGAGCTTCTCTTTATCTGATACAGCCCCGGAGCAGGTTGCAGTGCCTGCGGAGAGGGACACGAGGCTGCCTTCTCCTACCCCGGCTGGCGAGGAGGAGGGTAAATGTGCTCTCTCATCTTTTCTCTTTATACTTTTGTTGTTATTCTTTTTCATTATATCCCTCAGAGTTCCCCTTTTGTTGAGGTGACAGTCAGGGAGCCGACTGGGGCTACGATAGCAGTGGGAGAGTCGTCTCAACCGCAGGAAAGTGAAAGGACTCAAACAAAACAGAGCCCTATTCCGGCCAGACGCATAATCACCCGGTCTGCATCCCGGCATGCTCTAGAGGCGACCTCGCAGCACATAGCTAGAGTGGAGATATCCTCGGGCAGCTCCGAGACCGTCCCTGATAATGAGGATGAAGTGACCTTCAGCGGCAGCGAGGAGGAAATCCAAAAATCAGAAGCCCTGCCTGTATTTGCAAAAGGTCTCCCGCCCTTTCAGCCTCCTAAACTGTTGATGCTATCTTCTGAGGAGGAATTGCAAGAGGAGTTTGTCGGGCTCGACACTGAGGTCGACATAACCCCTCCATTTGTTGCTTCAACTACGGAGCTTTCTCCCCTTTTGTCTCATCTTGAGGATATAGACCCCACTTTAAAGGTAAGCTTTCTTTTTTGTTTGCTGTTCTATTTATTTTCTTCCATCCATTGATGAGGATCATTCTGCTTTGTCCTCAGGACCCTGTCACTACCAGCTCAGATGCGATCGCAGTCTCCATGGATGTCTCATCTGCAGATTTGATCATCATCCCTGCTTTACCTTCAACTTGCATGGAAATTTCTGAGGTTATTCGCCCCGTGCCAGTGAGAATACAATCCTCAACTGACTTAACATCACTGGACTTGGGATCATCAGGAGAGATTTCCATCCCTGTCAGGGCCTCAGAGTTCAGAGCCGAAGTAGACCCAGCCAGAAGCTCTGCCTTTATACCGGCCGCCGTAATGTCGATTGCGCCCGAATCAGCAGTCCCTGCCACAGTGGCTATAGAGACTGGATCTCTGCCTCTACAGACTAGGGACCTTTCGCCCCCATCATCAGAAAGAGTAGCTGAAGATGAAGCCCTTATTCAGGAGACTCATGAAGAGATAGCTCCATCATTCATTGGTCCTCCCTCCGCGGATGTTCAAGCCATAGCACCCGAGACAGCGGTGGAGGAGGAATCTTCAGCTCAGCCAGAGAGCACAGAGAGGGACCGGCCAATTCTTCCAGCGGATTTTCTGTCTTCGTCCTCTCAGCCGGATGTTGCACTGTGGGCAGACATTGATGGCGAGGTGACTTTCGAAGTAGCTCCAGCCCCTTCTCCTGGCTTTGCTTCATCCGAGAGTTTCGTCTGGCAAAATCTGGACATGCTGCGCCAGCTGGTGGAGTCCCAGCCCGGACTGACTTATCTGCGGCTGAAGGAGATAGCCGAGCGTTTCACCGCTGGTCTGCAGGCGATGGGCTGTCCCATGGAAATATGGGCCCAGCGGGTTTTATTGTTGTTAAAGTTTATACATCGCCGGGACTTCTTGGCGCATATTATGTCTGACAGACTGATAGCTTTGAAGTTGCAAAGGAAGGAGTGCAAATCTGAGCTGGAGAAGACGGACTCTGTTCTTCAGGAGCACCAATGCCAACTGCAGTCTCTGGCGCAGCGGGAGCAGTTCGTGCACAGCCGGATAACCATCCTGGAGGCTGAACTGTTTGACCTCCGGGCTGAACTGCCGCAGATAACAACTTCTCGACCGCAGCTTGCGGAGGAAGTAGCTCTGTTGGAGGGGCAGATGGCATCCTTTCGGGACGAGTCTGCTCGGCTACAGGAGGAGGAGGCTCGACTTCATGAGCTGGGGGCTGCCCCGCATGTAGGGCTTCTGGCCTTTGAAGACATATTCCGGCGCCCGTGAATATCTGTTTTCCCCCCCCCCCCTCTTTTTTGTAATACAATTTCCCCTCAGGGGCCCTTCTTGTATTCCCTTTTTATTCAATGGAAAGGACTCTTTATACCAGTCTCATATGTGGTTTGCTCTTAACTTATCGCACCGTCAATATTTCACGGCGATTTGGTAGCGGTTTCAGCGGTCCCTATGGGAGTAGCCCGTACCTAGCAGGAGAGCGTCCACCCCTTCAAAGAAAGGATGGGGAACTCGCTCCACTGCGTGACGGCCTCCGGGGGGTGCTTTAAACCGAATTTTGTTGGTGGTAGCACACGTCCTTCTTGGCCATACGTGCCGCAAGGGAGATGGCTTGCAGGAATGTGAACGAAGAGGCTCAGAGCACAATCCGGAACGGGCGAATGGTCCGTCACGGGCAGGTTTCAAAGCTAGTCGGGGCGATGTGCCAATCGACCAGTACATGATTTCATCATCGACATTGGGTTTATATCGATGCAAAGAAGCTTTACAAGTTTCATCAGAGTAGACGTAAGGTCTAGACTGGGTAGAGGTTATCACAGGTGGGACATTGAAGGGTGCGTGGTTTTCATCAGGACAGACGTAGGGTCTGAACTGGATAGGATTTCATCATTGATCGGGCGAGGTGCCGGTCGATCAATAGCTAGTTTCATCATCGATATTGGGTTTATATCGATGCAAAGAAAGTGTTATAAGTTTCATCAGAATAGCCGAAAGGCCTAAACTGGTAGGGTTTTAATTGGACATGGTTTCATCACTGATCGGGCGAGGTGCCAGTCGATCAGTGGTTGGTTTCATCGTCGATATGGGGCCTATATCGACGCAAAGAGTTTCATAGGTTTCATCAGTATAGACGTAAGGTCTAAACCGGATAGAGGATCTCATCATTGATCGGGCGAGGTGCCGGTCGATCAACGGTGGGACGTATGTAGAGGTGTAGGTCTCGTCAGGACAGACGTAAGGTCTATTCCAGCGGGTTTTATGGCGGGTGGGACTTTGCCAAGAAATACGTAGGTTTCATCAGGATAGGCGTAGGGTCTGTCCTGGTAGGGTTTTATCGTTGACCGGGCAAGGAGCCGATCGATCAAGGGAAAGTTTAGGAGTTAGATCAGGACAGACGTAAGGTCTGAACTGGCCAGGCTTTATCGGAATGATGACCGGTTTTATTGTTGGTGGGATATGTGAAAAGAGGGTATGTAGATTTCATCAGGGTAGATGTAGGATCTACCGCGGAAAGGCTTTATCATCGGTGGGGCATAGAGCCAGATGACCGACGGAAGGCCTCGTCAGTGAAGGGTAGGTGAAGGCAACGTGCCGGTTGGCATGGAACTTCTGACTTACCACATTACCGACCCAAGCGCCCTTTCGGATTTTCGCCGGAGCCAGCCCCCTCTTGCTTTTGCCCACGCGTCCTTGCGGATTTTCACGTGGCGGGGTACCCGATTTTGCCTGCAGTGCCCTTTCGGGTTTTCACCACAGCTGGGTTTAGGGCCATTTTTGCACTTGTCCAGAACGCCTGAACAAGTCTGGCGGGGTATCTCTATTTTCAACCCCATTTTTATATATATACTTTTTTTGTCGTTTTCTTTCTCTTTTCCTTTTTCATTGTCTTTTCTGGGACCAGAACTTTCATTCTATGGACCATGGCGCCATATGTTTATTGTGGACACACGATCATTGATGTGGGTGTCAACATCAATGCAAAGGGAAGTAGGGTTTCATGATCTATCCAGACGAAAGGTCCGAATTGATTTAGAGGATATAAATAGCAGCTCGGGCACGAGGCCGTTTGCTGAGAATATGAGTTTCATTGTTAATGTGGGGTTTAACATTAACGCAAAGGGATAGAGTTTCATGATCTATCCAGACGGATGGTCTGAATAGATTCAAAGAGCAGTGTTGTGCTATGTCAGAGCGGACGGAAGGTCTACCCTGGATGGGTCTTAGCGTCGATCGGGCAGCGTGCCAACCGATCGATAGCAGGTTTCATCATTGGTATTGGCTCATACCAATGCAAGGACTTCATATGCTTCATCAGGATAGACGTAGAGTCCAAACTGGATAGGGTTTTCATCATTGATATTAGGCGAGGTGCCAATCGATCAATGGCGGGTTTCATCATCGGTATTGGATTTATACCAATGCAAGGAGTTCATGGATTTCATCAGGATAGACGGAAGGTCTAAACTGGATAGGTTTCATCATAGATCGGGCAATGTGCCAATCGATCAACAGCAGGTTTCATCACGGCGGGACGTAAAGAGACTGTAGATCTAGTCGGAATAGACGTAAGGTCTAAACCGAACAAGGTTTTATTGCTGATCGGGCAATGTGCCGGTCGATCAGTATCAGGTTTCAGTACTGGGTTTATGCCAATGCAAGGATTTCATAGGTTTCATCGGGATAGACGTAAGGTCTAAACCGGACAGGGTTTCATTGTTGTGGGTCTTAGACAGAAACAAGTGGAAGTGTTTTATCAGAACAGACGGCAGGTCTATCCCAAGGTGGGCTTATTATCGAGGGAATTTTTCTCGAGCAATGCATGACGGCTTCAACAAAATAGACGTAAGATCCATTCCGGATGGGTTTAATCGTTGATCGGGCAAGGCGCCGGTCGATCGACGAGGAGCTTTATGGTGGGAGGTGAGGCTTTCTTTGGAATCACCACATTACCGACCCAAGCGCCCTTTCGGGTTTTTGCCGGAGCCAGCCCCCTCTTGCTTTTGCCCACGCGCCCTTTCGGGTTTTCACGTGGCGGGGTACCCGATTTTGCCTGCAGTGCCCTTTCGGGTTTTCACCACAGCTGGGTTTTGGGCCATTTTTGCACTTGTCCCTAATATAGGAGCAAGTCTGGCGGGGTATCTCTATTTTTAACCCCCCATTTTTATTTTCTTTCATTCTCTTTCTCTCCCTTTTTAGAGGGTGACAGGTCGGAATGCCACCAGCTTAAGATGAGGGCAGCTTGGTTAGGGCGGAATGCCGCTAGACCGGGAAATGGGTGTAGCTTGGCTAGGGCGGAGTGCCATTATACCAAGAAATGGGTAGCTCGGTTAGGGCAGAGTGCCGCCAGACCAAGAAATGGGTAGCTCGGTTAGGGCGGAGTGCCGCCAGACCGGGAAAATGGTAGCTCGGCTAGGGCGGAGTGCCGCTAGACCGGGAAAAGGTTGTAGCTTGGCTAGGGCGGAGTGCCGCTAGACCAAGAAAAGGGTATCTCGGCTAGGGCGGAGTGCCACTAGACCAAGGAAGGGGTAGCTCGGTTAGGGCGGAGTGCCGCTAGACCAAGGGAAGGGTAGCTCGGTTAGGGCGGAGTGCCGCTAGACCGAGAAAAGGGTGTAGCTTGGCTAGGGCGGAGTGCCGCTAGACCAAGGAAATGGGTAGCTCAGCTAGGGCGGAGTACCGCTAGATGAAGAAATGGTAGCTTGGCTAGGGCGGAGTGCCGCTAGACCACGGAAAGGGGTGTAGCTTGGCTAGGGCGGAGTGCCGCTAGACCAAGAAAAGGGTAGCTCGGTTAGGGCGGAGTGCCACTAGACCGGGAAAGGGGTAGCTTTGCCTGATCACTCGGGGAATGCCGGTTGTGCCGCATGATACAGCATTAGATGTCTTCCGTTGAGTGGGGAGAATTAGATTTCCCCTCGATGGTTAACAACCACGTAGGCCCCTCCTTCGTAGACCCTCTGTATCACATAAGGACCTTCCCAGTTAGCATTCAGCTTTCCTTTTGGGTTGGACGCCATGACTTCTTTTTTCTTGACCATGACGAAGTCACCTTTCTTGAATTCTCGTCCTCTTACGAGTTTGTTGAATGCAGTGGCCATGCGGGCCTGATACATTTGGATACTCTTCTGGGCTCGGAGGCGCTTCCCTTCCAATTCAGTCAGTTCTTCTAGTCTTCTTTCTGCATTGGTCTGTTCGCCACGGGCCAGGCCGTATTGGACTGCCACTCTGAGTGACGGGACTTCCAGCTCTAGCGGAACCACTGCCTCTGAGCCGTATACTAGCGAGTATGGTGAGCACCCTGTAGGTGTCTTGAAGACGGTGCGGTATGCCCACAGAGCTTCATACATTTTCTCTTCCCAGTTCTTCTTATTAGAACTGACGACCTTGGCCAGCAAGGTGCAGAGAGTCTTGTTAAAAGCTTCTGCCAATCCGTTTGCCTGTGGATTGTAAGGAGTGGAGGTCCTCCATTCGATCTTATACTTCTCAGCAAGCCGATAGACCTTCTGATTTCTGAAATGACTTCCATTGTCAGATATTATTCGACTGGGGATCCCGAACCGGAAGATAATGTTCTGCTTGATGAATCTGGCGACCAGTTCACCAGTCACTTCTCTTAATGCTATAGCCTCCGCCCATCTGGAGAAGTAATCTGTTATGGCCAGTATGTACTTATGTCCGGCCGAGGAAGTCGGCAGTGGCCCGACTACATCAGTTCCCCATTGTGCAAACGGCCAACTGGGAACTGTAGGGTGCAGAGTCGTAGGAGGCCTTCTAGGCACAGTAGCATGCTCCTGGCATTTCTGGCATGATTTTGCAAATTTACAGCAGTCTTCAAACATGGTGGGCCAATAGTAGCCCAGCTTCTTGATTTCTATCTTCATCTTGGGACCAGCCTGGTGGGCACCTGCTGTCCCAGCATGTGTTTCTTTCATCGCTTGCCAGGCTTCCTCAGTGGACAGACAGCGGAGTAGAATCTTCTTGCGTGCATCTGCCATTATTCAGAACAAAATTCCATTCCTGAGTTCATAAGAATCTTTGATTCTTAGGAGTTTCATCTTTTCTTCTCTTATCTGCGGCAGTTGTTGGTGTAGAAACCACTGCAGCAGGTGCTGTCTCCAATCAGATGCTTGTTCTGTGCTGATGGTGGCAACTTCGTCTTCTTCGGGGCACCCTTCTAGCATACTGGGGACTTGCCGCCGGTTCATGACGACAATGTTCAGTGTCTTATTTGGCGGAACTGCTAGTGAGCTGGCCAGCTTTGCCAGTGCATCAGCCTGGGCATTGTGTCCACGGCCCACATGCTTGAGCTCAATATGGTAGAACTTCGCCATGAGGCGCACAGCTTCTTGGTGGTAGGGACTCAGTTCTGGCTTCCGCACTTCGAACTCCCCTTGGATCTGTTTTATTATCAGCATCGAATCCCCGAATACTTGAAGCATTTGGATACCCATGTTGAGGCTGACATATAGCCCGATTATCAGAGCTTCATACTCGGCCTCATTATTGGTGCAGGGCTTGTTTATAGAACAGGAAGTATGCACGACCTCCCCTTCTGGTGACTTCAGCACAATACCGGCCCCGGCCCGTATTCTGGTCTTTCCATCGGAGTCTGTCTCTGTTCTAGATGCTCCATCAAAGAATAGTTGCCACATAACTGACTGAGCCTGGCAGGCCTCGAGTGTTTCATCATCGGGTAACTCAGTCCCTAGCATATCATTTTCGGCACAGGATGCTCTGCGAAGAAATCAGCCACGGCCTGTCCTTTTATTGCCCTCTGGGGTGTATAGGTAATATCGAATTCCATCAGGATTACTGCCCATTTGCCCAACCGGCCCTTCAGTACTGGCTGAGTCAATATATATTTGAGCGGATCTGCTGCAGATATCAATCTGACTTCATGTGACAACATATAGTGTCGGAGCTTTTTGACAGCAAAGACCAGTGCCAAGCAGGTCTTTTCTATGTAGCTGTAACCTTCTTCAGTTCTAATCAGCCTCCTACTCAGATAGTATAAGGCTTGTTCTTTGCCTTCTTCATTTATCTGTGCCAGCATTGCCCCCAGGGAACAGCATGTGGCTGCGATATACAGTACCAAGGGCCTGCCCTTAATTGGTGCCCCCAGCACCGGAGGGGTCTTGAGATATTCTTTCAGCTTCTCAAAGGCTTCCTGACAGCCATCGTCCCAGAGGAACGGCACATCTTTCATCATGAGCTTGTGAAAGGGGTGGCATCTTCCCGACAGATTTGATATAAATCATCGGATATAGGCTAGACGCCCTTGCAGAGATCTCAGCTCGGACAGATTCCTTGGTGGAGGGAGCTCCTGGATAGCCTTAATCTTGGATGGGTCAATTTCAATGCCCCTATGACGGACAATAAACCTGAGGAATTTACCACTGGACATGCCGAAGGCACATTTCATGGGATTCATCTTGAGTTCATATTTGCGCAGCCTCAGGAATACTACCCTCAGGTCTTGCAAATGGTCTTCTCTTCTTTTAGTTTTTACTACCAAATCATCAATGTAGCACTCTACTTTCTTGAAGAGCAAATCATCAAAGATCTTGGTCATAGCTCTTTGGTAGGTAGCGCCGGCATTCTTGAGACCAAACGGCATCCTTTTGTAGTGGAATATCCCCTTCGGGGTACGGAATGCAGTGTGCACTCTGTCTTCCTCAGCAATCCAGATTTGGTTGTATCCGGATGACCCATCCATAAATGATAGGGCCTCATGACCAGTAGTCGCATCGATCATCACTTCAGTGATTGGTACTGGGAAGTCATCTTTCGGGCAAGCCTTATTAAGGTCCCGGAAATCAACACATATTCTGATCTGCCCATTCTTCTTCTTTACGGGCACTATATTGGCTAGCCATGTAGTGTATTGATTTTCTTCAACAAAGCCTACATCAATCAGCTTGTCAACCTCTTTGTTAATCTGATTTATTAATTCAGGGCGCATTCTCCTGGAAGGCTGCTTTACAGGGCTAGCCTCTGGGTTTATTGCCAATCGGTGCTGTGCCACATCAGAACTCAGTCCCGGCATTTCATCATATGTCCATGCAAAGCAGTCTCGGAATTCCTTCAAAAACTGTATATACTGTTCCCTGGTAGCTGGCTCCAGCAGTGCACTGAGGAATGTCGGCCTTGGCTCATCTGCGGTCCCCAGATTTATTTCCACAAGCTCATCGACGGTGGCCTGACCTCCATCTTCGACCTCGGGCGGGGCTTCTTGTAAGTCAATGAAGCCTCCCGGGATATAATCTTCTTCAGTTTCATGATTTTCTGTTTCATCATACTGGTCATCAGCGGGTGCTGGCTCATCATATACGGCCAATATTGTTGTATTCTGTTCAGTATGCCCCGAGGACGTAACTGGATCAGCAGGAAACTCAAAGACGGAGTCTTCCGCCCTTAGAGGCTCTTCTGATGCAGACTCCCTTGAGAGATCATCATTCTGTAGAGCCCGGACTTCTTCCAGGATGCGCTCAAACTCCAGGCATTCCCTGAGCTCTTTGGTTACTTGGTCTTCATCCGGGATTCCCGTGTCAAACTTTGCTTCAGCATGGAACAGCTCTTCTTTGCAAGGTAGGTCTTCCCAGCACCAATCTTTCTTTGCTTCATCAGACGTCCCCGTCTCCGGCCGACTGTCTGGGGCTTCATTGTTCATTATGGATTGATAAATGATTTCTTCATCTTCCGAGGGGTATTTGTCATATCCTACCTCGGGAGGGTCTTCATGCTGGTAGGAGACAGATATGACGTCCACCTCAGCTTCATAGTATTCTTGAAGGGTATAACCCAATCCTGGGTGCTGAGTGATCTTCCTCAGTTCTTTATTATCCCGAGGCGGATCCCATAGCTCCTTGAACGCCTTCTTCTGGGCAGCAGGCTGCAATGACGGCATTCGCATCTTAGAGAACATCTGCGAAACCCGTCGGGTAGTATAATCCAAGCCTGTAATTGGCACCATCTGGTTTACGGCCTCTTCAGGGACCATGCAGTCTTGATCATCTTCCTCGACTGACTCCCCAGTGTAGAATATGGTAGGAGGCTCGCAGAAGCGAGGGACTTCCATAGTCTTCAGTGGTAGCACCGTCTGGTACTCGAGGCTGACGATGGGTTTAAATAAACCCTGCGGCACCTCCACTTGTGTGTACTTTTCTTTCATTTCTTCATTGATATCATCCGGGTGAATGCTAGGAGGGGTGATCCGAGCAAAGTCACCGGCATAAGAGATGTGAGATACCTCATGCTTTTTAATATAGCCCTTTGGTGGCGGTGGAGACCAATTTCTTGCCTTCGTCGCCGGCTTTTTCTGGCTGACCACAGCCTCTTTCCCTTCACCCTTTTGCGACACCTCCGTATAGTAGGATGCATCGAGCATATGGCACTCGAATACTTCGAAGGGATGCAGATCCGCAAACACCCTCTCTTCTTTTCCTTCATGGCAGTATTTAATGCATTGATGTAGCGTGGACGGCACTATCTGATATTCATGCAGCCACGGTCTCCCCAGCAGGGCCTTATATGTGGTGTTGGAGTCGATTACATAGAATCGTACCACGGTAGTGAGATCCCCCAATGTGAGGTTAAAATCAGCCACCCCAAGAGGCGTCTCACATTTCTGGTTGAATCCCGCAATTTTCATGTCTCTGACCTTGGTAAGCTGCAGATCAAAGTAATATTTTTGGTAGATGCGGTATGGGAGAATGTTCACGGCAGCCCCGGGATCTATTAGTATCCTGCTCAGTGGCTGACAGTTCAGGGAGCCCCTCATATATAGCGGTCTGTTATGGCAAGAATTCGGAATCAGCATGTCATCCTCTGTGAATGTAACTGATGACCCAGAATTCACTTCTGTCAAGAGTGCTTCATATTGTGCCGGCGACTGCAAGGCATCAACAATTGCTTGGCGAGCCTCCTCACTCAGAGAGAGAATCTCCCAGATGGAGAATCTGGTAGGGAGCTTCTTTAGCATTTTCATGATCCGGCTGCCCACCCTGACATTAGACAGTCTCATTTCCTCTGCCCATCGGGGCTTTGGAGGTTCATGTGGTGCCCGTGGCCTCTGCTGACCAGTGCTGGCCTCAACCTCTGGACTGACTTCTTGGGAGGATTCTTCTATAGCAATGGCCCCTGGTGCCGTCAGAGGGTTATCCCCTTCTTTCTCATTCCGCTCGTAGGCTACAGACGCCGATTGCTGAGGTCCCTTGCCTTTATCTGGCCCAGCCTGTATCGACTGCCCATTTTCTAGACTAGACAGAAATTCCAGAAATGTTGGAGTTTGACCTCCTTTCTTCTTTTCTTGGTACAAGCCGGTAGGGGGAGGAACCTGGACACCTCGTACCTCCGGTTCGGGAATCTGGTAGGGCTGTTCCCCTCTGAACATAATGTTATGATTAGCTGGTGGTGGGCGCCCCCACCTTCTTCCGGAGCGTGTTGCATGTGCCGAGGTTGAGGCCTCGGCATGGTTGGCTTCTAGCGGGGCATTTGATGTTTCATCCTCATCGTCCTCCCCGGGCGAGGTAAAGAGTGCTGACAGGGTGTTGCATTGTACTGTCACGACCCTCTTTCCCTTCTTGGACTTGGGCCGTCTCTTCTTTTTCTGGGAATTTGGCTTTATTGGCCCCTGCCCCCAGAAGGGTTCAGTCTCAGCTTTTCTTGTTCTGCCTCTGACTGCTCTTTAATTTTCAATTCTTCGAGCTGTTCCCAGAGTATACAGTCTTTCACCAGCAGGTGCCCGGGCTTTTTCTGTTCATATTCATCGAGCCCATTAATATACTGCTGTAAACGCCTGGCTGCAGGACTTACTTCCTTATGTGCAGGTAGGGGGACTTGTCTTCTTCGGTTATGAGTGGGGATCCGGATGACTGGCCCTGTCTCAGCTGTGCGCCATACTGGCTTTACTGGAGGCGGTTCAGGCCTTGGTGTGACACCGCGGATAATTGCTCCACTGGTATTGGCTGCGGGAGTCTTCTTTCTGTTCTTTATGGGTTTCATCTGCCATCCTTCCTGATCCTTCAGTGGGGTGAGGAAGCAAGCTTCATAAGTATGCCTGGTACATTCTTCAACGGCCTCCTTAGGCAGCTGCTGGTAGATTGAAATCATATTGGCGGCCATTTTTAATGCCGGAGGCTCATGTGGACGAGGTGGCTCTACCTGGTAATCTCCCAGCTGTAGCTCGCCCTTTTTGACCATGCCTTCCATAATATCTTTGAAGACGTAGCAATCTTCAATTGCGTGCCCCAGCGCACGGTGATATGGACAGAACAGTGGATCACCTTTCTTCGCCGCGTCATCGGGTCTCTTTGGCTCAGGCAATGTTACCTTGTTGAACTTGTATGCCCAGTTGAATAGTGCGGCTGTCTTATCTTTCGGGAAAGAGTACGGCTTTCTCATTTTGTTTCTCAGAGAGACCTTATCTTTTCTTTCTGCTGTGTCTGCTGGTGGGGGAGCTTCATCTGCCCCCTTCTTCCCTTTCTGTTGCTCGAAGGTTCTGAAATCGACGGTGTTGGCCTC
Organism: Amorphophallus konjac; assembly: GCA_022559845.1. Taxonomy (NCBI): domain Eukaryota; kingdom Viridiplantae; phylum Streptophyta; class Magnoliopsida; order Alismatales; family Araceae; genus Amorphophallus; species Amorphophallus konjac. The sequence goes on along the minus strand of CM040126.1, from coordinate 120,303,657 downwards.
AGAGTGCGTTGGTCGTCGATCATTAGATCTCCCTTTCGGCACAGTTGGAGCACTGGCGGTCGGACGCTTAGACAGGAACGTCTCGACCTCCGCCACTATATTGTTCAATCGGTCAAATGTTCTGACATCTGCACCAATCATCTTTTCCAGTACCTCTCTCCTGAGGCTCTGCTTACATATTTGCACTGCATCTTCTTGATGAGGAGGTCTTCTGCATCTCATAGCTAAGTTCCTCCACCTTTTGATGTAGTCCAGTGCTGTTTCATCTTGCTTTTGCCTGGTTGCATATAGTTCTGCTATTGTAATTTCTCTTTCCGTGACGTGGAATCTGTCGCGGAACTTTCTTTGCATGTCAGGCCAATCGGTCACTGACCCAGCCGGCAGGCTTGAATACCATTCAAAGGCTATCCCGGTGAGGGATGAGCCGAAGAACTTAAGCAGATAAGCTTCATCAGCTGCCAAGTCACCCATGATTGTGGTGTAGTAAGCTATGTGCTCCCTGGGAGAGCCCTGGCCATTAAAATTTTCAAACTTCGGCGGCTTACTGACGCCTGGAGGTAGTCTCTTAGCAGCATACTGGGGAGGATATGGTACCTTGTACACATCGTAGGTACTAGCATCATCACCAGTCTTTTCAGACAGCTTCATCTCCACAATCTTTTCAATCATCAGCTTTTGGGCTATGGCTGGATCTATGTTTCCGGAAGAAGTGAGCTTGTTGCTGACCGTAAGGAGTTGTTATCACAGTTGCGCGCAAGGTAGGCGCGGCAGGCTGCGTCTGCGATGCAGAGGGCTGAGCTACCGTCTGCTGCAGAACGGGTTGGCTCGGTGCTTTGCCCTTATCAGCCGGAAGAGGATTAGCTGGGATAGCCATTTCTGTTGAGCTGGCAGTCTGCCCCACAGGCTCGGCTTGCTTGGAGACCGGTGTAACTTCGTGCCTCTCATTTAGCTGTCTTCTGAGAGCATTGATCTCTTGTTGATATCTTCTAAACATCATCTGGATCATGGGATCCAGGGTTGACGGGATCTGTAGATCTTCTGAAGTCCCTTCAGCATCATCAACGAAGGGATTGTCTTCCTCTTCCGCTGTCACCACATTAACTGTCATAGTGGTGATCTTGCAGGCTTCATCATTAGTCTTCATCTTATCTTTTGCCGCCTGGCCTCTTCTTGTGACGGGGCCTGGTCTGGTTGCTAGTCTGAGCAGTTCATCTGGCTGTGTCGGTAACATATCCTGCCCTTTGACAAGCCCGGCCATATTGCAGGCAAAGATCTGCATCTTTTCCCTCTGCCTGTAGACTTTCCTTCTCATCTGATCGGGGTATTTGAGCCGGTCAAAGACTGATATTCTTTCTCTAGCTTCTTCTCTATGCAGGCCTTCTTTTCCATACCCGGCTCTGTGGCCTTCTTCATAATCATTGGAATCGGAGGAGGAGACTCCGAGCATCACTTCTTGAAGGGTTTCTTCTTCTTCTTCATCCATGGTGCCCAAGGCACGGGATAATCTTTGCTGTCCGAGGGCGGAGTTCCCCAGGTAGTGAAAGTAGTCTTGAGCCACTTGTTTCATCTCCTCTTGATTGTGCCTTCGTGGCTTTGGTTGGAGCATCAATCTTTCCTGGCCCTTCTGCTGATAAGCCAGTCTCCCCACCTGAGCAGTCAGGTGCTCGGCTTTGCAGTATTTGAGTATATCGGCCTGTCTGGCGCAGGCTCTGGGTCTTCTTAGAGTGACAGCAGCGACTGGTTCGCTTATTCTCATTTCCTCTTCCTCCCTGAATCTTCTACTCCCATCCTGGCAGCAGTTGGCAGCAGCAGCATAATTCTTTCTTTCCCATCTTTTGCCCCCAGCCATGGGGTGAGTGACCGTTAGGTCTTCCTTCTGCTCATATCTTCTGCCCCTCATCCTGGGGCGAATAGTAGTCAGATTTCTTCCTTCATTCTCTTCCTCATCTCTCCTACCCCGAGCCCCGGGGTGAACAGCAATAGCATTTCTCATGTCTCTTCCTTTTCCTCTTCTGCTTCCTGCCCTGAAGCGGGCAACAGTGGTGTCAGCAATGTTTTCTTCATCTTGAGCTGGGGCCCAGCTCTGGGTCTTCTTCTGCCGCCAGATCTGCCTGAACTTGGGCGGCTTTGGTGCCAACGGCCTTCGGTCCTCTTTCTCGACGTCGGCCCTCCTAGTAGCCAGAGTTTGGAATCTGTTGGTGGTGGGTACTCTCGGGACAACCACATCTGGGTTGACCTCCCTCGGGCGGCCGTTGAGGTTCGTCCGGATCCCTCCGATCAGCATTGTCTTTCCTGAGTTGGATATCCGACGACCCGCAGCAGTAGATCGGGCTCTCCTGTCGGATCTCCTCCTTCTTCCAGCAGCAGAGGGTGCGCCCCTTTTCGCCTCGTGATGGACGAAGCAGGCCACGACCTCAGGAGTATCCTGCATCCCCCGGCTCATTTTGGGGATGGTAGCTTGTGGCAATGTCTCGACAACAGTCTTTTGTTCCTGGTTGTCGATCTCGAGCAAGTCAGTGAAGATGAGGCCCAAGCAGTTGGGCATCCCGACAGCAGGCGGCATCGATCCGAACGCAAGAGGTACCGCCAGGTAGCCCTCTCGAACATGTACATCGACCACTTGTTGATCAAAGTGTACAGAGATGATTCCAGCCGTCATTGTAGTTTCCTGAAAATAGAGAAAGCACGGAATCAGAAATTTGAGGGGGGGCCCACTGGGCCTCCTATCTTGGCGTAGAGATGAAGGGAGACTAGGTCCCACCGGGCGTGCCAGACTTGTGGACGCGGGGATTTTTCTTCCGTCTACTTGTTTGATTTTATTTTTTTGTTTTATTGATTTATTGGTTTGGTTAATTGGCGTGCCAGTCACATGTGTGACGATTTCATTGTGCGCTCGACTTGACTTGGTCAGTCGATTGTGAAGTCCGAGTCGGGACCAAAAGTCCGCCATACCATAAAGGCTATGACGTTAATTACGCCCTTCCTAAGAAGGACAACCCTTGATTAAACGCCGAAATAGGAGGCCTCATAAGGCAAACAGATATTCATGTGCACCATTTTAAACTTCATACCAGGGCCAGGAAGGCGGGTAAGATAATAACATCAACCACGGAAACAGACGATATCATTGAATCAGCGGTTCAAAACTGGGTATAGGGGCAAGGGGAGAAAGCGGATTTAAATCACAGGCAGACTGAGCTGTAACCATGATGGGGTTTTAAAGCATCGATCAACATTTCGACAGCATCTCCCCATAGTCTGGATTATGCCCAGGGGAGAATAGGCTATCACCCACGGAGTGCCGGGATGAAAGCCGAGAGATAGAGAGGCCGAACCTCTCGCATTACACATGTATGCCTTGGGGCAATATTTGACTCTTCCCTTATAAGAGCTGGTGGCATTCATGCATTGGCAGAGCTCACCGAGCTAAAAAAGGGGGGTGGGTTGTCGTAATCCCGACACGAACTGATGGAACATAAGGGAGTTTGACTCCCTTTAATTTTATCCCCGGGACATATCTGGTGATCCACGGATATCCCTGTGTGGGTTTGCTCTAGGTGTTGGGGTTCGTTGGGTGGCAGATTAGGCTCTCGGCGCACTCTGAATGGGCACGGGCTCTCGGCATGACCCAAAATGGGAAGGCCAGGGCTCCCGGCGCCAATGGCAAGAAGGCCGGGGTTCCCGGCGCCAAGGTGAGAGGGCCGGGGTTCCCGGCGCGATGAAGAAGAGGACAGGGGGGTTCTCGGCGCCGATGGCAGGGAGGTCGGGGGTTCCCGGCGCCAAGGTAAGGAATTGGGTTGGTTCCCGGCGCGAGATAGAGAAGCCAAAGAGGAGCCCCCGGCGCGAGCTTCTCGGCGCGAAGACAAGAGGGCCGGGGAGCTTATCGGCACAGCTCAATGTGAGGGGTTTCCGGCGCGACGGAGAAGAGGCTTTCGGCGCAGGCAAGAAGAAATGGTGAAGGGCCTTTTCGGCCTGGGCATAGTGGGGGTTCTCGGCGCGAGAAGGTTCACGCCGAGGGCTATTCAACTGTTCTACTGTTCTTGGAGCCGAGACAGATGAGGGCGCCGAGATGTGTTTCAGGGTTCTACGGCACTCTGTTTTTGAGATTTCTTTCTGGGATTCAGGTAATGGCTGGGAATTTAGGATGCAGATGAGGGGGGAAGCCAAGGGCTTTGCTGGGCAGTGCCAAGGGATCACTGGAAGGCGAGGTTTATGGAGGGCTCGAGATCATCACCCATTTAAAACCCATGGGGATATGTTTTTCTGTCGCCGGCCGCCCAGGGAAACCAAGGGATAACTGTCCCTGATTCCTGGGGCGACCTTAATGGCTTAAGAAAAGGAAACAAACGGAATGAAAGATGGGGAGACTACCCAGTGTAGGCATCACTGAAGGGGTGAGAGGATAGAGTCCAATAGTCCATGGATGTGAAGATTGGGACTCTTCCTTCGACGTTCCTCCAGGAAGAACAATCGGAGCAGAGAAACCTGAAGCATCAGAACGATCATTCAAGACATTGAGCAGCACTCATTCGAGAGAAACCAGAGATGGGAAGGCTTCATCATTCACGTTCAGTTGAACCAGAAACATAGATACATGTAAGGAAGAAGAAAGAAAACGGGGAAACGCCCAAACGGGCCATCAAAGCATTTCATTCCATTGCATCATCCCAAACTCACACCAATCAAAAAGGGGGAATGAGGGAAAGGGAAATAGAACGAAGGCCGGGATATCCCGGTTACATTTGATAAATCGAGGTAAAACTCGTAAGACTACATGGAGAAGAAAAGAAAACATGGGGGGGGGGGGAGGGCGGAGCATTGACTCCTCTCCCTCCCCTGCTGCCCACCTGGAGCTTCTTCTCCTTCTTCCTCTTCTTCTCTTTTTTTCTCTCTTGCTCTGTTGGTCTCTTCTCTCTTTTCTCTATCGTTTTTCTCTCTTCTATTGTCTCTCTGGCGGTGGTGATGGTCCTCCTCTTTCTTGCTCGAGAGGAAGGGGGTTTTATAACTGTATTTTGTATCTTCTCGGCAGGCCTGTCACGGCGCGCCTCAACTGAGGGGCTTCCCGACGCGCAGGACTTCCGCTTCTCGGCGCGGCTTTTGGGCTTCGACAAGAGGATCCCGGCGCCACTTTATAGGCCCACTTAGGCCTTTAGACTAGGCCTCTTATTGGTCCTTCAAGTGCATCAGCACCCAAAAGGGCCCTCCATTGGTGACATAGTTTCTATTGAGATCATTCATAGGTTTTTCATCAGTCGGTAGACCGGGGTTTCATCGGCGTTGCCATCTGAATGATGACAAAACCGGACATCATTTCATTGGCATCATCACCGGAACGGTGACAAGACCGGACATCAGCTTTAGCCTGGAAAGACTTCAGCCAGGTGACTACTATTTCATCAGTGCCGTCGTCTGACTGACAATGGCATCGGACATCAACTTGGCCCGGAAAGGACTTCAGCCAGGTAGATGGTTGACGAACTTCGTCATTGATCTTTCACTGTTGGTCTGATCTTCCTTTCAATTCTGTTTCTGCCCTTGCTCATTTTCAAGGTGTCAACAGCTCCCTGCTCGATTTACAATCTGGGTAATCCTTTCTTTGAGTGAAGAGACTCGACAGGCTGGCTGAAGCAATGCCGGAGGCTAGCATGACCTTCACTCCAGATGATCTTGTCACCATCGGCAAGATCGGTCGCTACCCTTTCCGGTTCTTGTCATCATCGGCAAGACCGTCTACCCTTTTCGACCCTTGTCACCATCGGCAAGATCGGTCACTACCCTTTCCAATTATTGTCATCATCGGCAAGACCGTCTACCCTTTTCGACACTTGTCACCATCGGCAAGATCGGTCGCTACCCTTTCCAGTTCTTGTCATCATCGGCAAGACCGTCAACCTTTTCGACCCTTGTCACCATCGGCAAGCTCGGTCGCTACCCTTTCCTGTTCTGGTCATCATCGGCAAGACCGTCTACCCTTTTCGACCCTTGTCACCATCGGCAAGATCGGTTGCTACCCTTTCCGGTTCTTGTCACCATCGGCAAGACCGTCTACCCTTTTCGACCCTTGTCACCATCGGCAAGATCGGTCGCTACCCTTTTTTGGTTCTTGTCACCATCGGCAAGACCGTCTACCTTTTCGGTCCTTGTCACCATCGGCAAGGTCGCTCGCTATCTTTTTCAGTTTTCGTCTCCTAGACTGACCGACTTTCTATCGACCCTTATCGCCTTCGATAGGACCGGTCGACTTTTCCCCCTAACCCGGACTCCTCATCCTCATTGAGCAGCAGATTGTTTTTGCTCCATATAGACCCTGTTGATGAATAAGCCCTATCCTCAGTTTCCATCAGCTTCAACGGATTCAGCTGGTGGGCCATCTATCCTTATTTTCTAGCCCTGAAGAGGCCTTTATACTCTTTTGGGTCCTCTGGACTCTCGGCTTGCACTGGCCGTTGTTTAATCCCGAGAATAGTCACGGCGCAGTGGAGCGAACACCTCGCCCCTTTGCTGAAGGCGTGAGCGCTCTCCTGCCCTCGTGACCCACACGCTCGGACTAGAATTAACTGGTGAATGGAAAGGAAAAAAGAAAAGAATAATGAAAGAATGGAGTCGTCATTTAACAGCAAAATGAATATTTTCATTCCTATATAATAAAGGGTACATGTTACGCGGGACATTCCCCGGAATACATGAAATCCATCAAAAAGAGGCGAATAGAAAATGACTATGGCAGAGGGCGTCGGAAGATGTCCTCCAGCGCCGGAATGCCCTGGGAAGGATGGCGGGCTAGTTCTTGCAGTTTGAACTCAGTGGCCTCCAGCTGAGATAGTCTCTCCCCGAGGGAAGCAACTTATCCCTCGGCCATCTCTGCCTCCTCCACCCTCTGGACTTCCAGGCGTTCTACCTCTTGAAGCTCAACCTCTGCCCTTGAAAGTTCGGCATGTAGTTCTGCTATCCGGGCCGTGAGAAAGCTTCGGCGCTGCAAAGAGGCATTGGCGTCATCCCTCATCCTTGCCGCAGTCCCTTTCAGAGAGATGAGAGCTGTTCGGCATTCGGCTCGCTCCAGTGTTACGGCCGCCAGCTGGTCAGCTGCCTCCCGGCCTAAGAATTCCCTCCTGTTTACATATTTTAGAAGCAAAATCACCCATGGAGTCCAATCGTCCATGGGCCAACCAAAGGCCAACAGCGAGCGGGATAAGTGCTCTATCAAGCCTCTCAGCTGAACATAAGTCAAATCTCTGCTGGCCGTTATGGTCTACTGAAGGGTCCCTAAGAACTGCCACACAAGGTCACTCGAAGACTGGAGACCGAGCGGCGACGTCTCAGGTAGTTCGAACTCCACTCTGCTGTCCACAGTGGCCCAGATATCGTCGCCCATCTCAGAAGATGACGACAGCATGAGCTGCAGTGTACTGGTGTGGGGAACAACCGTGGTGGCCGATACGGCAGCTGGAGTCTCAATGACGACAATTTCCTCCCAGCCCCCTGGGATGGAGCTGCAACAGAAATATCAAGAGCCAAGGACATCTGTTCTTCGATGATCTCTCCGGCCTCTATTTCGGAGGGGCCATCCTTCTCCAAAGCCGACTGTTGTGCAAATTCTAATGGCTGAGAGTCCTCGACTGCTACCAAACTATCAACCCTTACAAGTGCTCCGGGTCCAGCTAGAGCCACTGCAGCTGCATAGTCCTTGGGGTATCACAGTGCGATAGGCCGCAAGACGGACGGGAAGGTTACGTGACCCGCGCCTAGAGTCGGGAGGGGTATCTGCACCGTCATGGTTGGCAGCACCACCTCATTCTGCACCAGAAATATGTACATTAAAAAAGCTAAAAGGAAGAGAAAGGAAGGGCACCAGGCGCCGACCACGGGTGGGTCCTTACCTCAGCCGGTACTAGGCTCAAATCTCTAAGGGAAACTTCTTCGGCGCCAGCCTCTCCGCTCACAAGCGAGCATGACGGCCCAGGACCACTCCATGACAACCGGGGTGGGCTAAAAGTTGGGTGATCACTCTCATAGGCCGAAGACGCCCCGGCATCCTCAGTCTCTATGTCAACAGGTGGGAACTCCTCATCACTGGAGCCGCCACCATAATCGACCTGCTCAGAGGAAGAGGACTCCTCTGCTCTTTCGGGACGCTCCACCATCAGAGCAGGAGCCTCGCCAGGAGGAGCATCACCCGCAGCAGGAGCTTCCCCCGTGCACTCCACACCAGGAGCAACAGTGGATGGGATCTCAAGGGCAAGTTCACCCTACCCCTGGATAATCGCTTCTTCTGCACTCTCCGAGCCCGGAAGTAATGACGGTTGTATATCAACTGAAACTTACGGCAAGAAATGGTCAAGCCGGCTGAAGACATGAAGATTCGCGGTGGCGTCACAATTAAACTATAAATTACCTTCCATTTCATGTCCGGGCCTTGGAGAAGGCAGATCTCTCTCTACGAGAGCAGCAGGGATTTCCTCTGCCCCTTCCCTAGTCGCGACATCTACCGTCGCCTCTAGCCCGATGACCGCGGCAACTGCGTCGGTGACCGTCAGCATGGGCTAGCCAAGGCAATCAAAGTGAGCTAATGAACTCTGAAGAAAAGGAGAGCCTACCTCCGGCTTCTGGCCTTTGTGTGCGAGAAGCCTCGAACTCTTCAAAGGATACAACCGGAGGAAGAACGGTTGCTGTTTCCCTTTCTGCGGCCTTCTTTCGGCGCGCCCGTGTCACCCGGGTCACCGCCGCTTTCTCTTTCCCGACGGCCTCTCTCAACTGGGATTGAGTCCGCTTTCTCGAATCGCCGGGAGGCAGTGGCATTGTGGTCGGGGCCGGCTCGGGAACCTCGAAGTATGCTGGCTTCTGAGCCTTTATTATCAGCTCCCTAAAGTGTCGGGTCTCCTCCGAGGTTGGTCGGACTGCACATGCACAAAGGTGAGAATAATGCACCACAATGAAGAAAGGAAGCTGGCCGAAGGGCCTGAATGAAGAAATGGAACATACTTGCCGGCCTCGTGTAGAAGGGGAAGAGAGGCCAATAATATAGCGATGGCATTTTGTCTCTTGAAGCTGCCTCGCAAATAAGCCAACATAAGTCCCATATCTTCTCGCTCGGCTCAGCCAGCAGTGCCAGGTCCTCGTGGCCACGAGAAGACAAGTGATAATATAAGCTCTGTTGTGCCCCTGTGTGGTTTTGATGATGGCTGACACACCCTGTGTGGTTTTGATGATGGCAGACACACCATGAGTCACACTGAGGTGTGCTAATTAATTTAGATGACTGTTTAACTGCTTGAATATCTGATTGTTTGCTTGAATAGCTAATTCATGAATTTGGCCAGATTGGGTTAACGTAGTAGCAAATTGTTCATGCAGTGCGTTGACGCAGTTGGCTAGTTTGGGTTGACGCATTGGCTGTCTGTTCACTAGCTGCGTTGACGCTGCAAGGACACTGTGTTGACGCAGTAGTTGCTGGTTTACTTGCTGCGTTGACGCAGTGGATCAGCTGGGTTGACGCCATGCTGCTTTGTCTATTTTTTTTGTATGGATGTCTATACATTGCACAGCATCCTCCAACTCTATACATCGCTCGCTCTATCAGCCTTTCATCACAGAGTCTGTACACTGTCTCTTGGCTCAAGCATCACTTCGTGAAGTCTATACAGCCTCATCTTTACCTTCGTTCCAAGCCAAAGTCTACACATTCGTTTCCTTGGGCAAAGTCTATACATCGTGGCCTTGAACTTTCAAGTCTGTACACTCTTTATTTCAAAGTATGTACATTGTTGCCTTGAAGCTGTTCCAAGTCTATACAACGCCCAAGTCTGTACAGCCATCAGTGAACCCTCCAAGTCTATACATCCAGTTGAACGCAAAGTCTACATATCGCCTCACATCTTACAAGTCTGTACATTGGCCTTCAAGCGTTTCAACTCTATACATTGCTGCTTTGACCAACTCTGTACATCCGGTTGCCTGACTTCTGTTTCAAAGTCTACACAGTCATTGTTAAGGCAAGTCTATACTTTGGCTCATTGGTCTTCAAGTCGATACAGAGTCTTCATCTTCTGAAGTCTGTACAGCCAGTCACTTGACAAAGTTTGTACAGTGTCTCATATTGGGAAGTCTGTACATCGCTTCAAGCGTTTCAAGTCTATACAGCCTGCCTTCACGTTCAGACTCTATACATCGTTCCTCAAAGGCTAAGTATATACATCCATCAAACGCCTCAAAGTCTATACACTGGTCTTCATTTTATGTCTGTACATTGGCTCAGACTTACCAAGTCTGTACACTGCCTTTGGGTTCCAAGTCTATACACTCCCTCAGTGTACATACTTATTCATCTGCTGTTTCAAAGTCCATACACTCGTTTCTAAGGCAAAGTCTATACAATCGTCTTTGAGCATCAAAGTCTGTACAGCCTGTCTGTCTTCATACGTTCTGTGCTTTTAGTGCGTTGACGCACTTGGCTGACTGCGTAGACGCAATTGTGCGTCTTTCGCCTTCTGTCTTGTTCACTGCGTCGACGCTGACACAGGATGCGTTGATGCATTGGCCAGTTGCCAAGGGCGTTGAGCATCTCGCTTGAGGAACTGAGGCGACGCTGCACGATGGAAGCGTTGATGCCTTGGGCTGATGTCCAAAGGTCTTTTGATCAACATCTAGTCTGTACAGCATGAAGTCTGTACACTGGTTTCTCTGGCATGTTAACACTAAAGTCTGTACACTCACTCTTTCACTAAGTCTATACACTCTACTTCACACGAAGTCTGTACATACTTTGTTATACAGCCTGAACCAAGTCTATACATCATCTGATATCTTCTTATGACTGTGTGACAGGTACTGCTCGTGAAGCCTATGAAATACACGTGATCCGAGGTTGCCACCTGGCACGTGATCTGATGATAATGCCCTAAATGCTGCAGCTATAAATATTAAGCCGCCTCCATCTGAAGACGAATGAAAAAGGGTAGATAAGAAAGGAAGATCAGATAATGGAAATGAAGAGAGCCATCGAGAAAAGCTGGAGAGCAGAGAGTGCCTCCACGATATAGAGAATAGAGAAGAAGGAGAAGGCAGAAGCAGTGAGAAGAAGAAGAAGAAAGAAAGAAGAAGAAGAAGAAAAGAGAGTTCGTGCTGGGAGAAAGAGAGAAGCAGTAGAAGAAGTTCCTGCTGGACCGTGGATCAAATTCAGGCCAGCCAGCTCCTGCGAGAGCCACATTTGATTTTATCTTTTCAGCTTTCTGTTGCTGCGATTTTTGTTTTCCTTTTTAGACAGTCACTTGTTGTTCTTCCGATTGCCCTGTTGGGGATCGGGTTCCTCCTGTGGACTCAGGAGAAGGGAGATCTTGTGTCTTCGGTTTGCAAGTAGCTGGGTGCTACTTGTGGTTGGTTCCCTCCGGTTGGGAGGAAGGGAGGTCCGAGACCTCTAGGTTGCCTTTGACAGGGTGTCATTGGTTGGTTCCCTCCGGTTGGGAGGAAGGGAGGTCCGAGACCTCTAGGTTGCCTTTGACAGGGTGTCATTGGTTGGTTCCCTCCGGTTTGGAGGAAGGGAGGTTTGGTCCTCCGGTTCTGGGCTTGTGGGTAGCAAGTCCAGGGGTTCCCTCCGGGTCTGGAGGAAGAGAGACCGTGTGTCTCTGGTTTCCAAGTGGCTGGGAGTCACTTGGGGTGTCCCTCCGGTTGGGAGGAAGAGGGGAGGTTGTTCCCCTGGTCAAGCTGTTTGGCAGCAGTTGTTGCAGACTGAGTCTGCTGTGCTAGTGTTACTAGTGGAAGCCTCACTCCGGTTGGGAGTGAGGGGTGGACGTAGGTCTTTGGACCGAACCACCTAAAAATCTCTTGAGCAGTGGTTTATTTGTGTGTTTTGCTTCAGCTAGATGATTGATTAGGAGCGCTCCAAGTATCTCTTCATTTGTTCAATTGAATTAGTTTCTATTCTGGTATTGTGTTTAGCTTCCGAAGATTAATTGGGTGATATTCCTAGCAGGATACATTCACCCCCCCTCTGTATCCAGGGCTTGCACCCTATCAAGCTCAGGTGATCCAGCCCCTGTCTGTCGGCGTATTTGAATGAGATATGGAGGGGTCGGTCCAGAATGGCTTCGCTAGGGCCACCCACTGAGAGACCGTGTGAGCGAAGGAGCGCAAATAGCCACGGGGTGTTGTCATATAAAGCATCCCGCCTGTCTTCCCTACGGATGAAAGTCTGATAAGGGTACAACCTATCCACCTTGGGACGCCAGTCAGCCAAAGCCGAGATGGGCTCCTCCACCGGCAGGGGAGTTGCTGAAGGACCACCCTCTCGCTGCTCACCCGGCATAAGCCCCGAAGTGTTTTAACATAGTCATCCTTGCTGATTGTGGGCAGTTTCGGGTCAACTTTCGTCCTGCGACTTTTCACGACCTTTCGGGCCTCCAGATAGGCCCTCACTTCCGTACGGGTCCAGGATTTCAACTTCCTCAGGTAAGAAGACTCAATATCAAGGATTGGCTCTGGCTGGGAATCCAGAAACCTATGCTCTACTACGGCCCAACACTCTCGCCGGGAGCTCCTGTAGAACCCCCTCCGCGCGTTCCACCACTTGATATACTCAGGTGCGACGCGGGGGAAACGGGCAGGGGTTGGCACCCTGAAAGAAACATCTTCTCGGCGGTGGAAGAAGTGCCACCATATCCGGGCATCATCATTTGAAACTTGCCCGGCCCTGTGCCTGTTAGGCAACGCAAACTGTGAAGAAGAATGTGGAATGTGTTGGTCGTAGCCAAAGTTCCGGCTGAAGCGGAATGGGTATTATGGCTCCAACCACAAAATTCCACTCTTGCGGAATACAAGGACACTCGGCCTGATAGCCAGCGCCCAGTCAACCAACTCTGGCTCAAGAATGGGTCTGGTACATTTGGCCTCGAAAATCGGATGGATATACTCCTCAGTCTCAAAAGGCTTGCACTGCCTCGTCCTGTTCACCAGCGGCTGGAATGGGCAGCTAAGCTCCAAAAGTGAAGAACCCCGGGCGAATCTGTGGGAATACGGGCCAACTTGCCCTGGATGGCGAAGAGCTGCTCCGCTAGTAAGGATGGCTCAGCACTCACGAATTCTATCATCCGCGGAACAAGAGGAACCGACTGTAATGCCTGAGGATCCACCTCCGAGAATAGGGTACAGACCCAAGCATTGAAAAAGTGTAACGGACCAACCGTCCGAAGATTCCTAGGAAGACGTGTCTTGTGCAGGTCTCCCAACATCTTGTAAATGAGACACAGAGCCACCGGGCAAAGAGATAGCTTGATACCCCAAGCCATAAGACAGGCAGGATAAATGGCCTCTGCCCTAATTACGCTCTCGTCACCTTGCGGAAGAGCGAAGGAACAGATCCAGTAAATCAGGTACGCAGCACAATGGGTGACTGCGTCGACACCAGTAGGGTTTGGGTCCTCCCTCTGCCCTCCTCTTGAAGATGATGATGAGGCGGCCTGGCGTCGGACTCTCTTCTTCCACTTTTGAGCCGCTGGCGCTATCGGGGGAAAATCTTCATACTTCTTCTTCCCGCCGAAGAAATATTGGAGCCAGGCACCCATCCGCACCCTCCGCTTCTCGCCCGGCTTCCGAGCTTCCCTCGTGTCGTGTGATGAATGATAGAGGGTGTGGTACGCCTTCATTAGATAGCGATAAGCGTAACCCGCAAAGATACCGACCCTCACCGTCGGTCTGATCCTTCAGCCAGTCAGGCCAGCAGACCTCCTCATACGGTTCTCCATCAATGGGTAGGCCACTAAGCTGTGAAAGGCTCCATAGATCCAGAGAGGTCTCTCCTTCCGAGGTATAGAAAGTGTTGTACTCGGGGCAAAACACTTCGATCATGCCGCAGCATAAGCCTCGGGAGATGGGGTAGCGGTATCTCGAGGCATACACGCTGTGGTAGACGCCAGCCCTGGTCAGGATGGGAGCGTAATGATGCAGCACATAATTTGTGAACTCCACCGCTCCAGGTCTAAATGCGTGAGCGTCGGTGGCCCTCAGCTCGGCAAACCACCCACGGATATCTGGTGCTTAAAGCGGATCGCCAGGCAGTCCAGCAGAAACGATTCTTCTCTGTACCCCCATTTCAACGGGGCAAGAAACAAGCCAAAGATCGGCTTCTCCCGGTCCACCCTACTGGTGGAATCATTCCACCGAGCGGGTACAAATTCAGGGGCCCTGGTCAGCAGCCCATCTTCTGGAGCCAGATCTTGCAGCCCCAGCACGACGCTCCATTTCCTGACCTCTCTGGGAAGATAAATTGGCCTTCCCCGCACAACACAGTCTGATAGGCTATCCCTCTCTACTAACAAGGCCTGCTCGGCTTTGCGGACGAGGAACAGATCTCTCTTCCCCTGAAGATTGAAACGCCGAAGGCAGGACATCAGGTGCTTGTCCTTGGGGTGATCTCGCCTGACGACGTCTTCCTGGTCATAATGAAAAGAATCACCTCCGAGAATGAGGAGACGGCCAGTGTCCACAGTATCGGTCTCCGAGTCCGAGGATTCTGCAACTATAGCAATCTGATCGTGCCCCCGGTCAAGGGAAGGAACGTTCTCCCACGTCACCACGGCACGGGAGGCGGAAGAAGAAGAACCGGATGCCATGATGGCTGCAAAAAAGCACATCAAACAATCAGCAAAGTCAGAAAATAGCTGATCAAAGGCAGATTTCTGACAAAATTTCGGCAGAGTCTCCCCAGCACGGGAGATTGCCAAAGAAAATCGGGAGCACGTCCACTAAGGGAACGGTCCATAAAAGCAGCCATCGGCATTACACCAAGGCCAAAAGGAACACCCGGGGAAATAGCTCCGAGGGCAAGCCCTACCAGAAGCCTCCCGGGGACCAAAAATGGGTTTAAAACCCGAATGAACGACGCTCCACTCACCCCTGAGAAACTCGCTCTCGCCCTCACCTCACTCGGCGCCACAAGAAGAGCAGGAAGAGAGAGAAAGAAATTTTGCAAATGAGGAAGAATGAAGAAAAAATCGAAGGGGGAAGAATATATACGGAAGTCTCCCCTTCGGTAAATAGCGCGCCGGATTAACTTCCTTCGGCAAAAATGCGCGCCAGAATTGGCCGCGCCGAATTAAAACGTCAATGGAAAAGGCACGCCGGATTACTGGCCAAATGCCCAGGACCGCGCCGGATTAGTTGTTAAAAGCCAAGGGTGCGCCGGATTAACCCGCGCCGTATTAACATTCAAATGGCGCCGGATTAACATCCGTGCCGATTCAAGGGCCGTCCCAAGCTCCTGTCAACTGAAGAGGAGATCATTCCAGGCGAAGCTCATCCGTCGGCCTTGCGACACTCGTGCCTCGGTTGCAACACCCACGTCTGGGGGGCATTTGTTGGCACCCAAAATGTGATCGTCGGCGACCAAGCCATAAAGACGAATGATGCGGCCCGCTGAAGCACGAAAGCCGATAAAGATCAACATACTGAAGACTTCTCAAGCTGACAGAGCCTCAAGTCACCCCGTATGAACGCCAGGGACTTCACCTCAGGAGAACCGAGATGAACTCACAACCAACCGGCAGTGCGACCAAGCCTGCCCAATGAACCGGCATTGACTCCGTCGTGCCGCAAACACTATACCCATTGTCCGACCAAGGACGACGGTCTACCCAGTGGCTACCCACCTCATGAAAGATTCTCCTGAGATGAAAGAGTCCCCTTGGCTCTTCAAAACGGAGGACCGAAAGCTCTATCGGCAAAAGATCCCGGTCACCCGGCACGGGTACGGCTTCCCCGCCCAGATGGGCCCCTTAGTGGCCGAATGATCGCCCAGCTCAGGCGGGACTATCCCTGGTATTATCCCACCATCCAAGGAGCTTTGATCACAAGCCAGACCGAGCCAGCGACACTTATCATAGTGCCGAGAGCCGTGTCAGTGGAAAACCAGCGTGATCAAACCAAAGTCATCGGAAGTTCCGAGAATGGCCGTACGTCGGCCTGAAAGCTTTAACAAGGTGTCTCTTCGAGGTTTCAAGGAGCATTGGCGAGATAAATGTTCACGGTGACCCCCGGAATCATCCCCGGACTCATCAGCTAACTGCGACGTGCGAAGAGCATTAACACGGCGCGCCCTAAACCGGCGCGCCCCCATCTGGAGCCCCTTATTCCGGCGCGCAAAGAACCTTCCACCCGGCGCCCTCCTATTCCGGCGCGCAAAGGATGGAGCTCCCTTTCCCGGCACGCCATTCTCCACGTCGGGTTAAAAACTTCGAATATGCTCCTATATATAGGCAGTTGTTCGATTGATAAAGAGAGAGACAATTAGAAATAGAAGAAGAGGGGCTCTTGGAGAAGAAAAAAAGAAGAGAAAGGAGAAAAATCGAGAGGAAAGACAGAGGTCTGAGAGCCAATCATCCGGGGGGAGAGAAAGGGTTTCTTGCGAGTGAAGCAGGGTTCCCCTGAGTGCCCATCGCCGCCGTCTTCCCTCCTCTGCCTGAAGCCCTCCGGAGCCGGAGAAGAAGAAGGCTTCCCGATACTCTGTTCTGGGAACAGGTGGGCGCCTACGTTTCCGTTGATTCCCGGCCTTCTTTCTCTCTATTGAATGTAAGCGAGAGGGGGAGGGATGGCGATGATATGAGCCAACCCCTCCCCCCTTCTCTGTGTCCTTTTTTTTTATCTTCTCTTCTGTGAACTCTCTTGCGAGTAGAATGGTGGTCGTGCCGCGATGCCGGCACCGAACTCGCGATATGTGGGTGGTTTCCCCCCGACAATGGAATGATAGCATGTGTATATGAATGCACCAATGGGTTGAACGTTTAACATCTTGTCTTCCTCCTCCATTGCTATTTCATTTGATAGATGTATATATCTATTAGGGTCTTCCCGTATACGGCTTCGAGATCCCGGTTTCTCCAGATTCCGAACGCGCCCTGGTATGCCATGGGCTACATGGACAACACCTCCCTAGGTCCTCTGTGCATGTGCCTGTGCACACGTTTCTCCCCATTTTTATACGAAATCTGACCTTCGCCTCCCCTCCTCTTTGCATTTCTCCGTTGTTCAGAGGAGGCTGGTGACGTTTCTGGGATAGTGAAGTCCGCTTCGCGACTACTGCATTCCAGTCATTTGTGGATATGCGTGTGTAGGCAAACTTTTCTAGTTGCATATCGATCGCCTCTTTCTGTGACTGATGTTGCATTCTATTCTATGAATGGCAACCCGGTCTCGTGAGCATTAACATCTTAGCCCTCCACCCAGGGAGGGGGGATATCTCCCATCGTTCCACAGAGCTTCTAATTGGCCAAGGGAACTCCACTCTGGATGTTTCTCATGAGTCATGAAGCTGACAACAACAGGGGGCTCCAGCCCAACAATCTCAAACCCACAGCCCTTCGGGACCCTGTGGTGACCAAGGGGTAAATACTCCTAGCAGGCTAGTCCTCGGAGCCTCTTTCCCTAAGGGTCTCTCTCTCTAGCAGGTGCAGTGTGTGTTGTAGGTCGCACACCCCTTGTAGGCCAGTCCTCGGGGTGTTGCTTCCATCACGAGCTGCCTCGGTCCTCTGCTTCCACCCACGGAGCTTTGGTGCCCCTCATAGGCCAGTCCTCAGGATATCCTATCCGTTAGGAATTTGTTGGCTGTCACCATGCAGACCAGCAGTTTAGGGGCTTACTCCACAAGTGAGTATGACCCCATTCCTCTCCTGCAACCTTTCAGGTTCAGGGGAGATGCTGCCCAATTTTTGGCAGGTTTTAGATGATCAAGTCGTCTCTGCGGACCGGCCATAATAAAAATACTCATTCTGAATCAGGGACCCTAGTGCTCGAGTATGGACCTCGCACTAGCTCATCACTTCATTCTGGAAGGGTTCTGGACTTCAATTAAACAAGCAATCGGCCCAACTAACTTCAAAACTCTCAACAGAATCTTAGTTAACTTAAATGGTTTCAAAATTCATCAAAAATAAGCTAAAACGGCGCGGTCCTAATCCGGCGCGCCCTAATACGGCGTGGTCCTAATCCGGCGCGCCCTAATACGGCGCGGTACACCCCCCCGCGTCGGATTAACGATAGACTCATATCTTCTTGTTTTTCTTTGGCTTGTTCCCGGCGCGCCCTAAACCGGCGCGCCCCAAGGCCATCACGCCGGATTAACTTTGCCATGGCCGTGCCGGATTAAACACTTTCACCTACGTTTGGCCGCGCCGGGGAAACCTACCCCTACGCGTGGCCGCGCCGGTTTTGAACCCTTGTGCTATTTTAATCACTCACTCGCCTCCGGAGCGATCCTCGTCTCCCGTGGTCGGAGTTAACAAACCCTAATTAGTGATAAAATGAATAAGGGAAGGGCTGTTCGTGTCCGAATCATCTTGTTATCATGCTTTCACTACCATGTCCGTCAGCACTTCGCTTTCGTTATCATGCTTGTGTTACCATTCTCGTTCCCCTTGGCGGAGATTAATAAATGTGATTGATCACTGTTTGTTTTCATAACTCTATTGCCATGCTTAGCACAGTCACGAATATCATGCCTGCATGCTTGCATAGACCCTCGGGTATATCAAATGGCATTGACGGAAGACTGGGTTACCCCTGATCGGAAGTCTCCGCTATGCGCGATGGTGGTCTTCGGACCTACGTCCTCCGCCACATACCAAGGGCCTCCAATTTAATGAACCATGCCTCTCTTGCATGATAGATAAACGCATCTCATGTGATCCCGTCATGCTCACAACATCGCATCTTTATTCCGGCCTCGACAGCCCACTATCTCGGCAATTAATCAAAGGTTTTCCCTCCTCGCGGGGGATGTAATTAACGCCATAGCCTTTATGGTATGGCGGACTGCTGGTCCCGACCAAATCTCACTTTCGCCCGACACGGGTCAGAATGAGCGCATAATAAGTTTGTCACTCACGTGACTGGCACGCCCGCGCAGTCAATCAGTCAGTTAACTGCCAGTCAGTTAATTGATTGATCGACACGTGAAATAAACCAAATAAACCCAAATGATAATCATAAATAAATAAAAAGAAAATCGGAGAGAACGGAAAGATCCCATCGCAAACATTCCTCTAATACTAGAACTGGGCTTTTATGATCTTAGGCTGACCCAACTTCCGTGGATGTCCCTCCTTTTTCATTGCCACTAATCGGGATTCCTCATTCCTTTATCTTTTTTTTATCTTTATGACATTGTGCTCCTACTTTGGTACAATCTCTCTTTATCATATTGCTGACACAAGGCCTCCTGAGTTTTCACCCACATCGCCTCCTGTGTCATTGCCATCTTCAGCGATAGCACTTGAGGCTGCCACCGAGATTATCATGGAGTCTAGTAGAGTGGCCCCCATTCTTTCTCCTCTAGCTGATCCAATAGGGAGTGGAGCTTCTTCCACTACTGTGACCCCTACGTCAAGGCCAATAAATTATGTTACATTTTGAAGTGAAGGGTTGCTCCAAATAGAAGCTATAGTCAGTCCATCCCGCGTGACCACTCAATTTCAGTCTTCTATTTTGCCAGAGACTGAGGAAAGACTACAGGGAGCATAAAATCTTCTTCACAATGTTTAAGAGAGTCTGAGAAAGCATCTCATTCCTGACCTATAAGCAAATTGCCCGTGGAGGTTCGAGACCAAAATATGGATGCCGTGCAGGCGCAAGCTTTGACCGCTACCCCTATTCAGGTTGATCTTCCTACAGGCCAGGTAGCTTCTCCTATCGTTGCCAAGGATGCAACATCTATTAAGATTTCAGACTCTTCTGGTTCTACTGAGTGCCCACCCCAAAACATCATCAATTGAAGCCTTATCTCTTGCAATCTTTGAATGCTTTAAGTCTCACGTGAAGAGGCGCAAGTGGTGTGAACTTCGAGGCACATGTGAACAGTGTCTTGACACGCTTGGGAATTGTGGTCTCGTTGAAACTCGCCATAAAGAGCTATTAAGGCAAATGTTGGATGCCTCTTCGTTAATTCATGGCACTAAGCAAATGATTGGCGAAGATTTTAATGAGGAAGCACTTCAAACGAAGATTAATGAGGCTCAGCAGGCTTATCTGGTACTCCAAGACCACGTTACTAGCCTTGAACATGTGAGGGCTCGAGCGGAGGCTGACAAAAGCTGTGACGTCGACCAAAGCGGGCCGTCTCTGCGAGTAAAGATAGAGACATGGATAGGAAGAAGGTGCTTCTACGAAACAAATCTCCAAGCCTTCCTTGTAAGCTAATCCCCAGACCCAGCCTTACTCAAATAGGGGTGAAATTTAATCTTCGCTAGCATTTTCCACCCTAGTGAGCTCATCCTCATTCTTTTGGGTGGCCTCGCGTCAAGGGGGATACAATTGACTGTCTCGAACTGATACGATAGGAATTGAAGTCCCAACTCTACATGCTGCACAACTTCTACCTTTCTTGAGCCCACTTCTTCGTCATCAGCCAAGATAGTGACTAGCTGGTCGTCGATAACGAACTTTACCCTTTTGTGCAGCGTAGATGGGCCTTATGGGGAAGGGCCCTTCTGAATGGAGCCAAAGTATTCCCAATAGGAAAGTGAACGATGCATCGATATCTACCACATTCAAACTGATCTTGAACTGGGCCTCATATTACCCGATCACAACGTCAAGTTCAATTACTCCAACAGTCTGGCGGACGGAATTTTCGAATGCTCGGACCGTCATCGTCTTTCTCTTCATATCTCCATGCCCCAGGGCCTTTACACTGAAAAAGGTTCAAAGATTCAAAGCACTCCCATTATCAATGAACACAGCAGGTACTATCTTGGCCCGACAAGACAGCAAAATAGAAAGCGGGTGCGTGTGGGTTTCTCTATCGACGGTGATCTCATCATCGGAGAAGTGAATCACCCAACATGATTTGTTGGACCAAGTCTGCCATCCTTTCGGGAGTGATATAGTCTTTTACATGGTCCTTTTGCAGAACCTCAATCATCCGCTCTCGGTGATGTTCCGAGGTTATCAATAGATCAACAATTGAGATCTGCGGGTGGATCTTCTTCAGTTGTTCCGCCACATTCTACTCTGGCTTCTTGAGAGCCTTGTGAAATGCCTCTGAAAAGCTCCCAATTAGGTCAGTAGCAGGCCGAGTAGCTGATAGACCAAATAAGCACAGTAGCAGTTTAGAGCCGAAGGAGCTCTATTTTTGATTCTATTATATTTTGGATTCTATAGCCTACGCACTTGCCTTTAGTGGATCGAAGTTGGATGAATCTCCAGTGGTTCCTTCCATCGGCGTCATCGAACCACGTTAGCAATCCAGAAGAACTTACAGCTCGAAACGACCGGTCAAAGGAATTGATCCGTTTAGTTCTGTTCTTCTCCTAGTTTTATAGCACACCCATGTAGAGGGATCTTTCCGACGCTAAGCGCGCTGCATCTCCTGTCCAAGTGAAGAATATCTTGTCCTTCCAGCTTGCATTCTTCTTCTGCCATTGGGAATGGAACATCTCTCATGTTGTGTCCCTATGGTTTTGATGATGTCAACCACTATGACTCATCTATGAGTCAATGCTTTGGTGCATTGGTTTTGGTGCATGGATTTTATATCTAGATGATGTTATGACCTTGATGATTTTGATCTCATCATGATCTTATCATGTGTAGAACTATGTGTTTGAATGCTGAAAAGAACAGGTTGGACAGCAGCACAACATCTTGTACAAAGTGAAGTCGACTTTAGCACTCCACAAGTCAACTTGGGTAGACAGGCAGTGATGGAGCTTAAGCTCAAGAACATCAGATTCAATAGCAACATGCCAGCATATCTTTCAAGCTCAGAAGCAGATTCAACAGCAAAAGCCAACAGTTAAGGGTCAAGCAGTTGCAGGCATAAAAGAGCTCAAATTCAGAAGAAGAAGAAATTTGATGAAGAAGAGTCGACTCTAAATGCCTTTGGAGTCGACGCCAGAGTCACCCTCTAGCTGAAGTGAATAGGGGTGACAAATAGCCTCTACGGCTGACAAATGGAGAATAGCGGTGACAAATAGACAATAGCGGTAACAAATAGCTCCGTAAGGGTGAAAAATGGGCGACAAGGCTAAAAGCTTAGACGTGAAGAAGCGGAGTCGACGCAGTCCAATGGCCAACATCAAAAAGCTGACAAATGAATCAAACAACTTGACAAATGAAGAAATCAAGTGTCAGATGAAGATTACATGTGATAAATTGATCACAAGGCTGATAAATGGGTCACAACGACAACGAACAGACTCCAAGGCTGAAGAATATTGAGCAAAGAGGAAGAACTATTCTCAAGGGTAACATATGTCCAGCAACAGTGAAGAATGTCCTTCAACGGTGAAAAATAGCCTACAAGGATGACAAATGATGGACAAGGGTGACAAATAGCTCACAGCGATGACAAATGTGTGATATCGGTGAAGAATGGCTCACAATGGAGACTAAGTGTTGAGTAAGGCAGACAAATGGATGCTAAGGCAGACAAATGGGCAATAACAATGACAAATAGGTGAGTAAGGCTGAAAAATGTCTGCTAACGGTGACAAATAGGTAAGGGCGACGGCTCAAGGCAAAGAAGCAAAAATCAAAGGCGACGGCTTAGGAGGCTAAGGGTGACAAATGGATGGGTAAGGCAGACAAATAGATGATAAGGGTGAAAAATACCTGGTAACACTGACAAATAGCTGGTAAGGCTGAAGTCGTGTGTTGGCCATGGAAAGATTCATGGTTATGCTCGAAAGCAAATTGTTTGGCACATAATCCAAGAACATCTGACGTGGCTTCTGAAGAGATTATTCCTATTGACATATGGACAAATGGCGGGAAGCAAATTTGGATAAGTTTATTTCAAAATCATTTTTGTCTGCTCAATATATATATATACTGCTTCTTCATGAAAGGAAGGGAGTAGCGGAGAGAGAGCTGCATCATAGAGCAAATAGTAGAAGAGAGAGAAGCTGTGAGAAGAAAAGAGAGAGAGCTCGTGAGAAGAAGAAGAAGAAAAGAGAAAGTGATCGAGAATTTAGCTCGAGAGAAGCATTAGAGTGTAGCCAAGGGTTCAATTAAAGATTCGTTGTGTTCATTAGTTCATGGATCACATCCAGAACTATCCTACTTCTGAGGAGCTATATTCCGTTTATTTTTTCATTTGTGTTTTTGTTTGTACTTTCTCATTTCTACTTTGTATTTCTGATACCCTGTTGTGGGGTCGGGAAGCTGTGTAGCAGCGGTTTATTCCCTCTAAGGTTTTGAAGGAAGAGAGGATCACATCCTCTGGGCTTGTGAGCAGCAGGGTGTTGTTTCACGTATCCCTCTGTGGTATCAGAGGAAGGGAGGATTGGTTCCTCCGGTCACTACCAGTGGTAGTGGGTCTGGTCTTGCAGGGTGCGAGATCAGGGTGAGAGATTTGTTTCCCTCAGTTTCAAGCTGTTAGTCAGCGGTTGTTGCAGACTGAGTCTACGGTCTTGCATTTGCAAGGGGAAGCCTCACTCGGTTTGAGTGAGGGGTGGATGTAGGTCTGTGGGTAGCAGACCAAACCACCTAAAAATCCTGGTCTACTATGGTTTGGCTTGTGCGTTCATTACTTATCTTTTACCCCCTTCACAGGTTAGAGTGTGAGATGTTTCTAAATTGTGATATCAGTGTGTGCTAAGTGTTCGAGATCTGCCTTGTGTGGGTTGATCAGTAAGTTGGTCTTAACTTGTATCACACTGTAGCTCGAGTATCACTGTGAGATGTTTTTCTTTCGGTCTTATGCCTAAATTTGATCATTAGTAATTTACTTAGTCCGTAGTGCTAGCCTCCATCATAATTTAGATTGGGTACGATTTGTTAATTGAGCATAATTTCTATAGAGGGATCTATTCACCCCCCTCTAGATCCCATATTGCACCTAACAACTTGTAAGTGGTAGAAATTAAGAACTCTGTTGCATTGCAGGTTTTGGTTGATTAAAGAATCTTCTCAGAAGCCCGTGTATATTAGTCAAAGATGTGACTTTCACAGGTCCGCTTGCTTCTTTCTTTCTTTGCCGTCAAATGGAAAGTTAGCTCATAGGGCTTTTCTGGCACTCTGCGGAAGATGCGTGAATTGGCCAGCTTTTTCCCTTTCAGTATGCGCGAGTTGCAGGGCTGAAAGCTGCTTTGACATATCGGGTGCAGGATGTGCTTCTACCCCCTTACCGAATTCTCTGTCATTTTCTGTAATATTAAGTCTTGTAAGATGTTGTAATAAATGTTATAGTTGAAAGAAATTCCACCTCCTCCTTTTCTCATCCCTCTCGCTCTTTGATAGACATCTTTCGGTTCTCGGTATCATCCTTTGGTCTTTATTCTCTTTCCTATCTCCCTTACAGATTCCCGATTTCTGAAGGAGTAGCGGCCTCTGTCTCCGACTCTGGGAGAATTCTACCTATAGCTTACCTAGAGAGCTTTACTTTAAGATAGCTCGGGCATGCACTCTTCTTCGGAAAGAGGAGTTGCTTGCCTTACTACACCAAAGCGCTAGAACTTCTAGCAATGGGCAGCTAGGCAAATGAAGAAACTATAGCAAATTCATATTCATTAGATAAGAGATTGTGGATCTGTTCTTAGTGAGGGCAACCGGATTGGGACGATCAGGTCGGTTGAGGGCAACAGCACACCAATAGGGTCAACCCCCCATGTCATGCATTCTGTTTGGGCAGTTTTGGGCAATGGAAGTTTAGGGGTCGACCCCATGGGTCGACCCTTTCCGGATGAGTTTTGCGAAATTATCTAAAATCCATTGTTTAGCCATGTAAACTTTACCAAATTGCCCCCAAAAGGTTCCTAGACTTATGAGGGTGTCTTTAACATGTTTTGGAAGGGTTAGATGAGTCTTTTGGCCAATCCTTCATATATATATATATATATATATATATATATATATATATGTGTGTGTGTGTGTGTGTGTGTGTGTGTGTGTGTGTGTGTGTGTGTGTGTGTGTGTCTTCTCTGAATTTTAGAGATAGAACCCCTAATGTGCTTATGTTTTCTATCTTGCAGGAGAAGTAAGGGAAGAAGGAGAGGAGGAGAAAAAGAGGAGGGGTTTTCATCTGCATCAAAGCGTTTATGGAGCTTGTGGATGAAGAGAAAGAGGTGCGAAATGAAGAAAGGAACGAGATGATGTTGAAATTGTGTTCTTTCGTCTATGAACCAAGAAGAGCCGGGTCATCTAGTGAAGGGGAGCCTTACACTTGAGAGATTTTCCTTGTTTCAGTCTTTAGAGTATATCTTGGGCTCATTGTGTCTATTTGTGAACACTTTATTCATTTCTGAACGAATATTTTGAGTGGGTGTTCGGAGATTTGATCTCCGAGTGTTGGTTTGTGGTTGGGGGAGTCCTTCCCTACGTGTGTGCAGGTGTTTGCCTGCGTGTGTGTGGAGCGTTACTCCGTGTGTGCAGGCTTCGTCCTACGTGTGTGTGGAGATTTATCCCCGTGCTGTTTTAATAGCAGTGAAGCCTCACTCAGTTGAGTGAGGGGGGGATGTAGGGAGCCCGGTGTGGTCCCGAACCACCTTAAAAATCATTGTGTCACTGTGAATGCTTGTGTGATTGCTCCATATCTTCTACCCCTATTCACAGGATGGTTTGATTATTGTTGTGCTCATCTAGTTTCTTAAGCTCCGACTATTTTTCATATTGATCTCACACATACACCCTTTAAGTGGTTGGTCTGCGCTCTATTAAGCGACAATCTGTTTCAGCACTAATTGTTTTCGGCATACTTGTGCCTCTTCATTCTGCTAATTGCTAAGTGCTCTGGTTGATTTTATGTATGTCATCAAAGAACACTCACATGGTATTCTAAGTTTACTTCTGAAGGACACTAAGTGCTTGAACTAATTTCCGATGTATGAAGTTTATGTTTTAATTGGACTTAAATTTTAGAGGGATCTATTCACCCCCCCTCTAGATCTGTCTTCCTACACTCCGAGACCCAACATTTAGAACAACAGTGTGGTGTCTACTTTACCTCTTTAGAACTCGTGGCCTACCAGAAATGAGCTTAGCCTCTCATACCATGCTCAAAGAGCTTACTTTAAACCATAGAGAGCCTTATGGAGCTTGTAGACATGATCCACTTTATTTAAATCTTCAAACCCAGGTGGCTACTCAACATACACTTCTTCCTTGATGTATTTGTTTAGAAATGTACTCTTGACATCCATTTGGTATAACTTGAGTTCATGTGCAGCTACATATGCTAGAAGAATTTGAATTGCCTCAAGTCTGGCCACATGGGCAAATATTTCATCAAAATTAATTTCTTCTTCTTGAGAGTATCCATGTGCTACTAGTCTAGCCTTATTCCTTGTGATCACTCCTGACTCATCCAATTTGTTCTTCAATACCTACTTAGTTTCAATTACGGGATGATCCTTTGGTCTCACTACCAGACTCCAAACTTGATTTCTGATGATTTGGTTTAACTCCTCTTGCATGGCTAGAACCCAAGCTTCATCTTCTAGAGCTTCATCCACATTTTTTGATTCTACCTGCGAGATAAATGTCAAATAATCACAAGTAAATAAATTTCTTCTAGTTCTTACCCCTACTTGTAGATCTCTAATAATATTTTTCAACGGGTGACTTTTGGCGTATCTCCATTCCTTTGGTAATCCTTGATCCATTTCTTCCTCTTCTTACTGAAGTTCCTCTAGTGGTGGATCTTGTTGATCTTTCTTTTGAAGTGAGAGAACCTCCACTTGTCTCGTTAATTCATTTGTAACATTACAAATAGATCTTTCTTTTCCTTTGGAAAGAGGGTTAGTTCCGTCAAACTTGACATGTGCAGTTTGTTTGACAAGAAGTGTTCATTTATTAAAGACTCTAAATGTGTTAGGTTTAGAGATATACTGTAGTGCCCCAGAAATTTTAAATAATTTTCTAGAAATTATAAATGCCTAAATAAATTTATAAATGGTCTATTTGATTAAATAAGTCATTAAAAGGCCAAATAGTGTTAATCAATTAACCCAACCCACTTAAGTAAAGTCCAAGAGGTTTTAAACTCAGGCCCATTAAGTTGGTCCACATTCCAGAAGGTATTTAAGCCTATCCACGGATTTTTAAGGATAAATACTAATTATATAAGATAATTATATAGATAATTATCAAAAGAGTTTTAATGATTTAGAAATTCTACCTACGATGACTGTAACGGTCTATCGTAAGACCGCCACATCCATGTAACGCGTGGGCAGCAGACCGTTACAAACCTGTTAGTTCCGTGAGTGGAAGAACTCATAAAAAGATTGACACTTTGAGATCTTATCCACTAAGGATCGACTTGGGAAGAGTTATAATAATACTAAGACTCTTAGGGATTAGGAGTTGATGAAATAAGGACTATAAACTCGATCTAATCCTCAAACCCTAGTCTAAACCTTATAAATAGGGCATAGTTCTGAACTGTGCGACCCTTACTTTTTGGACGTAAAGAAGCAAGGTAAGGAGTCACTATCTCAAGTGAGTTCTTTAGAAGTATTTGATTACAATACTTTAGACTAACTCCCCTTCGAATTTCACATCTTTAGGTCAAGAGGTCGTGGAGTTAGAGCCCAAGGAAGTTGCTGAAAAAGTCACAAGAGAAGGAAGGGATCTAGAGCAAGGTTCTCAACCAAATTCAGAAACTACAGTCTAAGTAAGAGGTAGGTTATCTCATGAACGGCAAAAACAACGTGATAAGACTAAGAGCCTCTGTTTTGATTGGATTTCATGCATGCTAGATCATCAATTTCATGTTTTATTGGCTCTATACATATCATGTTTCTCTTAGCCCTAACTAAAGATTAAAGACTTGATTATCCATCTATTCATCAATACCCACGCATATAGATAACCTATACTTCGTTATCATGTCTAGAAACTCATGATATTTTGATTATAGACATGATATGAATCGATCTCTTTATGCTTATACCATTTTCTGTTAGCAGATACTGTAACGCACTAGCATAGGACCGTCACTTTCAAGTAACGGCCCTACTACAAACCGTTAAAAACTCTGTAGTATTTGAATTGCACTGATGTTTCTAACGCGCTTGGACAGACGCGTTACATTAAAGTAACGGCTTGATCATGACTGTCACTTTCACTGTGACGCCCCCTCTTAAGACCGTTATATCATGTGTTCTGTCAACCCTATGACAGAATACAACCTGCCAATCTTATTATGGTTAAAACCTAGTTACCTAAGTTTTAAACCTAATCATGTGATTTTAAGGATATTTGATTATTCATGATAGGTATTGCATGTTTTGTCATCACTTCTACTTAAGTTATGTTAAACCAAATTCTATAGTTCTGTACTATAAAGCATGACTTTTTAACATTGTATTGACGGAGTTTTTATCATGATTTTCACATTGATTATACATATCTCTCTCTGTCAATAGAGTCAATTCTATAAGTACATGGCACATATTCCGGTATGTTGTCATTAGTTCACACTTTGCACTATAGGAACACAATCTTGGACATGAGGACCTCTCTATTGGATATTCCTTCCAATAGACTAGGAAATCATTGTTTCAAGGCCTCCGTAATTCTCCGCGAGCCTGGGATTCCCACTAGGACACCGAGTTGGTTGTACCAATGAAAGCCCATTAATTAGAACACTCTATCGTGGTTTTGATTCTTGAAATGTAACGGCCTTGAACTGGACCGTCAGGATCATGTAACGGCCCAGTGCCAGACCGTCACATTCCTCTGGGTCTATTTTTATCCTTCTGGACTCGGATCATTGTAACGGCCTATTACTGGTGCGTTACATAGTGTAACGGCCTAGCAAACGACCGTTACATAGCTTGCATATGATTAACCCAAGGTTTGACCAAGGGTTGATATTTCAATGATTCTAGACAAACCTTGATGATCTAGAACTTATCATATTATTTAATGGACTTAATATAATGGATGAAAGTTAAGGAAATATACCGTTATGCTGCCAATTTGTTCTATAAGCATAACATAGTTAAGTGTCATTCTTGATCTCATATATTCGAAATTGAAGCATTCATTCATTGATTATTGTTATCATGGAATTATTGAACTTATTACATTCTTGGCCATACTTTATTGTTACATTGCGTGGAAGTAGCTTAATTTATAACTGAAGATGCGATCGAGCACTGATTGCGTTCAAGGGCTCTATGCTAGTCCCCTCGGCTGATTGCCGGAAACATACTATTTTATAAATCATGGGGTATGATGCTACTGGCGTTGCATTATGCTGGGAGTACTATTTCTATAAATAAGTGAAGATCCACGGCACACTATGACATTCTCGTACATGACTTTCTTGCTTGATATTCCACAGAAATTCATGAACTATGTACTCAAAAGAGACTAGTGTGATGAATATGTGGCTTGCTCGTTACATGCTTGCTCGTGAAAAGGCCAAATATCATGTTCATGTTACATTCTTGCTAGTTCATTCTTGATCATTCTATCTTACATGGTTATCTTGTTACTATTGATTTGATCGCATGATTGTTTCGCATTCGCATGATTTTACCTTATTCTTTAGAGCTAAATTGTTAATTACTTTAATAGTGCATTCATGTTGATGCGAAGATACCTACTGGGCAAGTGTGCTCATGACCTATTTTCCAATATTTTTCAGGAGATGGAAATAGTTTGGATTCGGATTCGGGCTATACTAGTAGCGGGTCCGGAAGCGAGTGAAAGTGTTATAAAGATGAGAGTGAAGACTTAGGAAGTCATATTGTCTAGATTAAGTCAATGTAATTTTCCTATTTCTTGAGTCAATAAATTGAGAAGTAGAGGCTATTGTATTTAAAGATTGATCATTTATGAAATAAAGTTGGAGTTTGAATATTATTGTGCAATTGTATTTATTTGTGTGATTGTCTTGCGCTCTGATTGATTCTTGCTTGCAAGAGGCTTACCATGCCGGCTGTTTACGCTCCCCGAGCGAGTCTTCCGCTGTAATTAAAGGCTCGGGACGTGACATATACCTAAAAAAAAATACCTTTATCACTCTTTGAGTCCAGCTTCCCTAGATTGTCTTTGTCATTGTTGAGTATGTAGCATTTGCATCCAAATGGCTTTACATGACTGATGTTAGATTTCTTTCCCTTATACAGCTCATATGGTGTCTTTTTAAGAATCAGTCTAATCATAACTCTATTAGTTACATAGCATGTTGTGTTTACTACTTCAGCCCAGAAGTATCTTGGAAGTTTATATTCAGCTAGCATTGTCTTAGCAATATCCAGTAGAGTTCGATTCTTTCTTTCAGCTACTCCAATTTATTGCGGTGTTCTTGGAGCTGAGAAATTATGTTCTATTCCACTCTGCTAAAAGTATGTCTGAAATTCAGCATTTTGAAACTCTCCTCCATTGTCACTTCTTAATGCTACAATACTTTATTTTTGATCTTTTTGAATTTTCTTACTAAACCTGATGAAAGTTTCAAAGGTATTAGCCTTGTGTTCCAGAAATGATACCCATGTAAATCTGGAATAGTCATCTACTATCACTAAGCCATAGTTCTTTCCTCTAAGGCTGGTGGTCCTCATTGGTCCAAACAAATCCATGTGGAGTAGCTCCAGAGGCTTGCTGGTTGTTACTATTGTTCTGGAAGGAATTTATGACTTGCTTTCCTTTCATCCAGAGTTATAGACTAGCAGTTTCTTAATTCTTCTTAAGAGAAGTCCTTCAACTAAATCATACTTAACCAATTTTCTTATTATGCCTTGACTTGCATGGCCTAGCCTTACGTGCCATAATACTGTATCTTCTTCTTCATTAGCCGCAAGGCACACTTGCTGCTGCTTTAGCTCGTCTATGTATACCACATACATATTCCTTTCTCTGTGTACCTTGAAAGTAATCATGTCACTGTCAGGATAAAGAATTGTGCAATGTTCAACTTCAAATTTTACTCGATACCCTTTATCACATAGTTGGCTGATGCTTAATAAGTTGTGCTTCAGCCTTTCTACATATAACACTTTTTCTATGCATTAGAAGGTTTTATATCCAACTATCCCTATACCTTTGACTTGCCTTCTTCCATTGTCTCCATAGGTCACGATTCCTCTAGTCTTGTCCTTGATTTATGTGAACAGTGACCTGTCTCTTGTCATATGCCTTGAGCAGCCACTTTCAAGATACCATCTCAGATTATTGACTTCAAGGCAGACCTATAAGAAAAAAATATACTTTTGAGTTTTAGGTACCCAAATCTTTTTGGGTCCTTTGAAGTTAGTTGATGTATATGAAGAAGCTTTAGGCACCCATTGCAGGTTCTTACCATTTTTAGCCTATTTTATGGTTGAGTATTTATTAGATGAAGTGGTTGAGTAATTTTCTAGTTTTCTTACTTTTACAAATTTTGGTAATGGATATTTTTTATATGGGTTTGATGGAGGTTCATTTTTAGGTTTAGTGTATCTAATACCTTCTTTTGAGAAATTTTTTGTCTAAAACTTTAATACTTTTTAAATCTTTTTTCACCTTTGATGAATATTTTCACAGTCTTCTTGAGATAGGCTTCACTCTTTTAAGTTTGATGATTTTGAATTTTTTTATTAGTAGTTCATCATTTTTATTTTTAATGAAGTCTATGTTTTTAGATATTACAATGGTACTTGCTATTAATTCTTCTTGACATTCTTTTAGTTCTTCTTCCACTTTTTTCTTTTCCTTGATTAGTATATCAATTTGAGCTGTTGAAGAATTGCAGTGAGTACATTTTTCATCTTCTAGTTTCTAATGCTCCTTCTTAAGAAGTTTAAGTTCTTTACTTACTAATTTGAACATTTCATATAATTATTCTAATGCATCTTCCAATGAATATTTTGAATCAGATTCTGAGCTAGAGTTAGAGCCGTATACATGTTCCTCGTCATTGTTAGCCATCAAGGCTAGGTTGGCTTCTTCTTCAAATTCCAATGCTGAGGAACAGGATGTAGAGTCTTCATCATCCCAGGCCATTGCCATGGCCTTCTTTTTGAAGCACTTCTTGTACTTATTTAAGTTGTCTACCTTCTTCCACTCTTTAGGTTTTTTGTCTATTTTTTTAGCCTTGGACAATTTGCTTTCAAATGACCTAGTTTGTTGCACTTGTAACAGATAATTTCTTCTTTCTTTTGAGCCTTATTTTTTAAATGCTTCTTCTTCTTCTGAGTTTTGGAGGTCTGTCCTTGCTTCTGCAGCTTCTTTCTTCTCATGATTCTCTATAGTCTTCTAGACAGCATAGCTGCTTCCTCATTAGGATATGTAGATGTCTCTTCATCTTCCTATGATTCTGGCTCAGACTTCTCAACCTTAAGTGCATTACTTCTTCTGCTGGTTGAGGTTTCTCCTAGTCTCTGCATATTTATCTAATGGGCCATGAGTGACCCTATTAACTTCTCTATTGACATTTGAGTAAGATCATTTGCCTCTTTAATGGCAGTTACTTTGGGTGTCCAGCTACTTAGCAATGATCTGAGTATTTTTCTTACCTTATCACCGGAGCTGTATTCCTTACCCAGTGCAATCAGCCCATTTGTTATATCTGTAAATCTATAGTACATCTGAGAGATATTTTCATTGGGCATCATTTTAAACTACTCATATTGAGATACCAATATGTATATTCTCGTTTCCTTTACTTTGTCGGTTCCTTCATATATGATCCTTAGCTTATTCCAAATTTCTTGCACAGTTTTGCAAGCTGAGACTCTATTGAATTCTATTCTTAATAGCCCACAATATATATGATACTTGGCCCTGACATTTAAAGAAGCATTAGTCTTATCAGTAGCTGTCCATTCTTCTCTGGATCTCATGATAAGAAGATCACCCTCTTCAACTATCGTCCACATGTCATAGTTTTGCCTTTTAAGGAAAATTTTCATTCGAGTTTTCCAGTAAGAATAGTCCGAACCATCGAATAGTGGAGGACAGTTGACACATTTCTCTTCTGCCATCTCAGCCATATATGATCTTTTGCTCTCAGATCGTTGGATCTTTTACACTATAAAGAGCCTAGGCTCTGATACCACTTGTTGCCCAATATATGGTTTTAACCCAGAGAGGGGTGAATGGGTTATAAAAACTAATTGTAATGAAAGAGCGATTAAGATGAATGCGGTGTGAAAATGTAAAATACTATGGCGATAGTGTCACCAGAATTAAAGAAATAGCAGCAATCACACAAATATACGTAGTAGTTTTATACCAATTTAGCCTGACTCTCAAGTCAGTTTTACATCTAGTCCCCAACAACTAGTGGGGTTTCCACTAACTTTCCTCACCAGGAATAGTTACACTTGACTATTTTTACTAAGGTGTTCTGCCACACCACAGGCACTCTCCTTCAAAGAGTCATAGCTATTTTTGTTTAGGTGTTCAGTCACACCACGGGTACTCTTTCAGCTAGAGTACCAGCTGATTTCTTGGTATCAGCCAAACCTATAGGAAATTGACCTCCTACTTGTCCCTCTTACCCTCAAGTAGGAGATTCTCTCTTCAAAGAGAATGGTATCACTTTTCAAGTTGAATTACACTGTGATTGCCTCTTAAATAGGTAAATTGTGTATAATTATTGTAGTTAGTTCAAGAAGGTAAAATAAG
The DNA here is from genome assembly GCA_022559845.1 of Amorphophallus konjac. Lineage (NCBI taxonomy): Eukaryota > Viridiplantae > Streptophyta > Magnoliopsida > Alismatales > Araceae > Amorphophallus > Amorphophallus konjac. The sequence goes on along the minus strand of CM040126.1, from coordinate 120,270,117 downwards.
AATGGAAAACAAACAATTTTGAACTGAAAGTTCAAAGAGCCTTCTAAAGAGAAAAATAGAGTATCGTAGAAGGCTTAATGAATAAGCTAAGATGAGTGAAGCAGAGAGATTGCAGGAGCTTCTTCTTTGCAAACGCTTCCAGCAAAAGTGAAGTTGAGGATGGATTGAGCTTGTGTTTCTCTCAACCCTATAATGCAAGCTTTTTGCCAAAAATTTGGATTGCCCAGTATATTCTCGCATGAAGAGAGATGTGTGCATCCCATCTTCTTCTTACCATGTTCTACATACTACTTTGATATTTATAGCTTTCTTGAAAGATTCTATTAGGTTCATTTTCGTAGCTGTTAGACTCAACTTTGTGTACATTAGGCTCTTCTAGATGCTCGTTAGACTCAAGCAAGTATTTGTTAGAGAGAGCTTTCTCAATCTTCCTTGCGTTCTTTGCCGGTGTGTCGTAGAGATCATTCTTTCTTCAAGAAATGTCAAGCACTTTTTTTGAATAGGCACAATAGCAGATCTTCCTTTGACTTAGTGTCTTTCTCAGACTGTGAAGAGATATTCTCCTTTCGACGCATGTCCTGCAGTAGACTACCATTCTAAGGTATTTCTCCTTTTTGTGTAGAGATGTCACCCTACAGGGAAGTATTTTACTCTATACAGTCAAACGATATGTTATTTAAAATACTTCCTTCTTTCTCTCAATCCTGATATGTGTCCAGTACTGCTATTTGACTTGCTTCTTCCTAAAATAGACTGAAAGAATTGACCTTTCCATGTCTTTAGATAAGTATATATATCATGAAAAGAGAAACAGAGCTTTCATGTTCTTTCTCAACAATAAATGTTTGCACGATTACATTAAATGCATTTGAATTTTAAATTTTGATGAGATAGTCGCCAGAATATTTGTGATAGTCGATTAGAGATGAATTTTATTTTGAATGATCGACTAAGTTCTCTTAGCTATTGTGATATCATAGGTGATAGCCTTTTGTCATAGCTGATAGTTTAAGTTATATGCATATAGTTGATGACGAGGTAAGATAGCTACTATTACAGTTCAACTTTATTCAAATAGGTAATCATTTAGTTATTTTATTATTGGGATAGCTGATATCCCAGCGACTATGTTGATAGATAGACATTAAAAGTTTGAGATAATCGATTGTCCAACGACTATGTGAAGATAGGCAATGTTGTTGTTCATGAGTTTTAAGTGCGCTTATGTAATTTGTTTCATGAGATAGTCGATATTGAGATAGGCGATGGGTGCACCTATGTTATCAATGTTTTAGCGACTATATGAGTTTAAGTGCACCCATGTCAATGTTCTACGTCTATGTGAGTTTAGCTCTTTTTCTAGCGACTATGTTAACAAGGTAGCTACAGATATGTTATTTTAAGCGACTATGTTATCATAGCGATTAAGTGAATGAGTTTCTTACTTTACAGTGCCTATATGAGGATAGCTTCATGATCCAGCGCCTATGTGAATGCTTCAATGCCTAAGTGAATGTTCTGTATGTCTGCACTTAAGTGGATTTATTGTGTGCCTAAGTGAAGCTTTTGGGTTTTAGCACCTATGTGAACTTTAACTTGATTCCTAACGCCTATGTGAATGAATTTTGAAGTTAGCTCCTTTTCGTAGGGCCTATGTTAAATATGCGCCTAAGTCAAAATTAGCTCCTGGAATGCGCCTAACTGACTTTATCTTTGAATTCTAACGCCTATGTGTACTTTTTGCTACTAAGTCTTAGAATTTTTATTTTTCTTATAAATAATCAGAGTTTTATCAGTTTTGTTATCACCAAAACTAATGTAATTAAGATAGTATTTGGATCTAGCTCACATATACTCAACAAGTTGATCTTACATGTCTCAGTGAACCTTTCTACTAGTTTTCTAGGACCAGCGACCCAACTGATTTCTACAATATCAGCTGATCAACTAGTCACACCAAGTGACCTTAATTTTTCCACAGGTGATTTCACACTTGACTAGTACTTCCAAAAACTAGCACCCCACTTGATTTCCACGGTATCAGCGAACCCAACCTAACACACCTAGTATTGGTATCCCAGAACAACAAATCCTCTAACTGTCAGGTAGATAGGTCACAAGTTTCCATAGATGCTTCTTAATGAGTAAACGGTGGACGTTATAATGCAAGAAATAAAAATAACTGATAGACAGAGAGCAGGATGACAGAGAATGTCATTGAAGCGTAGCTTCCTCCTCTTGATTTCTTCTCGAGATAAGAGACTTTATAGATCTTGCTTTCAAAGTGGTGAAGTCTCCCCTTAGGCATGGATGGACAAGAAGCTGTGCTCAGGGATCGCTTTGAATACAGGAAGGTGCCTAGAGACGATTGATCATTTGGCTCATTTAGATTATTCAAGGATGGATTCTTCTTTGAGCTTTGTGGTATTTATAAACTCAAGCTTCTTCGTATCCATTAGATACTGTTGTGCCCCGGCGTATTTTGACGAAGATAAATCGTCCTGCTCAAAGTCTAATTTGCATTGCATATCTTTTTATGAATGTGAGTCAATTTGATTGGTCACATGAATGGCCATCCTTGAGTAGAAATTGAAATGCTTATTCACTTAATCAATTTGGTCTTGCTTTTAATGGATTGTGTGAGTTCAGCTAGTCTTGGACTGCATGTTAAATTCATGTAAATTGATAAGATATCAAGGTAGTTAAGGGTTGATTGAATCATATCTGAAATGGGTTTTCTATGCATGAATCTAATTTGATATGTGAGCTTGTGCTGCGAATGAATTGAAAGACCATGTTTTATTCTCATAGGTGAAGTATCACATGGCTTCTTATAGCAGGTTGAAGGAACTTTAACAAACTGTTTGTGTATTTCATTTGGATTGATTAAAGAAAAATTGACAAGAATGGATTTGGGTACATAGTGCAGGTTCATGTTCAAATTGCTCTCAATCTGTTGGATCCATGGTAAGAATTTTTTTTGAATGTATTCCAGTTGCCTAGATTGGGGTTGTTGCATATTTCACAAAATCTGGGCTTTATGAACTTCGGTCGACCGGCCCTTCCACTTAGGTCGACCGAATTTCCCAGCGCTATTGGAATCAAACCCTGAAAAAGTTCGGTCGACCAAACCCCTGGCTTAGGTCGACCGAAATTCCCAGAGCTCCCTGGAAAAAATCCTTCGACTGGTCGACCGAATACGGCGAACGACCCAATATCGTTAAGTCCGAAACTCATCTAAATGGGATCCATTTGGATTCAAACTTGACCCTAATACCCTTAGGGCATTCATACATATGTAAGACTCATTTTGAAGGGTTTTCTCTGTTGGGCATTTAAGTCATTTTGCATTCCTTTTCATTGGGTATATGTAGCCTGCGATTTTCATACGATGCCTATCTTTCAAGGGCTAATTGTTTTCATTCTTTTGCAGTAGAAGGAAGAGGAGGGTCGCACCATCGAAGGAGGAGGAGGAAGAGATGCTGTAGGAGGTCATCTACGACCTATTCTTCATGATCTTTTCTCTTGAGCATTTCCTGCACGACTGGTCTCACTCCACTCCGAGGATCAAGCTCCAAAAGCACCCTACCATTACGATCGACGGGATTTATTGGAGATCTGAGGGGGAACTCTTGAACTTTCATTCCTATACTTTTATTTGAGCATAGATTGATATCTGGACTAGTTACTGTATTTTTCATTTTCCAAATCTTTATACAGTGGGCGGAGCATCGTCTCCGAGTGTGCGTGTTTTCTCGTCTTTGTGCGAGAATACGCGTGTGTATGGGGCCGTTGTGCCCGTGTGTGTTTGTTTTGCTACCATTGTGCAGCGTGGTTAGTGGAATCCTCTCAAGTTGAGAGGGGTGGACGTAGAACTGTACTAGGTGCATCCGAACCACCAAAAAAATTCGTGTGTTGTGGTTTGCTATCTGTGTGATTGTCACTTTACATTGTCCATCTTGATTGCGTGTGTGATGCGGTGAGTGGAGAGTTTTATATATATATATATATATAATATATGCGCATTTCACACTTTGTCCGAGTGGTTCGTACAAATTGTCATTGGAGAGCTGTGAGATCTCGCTTGATATTCAATCTATTAATCCTTTTTGTTTTTAGATTAGAGTGTTTTATAATCTCATCCAATCATCACAGCACCTAGTTTTTAAAAAGGGGGTGCAATCAATGCACCCCCCTCTTGCTTGCATTCCTAATCGAGCCAACAATTGGTATCAGAGCCTTGGCTCTATTTTATTTTGAAACCTCGCGGTTTAGAGTGATCTGTTAGGAATGGCTAACAAAGGGTTGATGCCCGAAGGGCATTCTATACACAGGCCTCCCTACTTTGATGGAAATAACTATAGTTATTGGAAAAATAGAATGATGATTTTCCTCCGTGCTCAAAGTCATGAAATATAGACTATTGTTAAGAATGGTCCATACACTTTACCCCCAGATGAGGAGCAGTGGAATGATGATCATATAAAGAAGTCTACTATGAATTTCAATGCTTTAAATATTATTCAGTGTGCTATTCACCCGACTGAATATGCTCGTGTTTCTATGTGAAGCAGTGCGAAAGATATGTGGGATAAGCTGAGATTGATTTATGAAGGAACCTCAGAGGTTAAGGAGACGAAAGCAAATATGCTTATCCGAGATTATGAGTTGTTTCATATGAAGGGCGAGGAAACGATCTTCGAGATGTTTGCACGTCTTATGGAGATTACAAATGGACTGAAGTCACTCGGGAAGGATTTCAAGGATATCGACTTGGTCAGAAAGGTGCTGAGGTCCTTGTCACCCAGTTGGCACACCAAGGCAATTGTGATAGAAGACTCAAAGGATCTATCAACACTTTCATTGGATGAACTCATATGGTCCTTAATGGCCTACGAGATAAATATCAAGAGGACAGAAGAGGACACGAAGAAGAAGAAGCCAATTGCTTTGAAAGCAAACCCAGACCCAATCTCAAGCCAGGAGGATTCCACGGACGACACAGATGATGAAGAAGTCGCCATGCTTACAAGAAAGGTCAGACAGTTTCTGTGTCAAAGAAGGTGGTTTCGTGGAAAGTTTAGGAAAGGAAAGAAGCAATTCAAGCAGAAAAATGAACCATCCAAACTGACTGAAATCATGTGTTATGAGTGCAAGAAAATGGGGCACATGAGAGGTGAATGCCCCGAGTTGCAGAAAAAGGCCAAGAAGGATAAGGGGAAAAAGCCAAAGGCCATGAAGGCCACTTGGAGTGATGAGGACGAGGACGAGTCCACATCTGAAGAAGAAGAAAATATTGAGAAGATTGTCAAGAGCTTGTGTCTTATGGCACAAGAGGATCATGAACAGGTAACTTCTGACTCTGAGCTAATTACAAATGATCAATGGCAATTGGCATATGAATATTTGTATGAAAAATACACGAGGATCAGAAGTGAAAATAAAAATCTAAGGAAGAAAATTCATGAGATTGTTCATTCGTCCAACTCTTGTGAAAAATGTAGTTTGTTTGAAATTCAAGTTCAAAATTTCAAAAATGCTAATGAAACTCTTGAATCAAGATTGACTTTGTTTGAAGATGAAATTTCTTGTTTAGAGGTAGAAAAATAAAGTGCATTCAAACTGAAAGAAGAAATTCAAGAGAAGAATGAAATGTTGGAAAGGGAGCTAAATGAATTGAATGTGAAAATGAGTGAGTGTGAGAAAGTCAAGGTCGAAGTAGAGAACAAAGTTGAATCACTCATCACAGAATTGAATGAGATGAAAGTGGCTCATGAAAACCTGTTGAAGGTGAAAGAAAATCATGTTAAGAAAAATTCACATTTTATGCATGGCAATACAAATGCTTTCCAATACAATATCAAAGACTCACAAAATCATGGAGAGTGTTCACACACACACACAAAAACACAAAATGTTCATTCTCAATTCCCCTCTGCATCTAGGAGTGTAAATAAAAGAAATAATTTTAGTACAAAAGGACCCACTTATTTTTAGTGTGGGAGAATAGGACATGACATGTATATATGCCAATTGATGAAGTTTGATGATGACTTATTCTTGAGAAAATACAATCATACCTTGATGAGTGCTAACACCAGGGGACCAAACTTTACTTGGGTACCCAAATCAAAATGAGAATAGTTGTTTGTTCTTGCAGGTCTACATGAAGTTTGATGTAGACCTTGATGACATGTATATATGCCAATTGATGAAGTTTGATGATGACTTATTCTTGAGAAAATACAATCATACCTTAATGAGTGCTAACACCAGGGGACCCAAGTTTACTTGGGTACCCAAATCAAAATGAGAATAGTTGTTTGTTCTTGCAGGTCTACATGAAGGCAATGGAAAATAAATGGTAGCTGGACAGCGAATGCTCCAGGCACATAGCTAGAAATAAAGAACTTTTTGCAGACCTAGCAGATAAAGATGGAGGTGTGGTAATTTTTGGTGGATAGGACAGAGGTAAAATAATTGATATTGGGAGAGTTGGTAAGGATCTCAACCACTGCATTAAAGATGTTTTGCTTGTTAGAGGTCTGAACCATAATTTATTGAGCATCAATCAACTTTGTGACAAAGGTCACAAGATCATTTTTGAATCGTCTCACTGCTCTATCATTGATGCAAATACTCATGAAATTAAATTCATAGGTGTGAGAAGTGATAATACTTATCATGTTGATTTCAGTGAACTTGCTTCTGAAAATCTGTGCTTAGTTGCAAATAAAACTGATGATGTGTGGTTGTGGCATCGCCGTTTAGGGCATGCTGGTTTTAATGTCATTAGGAAGTTGAATATAAATAATTTAGTTAGAGGTCTTCCATGCTTAAATTTTGAAAGTTCAAAAATCTGTGAAGCATGTAAGAAAGGAAAACAAACCAGAGTTTCTTTCAAGTGCAAAAATATTATTTCCACTGAAAAACCCCTACAATTGCTACATTTTGATTTGTTTGGTCCCTCCAGGACACACAGTCCTGGAGGGAAACTATGGCTTTGTTATTGTTGATGATTTTTCTAGATATGCATGGGTGTTATTCTTGGATAACAAAAGTGATACATTCAAAGAATTTGCTGATTTTTGTATGAAAGTTCAAAATAAAAAAGGCAACTCTATTCAGATAATTCAGAGTGACCATGGAAAGGAATTTGACAACTCTGAGTTTGATGAATTTTGTAAGAAGCAGGGGTATGAACATCATTTTTCATCACCAAGGACCCCACAACAAAATGGAGTGGTCGAGAGAAAAAATAGAACGCTCGTGGAGATGGCGCGTACCATGTTGGCAAAAAATGGTCTTCCACGGTACTTTTGGGCAGAAGCTGTCAACACTGCTTGTTACATCACGAACCGAGCAATAGTAAGACTGATCCTTAAGAAAACTCCCTATGAGCTATACAAAGGTAAGAAACCGAACATAACTCATTTCAAGCCATTTGGATCCACTTGCTATATCTTAAACAATGGTAAAGATAATCTGGAAAAATTTGATGCTAAAAGTGATAGAGGAATTTTCCTTAGGTATTCATTAACATCTAGGGCTTACCGAGTGTATAACTCTAGATCTCTAGTAATCGAGGAAAGTCCTCATGTTGTGGTAGATGAGTTTACTTTGAGAAAGTCAAATGATGTCGAACATTTTCTTGTTTCAGGTGAAGGTGAGAATGAGAAAGGAGAGTCTAGCAAACAAGGTGAGGTAAAAAGTCAAGAAAAGGAAGAGCAGAAAGAACAAGAAGAGGAGTCGATACAGCAGACCCTTCCACGCCAATGGACAACTCATAAGGATCATCCTCTGGAGAATGTAATTGGTGGTGTGGATGAAGGAATACAGACACGGGCTTCAATCAGGGAAGTTGAACTTCATGATAATCTTGCATTACTTTCCAATGTTGAGCCTAATTCTATAGAAGATGCTCTTAATGATAATTCTTGGGTTCTCGCCATGCAAGAAGAACTGCACCAATTCCAAAGGAATCGGGTGTGGTTCCTCGTGCCCCGGTCTGATGATCATCCCATAATCGGAACTAAGTGGGTTTTTCGAAACAAACTTAGTGAAGATGGGGTGATTGTAAGGAATAAGGCAAGATTGGTAGCCAAGGGCTACTCCCAAGAATTTGCTATTGATTTTGATGAATCTTTCACTCCTGTGGCTAGATTAGAGACAGTAAGAATTCTTCTTGCTTATGCATGTCACAGGAACATCAATCTTTTTCAAATGGACGTCAAGAGTGCCTTCCTCAATGGAGTCGTCAAGGAAGAAGTATACGTGGAGCAACCGCCGGGCTTCGAAGATGAAAAATTTCCGGATCACGTCTACAAATTGGACAAGGCACTGTGTGGGTTAAAACAAGCTCCTCGGGCATGGTATGATCGTTTAAGTTCATTTTTGATTGATAATGGCTTTAAATGAGGTAATATAGACCAAACATTTTTTATGAAGACTTGTGATGAACATGCTTTAATTGTGTAAGTTTATGTAGACAATAGAATTTTTGGAGCCACGAACATTAAAATGAATGATGATTTTGCCCAACTTATGCATGGAGAGTTCGAGATGAGCTTGATGGGCGAGTTGAACTTCTTCTTGGGGCTTCAAATAAAGCAACTGGATGATGGTTTTTTTACAAATCAAAAGAAGTATACTCAAGAAATTCTAAAAAAGTTTTAATTAAAGAATGCCAAACCGTTTGCTACACCAATGTCCACTTCACTCAAATTGGAAGATGAGAAAGGTAATGTCGTTGATCAAAAGCTTTTTAGGGGTATGATAGGTTCATTATTATATCTTACTGCTAGTAGGCCTGACATTCATTTTAGTGTGTGTCTCTGTGCAAGATATCAATCCTGTCCCAGGGAATCTCATTTGTCGGTCGTGAAGAGAATTTTCAAATATTTGAATGGAACACTTGACCTTGGTTTGTGGTATCCTCAAAATAATTCATGTGATTTACTTGCATACACTGATTCTGATTATGCTAGATGCAAAATGGATCGTAAGAGCACAAGCGGTCACTGTCAGTTTCTAGGGGGCTGCTTGGTTTCATGGGCCTCAAAGAAATAACACTGTGTGGCTTTATCAACTACTAAAGCTGAATATGTGGCTATAGGCAGTTGTGCGTCCCAAGTACTCTGAATCCAACACCCGTTGTTAGATTTTGATATTTGCTTAAAAAACACTCCCATCATGTGTGATAACGCTTCTGCAATAAATCTGTCCAAAAATCCTGTCCAACACTCTCGCACAAAGCACATAGAAGTTAGACACCACTTTATTAGAGATCACATCAATAAAGGTGATTTTGAGTTAACTTTTGTAGATACAAAACAACAACTTGCAGATATGTTTACAAAGCCTTTGAATTTTGATCAGTTTGTTTTCCTTAAGAGAGAATTAGGTGTGTGCAAATTAGATATCTAAAATCTTTTTGATGCATTAGTCTGTATATACTTTCACTCACTAACATACTGGTTTACTTTCTTGCACATAAGGAGTCTTCCATTGCATTTAGGTTTCAATGTTTTCTTTAATGTGCATAATACACTGAATAACATCTAACCTTCATGCATATCTTTATTCCTTTGCATTAGCATGTACATAACTTCATATATCTTATACTTGTGTGCTTGAATGCCATGATTTCCGGTATATCAAATTACGATTGTGGAAGGTTGGATTATATCCAGCTGGAAGCTTTCCTCATGCATGACGGTAGTCTTCGGACCTACGTTCTCCGCCACGTACCGGTAATCAACTTGTGTGAAAATTTTATCTCAATACATGTTTGAGTGTATATAACATATCACCCTTCTTTTTGATTCCTCCTATGACCTTTTTCCTTGCTAAATAAAATTACATTGATCTAGACATGTTTGTTACAAGGCACATATTAAGAGGGAGGTTTTACTTTTAACTGTGCATACATTTAGGGATAGACATAATAGTGATTAGACTAATTCATCTCTTACATTCAGTACAATCTCTCACACAATTTTCACTTTTGAGATAAATGACTCTATTTAATAAGGATTTCAATTATTCCACTCAACACTTTTGAGGGCACTTGATTCCCTACATATATAGTAGTCGCATGACTCGTGAGGAAAACGCTGTCAACCCCACAAAAATTTTGAATAAGTGTGATTTGACACTTAGTAGCCCGGAACCCCCCCAGAAACAAAGAAGGAAACTCGCGTCGAAAAGTGAAAATAAATCCACAACAAAAATAAATGACGAAACTGAGTAACCGAAAGTGCCTCTGAAACAAAAGGTACGACTTGTTTCAAAAGGTTAGTCATTTTTTTATATTTAAAACTTTTTTAGGAGTTGTGCGTAGCTACCAAAAGTCGAGCACTGTGTATGAAAATGTAGGGAGGAGAGGTTCTTTCCAGTGTTCTTCAAAAAATCTGATAATCCATATTGCTATGGATATCATGTCTCATCTTTCACATACTCACTTCGGATTGATTGTGTGAATGTACTTTCTGAATCATTCTGTAGTACCATCATTTTGTAAGCACGACCTTCTTAGGATTATTCATGGACATAATGTTCATAAATCAAAAGCATTGTTCTTAACCTGTCCATACAGACTTGCTTGATTCTATATCTTACTATGGATGCTTGTGTGCATGTGTGATCATCTATTCCTCTTCCCATGCTTTACAATGAGTTAAATGTACATATGAGGCATTACATGTTATTTCCATCTTTGTTCATCCCCCATTTGACTTTGACAAAAAGGGGGAGAAATAAATGGTCCTTGCATGTATTGTGAATGGTTGTTGAATATGGTTGTTGAAAAACAAAAATATGATTTGAAATGCTATGGTTATCAGATTTCAAAATGATTATTTCAATGGGTGATGTTTGACTCGTCTCATTCATGCAAATCTTTGTGAAAATCCAAGGAGTTTTGTCTTCGTCCAAAAGGGCGAGATTATTGTGCCCCGACGTATTTTGACGAAGACAAATCGTCCTGCTCAAAGTCTAATTTGCATTGCATATCTTTTTGTGAATGTGAGTCAATTTGATTGGTCACATGAATGGCCATCCTTGAGCAGAAATCGAAATGCTTATTCACTTAATCAATTTGGTCTTGCTTTTAATGTATTGTGTGAGTTCAACTAGTCTTGGACTGCATGTTTAATTCATGTAAATTGATAAGATATCAAGGTGGTTAAGGGTTGATTGAATCATATCTGAAATGGGTTTTCCATGCATGAATCCAATTTGATATGTGAGCTTGTGCTGCGAATGAATTGAAAGACCCTATTTTACTCTCATAGGTGAAGTATCACATAGCTTCTTATAGCAGGTTGAAGGAACTTTAACAAACTGTTTGTGTATTTCATTTGGATTGATTAAAGAAAAATTGACATGAATATATTTGGGTACATAGTGCAGGTTCAGGTTCAAATTTCTCTCAATCTGTTGGATCCATGGTAAGGATTTTTGTTTGAATGTATTTCAGTTGTCTAGATTGGGGTTGTTGCATATTTCATAAAATCTGGGCTTTCTAAACTTCGGTCGACCGGCCCTTCCACTTAGGTCGACCGAATTTCCCAGCGCTGTTGGAATCAAACCCTCAGAAAGTTCGGTCGACCGAACCCCTGGCTTAGGTCGACCGAAATTCCCAGAGCTCCCTGGAAAAAACTATGAAAAAGTTTGGTCGACCGATCCCTTCGATCGGTCGACCGAATATGGCGAACGACCCAATATCGTTAAGTCCGAAACCCTCCTAATTGGGATCCATTTGGATTCAAACTTGACCTTAATACCCTTAGGGCATCATACATATGTAAGACTCATTTTGAAGGGTTTTCTCTGCTGGGCATTTAAGTCATTTTGCATCCCTTTTCATTGGGTATATGTATCCTGTGATTTTCATACGATGCATATCTTTCAAGGGCTAATTGTTTTCATTCTCTTGCAGTAGAAGGAAGAGGAGAGTCGCACCATCGAAGGAGGAGGAGGAAGAGATGCTGTAGGAGGTCATCTACGAGCTATTCTTCACGATCTTTTCTCTTGAGCGTTTCCTGCACGACTGGTCTCACTCCACTCCGAGGATCAAGCTCCAAAAGTACCCTACCATTCCGATCGACGGGATTTATTGGAGATCTGAGGGGGAACTCTTGAACTTTCATTCCTATACTTTTATTTGAGCATAGATCGATATCTGGACTGGTTACTGTATTTTTCATTTTCCAAATCTTTATACAGTTGGCGGAGCATCGTCTCCGAGTGTGCGTGTTTTCTCATCTTTGTGCGAGAACACGCGTGTGTGTGGGGCCGTTGTGCCTGTGTGTGTTTGTTTTGCTGCCGTTGTGAAGCGTGGTTAGTGGAATCCTCTCAAGTTGAGAGGGGTGGACGTAGGGCTGCACTACGTGCGTCCGAACCACCTAAAAAATTCTTGTGTTGTGGTTTGCTATCTGTGTGATTGTCGCTTTACATTGTCCGTCTTGATTGCCTGTGTGATGCAGTGAGTGGAGAGTTATATATATATATATAATCTGTGCACATTTCACACTTTGTCCGAGTGGTTCATACAAATTGTCGTTGGGGAGCCGTGAGATCTCGCTTGATATTCATGCTATTAATCCTTTTTGTTTTGAGATTAGAGTGTTTTATAATCTTATCCAATCATCACAGCATCTAATTTTTAAAAGGGGGGCACAATCAATTCACCCCCATCTTGCTTGCATTCCTGATCGGGCTACATTTGCCTTCAACGGTCCAAACCTAGTCACAATGTTCGGCGGTTCAAGTTGTATAGAGTTTGGAGCTCTGCTGTGCCATGATTTCTCTGTCTACATATCTTCCTTTTATGTGTTGTCAGTCTCTGTCTCTACTGCAGGCATATTCTGTACACTTACGTAATATGTTTCTTTTATACAGAGTTATTACAGTGATATGAGATAAAATAAATATATTTGAAATACAGAGCGCATGTATGGATTTTATAATCATAAAGTAAATCAGAACTCTAACATAAAATATATCTCACTCTATGATATGACAAGACCTATTGAGCACACAATATTTTTATATTACACGTGAGAAGTATAAAATGTCCCTACGGGTATATTGTAATAAATGTGGGCCGTATTCAGACGGTCAACAGGTCAGTGCCTACTATTTGATATGGAGACTATTGTCTAAGTTTTACACTTAGTCATTATGTTACATGATTCGTCTGAATTTATATATGGGTGATTCAAGTGTTGTTATTTTTCATTTAACATTTTAGGTAAAACATGGCCTAAAATGTATTCTATCATCCAGAGTCTATATAATGGTGCTACATCGTCCAATTTTCCACTTGAATGTAAGTGTTATCGTTTATTTTTATACTAGGGCACTATGCAACCTAATTTTGAGAATTGGACTAAAGCGTTTGTTGTAGGCGATGTATCATATAAGATTTATCTTAGATGTTGAATCGTCTATTTTTTTTGTGATATCACCTATTTTTATTTTTTAGACGATGTATCGTTGAACTTTTTGCTTAAATGCTTCCGTCTACTTTTGTATTGTCAAATTTTTAACTTTAGACGGTGTATCACCTACTCTTAAGATTCGGATAAAAGAAACTCTTTTTGTGTGGTGCATCGTCCAACTTTTTAACTCAGATGACGTGTCGTCTAAGTTTTCTCATTCATTTACTTTTATATTTTAGGTAGTCCTCCATTTATTTTTAAATTTTGAGTGATCAATCATCCAACTTTAACTTTTAAATGGAAGGATATTATTTTCTCTAAGTTTAAATCGTGGACGAACTATAATTCAAGTTTGATTTTTTAGGTGGAACTACTGAGACGGAATCTTTTGCCTTCGAACATAGATGTTGCATTGTCTAACTTTCTAAAATAGATGATGCTTCTATTTTAGGTAGAAAGGTTTTGTCGGCGTAATTTTATTCTAAGTTATAGACTTAGACACAATAGCGCCTAATTTCGCCTAATTTTCCCAGATTTAAAATAAGTCATATTTTAAGCTAAGTATTTGAGAGAGGTGAACGAGATTAAAGTTACAATTTAAGTTAGCCAATCTGAGATATTAAATATATTTATTTTGTCAAAAAAATAAGATATTTAAAATGTATTTATTTTATCATAAATACAGTAATTAAATTATGAGAAAATGACATTTTCCCAACAGAAGTATAATCTATCTGAAGAGGCGAAATCTTGCGCTGTGTCCTGAGCGGGCTGTGGATCACCAGAAGATGAACTGCAAGACAGGGAAACGTATCAGAGGGCCTAGGGGGTTTCCCTGGGGAAAAACCCTCCGATGGTTAAGTCAGTAGAGCTGTGGTGGAAGCAATAATGGGGAGGAGAAAAATTAGTGCGCGAGATTCCTCTCCACCAGAGGGGTGAAGCGGACTGTGCTCAAGAGTTTGGGTGTATGAGTGCCTTAATGGCCCTTTTCTCCATACCTTCCACCGGAGGGTATCCCTGGTTTAAATAGTACGCCGCCTTCAGGAGTCCTGCAAGCTGAGGAGTTTCCGGCGGGAGTTACGTCCTCAACGTGGGTTTTCATGGCCTTATCGTGGGAATGTTATCGCCTCGAAGTCCGGCGGCTTCTTGATTCCCCTGTCCGTTGGGGACTCTTAACGGCAGCACGAACGGATAATATCCGGTCTGGCCGAGCTTCTGAAACGCCAGCCCTGTCCGGGCGATGAGCATAGCTCGGCGAAAGAGGAGTTGGATAGGTCGGCGAATGCCTGTCTCCTCCGGGCGGGGAAACGGCTTGGGCCGGACCCTCCTTGTGTCCTGACCATTACTCGGGCCCTCCGAGCCTAGGGGCCGCCGGGGAGAGTTGGTTCCTCGAGTGTTTGTTCATTGGGCTTTTCTTTCCTAAGTGGGCCCTGTGGGCTGTCACTCAGGTGAGCTTGCCTCGTTGGACCCTGTTGGGTCTTGTTGGGCTGCTCTTTGAGTGGGCTGCAGAAATTCCCCTCTCCACTTGTCCCCCTCCTACTCCCGAGCCATGAAGGCTCGGTCGAGTAGTTTTTGAGGCTTTGGACCTGCGTGGCTCAGGTGGGTGGAATTCTGTTGGCGTTATGGAGCCACGTGTAGTGGTCGCCTGGGCCCGTAATGTTGATCCTGACGGATTTGAAATGAAGGGGCCCCCCTTTTCTCGGAGCACGGAACGACGCGCCGCCTTCCTTCAGGGTTTTATAGGCGTTGGGCGCTGTTCGTCGTTCTAGGCTTCTCAGGGTTTTAGGCTTTCCTTAGTTTCTTTGCTTCTGGGGCTCCTTGATGCGCCGTGAGAGCACAGTGGAGACGCAAAGTCTTGCGGCGGCGTTTGAGGAGTTGGCGAGGGTAACCGCGGAGACGGTCCGGCAACTTCCTTCCCCCCCGGAGTCTTCGAGCTCGCGCGAGGGATCATCTTCCAGCTCGATGGCGGATCTGCCTTCGGACATCGAGCAGGTGAGGCGGGAGCCCGTCCCCAATTGCAGTGAGTTGGGGGAAGCCGAGGTGAGGAAGCTGGAGCATCGTTTTCGCTTGCCTCTCAGGTACAGCTTTGCTGCCGCCGCCCCGTATGAGACGAGTCTTGACAGCCGTACGGGGCACATTTGCACTTTTCTTCTGGCTTGGAAGAGTGGGTTCCGCCTTCCCTTCGAGCCTTTTGTACTTAAGCTTCTCAAGTTTTTCCGGATGGCGCCTATTCAGTTGGTGGCCAACTCGTATCTCCTTCTCTCTGCCTTTCAGATTCTCTGTCGTCAGCACGACATTTTTCCTTCCTTGGACCTCTTTCACTATTTTTTCGAGTTGAAAGCGCACCCGTCGGCGGGGAAGGGCTTCTACTTTATCTAGGCGAGGAGGAACAGGAGTTGCATCTCACTCGCAGCGAAGGACTCCTCGCACAAGGGGTGGAAGACCCAATTCTTCTGGGTGAAGGCGGAGGCGACGGACGAGTCTTGGAGATGTCTGGTTTCGCCCAATTTTCATCCGAATCTTCCCCCTCGCCAGGAGGAGTTCCCTCCCCACGTGGAGCGGCAGGCCGCTCGTCTGCTGGATAACCGCCAGTCGACCGAGGAGCTGGTGACGCCGGAGAACATCGAACGGTGTTTTCTTACGCGGTTGACGTCGATAGGTACCGCTCTCGAGGTTCTTCTCCTGGGGTGGTAGTTACTTTCTTTCTCCTGACCGGGTCTTCTTTCTTTGTTGCAGACGTGAGGCGGGAACCTCTGGAGGAAGCTGCTGAGGTCATTGATCTGGGAGATGACTCGGCGGCCGACGAACCAGATGCTTCTGCGGGTCGCGCCCAAGCCTGAGATAAGGGCAAGGGGGTGGCCCCCGAGGGATCTTCACGACCAACTGGTACGAAGCGCAAGGATCCCACGGCGGGAAAGTTGCGGGAGGCCGCGAAGGTCAGGAAACGGGCCAAGAAGGCAGGTCTTCCTTCTATCGCCGGGGTGACTCCGGCTCGGCGGCGCTCCCTTCTCGGGGGCAAGATGGGGCCGACCCCTCGGGGCCAGCTCCCCCACCTGCCAGGCGAGAGGGGGCCGAGGAGACCGGGGGCCCTTCAGAGGGCGGCGATGGGTCGGCTCTCCCCCCCACGGGGGTAGAGGGGGTCGATGTCGAGGTAGTTGACGCTAAGACCGGGGGATCGGTCGGAGGCGGTGATGTCTCGGTCGACGAGGTGCGGGCCGAGACAGGCAGGGCTGGGGGTTCGCCCGCGAGGGCGTTGCAGCCCCAGGTGCGTGAAGCTCCCGGTGCGGTCGGTCCCGCGGCGCCGGTCGAGGTTGGGGGTTCGCCCAGGGAGGCGTCACAACCCCAACCTACCGTGGTGCGCGAGGCGGTCAGCTCCGTCACTCGGGCAGAGCCTTCTGGCGGGGTGCCCAGTGGCGGAGCGGTTCCCTCTGCCGGAGCCCTTGGAAAGGCTCGGTATTACGGGCTACCTGTATCGGGTCTGCCGGTCGATCGCCGCAAGGACGAAGGGGGGAGAAAGGTGCAATAACCCCCCCCCCCCCGGGATCCTTGATGTTCTGATGGAGGGCGGCCTGGTCATAGCTCGGTCAGCGGCTTTGATGTCGGAGGCGCACGCCCGGACGGAGGCGGAGCGGTCGAAACTCGCCTGGACCCTTGGAGGATGCGAAAGGAAACTTGCCCGACTCAAGGGGGAGCATGAGGGGCTCCGGCAAGAGTTTTCCGCGTTCCGGGTGGTGGCGCGGGCGAGCCGACTGGAAGCCGGGGTGCTGACCGAACAGCTCGCCAAGACCCGAGAGTCTCTTGAGAGGACAAGCCGATCCCTGGAGGAGGAGCGTCTGCGTCGCCTCGAGCTAGACAATCGCTGGGAGCTCGAACGCGCCGAGCTGCTAGATCGGGCGGAGGTGGCGGAGCGCCTCCGCGCTGAGGCTGAGGTGGACCTGGCCCGGGCGGAGGAGCGTGCGAGCAAAGCCGAGCGGAGGATGGTCGAGGTAGAGGAGCGTCTGGCGAGGGCGGAGGAGCGTGCGGCCGAGGCGGAGCGGGCTCGGGTCGAGCTCGTCGAAAGGGCGGGGCAGATCGAGGTGGAGGTGATCGAGCGCTATAGGAGCTCGGATGCTTACTCGGCCGACCTGCTGGAAGCCGCCCTACCCTATTACGAGGTAGCACTTCGCCGGGGCGCCCGAAAGGGGTTCAAGCAGGGCTATCGCCGGGCGGTAAACTACGCCGACGAGCAAAACTCCGCGATCGAGTTCCCCTTTGGCCAGCGCTATGACTCGGATGAGTCGGTTTCTTGCTCCTCATCGTCGGTCGGGGAAGATTCGGAGGGGTCGCCTCCATCGGGGTCACCGGCTCCGGGCGTTTCGGGAGGGCTCATGACCGAGACAGTTCTCGCCCAGGCGAGGTCAGTGTCCGAGCCGGCCGTCACCGAAGGTGCTGGGGATGACGCGTCCCCTTCCGCCGTTCTCGAGCGTTAAAGTGGGCCCGAGACCTGATGTATTTTGCCTTGTTTCGCCTCTTTCCCTTTTTGTCTCTCTTTCCTCTTTTTAGAGAGTTTCCTTTTTGTGTGATAATGAACGACTTACTCAGTTTGAGTACCATCTTTGCCGTGATTTGGTTGGCGTATCTGGAGTAGTTGGGAGGTGCCGATATGTTCTGCGCGGTTTTCGCATGCTGATTTGGTAGACTTTTGACGGGGCGTCCTTTCGTTCCTTCACGCTTTGAATGCCAGGCCGCTTCGTGAATCCCGCTAGGGCGGGAAACGAGGAGTTGGAGGTGACTATTCAGGGGAGAAATCCTTTGGCGTGTTTTCGAGGGGGGGGGGGTCATTTAAGGTGTGTAGCCTCCTTTGGCCTATAAGAAGGACCGAAAGGCGCCCTTTCCTCTTTACTGCTTGGGATTTTCTCTAACAGTCTTTCCTCACTCCTTCCTCTTCACTCTACGTTGTGCCGTTGCATTCAGAGCATGGAGGATCCTTTGGAGGGCGACGCCGCCGCCGCCGGGGAGCAGAGGGCTCTTGCCGTCCTAGCTTGTTGGATGGGTCCCACGGTCGCCGCGTGGGTTTGAGACGGGTCCGACGGTCGCCGCGCGGATCTGGAGAGGGCTTCGACGTGTGAGGGCACGGCTCTTGCCCTTTCTCAGTTCCGGCGTGGCTTCCGGGCGGGCGCCGAGGCGGAGGACGGATGGGGGTATCAGGGAAGCCTGCCGCCACTCCCCCTCTGCATGGGGGGGGAGGCGCATCAAGTTCCCTCCTCACCGAAGCCTTCCTCCATCTGCAGCCTCTTTTTCCCTCTTCTGCTCTTCATTTCTTTCACTCTTCGGGGGCTGCTTGCTCTCTCCTTCCTTCCAAGGAGTTGGCAGATTGGGAGAGGGGAGGCCTTCACGGCGCTCCTTTTTCTTGGTTGTTGCCAACTTGGGAGGTAGTCTTCCTCAACGTTTAAAGGTGGCCTCCCTTCTGCAGTCCCTCTGTCACCTTTGTCACGGGCCACTCGAGCCAACTGGCTCGACCACCTCTTGTCCGAGCCAGTTTCCACACGAGGCAGAGTCAGTGGCCGGACGCGAGGAGATCAAGACCGAGTCAGCCGAGCGATGGCCCCTTGAAGCGGTGTTGGACGGATTTTTGGTTTTTGCTATGTGATGTACTGGCATTTGCCTATCTGATGTACCAACAATTGTTTGAATGAATTGGAGAGGGAATTTTATTTCATTCAATCTTGCTATACAACTTTAGAAATAGAATCTGCGTAGTGTGGTCGCATTCCATGTCCGGGGAATGGGTTCCCCTTCCATTGTAGCTAGCCTGTACGCACCTTTCCCGAGCGTCTCGATCACTCGGTAGGGGCCTTCCCAGTTGGGGGATAGCTTGCCCGCCGCCTCCAATGGTCGAGAGGCTTCGGCCTTCCTGAGGACGAAGTCCCCCGGTTGGAACGTCTGTCTCGGACCTTGGCGTTGTAGTATCGAGTGAGGCGGTGCTGGTACTCCGTTGCTCGGACGTTCGCGATCTCTCGGAGTTCGTCTGCCAGGTCGAGGTTCTCGAGCAACTTTTGCCCGTTTGCCTCGAGTGAGAAGCTGATCACTCGGAGAGACGGATTGGCGATTTCTAATGGAACGACGGCTTCGGTGCCATATACCAACTGAAAAGGGCTTTCACCGGTTGCCGTCTTGGGGGTTGTTCGGTGCGACCATAGTACACTAGGCAATTCCTCGAGCCAGCTACCCTTAGCCTTGCCGAGTCTGATTTTTATGCCTTTTAAGATATTCTTGTTGGCATTTTCAACCAGCCCGTTGGCCTGAGGGTGGGCGACCGAAGTGAAGTGGTTGCGGATATTTAGGTCGGCGCATTTGTCTCGAAAATATCGAGAGTCGAATTGCCGACCGTTATCGCTTACTATCACTCGGGGGATGCCAAAGCGACAAATGATCGATTTCCAAACAAAGCCCCAAACGACTATCTCGGTGATCCTTGCCGTAGCCTCGGCCTCGATCCACTTGGTGAAGTAGTCGATGGCGACGATGATGAACTTCTTCTGGGACTGGGCCGTCGGGAATGGCCCAAGGATATCGATTCCCCACCGAGCGAAAGGGTAAGGCTCAGCTTGGGTGACAAGTTCCGTAGCCGGCTGATGGACCAAATGGTCGAACCGCTGGCAACGGTCGCACTGCCGTGCGTGAGCCGTGCAGTCGCGTTGCAGGGTGGGCCACCAGTACCCCTGCCGTAGCAGGATCCTGGCTAGCGGCCGACCTCCTGCATGCGCTCCGCACAGGCCTTGGTGAATCTCTTGGATGGCTCGGCTTGCTTCGTCGGGACCGAGGCACTTCAGGAGGGGACCGGAGAACGATCTTCGGTAGAGAGTGTTGTCAAGGATGACGAAGCGCCGAGCTTGATACTTCATTCGGCGGGCTTCCCGAGGGTCGGAGGGCTCTTGGGAGTCCTGTAGCCAGGACAGGTAGGGGGAGCGCCAGTCACTTGGAGTGGACGAGTCAACAGCGAGGAGCTCCGTGTCGATGCTTGGGCGCTCTAGCTCTTCTAGGAGGACCGATCGTGTACCTTCCGAGTCGAGGGAGGAGGCCAATCGAGAGAGGGCGTCCGCCCGAGAGTTTTGCTCCCGAGCTATCCGGACTACCCCAAATTCCTCGAACTGTTGGGCCAGGCTCCGGACCAACTGAAGGTATTTGATCATGGGTGCCTCCCGAGCTTCATACTCACCGTTGACCTGACCTGCGACCAGCTGAGAGTCGGTGTGGATCCTGACTCGCTCGACCCCCAACCGTCGGGCCATGCGTGCTCCCGAGATAAGGGCCTCGTACTCGGAAGCATTGTTGGATGCCTGAAAGTTGAATTTCAAGGCGTACTGTAGCTCTATCCCTTCGGGGGACCTCAGGAGGATCCCCGCACCGCTGCCTGCCGAATTGGACGATCCATCGACGAACAGTTCCCAGGTTGGCCCGGTCGTGGTCGGAGGCCTGTCTTCGGCCGGGATGGTGCTTTCGACAATGAAGTCGGCGAGCGCTTGGCCTTTGATTGCTGATCGTGGCCGGTACGAGATGTCGTAGGCCCCGAGCATAATGGCCCATTTGACGAGTCGCCCTGAGGCCTCGGGGTGGGCCAGAATCTTCTTCAACGGCTCGCCGGTTAGCACGGTGATGGGGTGCCCCTGGAAGTAGGGTCGGAGGCGCCTTGCGGAGGTAACCAACGCTAGCACGAGTTTCTCGGTTGCGGGGTACCTCTGTTCGGCCTCATTGAGCACCTTACTGGTGTAGTAGACCGGTCTTTCGATTCCCGAGTCATTTCTGACTAGGACCGAGCTGACCGTGGATGGCGTCGCCGAGAGGTAGAGCAGCAAGACTTCGCCTGGGACGGGCTTGGAGAGCACCGGTGGCGAAGCCAGGAACTTCTTAAGCTCGGCGAATGCTGTCTAGCATTCCTCATCCCATGCGAACGTAGCAGATGCTAGCTTGGGTCCCCTCATCAGTTTGAAGGAGGGCAAGCATCGTTCGGCCGCACGGGACAGGAAACGGCTGTGAGCGGCGACACGCCCTGTCAGACGCTGGACGTCTTTAACACACGTGGGCGGGCGCATGTCCAGGATGGCCTGGACTTTGTCGGGGCTGGCTTCGATCCCGCGCTGAGTGACCAGGAAACCCAAGAACTTCCCGGATTTTACTCCAAAGGCGCACTTGACGGGGTTGAGCTTCATGTTGTACTTCAGGAGGGTGCCGAAGGTTTCGGCAAGGTCGGTGAAGTGGTCTTGGGCCTTGGGGGTCTTGACGAGCATGTCGTCGATGTAAGCCTCAACGTTCCGACCTAGCTGTCCCTCGAACATGTGATTTACCAGTCGCTGATATGTGGCTCCAGCGTTCTTCAACCCGAAGGGCATCCGGGTGTAGCAATACACGCCGCAGTCGGTGATGAAGGCAGTCTTCTCGACGTCTTCTGGATTCATTCTGATCTGGTGATAACCCGAATAGGCATCTAGGAAGCTGAGTATCTCGTTACCCGAGGTTGAATCAACCAATTGGTCGATGCTCGGTAGCAGATAGCAGTCCTTGGGGGTAGCCTTATTCAGATCGGTGAAGTCCACGCACATTCGCCATTTGCCTGTGGTTTTTAGCACCGGGACGACGTTGGCTAGCCACGTTGGGTACCGGATTGGTCTGAAGAGGCCAGTCTCTTGTCCCTTGGTGACCTGCGCCTTGATGATCGCCTGCTTCTCGGGCGCATGCTTCCTTCTCCGTTGCTGTACGGGCCTCACGGTGGGGTCGAGGTTGAGCTTGTGCATCACGGTCTTCTCTGGTATGCCAGGGAGTTGATCATCGGACCAAGCAAAGACCTGAACGTACTCAGAAAGAAATTTCTTGTATTGCTGCTATTCCTTAGGTGGTAGGTCGGCTCCGATCCTTACTCCGAGGGCCGGGTCATCGTTTAGGAATACCGTTAGCAATTCGCCACCGGGCTCGGTGGTTACGGTCTTTCCTTCGATTCCCTTGGGGCCCTTATCCTTCCCGTCCGGCCTTGAGGCTTCCACCGAGATTGATGGAATCCTCGGTTCAAGATTCAAAATTTAAAAATTTGACGGGGATCGGCAATCAACTTCATCAACACAATCAAATGGCCAATCTATTTGTCTCATGATAAATGGGCCTCTTTATGGGCCTTATGGGTTATGTCCGTAGCAATTATGTAATAGTCCTTTCATATTTTTGTCTTTAAGTCTTCCAATAGAGTGTCTTTTAGTCTCCCCAAGAGAACTATAATGAGTAGACATTAAGTGTTTAGGATAGTGTCTTTTGGTCTCCCCAAGAGAACTATAATGAGTAGACATTAAGTGTTTAGGATAGTGTCTTTTGGTCTCCCCAAGAGAACTATAATAAGTAGACATTAAGTGTTTAGGATAGTGTCTTTTGGTCTTCTTTGAGAGTCTATAAAAGAGTCATGTATCTTTCATTTGAAAACAGTGAATGAAATCTTATTTTTGGAACCCCCATGTGATGCCCACGTAGGAGGGGCCCTCCCCTCCTTTATCTTCTTCCCCCCCCCCCTCTTTTAATTCCCATGGCCGTGAGTGCCTGTTCTTCCTTCCCTCTCCACGGGTGAGATGCCCAGTTCTTCCCTCCTTGCCACGGGTGTTGATGCCCTTCATTCCTCCCTTCTCCTCCAGCCACCAGCATCTTCCGCTCACCCCCACAGCTTGGCCGAACTTCCCGTTCCCCAGTTCCTCCTGTCTTCTAACCCAATCTTTCACTGCTGCGGCAGTCTACCTTCCTTGCCTCACCCTCTAAGCTTCTTCCTCCCGGCCACGCTATTACCTCATACGCCCACGCTACCTCCGTTCCCGTCATACACGCACTGCACCCCTTTCCACAGCCTCAAGACAACCCCCTGCAACCCCAACCACGTCCACCCACTATCCCCATAGCTTACACCCACAAACACCACCACTAAACTTAGCCCCCACTCCACAAGCCCATCCCAAACCCGCAGGCAGCTTCTGGCCCAATTTGCAGAGTAACTTCCAGCTCGTTCCAGGTGGAGTCTGCATCCAAGGTCTTCAGCAAAGTTGATCGTCCACAAGTCCTCTTCGCAAGCGAGTTGGAATCGTGTCGATCCGAGTTCGTGGCCGCCCACAAGGGACTTTCTTCCCCGACTGCGCAGAGAAGGCCTGACAGCGACCTGAAGCGGTTTGGGGCAGCAACCACGACCTCTTCTTGAAGGATTCAGGCTCCAGAATCTTCATCAAAGTTCTCCATCCTCAAGTCAGCTACCGGGATCAGAAGACGGAACCGCAATCAGAGGTCGGTGGCCAGAGTTACAAATTTTATACCCCGACGACCCCATTCTGCCTCCTGTCTGTCTCCTCCGACCAGTCCCCACTCAACGGGACCTGCACGTCCACACCGACATCCGACTGAGGCGAGACCAGTGCCGCTGGAAAGTAGTCGTCCCCACGATTCCAACGCCACCTGCCGCGCACCAAACGGAGTTCGGGGTTGCTCGTGGTGTCCCTGTCAAGCCGCTGTTCAGAAGCTGCCCCTGCACAGAACCAGAACGGGGTCCCCGCTCAGTCGTCCGTGGCGACCAGGTTCGGGCGGAACCAAAATTCAGAAAAATTGTGCTGTATCCCTACCCTGTTACGAAGCCAACGGCACCAACCGCGCCTCCGGCAAAATTCCAGAGTGCGATCCACAGCCACTTCAACAGCTGCTGGTCACAGATTCCAGAACCGGACAGAATCGACTTCGGCATTTGTTTCACATCAAGTGGTATCAGAGCTTAGGGAATCGGGCCGTCCCATCGGACCGAGATCCTGAGCTTTGAGGTTCGAGGTCGAACCTCCTCCAAGCGGAGGAGTATGATGGAATCCTCGGTTCAAGATTCAAAATTTAAAAATTTGACGGGGATCGGCAATCAACTTCATCAACACAATCAAATGGCCAATCTATTTGTCTCATGATAAATGGGCCTCTTTATGGGCCTTATGGGTTATGTCCGTAGCAATTATGTAATAGTCCTTTCATATTTTTGTCTTTAAGTCTTCCAATAGAGTGTCTTTTAGTCTCCCCAAGAGAACTATAATGAGTAGACATTAAGTGTTTAGGATAGTGTCTTTTGGTCTCCCCAAGAGAACTATAATGAGTAGACATTAAGTGTTTAGGATAGTGTCTTTTGGTCTCCCCAAGAGAACTATAATAAGTAGACATTAAGTGTTTAGGATAGTGTCTTTTGGTCTTCTTTGAGAGTCTATAAAAGAGTCATGTATCTTTCATTTGAAAACAGTGAATGAAATCTTATTTTTGGAACCCCCATGTGATGCCCACGTAGGAGGGGCCCTCCCCTCCTTTATCTTCTCCCCCCCCCCCTCTTTTAATTCCCATGGCCGTGAGTGCCTGTTCTTCCTTCCCTCTCCACGGGTGAGATGCCCAGTTCTTCCCTCCTTGCCACGGGTGTTGATGCCCTTCATTCCTCCCTTCTCCTCCAGCCACCAGCATCTTCCGCTCACCCCCACAGCTTGGCCGAACTTCCCGTTCCCCAGTTCCTCCTGTCTTCTAACCCAATCTTTCACTGCTGCGGCAGTCTACCTTCCTTGCCTCACCCTCTAAGCTTCTTCCTCCCGGCCACGCTATTACCTCATACGCCCACGCTACCTCCGTTCCCGTCATACACGCACTGCACCCCTTTCCACAGCCTCAAGACAACCCCCTGCAACCCCAACCACGTCCACCCACTATCCCCATAGCTTACACCCACAAACACCACCACTAAACTTAGCCCCCACTCCACAAGCCCATCCCAAACCCGCAGGCAGCTTCTGGCCCAATTTGCAGAGTAACTTCCAGCTCGTTCCAGGTGGAGTCTGCATCCAAGGTCTTCAGCAAAGTTGATCGTCCACAAGTCCTCTTCGCAAGCGAGTTGGAATCGTGTCGATCCGAGTTCGTGGCCGCCCACAAGGGACTTTCTTCCCCGACTGCGCAGAGAAGGCCTGACAGCGACCTGAAGCGGTTTGGGGCAGCAACCACGACCTCTTCTTGAAGGATTCAGGCTCCAGAATCTTCATCAAAGTTCTCCATCCTCAAGTCAGCTACCGGGATCAGAAGACGGAACCGCAATCAGAGGTCGGTGGCCAGAGTTACAAATTTTATACCCCGACGACCCCATTCTGCCTCCTGTCTGTCTCCTCCGACCAGTCCCCACTCAACGGGACCTGCACGTCCACACCGACATCCGACTGAGGCGAGACCAGTGCCGCTGGAAAGTAGTCGTCCCCACGATTCCAACGCCACCTGCCGCGCACCAAACGGAGTTCGGGGTTGCTCGTGGTGTCCCTGTCAAGCCGCTGTTCAGAAGCTGCCCCTGCACAGAACCAGAACGGGGTCCCCGCTCAGTCGTCCGTGGCGACCAGGTTCGGGCGGAACCAAAATTCAGAAAAATTGTGCTGTATCCCTACCCTGTTACGAAGCCAACGGCACCAACCGCGCCTCCGGCAAAATTCCAGAGTGCGATCCACAGCCACTTCAACAGCTGCTGGTCACAGATTCCAGAACCGGACAGAATCGACTTCGGCATTTGTTTCACATCAGAGATGTTGTAGCACCTTCTAGCCGTGGCCTGGTTACCTCGGACTTCCCCCAACCCGTTTTTGGTGGGAAACTTCATTTTATGGTGATAGGTAGATGGTACGGCCTTTATTCGGCTGAGGATTTTTCAGCCGAAAATGGCGTTGTACGCTATCATACCCTTGATCACTATGAAGTCCACCATGACCGTAACGGTTTTGGGTGGGGTGCCGATGGTGACCGGCATGCTTAGGGCTCCCTCGGGGTAGGTGGCCAGGCCGTTAAACCCGCAAAGGGGTGTTCGGATCGGGCGGAGCTTGGATGGGTCTTCCTCCATCTTGAGGAAACAGTCATAAGATAATACATCGGGGGCGCTCCCATTGTCAACCAGAATTCTATCTACGTTACAATGGTTTATTGTGGCCGAGATAACGAGGGCATCATCATGCGGGGTGTTCAGCCCTTCCAGGTCTTGGTCGGAGAAGACTATGACCTGGGGCTCCCTCGGCGGGCCCCTGGAGGGCTCTAAGACCTGGCTGGCCCGCTCGGCATGACGCTTCCTTCCTCGGCTGGTGTCGCCGCCCGATGCCGTTCCTCCGGAGATGACGTTGATGTGGACCCCTCGGGGGGCGTTGTCGATCTCCTCGGCGGCGTCTCGGTCTTCTTTGCGCCCGGCTGTGAACTGGGCCAGGTGCCCCTGACGGATGAGACGCTCGATCTCGTCTTGGAGCTGGTGACAGTCGCCGGTGTGGTGCCCATGGTCGCCGTGGAACAGGCAATGCCTGTCGCGCTTGCGGTTCTTCGATCTCATTGGTTCGGGCTGGCGGAGGAGTCCCGAGTCTTTGATGTCTTCATAGATCTCGTAGATTGGCGCGGTCAACGGGGTGTATCGCTCATACTTCCGTTTGCGCTCTCCTTCCCGATCGCGCTTCTTGCCCGAGCCAGGATTTGGCTCGGAGGCCCGCTTCTTGTCCCCCTCCCGACCCGAGCCGGTTGTGTCTCGGCAAGCGCTGAGTACTTCTTCGCACTCGGCGTGGCGCAGTGCCAGAGTCACTAGCTCGGCAAGGGTCGAGGGAGGGTGGAGGACCAGTTCGCGGCGGAGATTCTCGTCCCGGGTGCCCCCGGTCAGAGCGGTCGTGGCCGAGGCCACATCCAGGCGGGGAATTTTGAGGGCTTCCGATTTAAATCGGTGGACATAAGCCCGGAGCCTTTCCCCTTGTGCCTGTTTGAGGGCCAAGAGCCCCGCTACTGACCTTGGGGGGGCGCTCCCGGCGAAGCTCTCCTTGAAGACTCGCCCGAATTGCCTGAAGTCCCGGATGGACCCAGGGGCGAGGGCCCGGAACCATGCCTGAGCGCCTTGGACCAGGGTGGCCGCAAAAGCTCGGCATTTGATAGGATCCGGCGTTCCATGCAGAGTTACCAGGGCGTCGAAGCTGTCGTAGTGGTCGGCTGGGTCGCCCTGGCCATCATAGAGCTTGAAGGTCGGAATGGAGGTTCTGGGAGACACCTCTGCCTTCAAGATGTATTCGGAGAAAGGGGATTTCCCCTCGTCCTCCGGGAAAGAAATTTTCTGCAGGGCGCGGAGGGCGCGCTCTTGCTCTGCAAAGCGTCTTTCGAAATCCCTCAATCGGAGGGATAGTTCCGGCTGCGGTCGTGCCGTGGGACTGGGGGGAGCGTCGTGGCGATCCTCAGGAACGTCAGCGCCCCGGCGCAGAGGCCTCGCCCCCTGTTTCCCTTTTCTGGACGTGGAGGAAGCCTCTTGCTCCGGGGGCGGAGCTTGCGAGGGTCCTCCAACGTTGTTGCGGATGAGCTGTTGACCGCGGAGGGTGAAGCGGCCCCCGGCGGTATGCTGGGACGCACTTCGACGGGGGGGGGGGGGGGGGGGGCTCCCGGACGGGGCACGGGACCTGGCATCCCTTGCCGCCTGGGCCCTCATGAGCTCCACGAGGACGTCAAGCTTCTTATTGAGGGCCTGGAAGACCTCGTCGCCACCGTTGGGGGGTACCCCTGTCGCCGTAGGAGGGGGCGGCGGCCCGTTGGTGGGGACGCTGGCGTTGGAGGGAGGGTTCTGTGAGGCCCTAGAGGGGCCATCTCCTGCCGTCACCACGGCCTTACCCCTCTCGCCGGCGGACCTCCTCCCTGAGCTTCTTCTCACCATCTTGGCTCTTCGTGCGTTTCCCACAGACGGCGCCAGATGAAGAGGTGAAATCTCGCGCTGTGTCCTGAGCGGGCTGTGGATCACCAGAAGATGAACTGTAAGACAGGGAAACGTATCAGAGGGCCCAGGGGGTTTCCCTGGGGAAAAACCCTCCGATGGTTAAGTCAGTAGAGCTGTGGTGGAAGCAATAATGGGGAGGAGAAAAACTAGTGCGCGAGATTCCTCTCCACCAGAGGGGTGAAGCGGATTGTGCTCAGGAGTTTGGGTGTATGAGTGCCTTAATGGCCCTTTTCTCCATACCTTCCACCGGAGGGTATCCCTGGTTTAAATAGTACGCCGCCTTCAGGTGTCCTGCAAGCTGAGGGGTTTCCGGCGGGAGTTACGTCCTCAACGTGGGCTTTCATGGCCTTATCGTGGGAACGTTATCGCCTCGAAGTCCGGCGGCTTCTTGATTCTCCTGTCCGTTGGGGACTCTTAACGGCAGCACGAATGGATAATATCCGGTCTGGCCGAGCTTCTGAAACGCCAGCCCTGTCCGGGCGATGAGCATAGCTCGGCGAAAGAGGAGTTGGATAGGTCGGCGAATGCCTGTCTCCTCCGGGCGGGGAAACGGCTTGGGCCGGACCCTCCTTGTGTCCTGACCATTACTCGGGCCCTCCGAGCCTAGGGGCCGCCGGGGAGAGTTGGTTCCTCGAGTGTTTGTTCATTGGACTTTTCTTTCCTAAGTGGGCCCTGTGGGCTATCACTCAGGTGAGCTTGCCTCGTTGGACCCTGTTGAGTCTTGTTGGGCTACTCTTTGAGTGGGCTGCAGAAATCCCCCTCTCCACTATCTTTATTCAATCTTCATACAAATCTAAAATGATGGCATATATACCTCTAAAATCTTAGGATTATCTAATATATTCCTCTAAAATTTATATTTTATATTTTAATAGAATATTTCGCCGACTAAAGAGGCATCGAAAGTAGAGTGGTATATAACTAAAAAGATGTTACTCATTGCAGAGTTGTACGTGATAATATAAAAAACTAAAATTATAAAATAAAATATATAAATTTACGGGGATGCGTGTGGTAATCTGTTGGCGAGCTCATAGCCTACTAAAAAGTTACGGGCGGTGGGCGTAGTTGTGAGTGATTTCAAAATTCACAAGTTGAAAGTATAGTTTTAAAGTCACTTATTTGTCAAGATATATTGCGACGTGAAATTTAAATCCCAACTCAAATTCTACCAGGATTATTACAAAATAATATCTCAATGACTAGGTATTTTCAAATCCCCTCTTGGGTTTCCTCTCCTCCTGAAACTTATCCCAATTGGATTTTAGAAGCACCATGATTCTAAACTACACATATATAGTACATTTTGAAATTACAAGTAGATGTGTTTCTATGTATGACTATAAACTTCAAAATCATTGTGATTTTGTCTAAGTCATGTGTTTTTAAAATTAATCTAGTATTCTAAGAAAGATGATTGCATAAATAATGCTTTTACACGAATAGTTATAGATTTACTCGTTTATTTAAACGTTGTTTTTAATAACCTCACTATGTCGCTATACTCGAAAAAAATACCCCTGCCCACACCGACCATTAAAATCTCTCGTTCTCTAGTTAGCCTTTAGTTAAATGTAAATTGTTAATCTCACATATATACCTCCCTTACATGAAAAATACCAAATTATCATCTTTACTCGTAAAGTATCATATATATATATATATATATATATATATATATATATATATGTATTACCATCCTCACAATAATCTCTCTCCTTTTCTCCCTTTCCCATAATGCGTTTATCAACATAATATTTTTTGATACAGATATTTTTTTTTTCAAAATTTTAATTTATAGATAGGAATAAAATATTTTTAAATCTTAAATAGATGTTAAACCGTAGAAATATTTGTGGCACTGTATATTCGAAAGATTATTAAAAACAACGCAATGTTATAATGTGAAGAATAACCGAGAGAGAGAGAGAGAGAGAGATAACGGGGATGGAGTCTTCCTGCGCTCCTCTTCCTCCTTCGGTGGAAACGCCCGCGGAGGACCAAAAGCAGGAGCTGCTCAAACAGGTCTTTGCCTTCACAATCCCCCCTCCTTTCACCTCGCACTTAGGCCCTTAGTTGAGATACTGCCTGGCTCCGGTGTATTAACGATTCTTGTTTATCTCTCTCTTGGTTCTCTTTCATGGCGTTTTTCAGATTCGAAGTCACGAGGTCGCCCTCGCCGAGCTCAACTGCCTCCCGCCTAACCGGGTAAGACACAAACCCCCAACACTGTAAAAAAATTCACTATTTTTCATTCGCAAGTCTGTGATTCTTTGTTTTATCAAACGCTGCTCGTTTTTAGATGAGAACGGCATCAGTTGCATCTACCTGACAGAGAAAAATCCTCGATTGATTGAGAGATTATAATAAGAAGAGCATACATTCATGAAATGAA
This sequence comes from Amorphophallus konjac, assembly GCA_022559845.1. Taxonomy (NCBI): domain Eukaryota; kingdom Viridiplantae; phylum Streptophyta; class Magnoliopsida; order Alismatales; family Araceae; genus Amorphophallus; species Amorphophallus konjac. The sequence continues at coordinate 120,239,516 of CM040126.1, read as the reverse complement.
GAGAGTTGTCATTTTCATTTCTGCCATAAGTACATCTGATAAATTCAATAAAGATATGCTTAAGATCCACAAGTTTCATAGAAGGAGTTTTTTACATTCTCTCATGTCACCTTGGTGGCAATCTCCGGACATTATTGTAGTTACCCTAAGGGGGGAGGTTGGGATGGAAAATGCGGAATGACCTTCTCGTGGGTTATATCCCTTGAGAAGTCACCAAAATGTGGGTGGGGAAAAGGAGGGAGGACGGATGGTGATCTTCTGCAGATTTTGAATAAATTCAGTATGACAAGTGGAAAAGTATGCCATTCTCCTTTTGAGGTAATTCATTTTCACATGTCATTATCTCGTAGGGATATGGTCCATAGGATCACACGATACCTCAAAGAGACCATTTTTCAAGCATCTAGATACAAGATATGAAGTAGAGGGACTTTCAAAACAAAAATATTTGAAATAGAGGGAGATGCAAAAAGGTTTGTTGTCCACAGGATCATAAACTGCTAAAGCAGCTTCGATAGTACTTCGCCTCCTTCTCCCCTCTACCACCTCCCCCTCGTTGGACACCTCTGTTCCATTCCACTGAAGCTCCCCCACCTCCCCCTCCTTGTTCCCCTCTACCTCATCCTTCTCCTACACGTCCCCCTTCTCTGCCTCCACCACCTCCTCCTATACTCCCCCCTTGTCCCCCACCTCAGCCCCTACATTCATGTGCTGGTCATCCCCCTCCCACCCACCCATTATGCTGAGCATCCTCCTCTCTCCCCCCTTCTCTAGGTCCTCACCCTTCTCTACCTCATCAGTGAACATCATCTTGTCCTCCTCCAAAACATCTAGGAACCTCTCCTGCACCTCCCTCCCTTTTTCTGATTCCTTGTCTTCATTTATCTGAGAAGTGCCCCCCTCATACCTCTCCAGACGTGCCAACAACTGATCTATGAGCTTGCTATCCTGGGTCACTTGTTGGCACAATTGCTTGACATCTGTTCTAAGATCATCATCATTCTCTTCTGCCCTCTCATGCTTCCCCTCTGCAATTGTGATCGGCGTTGTCTAGGGATAACCGACTGAATAATGGGCTGGTCATCCTTGTCAATAAGGAGCCACATCTCAGAACTGTCTGGCTCCAATCTCCTCTTCACCTGACTTAAAAACTGTTTGTCAGAATATTTCACAGGAGGGCATGCAGGTTATCTGCAGATCATCCACATGATGTGAAGAGCATGTAGATGCTCTGCATATCATCCACATGTCCTTCACAGCATGTAGGCGCTCTGCATATCATATATAAGTCCCCTGGGGAATATAAGTGCCATGCAGATTAATCCACATGATCAATAGAGCATGTTGATGCTCTCTAAAGCATTCATATCCTCTAGAGCATGTAGGTGTTCTCTAGATCATCTACGTGCTGTCATGCTCATGAGAGCATGTGGAGGACATTCGCATCACGTAGGTTCCGTTAGACAATCTATGTGCCTTGCAGAGCATCGACATGCTCTCAAGAACATGTAGGTGTTTTGCACAGTATCTACATGTTCTCCAGAGCATGTAAGTTGTCAGCACAACATGTAGATGACTCTGAGAGCATAAACATGCTAGGGAAAAGAAATAAAATGGATAGAAGAGAGAATTCACATAGAATGTAAGAAGCAAATCTGAACTGTACTTGTGTTGTGGCCAGTCTTGAGGATGTCGGATCAGTCATCTGCTTCATCCGACAGTCACGCCTTAACAACCTCAGGTGTGCAGTTGTATTATGTGGTGTCTGCATTATTGTGTGCTCAAAATACTAGCAAGGTTTTCAAACCCGGTACCGGTTTTGGCACCAGTAAGGGCCGGTACCGGTACTGGTACCGGTACAAATTGGTACCAATCGGTACAGTACTAGCCCCTCCCTGTCCCCCTTTTATATAGGTATATGTAATTGTACATTTATATATAGGTTTAATAATTAGAGAAAATCTTAAAAAATCATAAAAATAGAAAAACAAATAGAATGCAAAATCATATGTGAATGTACACAATAAATAATTTAACACATAGATTTCAAAGTTTAAAATCATAAAAAACACCATTTTTTCACCATATGTGAATGGGGGAGGGGCTTTCACGAGCCTCCCAGCTCTCAATATCAGGGGTCCCGATGGATGAACCGGGCGATACAACTCAGTTCATCCGGTTTTTCATTGTTTTTTATTTTTTGAAATTGTACCGGCCGGTACCGGTGGAAAATGGGCAGAACCAGACCTACTGAGGCCGGTACCGGTACGCATCGGGCGGTATTGGAAACCATGGATCCCAGGCCTAATTGAAGGCAACTGGTGAAAAGATGTGGCATATGCATTCGTAATGAAAGTATCATCATTGTTTCAAACACTTGCCGACAACACAAAAATGCAACCTAACAAAGTTGTATTGGGACTGTGTTGGCATCACATAAATATTTTCCTATCTTTTTTGGAAGAGAGAAGGAAAAGAGGGATAAAGAGGGGTGCACATATAGGGGCTGTATGGGTAGCCTGTGCAGGTTTTATTCTGTGAGCGCGCATCGTATCAAACGATTTGGGTTCGGGTGCTGGACCCTTCCTCATTGATCGCAGTCAGTGTTGATTTACATCAGCCTAACGTCTGAACACCTTTGTTTAACTGTCAAGGAAATCTTGATCTTCTACAAGGGTCCTGATACTAAGGACGTACTTGCTTGCAGGGCTCAAAGCTAATTTTCACTCACCACCGAAGAATTAATGGAATTAGGGTTTCATCAAGGGTCGCTAGGTTGGGCGAGAAACCCTACGATTCGAGGACATAGTTGTAATTTTGCAGGAGCAGTGGGCATTTTTGAAGTATCGGGAGGTTTCCTGGACCTCAGGGGTATTTTGGTCATTTTTGGTTTCCAGGGGGTGTTCTGGTAATTTTACCAGGCCAGGGACATTTCCGGAATTTTCGGGTTGGAGAGAAGGTAGAGTAGAATCCTTAACTCCCCGAGGCGCTGAGGCCCTTTTCGGAGAATTTTGAAGGCTACTAGGCCATTTTTAGGTCATAAGGGTATTTTGGTAATTTTACCAGACACAACGCGGACCTAGGTCTGATGTGGCACTTAGGTGTAGGACTGAGCTGACACGGTCCCTAAGCGGAAGGAGCAACAAGGGGCTTCATAGAAGGCACACGTGTGTTGATTTGCAAAGGGAGGGGTATGTTTACAATTTCCCGGAAGTCGGGGGTTCTCTTATAATTTTTCCTTGACCGGTGCACAATGAAAAGAACTGTTGAGTACATTGAGTACATTTATGATCCAAGTGAGTACAAGGATTGTCGACGAGTTGTCGACCATACATGAAAAGTCTCCGCAATAACGCGGGATGCAGGGACATAGTCCCAATTATAAAAGTTTGTAGGGCAAAACTGCAAATAACAGGACTTATGTTTCTCGCAGTCCCAGGAAGGGTATTTTCGTAATTCTCCCATTATATGGGCGGAACTACGTAATTTAGTCGTCCCGAGGACGTAGAAATTTACAAATTTGGCCTATAGAGGGGCATAATTACAAATATAACCTTCAGGGACATAAATACAAGGCTCGGGATATCACCTATCCTTCAAGGCCAAAAACAACGAACAAAGCTTCCGTGTGAGTCCGTAGATTTCTTCTCGATCAAGATGCCGATGCCCCCTTCTAGACCTCCGGGGGTCTATTTATAGAAGTTGGAGGGCCACCCGGAGGTGATTGAATCCGTACCGGGTGAACGAGGTAGAAATGACCCCGGGAGGGTCTTTTTTCCTTTTTTTATTTTCTCTATTTTTTTTTGAGAGAGAGGGTGACGGGCTCAAATGACCCCGGGGTCCCACCCGGTCAAATGACCCGCGGGCCTGCCCGGGGTCATTGGACCCTAGTCAGACCCCATCGGGGTTGAACGACCCCGGGCAGGGCCTACCCGGACCCCGGGCAGGTCCGCCCGACAACGCGCGACCCCGTGCGGGTCCTCCCAGTCGAGCGCGGGGTTGTCCGGGGTCGGGCGACCCCGGACGGGTCCGCTCGACCCCGGTCGGGTCCCCCGCGCCTGCTCCTTTGTATAAACCCTTGGTTTTAGGATTTTTTCAGCCTTTTTGTCGCAGCACGCCGCGTGGAGAGAGGTGGGAGTATTCTCCTTGTTTGTTTGTCGTCTTCCCTGCGTCGTCTGCCAAGAGGAGGGAGTTTGTGTTCATCCGAGCTGTGTGGTACACGTGTATTGGACTTCTCTGGAGGTGTGTACGCCATTCCTTGCGCCCTCTTTCTTGTTTTTTTGCTGCGAGGTTTTTCTTTGTTCGTCCAAAAGATCCAAGGGATAAAAACCTCGCCTCTCGGGGTCTTACCCGGAATCATACAATCCTGACAATCGTTGTGGATTTAGTCCAGTTCTCAACCACCCCGTTTGCTGCGAAGGGTTTGTAATTGAAATAAAACACGGGCCACAAAGTCCCGTCATGTGGAAATATTCCACAGAGCGACAGTACGCCGGATGTTGAACCTCGACCAACTCGAGGGAAACGTCTCAATTTATTCGAGACAAATAGTGGGTGCAATAAATGCCCCCCACAGGACATCCGTCAAAGCCGGAGGCGAGGGCGGATGGCCCGTGCCTTTCATAGCTTTTCACTTGCCCTCGAGTCCGTCGACATGACGGGGCTTTGTAGGACTGTGCCTCAATATTCTTATTGCTGTCCTCATGCTTGTTTGGTCTTTAATTCGACCTTTTCACTCACTGTTCTCTGTTGTTCTTGGTCTTTGCAGCTTCTACAGACATGGCTCGCCAAGGCAGAGGCAGAGAGACATCTCGGAGGCCCAGAGTTGGGGGCTCTGATGATCATTATGTGCAGAGGACAGATAGGCCCATGCCGCCCTTCCCCCCGCGCAGCATCACCTTTGACAGCTTTGACGCGGTGGACCACGGTTTTTTTTGGGTCACTGAGGGCCCAATTGAGAATGTTAATGTAGCTAAGGGCACTGTTGACATATCCCGTATCACGAGGACATGAGGGCTCTATGTGTATGACCGCTCGGGAGGATATCCATCTCACTTTCCACTAGACCGACATCTTTTATTTTTCGTCCAAAGCTTTGTGCCTCCTAGTATAGAGGGTGATGACCCTCTCTTGTCAGGAGAAAGGCGTCGTCTCGAACGAGCCATTTTGATCGGGAGGGACAACATGCAGGGCACTTGCACATTCTCCTATCCGAGCTTTCTAGAGGGTTTCATTCGACAGAGACAGTATCCTGATCAGAAGAGTCTGGGCTTCTTCAGAGAGTTTGACAGCTTTACAGTCCGAGTGGGGCCGTCATCACTAACAGTCTGGCATTTATCTTAGCATCATAAGGCCTCAGATGTTACAGTGGATGGGATATTTTTGGCTCCTTCTAGGGCCACCTTTGCACATGATGACTACGACCATGATTGCTTATTGGAGAGGATATTGCCGCAGAAGACTCCCAGCTGGTATGGGAAGTGGGCTGTTATTCCTTCTCACTGTTACCGTCGGGGCGTGAGGAAATGGCTGTGGGGCATCTTGACTGTTTACAGGGTAGTACTTGATAGGGTCGGGATTCGTCATGCAGTGACCGCAATATTATATTCCTATCCTTACCACACAGGATTGATTCAGGCATTGGCTGAGAGGTTCAACCGTCGCTGGAATACATTTGTCACCACAGAGGGGGAGACTTCACTAGACCTGTGGACTTTTCACAGGATCTCTGGCCTGCCGGTTTGTGGACAGCCCTATGAGGAATTGTTCTTAGATGATCTGCATCTCAGTGCTTCAGATAGAGCCGGTCGATACCTTCTTCCCTATTGCTTTAGGTATCTAATGAAGACATGGAGGGACTTAACCCTAGTGGGAAAAGAGAAGGCTGCACGCACACCAAGAGTGACACTAAATGTTTGGGTGATGCACTTTTACAGTGGCCCGTATTGTTTCTATGAAGCGTTTGCTTCCTCTGGCATGACTTGGGAGCAGTGCAGGGAAGTCATATTGAAATTTGCTTCACATCCGCGCCACTTGCCCGCTCCGGCACAGGGGTGAAATTCGAGGGGGTTGCTGCCATTGACATACTTGGCGGCTTACTTGGCCTATTGGTTGGCCAGCTTTGTGATCCCTCATGGAGATGAGGGAGTTCTTCAGGTAGAGGTGATTTACCCGGCTTGTTTGATGCCTTGTGGGCGCAGAGTTGCTATTCCCCCAGTTACATTGGCGAACATCTACCATTTCTTTGGGGTCTTGACTTCACATTCTTTGCCCAGAGATAAGGGCATTTTGATGCCCACCCATTACTTGAGCGCATGGGCGGGTTTGATTTTGCCAGAGCTTTCCCAGAGGACGCCGATTGACAATGTAGTTACTCCACTTATCTTTCCTTTTGTTGGCCACTCGGACCAGGATGCTGTTTTGCAGCTAGCCAGTGCCCGCCGTGCTCTGTCTTTCCTCCACACTGGGAGGGATAACTGTCTGAACTTCAACCACAGCTCTCATCTTTATCGCCCCTATTTAGAGCGGCAGGGGGATTCAGTTACTTACAGGTTGTCTTTGTGGGCTCTACCTTCCTCTGATACGCTAGCTGAGTGGGTCTTTTGTATACGGCCCGATGTTCTAGTTTACTGCCCCTCTAGCACAGTAGTCCTTGAGCCATACTATCCACATCAATTTGCCTGGAATTTCGGGTACGGCCAGGCCATCCCTCCGAATGTGGATTTCTCTCTGGCTCTTCGACAGTACAGACATAGGGATGTGCATCTAGTTGCGGCTGCTTGGCAGGCCTTCCTTTACCGTGATGTGAAGGAGGACCATCCGATTACAGCACAAACACGCAAGGGTCACTTTGACATACATTATGCGCGTTGGTGGTTTAAAGTCAGCAATGTATTCAGACAGTGCGGTGATGCCATCCGGGCTGCCGAGGAGAGACACTTGAGGAGGGAGGACCTGCCTCCCTTGTTCCTTGACCCAGGCTTCATCAGGTCCCACTTCTTTGGAGCCGCTCGAGCCACCAGGGAGAGAGAGATCCGTTGGAAGGAGGAGGGACTCCCTATTCCCATTAACAGGAGTCAGTATGCTGGGGCTCTGAAACCCTTGAGGAGTACACTAGCAGTAGCCTTGACTTCGGGGTCTTCCCGCCCGGGGTTCGACGACTTATTCTTGGTGGGAGGATTTGAAGACTTCCTGTGGCCTGAAGAATAAGTCCCAGTTATCGCAGCTAGTCCCTGAGGGGGCATTTGCAGGCAGTGCAGTGGAAGGCCCATATGATTAATGCAATGGGCTGCGTTGGTCCAGTGGAGTACATTTCAGATTTGGAGGTGACTGTCACTCCTAATGCCATCTTGGACATTGTGAACAGGGTGGCCCGAGCTCTTCGATTGAAGCTTGAGCAGTTCATCTTGAGACCTGAGAGAGTCATAGGGGCGCCAGGTATCTGCTTGATTGTTTAGCTCCACCTTGTTTTTATTATTTATTTCTTGCTCTGCAGTTTGAGATGCTCATCGCATGCAATCCCTTATTGTTTGCGGACCATGCCATTGGCCAAGTGGATGGTGTTTTCCCGCGAGAGACCTCTCTAGGTGCGGTCCCCACAGGGGTCAATGCCCCTGTGAAAAGGCCCCGAGCTGAAAGCCAAGAGGATGACACAGGACCTTCTACCCGTCCTCGTTCTGGGGAAGAATCTCCCGCTCGAGCGGATGTCTCCAGTAAGTAAAAGAAACTTTCACTTGAAATCATAATTGTGACATGTTTACACAATGCTATAGACATGACCCCCTTCTTTTTTTGGGCGCAACTCCTCCTGAGGTTCATGCTACAATGAGTTTTTCCCCTCGTCCGAGGAATGCTTTCACAGAGGCGGGATTGGATTTCGATGAGTCCATTCCTGATGTTAGCTTAGACATATAGAGGGGTTAGATCCTTCCGCCGATGACTATACATCGGTGACTGTCGCCTCTCTCGTGCTTGATGTAGAGGGGGCTCCTACTGTCCAGGTTTCGGGTAAGAATCTCTTACATCCACCCCCTTTCTTCTCCTTTAGTGCTTGAGAGATGGTATATATGTTGGCTAACATAATATTGCCTGTTGCAGGGGATCCCGGGATCCCGCCCACTCTCCCTGTTATCGAAGAAGGGAGTGAGTCCTCTTCCAGTAAAGAGGGTTCTTCATCCTCGGGGTCTTCGAGCGGGGGAAGCTCCAGCACTTCGCCGAGTACGGGGACTTCTAGTGCTTCTTCCAGCGACGGATCCTCTTCCTCCTCATCAAGCTCTTCTGAGGATGGAGAGATAATGATGACCCCAAGTAATTTTAGGTGTCTATCATCCTCATATTTTGTTTGTGACTCCTTTACTTATCTTGTTGCTCATTATGTAGCTGCCAAGTCGGCCTCCTCCCTAGACGAGCTTTCGAGACTCATTGAACCCGGGCTACTCGTAGATTTGCCAGATTATGATGGAGACTTGAGAGCTCTGAGCCTGGGACCAAAGCTGATAAGGATCACTCGGAACCAGGGGCGCCTGATAAAGCAGCCCCACCCATGATCCCAGGGTTATTGACAGGTGCTGCCAGCCTTATTGAGCTCAGCGAGGCACATGCTTCAGGTATGCACCATATATTTTGCATATTTCCCCTTGTGCATGCTCATCATATTCCGAGAATTTTAATGTTATACTGTGCCCCTGATTTGGACATCTGCTGACCAAACAGAGGTAAGGCTTCTCTCTAAAGTTGGGGAGATTGACACGGCAGAGGGGTCACCCCAGGCACCCTTAGAGGGGCGGGGTGATGTTGACCCTATGGCTGTCTCTACTGAGTCTTCAGCTCCAGGTATCCTTTAAACAGAAGCCGATATCATTTGTTGGATGAGTATAGGTTCAGTTGAGTGCTATTATGAGGCACATGAGGCCTTTGGTTCAGTTGAGTCCTAGCAGCGGCCTTTCGCTTGTCAGCATTGGCATTTACTTTGGGGTTACTTCTATGGTGTTCCTTCTTAGCCTCACCTTGTTGGCTTTGCCTTGTGGTATGCCTGGAACTCTCTCCCCTAGTTTGTCCTTCATGGCCCTGTTGGGGCCTCCCTGAGACGTCTCCGCGTCATGGGGTTACCTTGCGTATCAATTTCCCCTCTTCGGATGAGATCTCGATGTAATTTTGAACCTCCTGACATTCTTGGGTGGGATGCGATACCCTTGCAGGGAATTTGCAGTAAAGAGGGTGTATCTCAACCACTTCATTATAAGAAGCCTGCGGTTCATGCACCATTATCCGTCTATCCCTCAGGAGCATGTCAAATATCTTCTCGGTGTCCTCCTTTTGGAAAGAACATTGGTGAGAAGGCCGCCAGCCCGGGTACCATAACATGGACTCTTCTGGACTGGTGTTCCCCCCTTCTGCCCTGGGCTCGGGAAAGGTGAAAGAAGGTGACGTGCGTATTACATTTGCGGAGAAGCTTAATCTTCTCCGCGCATGGGGTTGCGACGGGGCGACCCGCTGCTTGCCTATATCGAGTATTTCTCGATCAATCAGGTCTTCTACAGCATCCTTAAAGGCCCGGCAATCATAAATGACGTTCCCCATTGCCCGATGATATGGGCAATAGCCATGTTGGAGCATTATGTTGGTCCTTTCATTATCTTCCACCGCGAGTAAATCCAATAACTCCTCATGCTAGCATAAGTGGAAGAGCTCCAAGACTTTGTCACGAGGAAAGGAATACAACTTTTCATGTTCTTCACCTTTGGATGAATATGAGGATTCTTCGGATAGCCGTCCTCGTGACTAAGCCGCTGAAGGCCCTTCTCCCCTTATTACAGTTGTCGGAGAAGGCCCCTCTGCAAATGGCTCATAGGGGAATGTGGCCAATTGTTCGTCAACATGTCGCAAAAATTGTAGGAGCTCCCGTTGCTCTCGTTGTAGACATCTAATTTCCCTCTTTATTTTTCGAATGGTTCTTCGGATCGCCCGACAATCAGGGATCTGCGTGAGCATATGGCTCAGCAGGACCCGACGTCGCCGGTTGGGAGGATGGACCACCGACTCATCTATATCATCATGCGCAGTTGGGTTAGATTCGTTGGCCATAAATACTTCTTCACTCACCTCGGTGGGCTGATGAAGAGCATTTCCTGTGAATTTCTGAACAGTCTTCGGATGTGGTTGAGGTGGGTCCACTTGATGACCTTGCATATCAATGGTGCCATCCCAGATGAATTTCTCAACTTGATCTTTGAAGACAACAATCCTCAATAACATGGCCCACCATTCGGTGATATACACAATAGGTAGATTTGTCTACCTTATCAGGGTCTACCGGCTTTCGCGGGTCCGGCAAGCTTATGAGCTTTTGTTCAAGGCATAGATCGAAAAGCTCCTTAGTATGTTCCTTCTTGAAAGAATATGGAGCCTTCTTGCGTTTCGACATTGGAATCTTATTTTCAGACTGTTTGTCCGACTTGTCGGCATGTCCTCTATTCTCCCTGAAGAGGCGAGATCTCGCGCTGAGTCCTGAGCGGGCTATGGATCATCAGAAGATGAATCTGCAAGAGAGGGAAACGTATCAGAGGGCCCAGGGGATCTCCCTGGGGGAAAACCCTCCGATGGCTAAGTCAGTAGAGCTATGGTGGAAGCAATAATGGGGAGAGGAGAGAGCTGATGCGCGAGAATCCTCTCCACCAGAGGGTGAAGCGAATCGTGCTCAGGAGCTAAGGGTGTGTGAATGCCTTGTTTCTCTTACCTTCTTCCGGAGGGTATCCCTTGCTTAAATAGTGCGCCGCCTTCAGGAGTCCTGTAAGCTGAGGGGTCTCCGGCGGGAGTTACGTCTTTAACGGGGGCTTTCATGGCTTGATCGTGGGAACGTTATCCCCTCGGAGTCCGGCGGCTCCCCAGACTCTCCCGCTGGCGGGGGACTCTGAACGGCTGCACATGTGGATAATCAACCGGCCTTACCGAGCCTTGGGGATGCTAGCTCATGTCCGAGCGATAGGCATGGCCCGGCGAAGGTGGGGTCGGATAGGTCGGCTGGAGCCTATCTCTCTCGGACGGGGAGAGGGCTTTAGGCCGGACCTTCCTTGGGACCTGACCGTTGTCTCGGGCCCTCCGAGCCTAGAAGGCCGCCGGGGAGAGTTAGTTCCTCGAGTCTTATTTATTGGGCTTTTCTTCCCTAAGTGGGCCCTGTGGGCTATCACTCAGGCGGGCTCGCCTGGTTGGACCTTGTGGGTCTTGTTGGGCTGCCTTTGTGGTGGGCTGCGGAAATCCCCCTCTCCACTCCCCTTTAGGTGGAGTGAACTCCACTGCATTGACTTCTTTGCCAGTAGTGGCTCGGTCTTTGGATGCCTTGCCCTTAGCATGGATGTAACTGGGGTTATCAGCAAAGAACATTTCAATCTCTGCTACGATTGAATTCAACTGATCAAATCCCTTAACATTGGTGCCAAGGAGTTTTTCATTATTCTCCGCTGCCAAGTCTCTTCGGCATATTGTGATGGCATCTTCCTGTGTTGGAGGGTTATCACACCTCATATTGAAGTCCCTCCACCGTTGGATGAAGTCCAAAGCTATCTCCCCTCGCCTTTGCCGCAAAGAGCACAACTCTGCGAGAGAAACTTTTCGCTCGACCGTATGGAAATAGTCGAGGAACTTTTTTTGCATGTCTACCAAATCCGCCATAGAATTGGGCCTTAACCGAGAGTACCATTGAAAGGCAACTCTCGTAAGTGAGGTGGCGAAATAGCGGAGGAGATATGACTCCTCTAACGCCAAGTCACCCATTGCTGTCATATAGTATGCTAAGTGCTCTAGGGGAGAGTCTTGCCCATTAATCTTTTACAGCTTCGGGAGCTTTCGGGCAATCTGGGGCAATCTCTTGAATTGATGATGGAGAGGGTATGACACTATATAAGTCGATAGCTGAGATACCCTCGCCATGTTGAGCAAACTTGGCTTCCACAATCCTTTCAATCATTTGCCTTTGAGCTGTTAGGCTCTCAGGCATTGGTGTATTTGAAGACCGCACATTGACATCCTCCTGTGGGGCCTCAACTTCCACCACTGCTGGAATCTTCACAGCGGTGGATGGAGCGTTGACTGCTGCTGATGTCACGGGAGTTTGGAGCGGTGCCTCTCGTTCCCGCAATATTCCTTGCAGGAGGGTTTTCAATTCTCGGTTTTCACGCCGTAATTGTTCCTGGATAATATCCTGAATGTTTTCACCCAACTCATCTTCTGGTGTTGGGTTTTGCCTTCTTTGAGCACTACGGATCTCTTCCGGTGCTTCTTCAACATGTTCCTGTCCCTGTTGTGATGATGAGGCAGCAGTAGTTCGGTTAAATTGTGCAACTGCTTGGGCAACCGAATGAGATTTCTTCAAGAGCACCAAGGGCTCATTGAGCTCCTCGCGGGCCTCCTCCGGCTGGTTGCCTGTTGTGTAACAGGTGAACACCTTGACAGTGACCTTAGTTTTATGCATCACCCTTTTCTTTCGGGGCGGTTGAATCACTAAATGAGCTGGTGCCCCCAGCTTGTTAAAGACAGAAACTCGAGGCATCATAGTCGCTCCTCGATATTTGTTCTTGTTTTAGGTTGTCTCCAAAGTTAGTGAACACCGGGGCTTTTCATGAACCCCTCTGTGTTTTTGCCCCCACAGACGGGAGGCTGGCAGCTTCGCGGGTGCCGACGTCCCTGCCTTGTGAAGGTCAGACATCTGGATGGGCCTACTCGCCCTGATCATTTTGAGAGCACGGGCCTCCTCTTTAGTGACCCACACTTGTTTTAAACGGAGCTGTCGCTCCTCCACTGAGTTGCCCTATGCTCTAGGCTTGGGGGTGCTTGGTTTAAATCGGCGCGTTTGTTCCCTACTTGACTCCGGGGCGCCTGATTTTTTTAGGACCGCCCTATCTTCCCGAACTTTTCAGAGAAGACTGAAGCAGTTGGAAGTGCTACCTAGCATGGGCAGCGATGACTAGTGGGCTGTAAGTAACAACTGCCATTGCGGACTAAGTCGGCTGTTGTGGTCGTTGAGTGTGTCTGTGCGACCTTCCCTTCCTCTTCCCTCCTAAAATAGAGAAAAATGGCATCGCAACCATAGTAAAGGCGTGGATAATCTTTGGCAGAAAGAAGAAGGGCGGGAATTGTCCTACCGGACGTGCCAGGAGGGGGATAAAAGAGACAAAGTTATTCAAAACATGCACATTTTTTTATTGACATCCATATAAGAGTTGGTTACGACATACAAGTTAAATATTCCGTTCATTGAGTTTATCAGACGATTAGGGTTCGGGTACTGGACAATTCCCCACCGACTGTAGTCGGTGTTTATTCACATCGGTACGAGTCCAAATACCCTTGATTAACTTCCAAAGAAAATCCTCGATTTACACAAAGTTAGCTGTGATGCTGAAGGCGTTGCCTTAAGCGTTAGGTCGTGCGAGGCGATGTCAAGTATCGGGAGCGTTTCAGAAAGACTACGGGCTCAACCGACGTAGTTACGGGGACCGAGATAGATCCCCAAATTCATAACCTCAAGGTTCAAGGCTGCTATGTGTTGGCCATTTGACCTCTACGTGGCTAACTGAGTCTCGAACCTCTATAATTAACTTTGCATGATGCGAAGCATGGTGTTTCATGACTCAAGCATTCACAGAATTTTATAGAATCATGCTCCCATGGCCACTAGTATATTTCATAAAGTATTATAAAGTGTACAAGATATTGCGAGTACATTTCATGAGTACAGACTTATCGACAAGTTTTTTTGATTGCACGTGACCCTTTGTTCATAAGCAATTAGGATTTTGATTATATATGACCCTTCGCTCATAAGCAATTAGGGTTCTAGTTTCCATGACCCTTTGTTCATAGGCAATTAGGGTTGTGATTATACATGACTCTTCGCTCATAAGCAATTAGGGTTTTGGCTGTACATGACCCTTTGCTCATAGGCGATTAGGGTTTTGATTGTACATGACCCTTTACTCATAGGTGATTAGGTTTTTGGATGTACATGACTCTATGCTCATAGGCGATTAGGGTTTTAGTTGCACATGACCCTTTGCTCACAGGCAATTAGGGTTTTGATTGTATACGACCATTTGCTCATAGGGGATTAGGGTTTTGGTTGCACATGACTCTTTGCTCACAGGCGATTAGGGTTTTGGTTGCACATGACCCTTTGCTCACAGGCAATTACGATTTTGATTGTATATGACCCTTTGCTCATAGGCAATTAGGGCTGCTTTGTTTCTCAGGTAGAATAAGGTGTTCGACCCACTGGGGTGAGAGGAGGGTGTGGGCCCCACCCAGATTCTCTCTCATCGTTTAAGCAATCCACCCGACAATTCTAATATCAAACTGGGCCTTAGGGTTTTGATTGTATATGACCTTTTGCTCATAGGCGATTAGGGTTTTGATTGTATATGACCTTTTGCTCACAGACAATTAGGGCTTACACAAGTGTCTTGGCCATAGCCAGGGTGTTTACATAATCACATCACAGGACTTTAAAGATTTCTCTATATAGAGAAATTTTCTCTAGTTTACACAGTTCACAAAATGAGTTGTGATGCACATGGGTTTATGACATACCCTTACAACACAATCACAGTACGAGGCTTTCAAACCAGGCACAAGCACCAAACACAAGCTCCGCTCCTGTTTCCCTCTGGGTTCTCTTCTTTCTGTTTTCCGTATCCCCCCTCCAAATGGACCCCACTGGGGTATTTATAGAGCCTCGAAGGACTCCTGGCAGTTACAGCCTGCATCCGGGCCAAAACAAGGGGTTTGGGACTTGATTCGGGCTAAACCCTCCTATAGAAAGAATGGACTCGAGCCAAACCCTAAGTGGGGAGGGTGAATTCGGGGCAAATGCCCATGTAGGGGGTGGACCCGGGGCAAAACCCCCTATATTGGGGTAAAATCAGGCTGTTACTATTATTATGTTGCACCCGAAATAGTCTCAAAATATTTTGAGAACTTTTTGATAAATATCAACCGACGAAAAATGTGGCGTATCGTCGGATTATAGAGTATCTCCGCAATTTAGGGTCCATCGACCCGACTATACCATTACAATCGGCGGCACAGTCCGAGGGATTGATGAGGAAAACACATGCGTATACCTGTCAAGATGGCCGAGCAAGTGTATCACACGGTACAGACGGACGCAAAGATTCCTCCCCGCGCGGCGACGCACGACCAAACGACAAACAAGACGCTCCTCCGCTCCAACGTGAGTCTCCACCAAGCTATTGCTACCACGTGGCGAAAGGAGGGCCCCCAAGGGGCAATATATATATTTCTCCTCAACCCAGGTTGACATAAATGGAGGAAAACGGCGCAAGGAGGGGTCAAAAGGCATGCACAAAGGTCAAATGACCCCTCTAGACTGACAGCCCAGGAGGAGGCGGGGGGGGGGCACACCCGAGCGGGGTCATATGACCCCGCCGGTCGCGCCACCCGCGGGGTCAAACGACCCCGCGGGGTCATTTGACCTCGCTTGACCCCGCTGGGTGGTGTCACTCGCGGGGTCTAATGACCCCGCTGGGACCTCCCACCCCGCGGGGTCATTTGACCTCCGGGGTCCCGTGTTTTCATGTAAAAAAAAAGAAAAAAAAGAGGCAGAGGGGTCAAAAAAGCTTTTTGCCACCCCACCTTGACAGAAATAGGTGTTTTTGCACCCCACCTTGACAGAATTGAGGCATTTCTCTACGGTTTTGTCAACCTGGGTCCTCCTGCCTTATATAAATTGACCCCCAAGGGTCCAAGTGGAGAACACACACAGAAGTTACCATCTGACATCTACACACAGGAGACAACATCAGCAACTCGTGCAAGGAGATTGTTCTGTTTGTTTTGGCCTGTGAGGGGTAAGTCCTCGGGTCTTGTACTTATGCCCCTACGGGGTATTTTTGTAATCATGCCTCTCAGCGGGCCGTGTTTGTAAGTTTCTACGTCCCGGGGCAGCAAAATTATGTAGTTCTACCTTTACGACGGAGGAATTACCCAAATGTCCTCCCGAGGTCGTAAGAAACAAAAAGTCCTATTATTTGCAGTTTTACCCTGCAACCTTTTGTAATTGGGACTATGTCCCTACTTCCCGCGTTGGTGCGGACTTTTGTACAGTCGACAACTCGCTGACAACCCTTGTACTCATTCGGACTATAAAAGCACTCAGCATGTTTTATGTATGTCCTCGGTGGAAAATTATAAGAAAACCCCCGGCTTTCACAAAATTACATATATACCCCTCCTTCGGTCAAGTTGACGATTATGTGTCTTCGACGAAGCTCCTTGTCTTTCCTTCGGTCCGGAAATGTTGTCAGCCTAGTCTGACACTTAGATGTCACCCCAACCCTAGGTCTATGCAGGGTATGGTAAAATTACCAAAATACCCCTGCGACCTAAAAACGGCCTACCAGTCCCCGTAACCCTCCAGAAAGAGCCTCAGCGCCTTGGGAAGTCAGGAACCCGGTCTTACCTCCGTTTCCGCTCAGAAATTTCAGAAGTGCCCCTGGCCTGGTAAAATTACCAAAATACCCCTGGGTTGGTAAAATTACCAAAATACCCTCGGGGTCCAGAAAACTTCTCTTTATTTTTAAAATGCCCACGGCTTCCGCATATGTGCGTTTCTATTCCTAAATCTTAGGGTTTTTTTCAGACCTAGCCCTAACTCTATTAACATGTTGGTGGTAAATGAGTGGTCATGGAGAGTCTCTCGAGTGAGTCTGCCCTTGTTGTAACCGGAAAAATATACATGTGGCCGGAGGCTTCATGCTTTCGGTGTTGGCTTGGTCCAACCCGTTCTATCCCGCGGAAGCGAGGAGAACCCGCGATAAACCCACGGAGACTATTATAGTCATGTGGTTCCGGGTTTCAATCAATCAACCCAAGCCCTAAGGGTGTGAAGACGTGCTATGCACATTGTTTTGGTACCTCGACGGCGTGTATCACGTCTCGTAGGATCAAAGAACTCTTTCCCCCGACGGACGAGCGAGGCGCAAAAGACGACGAACAAGGCGAGGAGAAGGCTCTTCCTCTTTCACGTGGAGTCAAGTGCAGAAACGTCGCTGTCGGAGCCGTACGGAGGATTTTTTATAGAAGCCAAGAGGACTGCCCGGGGAGGGGGGAACCCGCCCGGGGTATAAAGCCCCCGGGCGGGTCTCCCCGCGGCTGCGCGCGGGCAGACCCGCCCGGGGTCTGCCCACCCCGGGCAGGTCCGCCCGGGGCCGCGCTCCCCCGGGCGGGTCCGCCCGGGGTGCCGCGCCCCCGGGCGGGTCCGCCCGGGGTGCCGCGCCCCCGGGCGGGTCCGCCCGGGGTGCCGCGCACCCGGGCGGGTCCACCCGGGGCCGTGCGCCCCCGGGCGGGTCCCCCCGGGGTGCCGCGCCCCCGGGCAGGTCCGCCCGGGGTGCGGGTGCTGCGCCCCGGGGCGGGTCCGTCCGGGGTGCCGCGCCCCCGGGCGGGTCCGCCCGGGGTGCCGCGCCCCCGGGCCGGTCCGCCCGGGTGCTGCGCATCCGGGTCAGTCTAGAAACTGCCCATTTTTCAAAAAATTGGAGGGAAAGGAACCCGCCCGGGGTCGCCTTGACCTGCCCGGGTCCCACTTCCCCCGGGCCGTTCCCTACTTTCTATAAATAGCCCCTATGGGGTCCCATTTGGAGAGGACGACTTGTGAAGAGAAGAAATCTTTTGTTCGTTGTCTTGGCCTATTTGGGGTATGTGACACCCCGGGCTTTGTCATTATGCCCCTACGTGGGCTTTGTCATTATGCCCCTACGTGGGCGTTGTTGTTGTGCCCCTACGTGGGTCTTGTATTTATGTCCCTACGTGGATTTTGTCGTTATGCCCCTACGTGGGCGTGGTTGTTAAGTACCCTTTGGAGGAGACAACGAGACAAGGAGAAAAGCTATTACAAGCTGCCTACGGAAGACACTTGAAGCCTTTGTTCGTTTGTTTCGGCCCGTGTGGGGTAAGTCCCCGGGTCTTGTATTTATGCCCCTACGGGGTATATTTACGTTTATGCCCCTCAGCGGGCCATGTTGTTAATTACGCCTCTTAGTGGGCCATGTTTGTAAGTCTTTACGTCCCGGGACGACTAAGTCATGTAATTCTGCCTTTATAATGGAGAAATTACAAAAATGTCCTCCCCGGGACCGTCAAAGACCAAAGTCCTGTAATTTGCAGTTATACCCTGCAATCTTTTGTAATTCGGGCTACGCCCCTACTTCCCGCGTTGGTGCGGATCTTTGTACAGTCGACAACTCGCCGACAATCCTTGTACCCATTTGGGCCATAAATGCAATCTATGACTCATATGTCTTCTTTATGCATTGACTGGGGAAAATTACAAGAAAACCCCCGACTTGTCAAAACTGCACATATACCCCTCCTTCGGCCAAATTGACAGATGTGTGTCTTCTATGAAGTCCCTTGTCATTCCTTCGCTCCGGAAGTGTTGTCAGCTCAGTCCAACACTCGGGTATCATCTCAAACCTAGGTCTAGGGTCTGGTAAAATTACCAAAATACCCCTGTGACTTAAAAATGACCTCAGAGCCCTTGAAACCCTCCAGAAACGGCTTCTATGCCTTGGGGAGTCAGGAACCCGACCCTACTTCCGTTCCAGCCCAGAAATTTCATAAATGCCCCTGGCCTAGGAAAATTACCAAAATACCCCTGGGGTGGTAAAATTACCAAAATACCCTCGGGGTCCAGAAAACTTCTCTCTACTTCAAAAACGCCTACGGCTTCCGCATATTTGCGTCTTTATTCCTAAATCTTAGGGTTTTGTTCAGACTTAGCCCTAACTCTATTAATGTGTTGGTGGTAAATGAGTGGTCATGGAGAGTCTCTCGAGTGAGCTTGCCCTCCACATCAGAACCTCTATAGAAGACTTTGGAACTTCTTTGACAGTCAAACAAAGGTGTTCGGACGTTAGGCCGATGTAAATCAACACTGACTCCGGTCAGTGGGGAAAGGTCCAGCACTCGAACCCAAATCGTCTGATACGACGCGCACCCACGGAACCCTCTCTACGCAGAGGAGTGTTTCTTTTCAAAAAGAACGAAAATCTACCCTTTATCTACGATAAAAGTCGATCTAGATTTTTTCCGTGTCTCACAGACTGGCACGCCCGGTGGGACCTTTCCCGCCTTTCTTCTTTCTGTCAAAGAAAGTCTCTAAACCTTCCTTAAGGTTCTGATTGCCCCTCTTCCTCTTACAGGACGGGAAGAGGAGGGCACATCTCTCGGTTCATTTGAGAGTTCTTTGTGCATTCGCACGTCACTCCTTGTGTGCTACGCACCACCACCACCAACAGCACAGCGATGGCGGCCGATACCTACGGTCCCGAAATCGTTGCCAACCACGCCAGGATCGGCTACCTGGCAACACCACTTGTTTTCGGCGACTTCCCAGCGGTCGTCGGCTCGCCCTTCTTCTTGGGCGTGGTGCCAGTGGCTGAAGTCAGTTCAGCCGCTCCTGCAGTACTAACAGTCGCCGAGGGTGTCAGACCCTCTACTCCAGCAACTGGCCGGGTCAGTCCGGTCAACAAGCCAGCCGTCGGGGGTGTCAGGCCCTCGGCCCCTTCAACCGGCCGGGTCCGCCCGGTCAGGAAGACAACGGTCGGAGGCGTCAGGTCTTCGACTCCAGCAACTGGCCGGGTCAGTCCGGTCAACAAGCCAGCCGTCGGGTGTGTCAGGCCCTCGGCCCCTTCAACCGGCCGGGTCCGCCCGGTCAGGAAGACAACGGTCGGAGGCGTCAGGCCTTCGACTCCAGCAACTGGCCGGATCAGTCCGGTCGACAAGACGACTGTCGGGGGTGTCAGGCCCTCGACTCCTTCAACTAGCCGGGTCCGCCTGGTCAAGAAGACAACTGTCGGGGGCGTCAGGCCTTCGACTCCAGCAACTTGCCGGGTTAGTCCGGTCAGCAAGGTCGTCTCTGAGGGTGTTGGGCCCTCTACTTCATCAACTGGCCGGGTCCATCCGGTCAATTCTCCAACTGTTAAGGGTGTCAAGCCCTTCATCCCGACAACCAGCTGAGTTCCCTTGGCTGCTACGTCAATGGCCGGAGGTGTCAGGCCTTCTGCCCCAGCTGTTGGCCGAGTCTTCTCGGTCAATCATATCACCACTGGCGTCGCTCATGTTCAACGGGGGCAACGCCGCCGCCGCAATGGCGCCAAACCTACTGCGGCCACCCTCAGAGGTGCTGCCCCTGCTCAACGGGGGCAACGTCGCCGTCGTTAAGATGACGCCATGCCTATGGCGGGCGCCAACACTGCCGCTCCTACCCAATAGAGGCAACGCCGAAGCCGCAAGGGTGCAAGGCCCGAAGCGGCTGTCTCGCGCTCTGGCAAGACGGTAATTGTCGGAGACATCCGCATCCGGCTCGATGGAGGCGAGCCGATTCTGCCACGGGATCGTCATGTCCCGACTATTTCTACCTCCAATCGCTTTGAGCCCCTCCGGCAAGTTCGAGAGGACGGAGCGAAGAAAAAGAAGCCTACCGTATCGGCGGCAATTCGGTCCTCTGCAATGGCCCAAGCCACGAGCTCCCCGTCCAAGGACAGGGGGCAACCCAATTGAGGAGCATCAGCTTCATTTGAAGAAGATCTGGGTCACCAAGGAGGAGGCCCGAATCATAAGGCGTGCGAGGGCGGAGGAGCCCTTCCGCATGTCAGAGTTTCAGCGGATGCGGGGTCCGCCAAGCGCAGAGGCCTCGACGTCTGCGAGATTTACATCTCAACCCCTACGAGAACAAAGGCGCCTGCTGCAGTTCCTGGAGAGCGTTGATCAGCAGTTGGCTCATTTTCCAGGGGGTTAGCTCCATCCCACATACGGGAGATGGGTATATCACCCACAGGGGACTCACCGGAAGATGTGGAGGCTCCACTTCAAGTCGAGCTCCCAGAGAAGTTATACTCCTTCCCTTTAGAGAAAACCCCCAATGTCTTCTTCGCATGTCAGAGGGCGGGGTTGATTAGCCCATCACCCATGGAGCAAACACCAGGTGCTGCTTTTCATCAGGGCTATTGCTCCTACCATAAAGTTGTTGGCCACATCATCCACAACTGTGAACCATTCAAGGACCTCGCTGAGGACTTGATCAAGCGAGGGAAGGTCAATATGGGTGAATTCCTGGTCGACCCACCGCAGTCGCATGCACGAAGGAGTCTTCACTTCTAGGTCAACGTCATTCACGCTGCAGCAGCTTTTCAATTCCCCGAGTCACAGGAGGAGGGAGTCAGTTCCCAGGGAGCCAGTTCCCAATCGCCCAAGTCCACACTATGGTGTCCAGGGTGGCGACCATCTCATCAGTGTTCTTTTCCTAAGGAAGACACTGAGAAGATTTTGGAAAAACTTCTGGAGGATGGCTGGGTGCTGACACATGACCCGCCGTCTTATTACAATGAGACGGCCAAGATACACCCCCGCTATTGCAAGTATCATGCAAGGGTGTCTCACCCCACTCAGCAATGCTCAGAGGTCCAAGACTTCATTGAAGCCCTCATCCAGAGAGGGGTTGTCGATACTCAGGAGAATTCCATGACGAGGTTACGCCTTGCAGAGGCCGCCAGGGAGACTCTCCAGCAGGCTCGGCGAGAAACTGAAGCTTTCTCCCGATTAGCCCGGCCAAGTGAGCCCGCGGAAAATGATGAATTCCCATTACTCACTAAAGGCAAGGCCACCGATAAAGGGCCTAAGGTCCAGAACCCAGGAAGCCAAGCTGTAGGAGAGAGTTCCAAGGCCCGTCCCAAGTCGAGTCAACCTAGTATCGTCATAAAAGAAAACTCTCGGCCAGGTAACAAAGGCAAAGCCAAGGCGTCAGAGCCTTCAGCCAAAGTTCCCGCCAAGTCAGCAAGGCCATTAGTCGGGGAGAGGACTCAACTCCTTGAGCCCGCAAAGATCCCGACTAAGACCTCTGTCAGCCCAGCGAGGCCGCCAATTGTAGAAAGGTCTCAGCAGCCCAAGCAAGCCAATCCACCAGCCCAAGCAAAGCCGGCGGAACTACAAAGCCCCCAGAGGCTCCACTATGGACTGACAGAGTTCCAGGAGTTGCCTCCTGAAATAATTGCTCAGGCAATCAATGTCACCTTCCAGCCTCAGCCGGAGGAGGCCCAGTGGACCAAGGTTGCCCCCAGAAAGAGCCGTGGCACTAAAGCTCCTAAGGAGCCAGCCCGGAGCGGAAAGCAAAATTCTGGGGGCAAGCGAGTCCCCCTTGCCGAAGCAAACTTCTCTCTCTTCTCAAGAGGCAGCCCGCCAAAAGAAGCAGGAGAAGAATAGCAAGAAGAATTTGAAGAGAAGGTTAAAGAAGCAAGCCGAGCAAGCCGCTGCCATGGAGGCTCCTAAGGAGCCAACTCCTCTACAAAGACTTCAAAAGCTCATAGATGAGCTGGAGGAGTACACTCCCCCTCATCCCACCAGGGTCGTCACTCTAGACGAATACATTCCCTGGGACAAACTTGGGCGCAAAGCCCGTCTTCTACAATGGCTCCGAGAAATGGTCCACCGTCTTGAAGAAGGTGAAGACTTCCCAATCCTGGAGGAGCTCTCCTTATTCTATAAAGATGAGGAGCTCACTGTCGAGATGCTCGAGGAAATGCTGCAAGAGCTCTCCTGCAACATGGTGGCGATTCCGCCGCCCGACAATATTTACTGTCCTACAGCTGATAGCACTGGAGGCCAGGCTCCTATGGCGACATATCATCGTCGCTCGACAAGAAATGGCCGAGGACGCGGCCGGGGTCGTGCCCGAGGACGTGGACGTGAAGGTCCCCTGACTCTTGACCGGGTCATACTGTTCAGAGGGGAGAAGCCGGGTCCTGTCCCAGAAACTCAAGTTTAGGGGATCCCTTTCATCCTCAACCCCTCAGAGGGTTCAGGCCCCATCTCAACGGCTAAGCCGGGTGGAGTCCCTTTTACAATCACCTCCTCCGATGAAGAAGAGGAGCCAGCCAAGTCGCCGAAGCGCGAGGAGGCGTCAGGGCAAGCCGGCCCCTCCAACAGGGTCGAGACCACAAGCCCAGCAGGTCCTCTTAATGAAGACCAGTCTGATGAGCCTTTGCCACCTCCGGGGGAATCCTTGGCACCGCTGTTCCAAGAAGATGCGGAAGGCCAGAATGCGGAGGAGCGCCCTTCTAAGCGAGAGAAGCCTCGTCAGGCGCCGAAGACCCTGGCGGAGATCATCCCGCCATTTGATAAGACCTGTGCTCGGGCAGACCGCAAAATCATTCATCATATGAAGCGGTTCCCAACAAATGTCACTATTTGGGAAGCCATTGCCTGAAGCAAAGACCTCAGAGAGTCTCTTGTCAAAATACTCCAAGATCCAGAGGCGTATGAAGCCCATGTTGCAGAGTTGCAAGCTCAGGCATATGAAGCACTCACAGCCAACATCTCCTTCACGGACAAAGACATGTTGCTGTCCTCCCCGTGTCATAATCGCCCCTTATATATGAAGGGGACGATTAATGGGCATGACGTGAATCGCATCCTGGTTGACGCCGGAGCAGCCGTCAACATCATGCCTTTGAAGACTTTCAAGTCTCTATACCTGGCGCCTTATTTGCAAAAGGTGACCGATGTCAAGATCTCGGGATTCAATGAGGGTTCCGAGGAAGCGCTTGGTCGGGTTGTAGTCAAGCTTGCCTTGGGTGATTTTATCACCCAAGCGACATTCTATATCATCAACTCCGACACATCTTACAAGATGCTGCTTGGAAGACCCTGGCTGCATGAAAACTGGGTTGTTCCCTCAACTCTGCACCAGCGCATTAAATATGCTAAGGAAGGGGAGCAACATACGGTCTTCGCAGATCAAGCCCCGTTCCACCCCAATGAGTGCCATCTGGCCGATGCTTCACTATATTTCGGGAAGCCCACCTTAACAATCCCCGAGCCTTTAAAAGATAAAGGGAAGCAAAAGGTGGACCCTGAAGTTGAAGAAGGGCAGCTCTTCACTGTCAACCAAGACATGGTAAAGCTGCACAAGCTGAGCCTCAGTGCCGCCTCCAAGCCGACCCAACCAGAAAGGCGAAGTATGGACTTTGAAGCCAACCTTATCAGCCGGGTCATTGATGGGAGTATCTCCTTACCACCCAAGTGCCTTCAGCTCTCGTCCCAACGGGACGAGTATGAGGTGGAGCAGTTGAAGACCTTTGCTGTCTCCTATCAACGGAGAAGGAGATGCAACAAGGGGAAGGAGGTCAAACCGATCATCTTTTACAAAGGTGATTTAGTCCCACCGTGTCCTCCTAAAGATACTTCGGCTGGGATACTCCCGCCGATGTGGTGCCAGAGCCAGTCCAGGAGATGGACGATATGCCAGAGCACATTAAGGAGATGTGTAAAAAGCAGCACATCCCGCAAACTTTGGACCCAACACGAGCGGCATACTTCCACCAGCTATGGAACCCTCCGCAAGTCCGCGGGCAACCTCCCTTCTCCCGCAAAGATACAAGGGGCCTTGGCTATGACCAAGAAAAGGACTTCGAGGTCCACTTTGCAGTCAACACCATAGGACTGCTACCTCTCCCTAATGGGCAAGCTGAAGCTGAGCCTAAGGTTGATGACTCTGTGAGGGAGTCCGCTGATGTGTCTATGACACCCTCACCTTCATCAGGAGTCGACAATGATCGCCCTTCAGAGGGAAGAGCAGCCCAGCCTGCTAACTGTCGACAAGATGAGGCCAGCCCTTCGGCTTCAAGCCACGAGCAAAAGAGCTTCGAAGAATTTAATGTCTACGAAGCCAACACTGATGATGAGGGAGACTTCGTCGACCTTCAACCAGCTCCACCAGAGCTTGAAGACGGTGGTCAAGCGACTGTGGACGAGTTGATTGAAATCAATCTCGGAAGCAAAAATGACTACCGTCCCATCTTCATAAGTGCTCTCCTCAGCGAGAAAGAAAGGCAGTCGTATCGACAGCTCCTAGAAGAGTTTAGGGATTGTTTCGCCTGGACTTACAAAGAAATGCCCGGGCTCGACCCTTCTGTGGCTGAACATGAGCTGGCAATACTTTTAACAGTCAAGCCAGTCAAGCAAGCTCAAAGGCGTATGCGCCACGAGCTGGAACTGAAGGTCAACGCTGAGGTCAATAAAATGCTCAATGTGGACTGCATAGAGCCTTGCACGTATCCTGTGTGGCTCGCCAATATAGTCCCTGTCAAGAAGAAGAGCGGCCAAGTCCGAGTCTGCATCGACTTCAGAGATTTAAATAAGGCATGCCCAAAGGACGACTTTCCTGTCCCAATCACTGAGACGATGGTTGATATGACCACTGGTCACGAAGCTTTGTCTTTTATGGACGGGTCGTCGGGCTATAATCAAATCCGCATGGCCGTCAAAGATAAAGACCATACGACTTTCCGGTCTCCTAAGGGGATCTTCAACTATAAAAGGATGTCGTTCGGTCTGAAAAATGCCGGCGCAACCTACCAAAGGGCAATGACCAAGATCTTCGACGAGATGTTACATGATCTTGTCGAATGCTATGTTGATGTTCTGGTCGTCAAGACAAAGAGGCGGGAAGATCACTTAGCTGACCTGCGTCGAGTCTTTGAAAGGCTTCGACAATTCCAACTCAAGATGAATCCGATGAAGTGCGCCTTCGGCGTCTCCAGCGGCAAGTTCCTTGGCTTCATTGTCAGGTACCGGGGTATAGAAATCGACCCTGACAAAATCAAGGCTATAAGGGGACTGCCCCCACCCAAGAGCTTGACAGAGCTCGGATCTCTGCAAGGTAGACTCGCCTATATTAGGCGATTTATTTCTAATCTCTCTGGGAGATGCCTACCTTTCGGCAAATTGATGAAGAAAGGAGCACCCTTCATATGGGACGAAGATTGTCAGAAGGCCTTCGAGTAAATCAAGGAGTATCTGCTGACTCCTCCTGTCTTAAGGGCACCTGTCAGAGGGAAGCCCCTTATCTTATATATTGCTGCCATGGATGCCTCTTTAGGGGCTTTGCTAGCCCAGGTCAATGACGAGGGCGAAGAACAGCCGCTGTACTACCTCAGTCGAAAGCTGATTGGGCCTGAGCATCGGTACGCTCCCATGGAAAAGGCGTGCCTAGCTCTGGTGTTTGCTGTCAAGAAGCTGAGGCACTACCTTCTAGCCCACCGGGTGGAGCTCATCTCAAAATGTGACCCACTCAAGTTTCTGCTCAGCCAGCCTATCCTCTCTGGTAGACTTGGCAAATGGGCGCTTATCCTCATGGAGTTCGACATCACCTTCGTCCCACGCAAGGCGATCAAGGGACAAGGAATGGCGGAGTTCTTAGCAGCGCACCCTGTGCCGGAAGATTCGCCAATCAACTTTGAGCTACCCGACGAAGAGGTGTTAGTGCCTTCTCAAGAAATCGGGGAGTCTTCTGAAAAAGACCCACCACAGATGGAGCCAGTTGTCCTCACTCTTGACCTCCCATACTGGGAGTTATATTTTGATGGTGCCTCTCGGACAATCAAAAGAGCCGGTGGCCTTACGGACTATGTCTCGGGTGCGGGGGTAGTCTTTGTATCTCCACAAGGCGGCATCCTTCACAACTCTTGCGCTCTCATGAAGTCGCTGACTAATAATGAGGCAGAGTATGAAGCGCTAATCATTGGGCTTCAACTGGCACTGGAGATAGATATCAAGTGCATCAAAGTGTACGGGGATTCTCAGCTCGTCATCCGACAAGTACTGGGCGTCTATGATGTCCGCAAAAAGGAGCTCGTCCCCTACCATGCAGCCGTCATGAGGCTCAAGGAAAAATTCTACCTATTTGAAATAGGCCATGTCCCCAGAGGCAGCAACTCCCAGGCTGATGCTCTTGCAAAGTTGGCAGCAGCCCTAAAACTCCCGCCTGAGGGAGAATTAAATATTACAGTTAGACACCGAAGGCTCATGCCAAGTGTGCTCGACGAAGAATCCGGCTTCACTGTTTATGAGGTCGACAACATTCAAGAGGAGAATGCTCCCGAAGAGGAAGATTGGCGCGAGCCGATCATAAAGATAAAGAACGGCTGGCTCCCTCTTGATCGGGCTCAGAGGGTGCAACTGCTGCGCAGGGCGACATCCTACCAGCTAATTGACGATCTGCTCTTCAGGCTCGTCCATGAAAAAGACCGATCGGTCCTCCTGCGGTGCCTTTCGTCTAAGGAAGCGAAGACCGTCATGCACGAGGTCCACTCCGGATTATGTGGAGCTCATCAGGCAGGAGCCAAGATGAAAAATAGCATCAAGCTTAAAGGGTTCTATTGGCCCACCATGTACGAAGATTGCAATCAATTCGCTCGTACATGTCACCAATGCCAAGCATTAGGCCCAGTCCCTCGGCGGCCACTTAACCCGCTCCATCCAACAGCGCCTACTTGGCCATTTGCAGAGTGGGGTATGGATATTGTGGGACCATTCCCACCATCGTCCCAGGGGCACAAGTTCATACTTGCAGCCACCGATTACTTCTCCAGATGGGCGGAAGTCGTTCCGCTACGGGAAGTTACAGGGGAGATAGTTGCTCGTTTTGTGCGGCACTATATCATATACAGATTCGGCACCCCTAGTCGGATTATATCCGATAACGGCACGCCGTTCAAGAACAAGATTGTTTATGCTCTGGCGGCCAAGTTCCATATTGACTGGAGGATATCATCAATATACAATCCCCAAGCCAATGGGTTAGCCGAGGCCTTCAACAAAACCCTCTGCAAGCTGCTGTCCAAGATAGTAGGTGGCCGCAAGTGGGATTGGGGCGAGAAGGTCCATTAAGCCCTATGGGCCTACCGGACTATTTACAAAACCCCTACGGGATGTTCCCCATTCACTTTGGTCCACGGAGCTGAAGCGGTGGTCCCTATGGAGATCGAGCTAGCATCTTACCGCGTTGCTGTGCACGCCGGATTGCCAGGCCAAGACCAATCTGAAATTGAAAGAAGGCTCGAGAAATTGTCCAACCTTGAAGGTCAAAGACTCAAAGCTTACAAGCACTTACAAGTGTATCAAGCCCGCATGACACGTGCCTATGATAAGCTAGTCAAGCAACGGGCGTTCAAGAAGGGCGACCTTGTCGTGGTCAAAGAAAAGGAGGTTCTCGCGGGAAGATCCAGCGGCAAACTCCAGCCCAATTGGCGTGGACCTTACGTCATCCAGAAGGTCTACGAAGGAGGGGCCTATACGGTCCTTGACCACAAGGGAGACAATCCCTTCCCTCCTCTCAACGACAAGCATATGAAGCTCTACCATGCGCCACCGCAAGAGTTTCTGCAGCAGTCCTCGCAGGACAATACCTCTCCTCAGTGAAGGTTCAAAAAAAAAAAAGAGAAAAGGGGTAATGAAAAAAAAAATCCTCTCTCTGTCTATTCTATGAGTGGCTCTAAGTCAATGACTCCACCCCATCTCCACCAACACATCATATTGATGTCTTGGCTATACCTTACATGTCAGTCTATGACACCTAGTCCTACCAACATTTTGAGGTTGTCATATTTTGTCCCATCGGGTATGGCCTCAGTACGCTCTCTCGAGCTGCCAACCGATGTCGTCTTTTGACTCCCTTTTGTCCCATCGGGCATGGCCTCAGTATGCTCTTTCGAGCTGCCAACCGATGTCGTCTTTTGACTCCTTTTTGTCCCATCGGGCATGGCCTCAGTATGCTCTCTCGAGCTGCCAACCGATGCGTCTTTTGACTCCCTTTTGTCCCATTGGACATGGCCTCAGTATGCTCTCTCGAGCTGCCAACCGATGTCGTCTTTTGACTCTTCTTTGTCTCACCGGGTTTGGTCTCAGTATGCCCTCTCGGGCTACCAACCCATTTCGCCTTTCGGCTCGTAGATTTGACTCATTCGTCCCACCTGGGCTGTCAAATCTACCCGTTTGTCCCATTTGTGTGACATATACGTCCCTACGGGAATGCCACTTTCTCCTCGCCCCCTGGGCGTTATAGGGTTTAAAAAAAAAAAGGAGGGGTTAAAAATACTGATACCCCGGCAGACTCAGTCAGCCTTCAACGGTTGGCTGGGGGTAAAAAGGCCACAGACCCGGTCGAGGTGAAAACCTGAAAGGGCGCCTCGGGCAAAAATGGGCAACCCCTCGGTGTGAAAACCCGAAAGGGCGCACTGGAAAAAGCTAAAGGGGGCCAGCCTCGGCGAAAACCCGAAAGGGCGGTGAGGTTGGTAATGTGAAAAAAAAAAAATCTTTGCTCTGTCTATTCATTGGGTGGCTCTAAGTCAATGACTTCACCCCATCTCGACCAAAAACATCATAGTGATGTCATGGCTACGCCTTACATGTCATCCTATGACACCTAGTCCCACTGGCATTCTGACGGTGTCATACTTTGTCCCATCGGGCTCGGCCTATGCATGCCTCTTCCGGGCTGCTGACCCATTCCGCCTATCAGCTTCCGGGTTCACCTCACATGTCTCTTCTTAGCAGTTAAACCCGTTTACTCTCTTGTCCCACTGGGACTGGCCTCAGTATGCTCTCTCGGGCTGCCAACTTTTTATGCCTTTCGGCTCATCTTATCTTCTTGGGATTGGTCTCAGTATGCTCTCTCGGGCTGCCAACCCATCATGCCTTTTGGCTCACTTTTCCTTCTGAGATTGGCCTCAGTATGCTCTCTCGGGCTGCCAACCCATCATGCCTTTTGGCTTACTTTTCCTTCTGGGATTGGCCTCAGTATGCTCTCTCGGGTTGCCAACCCACTATGCCTTCGGCTCACCTTTCTTTTTGGAATTGGCTTCAGTATGCTCTCTCGGGCTGCCAATCCATCATGCCTTCTGGCACATGTCCCACTGGGTCTGGCCTCAGCATGTCCTCTCGGGCTGCCAACCCACCTACTCGCCTATCGGCTTTCGGGTTTGACTTTTACGTCCCACTAGGGCTGTCAAACCTATCTTTGTCCTATCGGGAATGGCCTCAGTATGCTCTCTCGGGCTGCCAACCTATCTCGCCTATCGGCTCTCGGATTTGACTCTCACGTCCCACTAGGGCTGTCAAGTCCACCCTTTTTCTTCTTCTGGGTCTGGCCTCTGCATGCCCCTTTCGGGCTGTCAACCCATCTCGCCTCTTGGCTTCAGACTTGACACATATATCCCACCAGGATTGCCAAGTCTATTCCTTTGTCCCCACGGGCTTGGCCTCTGCATGCCCCTTTCGGGCTGTCAACCCATCTCGCCTCTTGACTTCAGACTTGACACATATATCCCACCAGGATCGCCAAGTCTATTCCTTTGTCCCCACGGGCTTGGCCTCAGTATGCTCTCTCGGGCTGCCAACCCTATTTGCCTATCGGCTCATGGATTTGATTCATACGTCCCACCCGGGCTGTCAAATCCCCTCCTTTCATCGCTTCGGGTCTGGCCTATGTATGCTCTCTCGGGCTGCCAACCCATCCCGCCTATCGGCCGCCAGGTTTAACTCACATGTCCCTTTCGGACTGTTAAACCTACTCCTTTGTTGTCCCAACTGGGCTTGGCACATGCACACCTCTCTTGGGTTGCCAACCCGTTCAACTCTCGGTTTTGGATTTGGCTAATTGCGTCCCACTAGTACAGTCGAATCCACCCATCTTGTCACACCGGGCTTGGCCTCAGTATGCTCTCTCGAGCTGCCAACCCACTACACCTTTTGGTCTCACCGGGTTCGGCCTCAGTATGCTCTCTCGGGCTGCCAACCCACTTTGCCTTTCGGCTCCTTTTTATCCCACTGGGTTCGGTCTCAGTATGCTCTTTCGGACTGCCAACCCATTACGCCTTTCGGCTCGTTTCTATCCTCTTGGGTTCGGTCTCAGTATGCCCTCTCAGGCTACCAACCCGTTTCGCCTTTCGGCTCACAGATTTGATTCATTCGTCCCACTCGGACAATCAAATCTACCCACTTGTCCCACCTTTGCGGCACACACGTCCCTACGGGAGTGCCACACTTTCCTCGCCTTTTGGCATTATAGGGTCAAAAAAAAAAAAAAAAAAGGAACGGGGTTAAAAATATTGAGACCCCAGCAGACTTGTTGTTTCTGTTAGAAGAGCAATCAAGGGCAAAAAGGCTTTAACCCGGCTAAGGTGAAAACCCGAAAGGGCGCCTTAGGCAAAAATGGGTACCCCTCGGTGTGAAAACCCGAAAGGGCGCACTGGAAAAAGCTAAAGGGGGCCAGTCCTGGCGAAAACCCGAAAGGGCGGTAGGGCTGGTAAAGTGAAAATATATATATATATATATATATATATATATAAGGCTTATCAAGCATAAGACTCGCTCCTCCTCAGCTCAGCAAGGCGAGTCTCACTCTGAAGAGCTTCCTCTTGGAGCCCCACAAGCCCACGGCGGAGAGTCTACATCAACATGCGCAAGACTGCGCTCTTCTTCGGTCCCCTGGACCCCTCACAAAAGTTCCTCCACTCTGTGAGAAGCCACTTGCTCGCGCTCGTAAGCGGCTTCGACCGGGGCACCCACCTCAGTCTGGGCCGCCCGAAGTTTGCAAGGCTGTTGTTGCTCTTGCTGAATCGTCAGCTGAGTCCCCCACCTCTGCTCCTGAATAGCGCAAAGGCGGGTGAACTCCTCCCATAAAGGCGCAAGCTCAGTCGTCCAAGCGTCCCGCGGGAGATTAAATGCATGCATCTGCCAATGCTACACCAAGTGGAGGACCATTCGGCCACTCCATCACAAGGGCCAGGAAACTTTGAAGCAGCTTTGAAGCCTCACTAGTTGAAGCTAAAACAAAGAAAGGAGTTGCCTCAGCCCGTGTACGGCCGACATCTATCCAGACCAACATGCCCTAAGGGCTGGTCTACATCAACCTTGGCTATCACAAGTCAGCGGTTAGCCAGTTTTAACATTCAGCGACATACCTCAGCGGTCAATCGACACATCAACATGTTCGGCTACACCTCATATGTTGGCCCGCACATCTTCGGCGACATACCTCAGTGGTCAACCGGCACAATGACTTTTGGCCAAATGTACCCCCAAGGGTCGGCCAATGTTGATTTCCAGCTCTCACAGCTCAATAGTCAATCAACGACGATTCAGATGGATGTGTTTCTTTGAGACAGGCCTACATCAACTTCAGGCTAACAAGTCTCTCAGAAGCAAGCCCCCATCAACTCGGGCCAACAAGTCTCTCAGAAGCAGGCGCCCATCAACTTCGGGCTAACAAGTCTCTCAGAAGCAAGTCCTCATCAACTCCAGGCCAACAAGTCTCTCAGAAGCAGGTCTACGTCAACTCCGGGGAACATCAACCACGCCCTCGCCGGCAGGGACATCTTCCGTTGGGCCTTCAGCGACCCAGGAGGTGCCTCGATCAAAGGCATCGGAACTGTCAGAAGCGACACGGCGAGGAGGCAAAGGCGGCATGGACTTGTCAGTCTGTTGCACATAATGTTCGTTAGGGCCGGTCGCTCTCGACCCCCGCGCGACACCTCGGCTCCGGCTTGGACGAGCCATATCTGTAACTTCTCAAAAAAAAATATATAGAAGAGAAAAAAATACAAGAGCATTAGAGATTATGGTTCAAACCACCTCAATGTAGGAGCTACGCTCCAGACACAAGTCCCTCAGCGGACATGTCACAATACATATGAAAATGCACGGGCCATCCGCCCCTGCCTCCGGCTGTCCCGGATGTCCCGTGGGGGGCACTTGTTGTAACCGGAAAAATATACATGTGGCCGGAGGCTTCATGCTTTCGGTGTTGGCTTGGTCCAACCCGTTCTATCCCGCGGAAGCGAGGAGAACCCGCGATAAACCCACGGAGACTATTATAGTCATGTGGTTCCGGGTTTCAATCAATCAACCCAAGCCCTAAGGGTGTGAAGACGTGCTATGCACATTGTTTTGGTACCTCGACGGCGTGTATCACGTCTCGTAGGATCAAAGAACTCTTTCCCCCGACGGACGAGCGAGGCGCAAAAGACGACGAACAAGGCGAGGAGAAGGCTCTTCCTCTTTCACGTGGAGTCAAGTGCAGAAACGTCGCTGTCGGAGCCGTACGGAGGATTTTTTATAGAAGCCAAGAGGACTGCCCGGGGAGGGGGGAACCCGCCCGGGGTATAAAGCCCCCGGGCGGGTCTCCCCGCGGCTGCGTGCGGGCGGGCAGACCCGCCCGGGGTCTGCCCACCCCGGGCAGGCCTGGGCCGCGCGCCCCCGGGCGGGTCCGCCCGGGGTGCCGCGTCCCCGGGGAGGTCCGCCCGGGGTGCCGCGCACCCGCGCGGGTCCACCCGGGGCCGTGCGCCCCCGGGCGGGTCCCCCGGGGTGCCGCGCCCCCGGGCAGGTCCGCCCGGGGTGCGGGTGCTGCGCCCCGGGGCGGGTCCGTCCGGGGTGCCGCGCCCCCGGGCGGGTCCGCCCGGGGTGCCGCGCCCCCGGGCCGGTCCGCCCGGGTGCTGCGCATCCGGGTCAGTCTAGAAACTGCCCATTTTTCAAAAAATTGGAGGGAAAGGAACCCGCCCGGGGTCGCCTTGACCTGCCCGGGTCCCACTTCCCCCGGGCCGTTCCCTACTTTCTATAAATAGCCCCTATGGGGTCCCATTTGGAGAGGACGACTTGTGAAGAGAAGAAATCTTTTGTTCGTTGTCTTGGCCTATTTGGGGTATGTGACACCCCGGGCTTTGTCATTATGCCCCTACGTGGGCTTTGTCATTATGCCCCTACGTGGGCGTTGTTGTTGTGCCCCTACGTGGGTCTTGTATTTATGTCCCTACGTGGATTTTGTCGTTATGCCCCTACGTGGGCGTGGTTGTTAAGTACCCTTTGGAGGAGACAACGAGACAAGGAGAAAAGCTATTACAAGCTGCCTACGGAAGACACTTGAAGCCTTTGTTCGTTTGTTTCGGCCCGTGTGGGGTAAGTCCCCGGGTCTTGTATTTATGCCCCTACGGGGTATATTTACGTTTATGCCCCTCAGCGGGCCATGTTGTTAATTACGCCTCTTAGTGGGCCATGTTTGTAAGTCTTTACGTCCCGGGACGACTAAGTCATGTAATTCTGCCTTTATAATGGAGAAATTACAAAAATGTCCTCCCCGGGACCGTCAAAGACCAAAGTCCTGTAATTTACAGTTATACCCTGCAATCTTTTGTAATTCGGGCTACGCCCCTACTTCCCGCGTTGGTGCGGATCTTTGTACAGTCGACAACTCGCCGACAATCCTTGTACCCATTTGGGCCATAAATGCAATCTATGACTCATATGTCTTCTTTATGCATTGACTGGGGAAAATTACAAGAAAACCCCCGACTTGTCAAAACTGCACATATACCCCTCCTTCGGCCAAATTGACAGATGTGTGTCTTCTATGAAGTCCCTTGTCATTCCTTCGCTCCGGAAGTGTTGTCAGCTCAGTCCAACACTCGGGTATCATCTCAAACCTAGGTCTAGGGTCTGGTAAAATTACCAAAATACCCCTGTGACTTAAAAATGACCTCAGAGCCCTTGAAACCCTCCAGAAACGGCTTCTATGCCTTGGGGAGTCAGGAACCCGACCCTACTTCCGTTCCAGCCCAGAAATTTCATAAATGCCCCTGGCCTAGGAAAATTACCAAAATACCCCTGGGGTGGTAAAATTACCAAAATACCCTCGGGGTCCAGAAAACTTCTCTCTACTTCAAAAACGCCTACGGCTTCCGCATATTTGCGTCTTTATTCCTAAATCTTAGGGTTTTGTTCAGATTTAGCCCTAACTCTATTAATGTGTTGGTGGTAAATGAGTGGTCATGGAGAGTCTCTCGAGTGAGCTTGCCCTCCACATCAGAACCTCTATAGAAGACTTTGGAACTTCTTTGACAGTCAAACAAAGGTGTTCGGACGTTAGGCCGATGTAAATCAACACTGACTCCGGTCAGTGGGGAAAGGTCCAGCACTCGAACCCAAATCGTCTGATACGACGCGCACCCACGGAACCCTCTCTACGCAGAGGAGTGTTTCTTTTCAAAAAGAACGAAAATCTACCCTTTATCTACGATAAAAGTCGATCTAGATTTTTTCCGTGTCTCACAGCCCTCCACATCAGAACCTCTATAGAAGACTTTGGGATTTCTTTGACAGTTAAACAAAGGTGTTCGGATGTTAGGCCGATGTAAATCAACACTGACTACGGTCAGTGGGGAGAGGTCCAGCACTCGAACCCAAATCGTCTGATACTATGCGCACTCACGGAATCACCCTCTACTCAGATAGGGAAATGTTTCTTTTCAAAAAGAACATCTATATTTTCAATTTTTTTCCTACGTGAAAGATTCCGTGTGTCCCCACAGACTGACACGCCCGGTGGGACTTTTCCCGCCTTTCTTCTTTATGTCAATGAAAGTCTCTAAACCTCCTTTAAGGTTCTGATTTCCCTCCTCTTCCTTTTCCAGGACGGGAAGAGGAGGGTACACATCTCTCTGCTCGCTTCAGGGCTCTTCGTGCATCTGCACGTTTCTTTTTTCGTGCTACGCACCACCACCACCCACAACAGCAGCGATGGCCGCCGTCACCTACGGCCCCCAGATCATCGCCAACCACGCCAGGTTCGGATACCTGGCGACCCCGCTCGTCTTCGATGACTTCCCAGCAGTCGTCGGATCGCCCTTCTTCTTGGGCGTCACGCCTGTGGCTGAAGCCAGTTCAGCCACGCCTGCGGTTACCGTCGGAGGTGTCAGGCCCTCGGCCCCATCAACTGGTCGGGTCTGCTCGGCCAAGAAAATAACTACTGAGGGTGTCAGGCCCTCCGCTTCATCAGCCGGTCGGGTTCGTCCGGTCAGCAAGGCTACTGTCGGGGGTGTTAGGCCCTCGGCTCCAATAGCCGGCCGGGTTCGCTCGGTCAACAAGACAGCCGTCAGGGGTGTCATGCCCTCAACTGCAGCAGCCGGTCGAGTTCATCCGGTCAACTCTCCAACTGCTAAGGGTGTCAAGCCCTTCATCCTAGCGACCAGCCGAGCTCACTCGGCTGCCATGTCCACTGCCCAAGGTGTCAGGCCTTCTGCCCCAGCTATTGGCCGAGTTTTCTCGGTCAACCAAATCACTGCTGGTGTTGATCCTGCCCAACGGGGGCAACGTCGCCGCCGCCGCAACGGCACCAAATCTACCGTGGCTACTCTCAGAGGTACTGCCCCTGCTCAACGGGGGCAGCGCCGCCGCCACAAGGACGCCGTGCCTACTGTAGGCGTCACCAATACTGCCCCTGCTCAACGGGGGCAACGTCGTAGCCGCAATGGCACAAAGCCCACAGCGGCAACATCTCGCTCCGGCAAAACTGTAATTGTCGGAGATATTCGCATCCGGCTCGATGGAGGCGAGCCGATATTGCCGCGGGACCGTCATGTCCCAACTGTTTCTACCTCCAATCGCTTCGAGCTTCTTCGGCAAGTCCGAGAGGACGGAGCGAAAAAGAAGAAGTATGTCGTACCGGCGGCTAGTCAAGGCCCAGTACGACGGCCCGAACCACCCGCTCCACGACCGCGGTCAGGGGGCAACCCAATTGAGGAGCGCCAGCTCCCTTTAAAGAAGATGTGGGTCACCAAAGAGGAGGCCCGAATTATAAGGCGCGCAAGGGCGGAAGAGCCCTTCCGCAGGTCGGAGTTGCAACAAATGCGGAGCCCGACCAGCACTGAGGCCTCAACATCTCCGAGGTCTACAACTCAACTCCTACGAAGGCAAAAGCGTCGAGGGGCTGGCAAGAAGGTGAGGCCGACCTCCCCGTGGACCAGCTCCACGCATACGGAGGAAGACCGCTCCCCTCAAGCCTCTACATCCTGAGTTTCTATCTTCGACAGGCTAGGGGAGTCGCCCAAGCCGGATCGACAACCACCTAAGAAGAAACGGGTGGTCCATGTGACTAATGACACTGTGAAAGTGTTCACCTATTACACCACTTCCGACGACAAGCAGCCAGAGGACACCACGGGCGAGCTCAACCAGCCTCTTAACTATTTGAGGAAATCAAGGCCCGTGTCCCGGATCCTAGCCCAAACACAATAGGCGCTGGCTGCTGGGACATCTCAGCCCCAGCTGGCGCAGCAAGAAGAGCGCCAGGAAGACGTCTATAGTGTTGATGGGGACAGCCACCCCCGGCACGAAGAAGATCTGGGGGAAGAGACACACACTCCCGCGTTGGAAGAGCTCCGACGCGAGAACCAAGAACTCAAGAATCTCTTACAGGCGCTATTACGTGAAAAAGAGGTTCCTGTCCCACCTCAGGCGGCACCCACTGGAGTGGAACACCAGCCTTCCCCCATTCCAGTTGCGGCCAATGCCTCTGTCACTGTGGCAAAATTGCCATTGGCAGTGGACTTCGAAGTCCCGCAGCATGAAATCAACGCACAGTCATCTGCTACTCCTGCTGCAGAGAGTCTCATGGCGCAGAAGCAGATGATCGAGCGCATTGTGGAGGCGAAGTTTGCTCAGCATGGGGAGGGGGTGGCCACCGTTGATTTGTACAGCGTGCCTTATTCCTTCCACCATCAGTTCAAGAAGCTTCCGCCTGATTGCCCGAAGGCCCCGAAGCTTCAGAAGTTCAACGGGCAGGGCTCCCCACATGAACACCTGGCCTATTACATGACGGCCATGGGTGAATTGGCACTGGAGGAAGCATATTTGTTGCGGTACTTTGCCACGTCATTGACTGACACCGCCTTCCAGTGGTATTCAAGGCTAAAGCCTAATTCAGTATCTGATTGGGCTGATATGCAAAAGAAATTCGTCGACCGTTTCCAGATGGTCGAACGCAAAATCTCCCTGGCAGAGCTCTGTGCTCTTCGGCAGAAGAAAGGTGAAATAGCGTTGGACTTCATCAAGCGATGGAGGGACGTCAGCATGCGTTGCGATAATCCTCCAACGCCCGAAGACGCGATCACCATCTGCCGCAGGGGTCTCTCGGCAGAAGTTAGTGAAAAGCTCTCGGGCTCCAATATCAGGGGTTTGACCAGTTGAATACGGTGGTAGCGGAGATTGAAATGTTCTTCGCTGATCATCTTACATAAACTTCTGCTAAGGGCAAATCCTCCAAAGACCGTCTGACGAGCGGTAAGGAGGTGAATGCTGTCGATTTCTCCCCGATGAATGGAGATAAAAGGGAAGGAAAATCTAAAGGCAAGGGCAAAAAGCCTGATGACAAGGCAAATGCGGCTCTTTTAGCGGAGCGCATGAAGACCCCCTATTCCTTCAGGAAGGAGCACACTAAAATGCTCTTTGATCTATGCACGAAGGAGCAGCTCATTACTCTCCCGGATCCACGGAAGCCCTCAGAGGTGGATAAGACAGACGATCCTACCTATTGTGTGTATCATCGAAGGTTGGGTCATACCATCGGAGACTGCCATGTCTTCAAGAATATAGCAGAAGAGCTCATTCAAAAGGGCTTAGTAAATATGCTGGGCCATGCAATCGACCCGCCACAGCCTCATGCTTGGAGTCAATCGAACCGGTCGGCTAATGTGGTCTATATGGTGGCCATGGCTTCGAGCTCTAATGCTTCTGAGACCGGGCCCTCAAATCAACAGCCCAATGGCGGTCCCAGAGCCGCCCATCCTTCACTCCGGATGTCTAGCACTGCGGAGGGCTATTCGGAGAATCCGAGGGGAAATTCAACAGTTGCAACTGGAACAGAGGCGTCTGCTGCAGTTCTTGGAGAGCATTGATCAACAGTTGTCCACCTTCCCCTTTGGCCCATTCG
The DNA here is from genome assembly GCA_022559845.1 of Amorphophallus konjac. Lineage (NCBI taxonomy): Eukaryota > Viridiplantae > Streptophyta > Magnoliopsida > Alismatales > Araceae > Amorphophallus > Amorphophallus konjac. The sequence goes on along the minus strand of CM040126.1, from coordinate 120,200,914 downwards.
CCAGGGGGCTCGCTCCAGCCCACATACGGGAGGCAGGTGTATCACCTACCGGCCAGGCTCTCCCCAGGGGCTAGCTTTCCGAGGAATCCTCGGATTCATCCGAAGACGAGGAGGACCCGCCGGAAGGCGAGGAGGCTCCGCTTCAAGTTGAGCAGCCAGAAAAGTTATACTCCTTCCCTTGGGAGAAGACCTTGAACATCTTCTTCGCATGCCAACGAGCAGGTTTGATCAGCCCATCGCCCATGGAGCAGACACTAGGTGCTGCATTTCATCAGGGCTATTGCCCCTACCATGAGGTGATAGGCCACATCATCCATAACTGCGAGCCGTTTAAGGACATTGCTGAAGACTTAATCAGGCAAAGGAGGGTCTGTGGACACCAAAAATTACACACCCAGATATCCTGCTCGGCCCAGCATCAACAACGGCACCGAGTGAGGAAGCCCCGGAGGGGCTGGTCATCCGGACTCCCCAAATATGCACACTGCCGTGAAGCCGTCTCCGGAGTCACGACATTGAAGAGAAATCAACCACCAAGAGCCCCCACAATCCATGGGCCTCGAAGAAAATTAAATGGGCCACAACTCATGCTCACAATGGGCTCAGAACTGCCCCTTTTGGGCCTTCAACGGTACGTCCTTTGGCCCTTCAGCGGTACGCCCCTGGGCCCTTCAGCGGCACACCCCGTGTGCCTTCAGCGGCACGCCCCATGTGCCTTCAACGGCACTCTATTTTAAGCCTTCAACGGCACACTATTTCGGGCCTTCAACGGCACACTATTTTAAGCCTTCAACGGCACACTATTTCGTGCCTTCAACGGCACACTATTTCGGGCCTTCAACGGCACACTATTTTAAGCCTTCAACGGCACGCTATTTTAAGCCTTCAACGGCACGCTATTTCAAGCCTTCAGCGGCACACCATTTCAAGCCTTCAGCGGCACACTTCTTGAGCCCGCTAGCGGCACAGCGTGAAGGCATTTCAACGGAACGACGTGGCGCCCATGCCCTACGTATCCTTGGCGCGCAGTGAGCTGTCCGAGGTGTCAACCAGAGGTTGGGCCACGCAGGCTACTCCCCTGACATCCAGGACGGGGGAAGTCGATCCCCATCATGACCAGTCGCTTCCCGCCTCCGACTGCCGTGCTCGAGGGCTCCCGCGGCTGGGAGTATAAAACCACTCCCATTCCTTCGAAGAAGAAAAAAAGAAGAGGCCCATACACAGAGGAAGAGGCACATAGGGAGAAGGAACGAAGAGACACAAAGCCACCTACGAGAAGAAGGAGAAGAGAGAAGAGAAGGGAGAGGGCTCCGGCATGGAGTCTTCCGACAACCACCAGGCAGAGAGAGGGAGAGGGCTTGATGTAGCAGGGGAAGGTGGGGGAAGGAGCAGTGGACGGTCGTCCCTGTCTCGATCCCCAACACCTCCTCTTCTTTTGTTCTTTGTTTTCTCCTTCTCCGTTCTTTTGTTCTTTGGTTTTCTTTCTTGCCCGTAGCTTTAGCTCGGGCGTGTTTTGTAATGCATGCGGACGGCTACGACCCTTTGCTCCCCCATGAATGAAGATCGCCCCCCCTCAGTGGGTTGTCTCTTTGTCTCGTTGGTTGTGAGCCACAGTGCGTTTGATCGTCTTTCCTTTCACTTTCCGGTGTTTGTGTTCATCCCTCATGCCGACGGTTTCCTCCGGATGTGCCATCAGCTTGAATGGTTTGAGGTCGCGAACCTCCTCCTGTAAAGCCCAGTGCCTTCATCTGTGCCTGCCCCCCCTTCTCCAGTACACCCTGTCCAGTCTTAGAGGTCTTCGACTCGTTGTTTTCCCTGTGTTTTCCGAGGTTTTATTAAGGTGTTGCCGCCCTCGGGCGCCCACCTCCAGTTGTCGGGTTCCGCCACTCCATGTGGGCGCATTCCCTTTATCTCCCTTACGCTCGGGTCAAGGGGAGATGCTGCCGAATTTTCGTTAGAAAATAACAGGACGTTAAAAGGCAAAAGGATGCAACAAACAAATGGGATAGCAAACATATACCAAAAGATAATAAAAGCAACAAATAAATAGAGCAACAACAGACTGCAAGAAGAAGGAGAAAAGATTTGTATAAAACCACACAAAAATCAAAGAGAAGAAGAAAAGAAAAGCCTTAAAAACAAGTAACAGAGGAGTGGACCTTCATCGGCACGTCCGTTCCAGCCTTCGCCGGTACACCCTATCAGCCCTCCAGCGGCACACCCTATCAACCCTTCAACGACACACCTTCTCAGCCCTTCAGCGGCACACTCTTCTCACTCTCCGAAGTGGAACCCAATGTACAGACTTTAAGGGACAATGTATAGACTTTGAGCTGCAATGTACAGACTTGGAGCTGGCCAACGTACAGACTTTGGGCTGGCCAATGTACAGACTTTGGGCTGATCAATGTACAGGCTTTGAATTGCAGACAAGGGGCAATGTATAGACTTTAAGGAACAATGTATAGACTTTGAGTTGGCCAATGTACAGACTTGGAGCTGGCCAACGTACAGACTTTGGGCTGGCCAATGTATGGACTTTGAGCTCCAATGTATAGACTTTGAACTGCAATGTATAGACTTTGAGCTGGACAATGTACATACTTTGGGCCGGCCAATGTATAGACTTTAATGGACAATGTATAGACTTTGAGCCGGCCAATGTATAGACTTTAATGGCCAATGTACAGACTTTGAGCCGGCCAATGTATAGACTCCAATAGACAATGTACAGACTTTGGGCTGGCCAATGTGTGGACTTTGAGCTCCAATGTATAGACTTTGAACTGCAATGTGCAGACTTGGAGCTGGCTAACGTACAGACTTTGGGCTGGCCAATGTATGGACTTTGAGCTCCAATGTATAGACTTTGAGCTCCAATGTATAGACTTTGAACTGCAATGTATAGACTCACTTTGAGCTCCAATGTATAGACTTTGAACTGCAACATATAGACTTTGAGCGGGCCAACGTACAGACTTTGGGCTGGCCAATGCACGGACTTTGAGCTGCAATGTACAGACTTGGAACTGCGATGTATAGACTTTGAGCTGGCCAACGTATAGACTTTGGGCTGGCCAATGTACAGACTTTGGGCTGGCCAATGTGTAGACTTTGAGCTGATGAACCCAGCCAATGTACCGACTTTGAGCTGGCCAATGTACAGACTTTAAGCTGGCCAACGCATAGACTTCGAGCTGATGAATGTAGCCAACGTATAGACTTTGGGCTGATGAATGTACGGACTTTATGTCGCAGCGACCGGCCAATGTGCAGACACACGCCCTTCGCCGGTACACCCTACAGCGCCCTTTGCCGACACGCCACAGCCCAGCTTCCCCCGGCACGCCTCGTTTGGCCTTTCGCCAACACGCTCCCCCTGCGCTCAGCGACACGCCTGCCCCAACCCTTCGGCGGTACGCCCTCAAGCTCCTTTGACAGCACGCTCTCCCCTGTTCAACCCTTTGCCGGCACGCTCGGTCAGGCCCTTTGCCGGCACACCTAAGGCTCCTTCATCGGTACGCCTCCCATAGCCACCACACCTTCCCCTCGCCGGTACCCTTGGCCAAGCCCTTCCCCGGTATACCTCCCGCGAACCTTCAGCGGCACACCCCTCTTTGCACCCAGCGGTACACCCTATTCCCCAGCGGTACACCCATCTCCCTTCGCCGGTACACTATATATGTATATATATATATATACATATGCATAGCATGATAATAACAACAGCAGTAGCAAATGAATTAATGAAACTTATGCTAATTAAAGGACTCCAAATGTGTAGCAGTGATAACGATAGTAAAAGGAGGGGGTAAGAAAATAATGATAATAGTAATAAATAAAAGAAGAGAAATCATTCGGGACGAAATGCATGAAGAAGTAATAAACGGCAGAGGAAAGAGAGGAACATATAACTAAGAAAATCCCAAATAAAAAAGGATGTCGGGGCCCACATTGCAACCCCATCTCTCCCCGTGGCCCGACGCAAGAGGAACAACAACGCCGCCCTCTCAGGTCGGACCCGAGTCTTGGGAGTTATTCCGACATGGCCAGGCTCCGACCTAATCTCGGGCCGACATTCAAATCAGAGCGGATTCGTTTCTCGCCCCGGATCCCTTCCGAGCCATCATTAAAATTACCGTGCATGCGGCAGACATTTGAACGGGTTCACCTCGATTTTCGCCGCGTTTCTATTATGGACTTGCGTCCGAACATGAAAAGGCCCGTGAATGCCCGACATGGCCGATGGCTCCCATCCCGACATGGTCGTAATCCGGCGTTGCTCCGGGCCAATAGTTCATCAATTTCGACCCGTTCCTATTGGGATTCATTCCCGCTCTTTCACTGAAATTGCCGTGAACTCGGCATACATTTATACGGGGTTGTGCCTGGCTACGCCGTACCTTCAATACGGACCCTTGTCCGAATATCAAGTGGTCCGCAAGTGACCGACAGAAATCGGAATAGAAAGAGACGGCTCCCGTCATCCCTGGACCCTATATACGGGAACATCAATAAGGCCTTTGTGGGCTGTGCTTGGACCTCGGGTCCATCCCGATTATGGTCATTGTCTGACCCACGCCCTCGGCCTATAGCTCGCTTCCTTCGAACATGTTTTGGGTTTTGGAATCTAGTCCCGGGACTCTTCCCCGTTGCCCTCCGGCACCGGGAACATTAATGATGCCCACGCAAGTCCCGTTTGGACCGCGGGAGGCGCCCCCGGTATGGTCCCGACTCGATCTCGCACCGGGCCAATAAATTCGCTAATTTCCTGCTACACTAATCGAGATTTAACCGAATGTTTTCAGTGTCTCGGAATAATGTATTTGCCGTATCACAGCATACATATGTTCCAGGTCCTGCCGCGGCGATTACAATATTCTCAAGCCGGACTCCCGTCCGAATATTAAATGGTCTCCTGAATGACCGATATGTTTCGAACGCTCGCTTCTCCGGACACAGGGCTTTTCAGCCGATTCAAGGGATGTTCCCTCGTTGTCCCTTGGCACCGGAAATATTAATGACGCTCATGCAAGTCTCGTTTCGACCGCGGGGGGCCCACCGCAGTATGGTCGCAGCTTGCCCTTGCACCGGGCCAACAGATTTACCGGTTTCCGACCGCCCCAATCGAGGCTTAGCCGAACGTTTTCCGTTCTTCCGAATAATAAATTTACCGTACCTCGGCATACACGCGTTCCGATTTTCCGGCGACAACTGTGATTTTCTCGAGACGGACATTCGTCCGAACATTAAATGGTCAGTACACGACCGACATGATCCCGAATGTTTCCTTCTCGCCCTCGCATGAGGATTTCAGTACCTCGTAATAGACCTTTCATGCAATTAATTTCTTGGCCATGAGGCCCTGAATCTCGGCGATTAATCAAGGGTGTTCTCTCGTATGGGGGATGTAAACAACGTCGTGACCTTCATGGCGCGGCGGGTTTTGGTCCCGACACGAACCACACAATCGTCTGACGAAGTCAGATCGAGCGCACCATGGGCTCTTCGGAGCCCGAATAAATTGTCACTCCGGTGACTGGCACGCCCACGCACTCAATAAACGAATAAACCAACAAGAGAATAACAGGTAAAAAAAAGTGCGTCCACAAGTCTGGCACGCCCGGTGGGATCGAAACTGCCCTTCATCTCTTCGCCGGGATTCAGGGCCTCATGGCCTCCTATAACGATGTTTGCCTGCTTTGATGAATGGCAGGTGCTGTCTTCGCCAGTCCTATGGGGAGAAAAGCCAAACTCGGCGCAGCTGCCTTCGTGGCCTCGAGGACGCTACTTCGAAGCATATGCAACTTCCAAGAATCATGGGGGCTGTTATAAAAAAAGGGGGGAAGAGAAGGGAGGGGAAATCAAGCCCCCCCGTTTCCCTCAAGAAGAAAAGAAGAAAAGAAGAAAAGAAGAAGAGAAGAAGAGAAGAAAAGAAAAAAAAAAAGAGAAAAGAAAGAAGCAAAAAAAAGAAGAGAAGAATTGGCAAGAGAGGGTTGTACGGCCACGTCCGTCGAGACCCGTGTTGAATAAAGATTACCACTGTGGGGTTGATGCGGTGGAGCGAACCACTCATCCCCTCCCTGAGGGGGTGAACGCTCTCCTGCACCTCCACCCTGGTCAATCATACAAAAAAAAGAGAAATAAAAAAAGAAATAAAAAAAAGAGAAGAAGAAAAAGCTGGCAAGCATTGTCGACCAAAAGAGCAAGAAGAAACCCGGCATCCTGCCTGACTCTAGGAGGACCCAAGTCCGTGGTGTAATGACCCGGCCCGTTCCTCCTCCCTGCTGCCTCCATTCGGCACAAAACGGCCCCCGAATGGTTGTTAAAGGATCCAGCGAGCCACAATTGTAGCTTGGTGAATGGTTGCCCGCTGTGGGGAATGCTTTATAGCAATGAGGCCAAGCACGGCCACCACCCTCGAAGAGAGCATGCACATACCCCGCCATGGGGGATGAGAAGAAGATATATACCCTGCTACGGGGGTATAGGAGGCAAAAAAAGGAAATACACCCCATTCCCAGGGGCACATGAAGAGAGTCCGCCCCGGCTAAGGGGCACACAAAGCAAAAGCTACACCCCGGCTTCGGGGCATTTGAAGAAGAATCCGCCCTGACCTGGGGACGTAAGAAGAAATAGAGCTGCACCCCGGCTTAGGGGCATTTGAAGGGGAAATACACCCCGATATGGGGGCACCTGAAGCAAAAAACATACCCCGCCATGGGGGCATAAGAAGAAAAGAATTCATTCCCCCTGGGGACACATGAAAAGAGAAACTTACCCTGGCTTAGGGGCATATGAAGAAGAAACCTACCCCGGCCTGGAGGCATAAGAAACAAGAGCACACCCCATGCTAGGGGCATATGGAGAGGAATGCACCTCGCCCTGAGGGGCGCAAAAAGCATAAGAACACACCCTGGCTTAGGGGCATTTGAAGGAGAAACATACCCCGCCAGGGGGGCATAGAAGTCATGAAGAATAAGCCCCGGCTTAAGGACATTTGAAGAAGTCACATCCCGCCTCGGGAGCATGAGAAGCAGCAAGGATACACCCCGGCCTAGGGGTATTTGAAGAAGAAACACACCCCGCTACGGGGGCATAGAAGCCATAAAGAATACGCCCCGGCTTAGGGGTATTTGAAGAAGAAGGATACCCCGCCTCGGGGGGACATTGCAAGCATCGATACACCCTGCTAGGGCGCACAGGAAGCAAACCACACCCCACTCCTGGGGACACATAAAGAGAGTACACCCCGCCATGGGGGCACATGAAGAGAATCCACCCCGACTCGGGGGTACATGAAGCAACAAAGAATACACCCCGCCTTAGGGGAATCTGAAGAAGAAGCATACACCCTACCAACGGGGGCACAACAGCCGTCGAGAATCCACCCCACTTTGGGGGCACAAGAAGCAGACATTCCCCAGCATGTCGGGGCAGAAGAAGAAGAATCCCCCCCTTCGGGGGCATATAAAAAAAAAGCAAAGATACACCCGGTGCCCGGCGCACATGAAGAGAAAGGCACCTCCCTCTGGGGGCACAACAAGCAACAAAGATACACCCCATTCCCAGGGGCGCATGAAGAGAAATACACCCCTGCTCCAGGGGCATATGAGACAAAACTATACCCCGATTTAGGGGCATTTGAAGCAAAGACTTCATCCCGCCTCAAGGGGGGGGGGGGCTAAGAAGCGAAAGATATACCCCACCCCGGGGGCACAAGAAGAAAACACACCCCACCTTGGGGGGCGTAAGAAGCTAAGAGATATACCCCGCCACGGGGCAACGGAGGCAAAATGCATTCCCCCCGGGGGCACATAAAGCAACATACCCCTCGCCTCGGCAGCATATGAGGCCAAGAAGCTACATCCCGGCTCGGGAGCATAAGAAACAAAAGATATACCCCACATCCGGGGCATATGAAGCCAAGAAACACACCCCCGTCTCGAGGGTATTTGAAGAAGAAGCATACCTCGCCTCGAGGGCCTAGAAGCTATGCAGAACACGCCCCGACTCAGGGGCATATGAAGAGAAGTCCACCCCGGCCTAGGGGTATTTGAAGAAGAAGCATACCCCGCCAGGGGACATAGAAGCCATAAAGAATACGCTCCGGTTTGGGGGTACTTGAAGAAGCTACATCCCGCCTTGGGAGCATGAGAAGAAAAGAGAATCCACCCCGGCTTAGGGACCTTTGAAGGAGCATACCCCAGGCTCGGAGTCCATGAAGCAACATGCACCCCCCCCGGGGGGGGGGGGGACATCTGAAGCAGAACAAACAACATCCCCCGGCTTAGGGAAGCATATGAAGAGAGGAATACTCCCCGATATGGGGGCACGTAAACAAAGAAGAAGAATTCACCCCACCTCGGGTGCATAAAAAGCAAGAACCACACCCCGCATCGAAAGTGGCAATACACTCCACTCTGGGGGCACTAGAAGCGGAATACACCCCGTGCCGGGGGCATATAAAAAAAAAGGGGATACCTCGCTCTGGGGCATCAGAAGCAGCAATACGCCCCACCTTGGGGGCATCAAAAGCAGCAATACACCCCACCTTGGGAGCATAAGAAGCAAACATTCCCCCCGGTGTGTCTGGGAAGAAGAAAAGAATTCACCTCGGCCTAGGGGTATTTGAAGAAGAAGCATACCCCGCCAGGGGACATAGAAGCCATAAAGAATACTCCCCGGCCTAGGGGTATTTGAAGAAGAAGCATACCTCGCCTACTCAGGGGCATATGAAGAGAAGTCAACCCCGGCCTAGGGGTGTTTGAAGAAGAAACATACCCCGCCAGGGGGCATGGAAGCCATAAAGAACACGCCCCGGCTTAGGGGTATTTGAAGAAGATACATCCCGCCTCGGGAGCATAAGAAAGAGAAGAATACATCCCGTCTTAGGGATATTTGAAGAAGAAATATATCCTGCCAGGGGGCATAGAAGCCATAAAGAATATGCGCCAGCTCAGGGGCACTTGAAGAAGAGACATACCCCGCCTGGGGGACGCAGAAGCAAAGAGACAGAGTACACCTCCACCCGGGGGCACCGAAGCAAAGAGGCATACATCCCGACCTGGGAGCACATGAAGAAAGAATATACCCCGACCTAGGGGCGTCAGAAGAAGAAACATACGCCCCGATCCAGGGACATGAGAAGCAAGAGAATATGCCCTGCGAAAAGGGTATGAGAAACATGAAGAATGTACCCCAGCCTATGGGCACAGAAAGAGACACACTCCGCCCTTGGCGCATAAGAAGCAGAAGCACCTACCCCAGCCTGGGGGCACAAAAATACATTCCGCCCTTGGCGCATAAGAAGCAGAAGCATCTACCCCGACCCGGGGCACAGAAACAAAGAGACATACATCCCGAGCTGGGAGCATAAGAAGAAAGATATACTCCGCCCAAGCGGCATTTGAAGAAACAACATACCCTGCTTCGGGGGCACAGAAGCCGTAAAGAGATACACCCCCGCCTCAGGGGGCGTAAGAAGCAAAAGATACACCCCGGCCTCAGGGGGGCATAAGAAGCAAAAGATACACCCCCGTCCCGGGGGCATTTGAAGAGAGCTACGCCCCGTACCAGGGGCACATGAAGAAGAAACATACCCCGCCTGGGGGCATAGAAGCCGTGAAGAGTACACCCCATTCCCAGGGGCACATGAAGAGAAATACACCCCCGCTCCAGGGGCATATGAGACAAAACTATACCCCGATTTAGGGGCATAAGAAGCAGCAAGAATGCACCCCGGCTCAGGGGGTATTTGAAGAAGAAATATGCCCCGACTGAGGGGTACATGAAGAGAAATACACCCCCGCCCTAGGGGCATATGAGACAAAACTATACCCCGATTCGGGGGCATTTGAAGCAGGACAAACAACATCCCCCGGCTTAGGGGCGCATGAAGAAAGGAATGCACCCCGCTTAGGGGCACATAAGCATAAGAAGAAGATACTGCCCCGGCCTGGGGTCATGAGAAGAAATAGAGTTGTACCCCGGCTTAGGAGCATACGAAGAGGAGTGTATGCCACCCCGTGGCATAAGAGGCGGAAGAATCAACCCCTACTTAGGCGTAACTGAAGAGAATCCACCCTGCTCTGGGGGCACAAAAAGGAGATACGCCCCACCCTTGTGGGGCATAAGAAGCAAAACACACCCCGCCTTGGGGGGCATATGAAGCCAAGAATCACACCCTGTCTTGGCGGTACTTGAAGAGGAAGCATACCTCGCCTCGAGGGCCTAGAAGCTATAAAGAACACGCCCCGACTCAGGGGCATATGAAGAGAAGTCCACCCCAGCTTAGGGGTATTTGAAGAAGAGACAAACCCCGGGGGGGGGCATCTGAAGCAGAACAAACAACATTCTCCGGCTTGGGGGGAGCATATGAAGAAAGGAATACACCCCGATATGGGAGCACATAAGCAAAGAAGAAGAGTTCACCCCGCCTCGGGGGCATAAGAAGCAAGAATTACACCCCGCCCTGGGGGCATATAAAGCAACATACACCCCGCCTGGGGGCATAGAAGCCATAGAGGAGACTCCCTGGCCCGGGGGCGTCAGAAGAAGAAGCACGCCCCACCTGGGGGCATAGAAGCCTTGAAAAATACGCCCCGCCTGGGGGCACAGAGGCAAAGAGGCAAAACACACCCCTCAGGGGGATGCATACCAAATAAAGCTACACCCCAACCTGGGGGCACGTTAAGAGAAATACACTCCAGCGTGGAAGCATTAATGAGAAAAGAAGAGCAGAATAAAGAAAAAGACACGCATGAGGCAGACATGGCCTTCGAGCCCGTCTCATCACACAAAAGAAGAGAAGAAAAGGAAGAAAAGACACATGAGGCAGACATGGTCCTCGAGCCCGCCTCATCACGTTAAAGAAGAGAAGAAAAGGAAGAAGAGACACATGAGGCAGGCATGGTTCCTGAACCCGCCTCTTCACACAAAAGAAGAAGAGCAGAACCAAAAGAAGATACATGAGGCAGACGTGGTCCTCGAGCCCGCCTCATCACGCAAAAGAAGAGAAGAAAAGGAGGAAGAGACACATAAGGTAGACGTGGTCCTTGAACCCGCCTCTCCACAAAAGAAGAAAAGAAAGAACAGTCACGAGGCAAACATGGTCTTTGCGCCTGCCTCTCCACAAAAGAAGAAGAGAAGAAGAGAGAGAACAGTCATAAGGCAGACGTGGTCCTTGAACCCGCCTCTCCACAAAAGAAGAAAAGAAAGAACAGTCATGAGGCAAACATGGTCTTTGCGCCTGCCTCTCCACAAAAGAAGAAGAGAGAGAACAGTCACAAGGCGAACATGGTCCTTGCACCTGCCTCTCCATAAAAGAAGAAGAGAAGAAAAGAAAAAATAATCATGGGGCGAACATGGTCCTTGCACCTGCCTCTCCGTAAAAGAAGAAGAGAAGAAGAGAAAGAGCAGTCACGGGGCGAACATGGTCTCTGCACCTGCCTCTCTACAAAAGAAGAAGAGGAGAGAAAAAAGAGACATGAGGCGAACATGATCCTTGCACCTGCCTCTCTATAAAAGAAGAAGAGAAGAAGAGAAAGAACAGTCACGAGGCGAACATGGTCTTTGCACCTGCCTCTCCATGAAAGAAGAAGAGAAGAAGAGAAAGAACAGTCACGGGGCGAACACGGTCCTTGAACCCGCCTCTTCACACAAAAGAAGAGAAGAAGAGAAAGAAATGACCATGAGGCAAGCATGGTCTTTGCACCTGTCTCCCCACACAAAAGAAGAAGAAAAAAAAGAGACATGAGACAGACGTGGTCTTCGAACCCGCCGCTTCACAAACCCTTCTCCTCGGCTCACGTATCCTACTACCCGACGCCCTTTGGCTCAGTCATTCCGGCCAAGGCCCACGGTCATGATTAATCCACCCGTCCCACCGCGCTCTTCGATATCTTTTCGGCTTTACAGCCTACTCCTAACATCTCTCGGCTTGTCAGCCTGCTCCCAATATCCCTTGGCTTTTTAGCCTACTTCCCAATATCTTTGGCTCTCGCAGCCTGCTTCCCAGAATTCGGCCCTTGCGGCCTGCTTCCCAGAATTTGGCCTTCACGGCCCGCTTCCCAATTTCGGCTTTTGCAGCCCGCTTCCCAATATCTTTGGCTCTCGCAGCCTGCTTCCCAGAATTCGGCCCTTACGGCCCGCTTCCCGTAACTTCGGCCTTTACGGCCCGCTTCCCCAACGTCCTTTCAGCCGTTCGTGGACTGCTTCCCTAATACCTTTACTACCACTACACTTATACGTAACAGTAATATTTTCTTATGCAAAAAACAAACAAACAAACAAACAAACAAACAAAAAAACAAAAAAAAACAAAACGAAACAAAACAAAAGAAAACAACAAAACGAACACAAAAAAAAAGAAAGAGAAAAGAAAGAAGAGAGTGCATGATTGCCCTGCTTGCATGGTTGCTTAATATAGAATAATACACCTCCTTGGAATTTTCTAGGACCGTGCTTCCTTGCTAAATAATATCGCCCCAATTCCGGATGCACGGGCGTCACGGCGCACGCTCAAAGGGAACCCAATTATGGCAGGTGCACACGTCAAGGGGAAGAGTCATGGCTGAATCGCTAAGCCCAGCTCACAAAATAAACCTGAGGCAACGCTCCCACACTTAGCACTTAATGTGTTCAATAGCCTTCGACTATAGGGCTTGCCCGAATTTCTTCTTAGCACTCTACGGAGACTTGAATTCCTGCACTCGCGTGAAAGGTAATCGTGAGGAAAAAGCTGCCTACCCCCACTGTAAAAAAAAAAGAGAGGAAAAAAAAAAGAAGAGAAAAAAGAAGAGAGAGAGAAACGCGGATCCGAGTAGCCGGGAATCCCCACTGAAACAAATGAGGAGACTCGCGCGAAATGGTGAAGCGAATCACAATAAGGACAAATCCTAGTAGTCGGGAATCCCCATTGAGACACATGAGGAGACTCGCGTCGAACGGTGAAATCCGCTACCAAAATAAACAGATGGGGGCTGTGTGAAGCTACCGAAAGTCGAAAGCCTGGAACTAATGTGTAGGCGCTAGAGTGATCCTCGAGTGTCACCAGGAAAACCTGCATATCCCTATGGTTAGGGCCCTTTGTTCACACATTTGCACTGCCACGCCACATAGAATTGCCTCGGGTGAAATGCGTGAATTTAGGCTATGCATGCAAGACATGCGATATCCTCTTGACGGGTGCACCACCCCTCAATTGTGCCTCGCGGCCCGCACCGCATCTACGAATTACGGGCGATGTCCCTATCCTATCCCCTATAGAGGGAGCTGCCTTACTCATATCTATGATATGCCTGCTAATGAATGCTTGCATGTTTGAATAAAAAAATTATATATAGTAAATATATATATATATATATATAATAAATAATAAATAATAAAAATGTGCGTATGATAAACTCAATTCTGGCCATCGAAGCCTACGTTCCCAGCTACGGCTCGTAGAGCCCAATCTTGGCCCCCATGGTCTACATCCTGCCCTCACGGCTCGTTAATCTCCCAATTCCGGCTCTTGTAGTCTGCTTCCCAATTTCGGCTCTAGCAGCCGGCTTACCTTTGGCCTTCGCAGCCTGCTCCCCAATTCCGGCTCTTGCAGCCTGCTTCCCAACTTCGGCTCTAGCAGCCTGCTTGCCTTTGGCCTTCGCAGCCTGCTCCCAATATCTCTGGCTCTTGCAGCCTGCTTCCCAATTCTGGCCCTCGTGGCTTGCTTCCCAATATCTCTGGCTCTTGCAGCCTGTTTACCTTTGGCCTTCGCGGCCTGCTCCCCAATTCTGGCTCCCGTAGCCTGCTTCCCCGATTCGGCTCTTGCGGCCCGCTTCCCAACATCCCTGGCCCTTTACGGCCTGCTTCCTAGAATCTGGCATGCACGGCCCGCTTCCGTAACGCGAACTTTGGCCCTCGCGGCCCACTCTCCCGAGTCCGGGTTTCATAACTGATATCCCCGGCGCATTTTTGAATCAACAAACTCTTCTCTCCGTCCCTTCGGACGATGAACATCTCAGTTGCTTCTGGCCTTGGCTATTTCGGCCTCACTTACTGGCTCCCGTGCCAACAGCTTTCAATTATCGGCCGCTGTGCCTACAACTCTTATATCATTGGCATCCATGCCAACAGCCACCTGGAGTTCTTAAAAAAAAAAGGAAAGAGAAAAAAAAAGAAGGGAAGAAGAGAAGAAACAAAAAAAAAACAACAACAAAAAGGACAAAAAAGAAGAGATGACAAAAGAGAAGAAAAGAAAAAAAAGAGAAGAAGAGAAAAAAGAGAAGAAAAGAAAAAAAGAGAAGAAGAGAAAAGAGAGAAGAAAAGAAAGAGAAGAGACAAAGAGACTAACATACCACTTCAGTCCCCGGCACCCCGTCGGCACTGATGAAGAGATCAATATACAACTTCAGTCCCCGGCACCCCGTCGGCACTGATGAAGAGACCAACATACCACTTCAGTCCCCGGCACCCCGTCGGCACTGATGAAGAGACCAATATACAACTTCAGTCCCCGGCACCCCGTCGGCACTGATGAATAGACCAATATACAACTTCAGTCCCCGGCACCCCGTCGGCACTGATGAAGAGACCAATATACAGCTTCAGTTCCCGGCACCCTGTCGACGCTGACGAAGAGACAAAGAGACCAACAAACCAGGTCAGCTCCCGGCACCCTGTCGGCGCTGACAAAGAGACAAAGAGACCAACAGAGCATGTCAGCTCTCGACGCCCCGTCGACGCTGACGAAGAGACAAAGAGACCAACAGAGCAAGTCAGCTCCCGGCACCCTGTCGACGCTGACGAAGAGACAGAGACCAACAGAGCATGTCAGCTCCCGACGCCCCGTCGACGCTGACGAAGAGACAAAGAGACCAACAAACCAGGTCAGCTCCCGACACCCCGTCAGCACTGACGAAGAAAAGAGGAGACAAACAAGTCATGTCGGCTCCCGACACCCCGGCGGCACCGATGATGAGAAAAAGAGGCCAGCACACCCGCAGGCACCGCCCGGCTCATCCTTCGCCTGCGCTACCCGTGGGTGGGGGGCATTTGTGGACACCAAAAATTACACACCCAGATATCCTGCTCGGCCCAGCATCAACAACGGCACCGAGTGAGGAAGCCCCGGAGGGGCTGGTCATCCGGACTCTCCAAATATGCACACTGCCGTGAAGCCGTCTCCGGAGTCACGACAGTGAAGAGAAATCAACCACCAAGAGCCCCCACAATCCATGGGCCTCGAAGAAAATTAAATGGGCCACAACTCATGCTCACAATGGGCTCAGAACTGCCCCTTTTGGGCCTTCAACGGCACGCCCTTTGGCCCTTCAGCGGTACGCCCCTGGGCCCTTCAGCGGCACATCCCGTGTGCCTTCAGCGGCACACCCCATTTGCCTTCAACGGCACACCCCATGTGCCTTCAACGGCACGCCCCATGTGCCTTCAACGGCACCCTATTTTAAGCCTTCAACGGCACACTATTTCGGGCCTTCAACGGCACACTATTTCGGGCCTTCAACAACACGCTATTTCGGGCCTTCAACGGCACACCATTTCAAGCCTTCAGCGGCACACTTCTTGAGCCCGCCAGCGACACAGCGTGAAGGCATTTCAACGGAACGACGTGGCGCCCATGCCCTACGTATCCTTGGCGCGCAGTGAGCTGTCCGAGGTGTCAACCAGAGGTTGGGCCACGCAGGCTACTCCCCTGACATCCAGGACGGGAGAAGTCGATCCCCATCATGACCAGCCGCTTCCCGCCTCCGACTGCCGTGCTCGAGGGCTCCCGCGGCTGGGAGTATAAAACCACTCCCATTCCTTCGAAGAAGAAAAAAAGAAGAGGCCCATACACAGAGGAAGAGGCACACAGGGAGAAGGAACGAAGAGACACAAAGCCACCTACGAGAAGAAGGAGAAGAGAGAAGAGAAGGGAGAGGGCTCCGGCATGGAGTCTTCCGACAACCACCAGGCAGAGAGAGGGAGAGGGCTTGATGTAGCAGGGGAAGGTGGGGGAAAGAGCAGTGGACGGTCGTCCCTGCCTCGATCCCCAACACCTCCTCTTCTTTTGTTCTTTGTTTTCTCCTTCTCCGTTCTTTTGTTCTTTGGTTTTCTTTCTTGCCCGTAGCTTTAGCTCGGGCGTGTTTTGTAATGCATGCGGACGGCTACGACCCTTTGCTCCCCCATGAATGAAGATCGCCCCCCCTCAGTGGGTTGTCTCTTTGTCTCGTTGGTTGTGAGCCACAGTGCGTTTGATCGTCTTTCCTTTCACTTTTCGGTGTTTGTGTTCATCCCTCATGCCGACGGTTTCCTCCGGATGTGCCATCAGCTTGAATGGTTTGAGGTCGCGAACCTCCTCCTGTAAAGCCCAGTGCCTTCATCTGTGCCTGCCCCCCCCTTCTCCAGTACACCCTGTCCAGTCTTAGAGGTCTTCGACTCGTTGTTTTCCCTGTTGAAGAGGCGAGATCTCGCGCTGAGTCCTGAGCGGGCTATGGATCACCAGAAGATGAATCTGCAAGAGAGGGAAACGTATCAGAGGGCCCAGGGGATCTCCTGGGGGAAAACCCTCCGATGGCTAAGTCAGTAGAGCTATGGTGGAAGCGATAATGGGGGGAGGAGAGAGCTGATGCGCGAGAATCCTCTCCACCAGAGGGTGAAGCGAATCGTGCTCAGGGGCTTAGGGTGTGTGAATGCCTTGTTTCTCTTACCTTCTTCCGGAGGGTATCCCTTGCTTAAATAGTGCGTCGCCTTCAGGAGTCCTGCAAGCTGAGGGGTTCCCGGCGGGAGTTACGTCTTTAACGGGGCTTTCATGGCCTGATCGTGAGAACGTTATCCCCTTGGAGTCCGGCGGCTCCCCTGACTCTCCCGCTGGCGGGGGACTCTGAACGGCTGCACATGCGGATAATCAACCGGCCTTACCGAGCCTCGGGGATGCTAGCTCTTGTTCGAGCGATAGGCATGGCCCGACGAAGGTGGGGTCGGATAGGTCGGCTAGAGCCTATCTCTCTCGGACGGGGAGAGGGCTTTAGGCCGGACCTTCCTTGGGACCTGACCGTTGTCTCGGGCCCTCCGAGCCTAGAAGGCCTCCGGGGAGAGTTAGTTCCTCGAGTCTTATTTATTGGGCTTTTCTTCCCTAAGTGGGCCCTGTGGGCTATCACTCGGGCGGGCTCGCCTGGTTGGACCTTGTGGGTCTTGTTGGGTTGCCTTTGTGGTGGGCTGCGGAAATCCCCCTCTCCACTTGTCCCCCTCCTACTCCCGAGCCAAGGAGGCTCGGATGAGTAGTTTTTCGAGGCTTTGGACCGGCGTGGCTCAGGTGGGTGGAATTCCGTTGGCGTTATGGAGCCGCTTATAGCGGTCGCCGAGGCCCGTAATGATGATCCTGACGGATTCGAAACGAAGGGGCCCCCCTTTTTCTCGGAGCACGGAACGGCGCGCCGCCACCCTCAGGGGTTTTTAGGGGGCGCTGTTCATCGTTCTAGGCTTCCAGGGTTTTAGGCTTTCCTTGCTTCTTGATGCCCCGTGAGAGCACAGCGGAGACGCGGAGCCTTGCGGCGGCGTTCGTGGAGTTGGCGAGGATAACCGCAGAGGCGGTCCGGCAACTTCCTTCTCCCCCGGAGTCTTCGAGCTCGTACGAAGGATCTTCCCCCGACTCGATGGCGGATCAGAGTCCGGAGCTTGTGCCGGAGAGGCGGGAACCCGTCCCCAACTGCAGTGAGTTGGGGGAAGCGGAGGTGCGGAGGCTGGAGCATCGTTTTCGCCTGCTTCTCAGATACAGCTTTGCTGTCGCCGCTCCGCACGAGACGAGTCTGGATGATCGCGGGGGGCACATTTGCACCTTTCTTCTGGCTTGGAAGAGCGGATTTCGTCTCCCTTTCGATCCTTTCGTGCTGCAGCTTCTTAATTTTTTCCGGTTGGCGCCTATTCAGTTGGTGGCCAACTCATATCTTCTGCTCTCGGCCTTCCGGATTCTTTGTCGTCAGCACGACATTTTTCCTTCCTTGGACCTCTTCCATTTCTTCTTTGAGTTGAAAGCGCACCCGTCGGCGGGGAAAGGCTTCTACTTCATCCAGGCGCGGAGGAATAGGAGCTGCATCTCGCTTGCGGCGAAGGACTCCTCGCACAAGGGGTGGAAGACCCACTTCTTCTGGGTGAAGGCGGTGGCGACGGACGAGATCTGGAGATGTCGGACCTCGCCCAACTTTCATCCGAATCTGCCCCCTCGCCAGGAGGAATTCCCTCCCCACGTGGAGCAGCAGGCTGCCCGTCTACTGGAGGACCGTCGGTCGACCGAGGAGCTGGTGACGCCGGAGAACATCGAACGGTGTCTTCTCTCGCGGTTGACGTCGACAGGTACAGCTCTTGAGGCTCTTTTTCTGGGGTGGTAGCTCCTTTCCTCCTCCTGACTGGGGCTTCTCCTTGTTGCAGACGTGAGGCGGGAGCCTCTGGAGGAGGCGGCCGAGGTCATCGATCTGGGAGATGACTCAGCAGCCGATGAACCTGATGCCTCGGCGGGTCGCGCCCAGGCCCGAGACAAGGGCAAGGGGGTGGCCCCCGAGGGGTCTTCTCGATCGACCGGCCTGAAGCGCAAGGATCCCCTGGCGGGGAAACTGCGGGAGGCCGTGAAGGCCAGGAAAAGGGCCAAGAAGGCCGGCCTTTCTACCGCCGTCGGGGGCGATTCTGGCTCGGCGGCGCTCCCCCCTCGGGGGCAGGATGGGGCCGACCCCTCCGGGCTGGCTCTCCCATCCGCCGGGCGAGAGGGGGACGAGGAGATCAGGGGCCCCTCAGAGGGAGGTGATGGGTCGGCTCTGCCCTCTGCGGGGGCAGAGGGGGCCGATGCCGGTGTGGCCGGTGCTGGGACCGAGGGATCGGTTGGCGCGGATGGGGGTTCGCCCGCGGGGGCGTTGCAGCCCCACGTGCCGGAAGTTTCTGGTGCAGCCGATCCCGCGGCGCCGGTCGAGGGTGGGGGTTCGCCCGGGGAGGCGTCGCAACCCCAACCGACCGTGGCGCGCGGGACGGTCAGCTTCGCTGCCCGAACAGGGTCTTCTGGCGGGGTGCCCAGGGTGGAGCGGTCCCCTTTGCCGGAGCCTCTGGACAGGCTCGGTATCTCGGGCGACTTGTACCGGTTCTGCCGGTCGATCGCCGAGAGGACGAGGGGGGGAGAAAGGCGCAACACTCCCGCCGGGGTCCTTGATGTCCTGATGGAGGGCGGCCTGGTCATAGCTCGGACAGCGGCCGTGATGGCGGAGGCGCACGCCCGGATGGAGGCGGAACGGTCGAGGCTTACCTGGACCCTTGGTGGATGCGAGAGAAAACTAGCCCGGCTCGAGGGAGAGCATGAGGGGCTCCGGCGGGAGTTCCTCGCATTCAGGGAGTTGGCGCAGTCGAGCCGACGGGAAGCCGAGGCGCTGGCCGAGCAGCTAGCAAGGGCCCAAGAATCGCTCGAGAGGAAGAGCAAACGTCTAGAAGATGAGCGTCAGCGTCACGTCGAGCTGGATGGCCTCTGGGAGGTTGAGCGCGGCGAGCTGCAGGATCGGGCAGAGGACGCGGAGCGCCTTCGTGCTGAGGCCGAGGCGGACCGAGCCCGGGCGGAGGGCCGGACGATCGAAGCCGAGCGGAGGATGACCGAGCTAGAGGAGCGTCTGGCGAGGGCGGAAGAGCGTGCGGCCGAGGCGGAGCGGGCTCGGGTTGAGCTTGTCGGAAGGGTAGGGCAGGTCGAGGCGGAGGCGATCGAGCGTTACAAAGGCTCGGAAGCTTACTCAGCCGACTTGATTAAAGCTGCCCTCCCCTACTACGAGGTAGCGCTCCGCCGGGGTGCTCGAAAGGGATTCAGGCAGGGCTATCGCCGGGCGATGAGCTATGCCAATGAGCACCTTACCGGGGGCGATTTTCCTTACGGCCAGAGTTATGACTCGGATGAGTCAGTTTCCAGCTCCTCATCCTCGGCCGGGGAAGAACCGGAGGAGTCACCTCCAACGGGGTCACCAACTCCGGAGGCTCCGGGAAGGCTCACGACCGGGACAGTTCTCGCACAGGCGAGGTCAGTGTCCGGGCCGGCCGTCACCGAAGGTACCGGGGGTGACGCGTCCCCTACTGCTGTTCCTGAGCTTCAAAGTGGGCCCGAGGCCTGATGTATTTTGCTTTATTTTGCCCCTTCCCCTTTTTGTCTGTCTTTTCTTTTGTAAGAGGACTTCTTTATGGGAGGCAATAAAGAACTTACTTTGTTTGATCGCTATCTTTGCCGTGAATTGGCTGGCGTATCGGGGGCAGTTGGAAAGTGCCGATATTCTTTGCACCGTTTTCGCATGTCGATTCGGGAGACTTCTGGCGGGGCGTCCTTTCGTTCCACCATGCTTTGAAAGTCGAGGCGCTTCGCGAGTCCCGCTAGGGCGGGGACCGAGGAATTGGAGGTGACCTTCCAGGGGAGGTCCTGTAGCGTGTTTTCGAGGGGGGAGTCATTTAAGGCGCGTGGCCTCCCTTGGCCTATAAAAAGGACCGAAGGGTGCTCCTTCCCTCTTAACACTTAGGACTCTCGCCGGCGGTCTGCTCTTATTCCCTCGTTTTCGCTCTGCGTTGCGCCGCCGCGATCGGAGCATGAGGACCCTTCAGAAGGTGACGTCGCAGACGACGGGGAGCGGCCAGTTTCCAGCTGTCCTGGAATATCGGTCGGATCCCACGGTCGCCGCGCGTGCATGAGACGGGTCCGACGGTCGCCGCGCGGATCTGGAGAGGGCTTCGACGTGTGGGGGCACGCCGTTTGCCTCCTCTTGGCTCCAGCGAGGCTTCCGGGTGGACGCCGAGATGGAGGGCGGATGGGGGAGTTAGGGATGCCGGCCGCCATTCCCCTCCGTGGGAGGGGAGGAGGCGGCTCACCTCTGTCCGCAGCCTCTTTCTCTCTCTTTTGTTCTTCATTTCTTTCACTCTTCGGGGGCTGCTTGCTTTCTGTTCGCCTCCAAGGAGTTGGTGGATTGGCAGAGAGGAGACCTTCACGGCGCTCCTTTTTCCAGGTTGTTGCCAACTTGGAAGGTAGCCTTCCTCGCGTGAAAGGTGGCCTTCTTCTTGTCATCCCTCTGCCACCCTTGTCACGGTCCACCCGAGCCAACTGGGTCGACCATCTCTTGTCCGAGCCAGTTTCTACGCGAGGCAGAGTCAGTGGCTGGATGCGAGAAGGTCAAGACCGGGTCGGCCGGGCGATGGCCGTCTGTCGTGGTGCTAGATGGATTTTTGCTTTTCACTATGTAATGTATTGGCAGTTGCCTTTCTGATGTACCAACAATTATCTTGAATGAATGCAAAAAGGGGGTTTTATTTTACCCGATTTGTTGATACAGTTTTCAGAAATAAAATCTGCGTAGTGTGGTTGCGTTCCATGTCCGGGGAATGGGTTCCCCTTCCATTGTGGCCAACCTGTACGCACCTTTCCCGAGCGTCTCGATCACTCGGTAGGGGCCTTCCCAGTTGGGGGATAGCTTGCCCGCCGCCTCCAGTGGTCGAGAGGCTTCGGTCTTCCTGAGGACGAAGTCCCCTGGTCGGAATTGTCTGCCCCGGACCTTGGCGTTGTAGTACCGAGTGAGGCGGCGCTGGTATTCCGTAGCTCGGACGTTCGCGATCTCTCGGAGTTCGTCTGCCAGGTCAAGGTTCTCGAGCAACTTCTGCTCGTTTGCCTCGGGCGAAAAGCTGATCACTCGGAGAGACGGATTGGCGATCTCTAACGGAACGACGGCTTCGGTGCCATATACCAGCTGAAAAGGGGTCTCACCGGTTGCCGTCCTGGGGGTCGTTCGGTGCGACCATAGTACGCTAGGCAGTTCCTCGAGCCAGCTACCCTTAGCCTTGCCGAGTCTGGTTTTTATGCCCTTCAAGATGGTTTTGTTGGCATTTTCAACCAGCCCGTTGGCCTGAGGGTGGGCGACCGAAGTGAAGTGGTTGCGGATATTTAGGTCGGCGCATCTGTCTCGGAAGTACCGAGAGTCGAATTGCCGCCCGTTATCGCTCACTATCACTCGGGGGATGCCAAAGCGACAGATGATCGATTTCCAAACGAAGCCCCAGGCGACTGTCTCGGTGATCCTTGCTGTAGCTTCAGCCTCGATCCACTTGGTGAAGTAGTCGATGGCGACGATGATGAACTTCTTCTGGGATTGAGCCGTTGGGAATGGCCCAAGGATGTCGATCCCCCACCGAGCGAAAGGGTAGGGCTCGGTAAGGGTGATAAGTTCCGTGGCCGGCTGATGGACCAAATGGTCGAACCGCTGGCAACGGTCGCATTGTTGTACGTAAGCCGTGCAGTCGCGCTGTAGGGTAGGCCACCAGTACCCCTGCCTTAGCAGGATTCTGGCCAGCGACCGACCTCCTGAATGTGCTCCGCACAGGCCTTGATGAATCTCTTCAACAGCTTGGCTTGCTTCGTCGGGACCGAGACACTTCAGAAGGGGCCCGGAGAACGATCTTCGGTAGAGAACGTTGTCGAGGATGACGAAGCGCCGAGCTTGGTACTTCATTCGGCGGGCTTCCCGAGGGTCGGAGGGCTCCTGGGAGTCCCGTAGCCAGGATAGGTAGGGGGAGCGCCAGTCACCGGGAGTGGCCGAGTCAATGGCGAGGAGCTCCGAGTCTATGCTCGGGCGCTCTAGCTCTTCTAGGAGGACCGATCGTGTACCTTCCGGGTCTAGGGAGGAGGCCAGTCGGGCGAGGGCGTCCGCCCGAGAGTTTTGCTCCCGAGCTATTCGGACTACCTCGAACTCCTCGAACTGCTGGGCCAGGCTCCGGACCAACTGGAGGTATTTGATCATAGGTGCCTCCCGGGCTTCGTACTCGCCATTGACCTGGCTTGCAACTAGCTGGGAGTCGGTGTGGATCCTGACTCGCTCGGCCCCCAACCGTCGGGCCATGCGGGCTCCCGAGATAAGGGCCTCGTACTCGGAAGCATTGTTGGACGCCAGAAAGTTGAACTTCAGGGCGTATTGCAATTCTATTTCTTCGGGGGACTTTAGGAGGATCCCTGCGCCGCTGCCGACCGAGTTGGACGATCCATCGACGAACAGCTCCCAGGTTGGCCCGGTTGCTGTCGGAGGCCTGTCCTCGACCGGAACGGTGCTCTCGGCGATGAAGTCGGCGAGCGCTTGTCCTTTGATAGCTGATCGTGGCCGATACGAGATGTCGTAGGCCCCGAGCATGATGGCCCATTTGACGAGTCGTCCCGAGGCTTCGGGATGGGCCAGAATCTTCTTCAGTGGCTCGCCGGTTAGCACGGTGATGGGATGCCCCTGGAAGTAGGGTCGGAGGCGCTTTGCGGAGGTAACCAATGCTAGCACGAGTTTCTCGGTTGCGGGGTACCTCCGCTCGGCCTCGTTGAGCACCTTGCTGGTGTAGTAGACCGGCCTCTCGATTCCTGAGTCATTTCTGACTAGGACCGAGCTGACCGTTGATGGCGTCGCCGAGAGATAGAGCAACAAGACCTCGCCTGGGACGGGCTTGGAAAGCACCGGGGGCGAAGCCAGGAACTCTTTGAGCTCGGCGAACGCTGTCTGGCATTCCCCATCCCATGCGAATGTAGCAGATGCTACCTTGGGCCCCCTCATCAGCTTGAAGAAGGGCAAGCATCGTTCGGCCGCACGGGACAGGAAACGACTGAGAGCAGCGACACGCCCCGTCAGACGCTGGACGTCTTTAATACACGTGGGCGGGCGCATGTCCAGGATGGCCTGGACCTTGTCGGGGTTGGCTTCGATCCCTCGCTGAGTGACCAGGAAACCGAGGAACTTCCCGGATCTTACTCCAAAGGCGCACTTGGCGGGATTGAGCTTCATGCTATACTTCAGGAGGGTGCCGAAAGTCTCGGCGAGGTCGGTGAAGTGGTCTTGGGCCCTCGGGGTCTTGACGAGCATGTCGTCGATGTAGGCCTCGACGTTCCGACCTAACTGTCCCTCGAACATATGGTTGACCAGTCGCTGGTATGTGGCTCCAGCATTCTTCAATCCGAAGGGCATCCGGGTGTAGCAGTACACGCCGTAGTCGGTGATGAAGGCGGTCCTCTCGACATCTTCAGGGTTCATTCGGATCTGATGATAACCCGAATAGGCATCCAGGAAACTGAGTATCTCGTTGCCCGAGGTTGAGTCAACCAGTTGGTCGATGCTCGGTAGCGGATAGCAGTCCTTGGGGGTGGCCTTGTTCAGATCGGTGAAGTCTACGCACATTCGCCACTTGCCTGTGGTTTTCGGCACCAGGACGACGTTGGCTAGCCACGTCGGGTACAGGACCGGTCTAAAAAGACCAGTCTCTTGTCCCTTGGTGACCTGCGCCTTGATGATCGTCTGTTTCTCGGGCGCATGCTTCCTCCTCCGCTGCTGTACGGGTCTCACGGTGGTATCGAGGTTGAGCTTGTGCATCACAGTTTCCTCTGGTATACCAGGGAGTTGATCATCGGACCAAGCGAAGACCCGAACGTACTCAGAAAGAAACTCCTTGTATTGCTGCTGTTCCTCTGGTGGTAGGTCGGCGCCGATCCTTACTCCTAGGGCCGGGTCGTCGTTCAGGAATACCGTTAATAACTCGCCACCGGGTTCGGTGGTCACGGCTTTTCCTTCGACTCCCCTGGGGCCCTTATCCTTCCCGTCCGGCCTTGAGGCTTCCACCGAGATATTGTAGCACCTTCTAGCCGTGGCCTGGTTACCTCGGACTTGCCCCAACCCGTTTTTGGTGGGAAACTTCATTTTTTGGTGATAGGTAGATGGTACGGCCTTTATTCGGCTGAGAATTTTCCGGCCGAAAATGGCGTTGTACGCTATCATACCTTTAATCACTATGAAGTCCACTATGACCGTAACGGTTTTGGGTGGGGTGCCGATAGTGACCGGCAGGCTTAGGGCTCCCTCGGGGTAGGTGGCCAGGCCATTAAACCCGCAAAGGGGCGTTCGGATCGGGCGGAGCTTGGATGGGTCTTCCCCCATCTTGAGAAAACAGTCATAAGATAATACATCGGGGGCGCTCCTATTATCAACCAAAATCCTGTCTACATTACAGTGATTTATCGTGGCCGAGATAATGAGGGCATCGTCATGCGGGGTGCTCAGCCCTTCCAGGTCTTGGTCGGAGAAGACTATGACCTGGGGCTCCATCGGCGGGCCTCTGGGGGGCTCTAAGGCTCGGCTGGCCCGCTCGGCATGACGTTTCCTTCCTCGGCTGGTGTCGCCGCCCGATGCCGCTCCTCCGGAGATGACGTTGATGTGGACCCCTCGGGGGGCGTTGTCGATCTCCTCTGCGGCGTCTCGGTCTTCTTTGTGCCCGGTCGTGAACCGGGCTAGATGCCCCAGACGGATGAGGCGCTCGATCTCGTCCTGGAGCTGATGGCAATCTCCGGTGTGGTGCCCGTGGTCGCCGTGGAACAGGCAATGCCTGTCCCGCTTGCGGTTCTTCGACCTCATTGGCTCGGGCTGGCGGAGAAGTCCCGAGTCTTTGATGTCTTCATAGATCTCGTAGACTGGCGCGGTCAAGGGGGTGTACCGCTCGTACTTTCTCTTGCGCTCTCCTTCTCGATCGCGCTTCTTACCCGAGCCAGGGTTTGGCTCGGAGGTCCGCTTCTTGTCCCCCTCCCGACCCGAGCCGGTTGCGTCTCGGCAGGCGCTGAGTACTTCTTCGCACTCGGCGTGGCGCAGTGCCAGAGTCACTAGCTCGGCAAGGGTCGAGGGAGGGTGGAGGACAAGCTCGCGGCGGAGATTCTCGTCCCGGGTGCCCCCGGTCAGTGCGGTTGTGGCTGAGGCCACATCCAGGCGGGGGATCCTGAGGGCTTCCGATTTAAATCGGTGGACGTAAGTCCGGAGCCTCTCCCCTTACGCCTGTTTGAGAGCCAGGAGCCCCGCTACTGACCTTGGGGGGGCGCTACCGGCGAAACTCTCCTTGAAAATTCGCCCAAATTGCCTGAATCCCGGATGGACCCAGGGGCGAGGGCCCGGAACCATGCCTGAGCGCCTTGGACCAGGGTGGCCGCGAAGGCTCGGCATTTGATGGGATCCGGCGTTCCATGCAGGGTCACCAGGGCGTCGAAGCTATCGTAGTGGTCGGCTGGGTCGCCCTGGCCGTCGTAGAGCTTGAAGGTTGGGATGGAGGCTCTGGGAGAGACCTCTGCCTTCAAGATGTACTCGGAGAAAGGGGATTTCTCCTCGTCCTCCGGGAAAGAGGTCTTCTGCAGGGCGCGGAGGGCGCGCTCTTGCTCTGCGAACCGTCTTTCAAAATCTCGTAGCCGGAGATACAGCTCTGGCTGCGGTCGCGCCGTGGGGCTGGGGGGGGCGTCGTGGCGATCTCCCGGGGTACTGGTGCCCGGGCGCAGCGGCCTCGCCCCCTGCTTTCCTCTCCTCGGCGTGGAGGAAGCCTCTTGCTCCGTAGGCGGAGCATGCGAGGGTCCTCCGACGTCGTTGCGGAGGAGCTGTCGGCCGCGGAGGGTGAAGCGGCCTCCGGCGGTGTGCTGCGTCGCACTCCTTCGAGGGGGACTTCCTGACGGGGCGCGGGACCTTGCGTCCCTAGCCGCCTGGGCCCTCATGAGCTCCACGAGGACGTCCATCTTTTCGTTGAGGGCCTGGAAGGTGTTGGCGCCACCGTCGAGGGGTGCCCCTGTCTCCGCCGGGGGGGGGGTGGTGGCCTGTTGGTGGGGATGCTGGCGTTGGAGGGGGGGCTCTGCGAGACCCTAGAGGGGGCGCCTCCCGCCGCTGCCATAGCCTTACCCTTCCCATCGGCGGATCTCCTCCCTGAGCTTCTTCTCACCATCTTGGCTCTTCGTGCGTTTCCCACAGACGGCGCCAGATGAAGAGGCGAGATCTCGCGCTGAGTCCTGAGCGGGCTATGGATCACCAGAAGATGAATCTGCAAGAGAGGGAAACGTATCAGAGGGCCCAGGGGATCTCCCTGGGGGAAAACCCTCCGATGGCTAAGTCAGTAGAGCTATGGTGGAAGCGATAATGGGGGGAGGAGAGAGCTGATGCGCGAGAATCCTCTCCACCAGAGGGTGAAGCGAATCGTGCTCAGGGGCTTAGGGTGTGTGAATGCCTTGTTTCTCTTACCTTCTTCCGGAGGGTATCCCTTGCTTAAATAGTGCGCCGCCTTCAGGAGTCCTGCAAGCTGAGGGGTTCCCGGCGGGAGTTACGTCTTTAACGGGGGCTTTCATGGCCTGATCGTGGGAACGTTATCCCCTTGGAGTCCGGCGGCTCCCCTGACTCTCCCGCTGGCGGGGGACTCTGAACGGCTGCACATGCGGATAATCAACCGGCCTTACCGAGCCTCGGGGATGCTAGCTCTTGTTCGAGCGATAGGCATGGCCCGGCGAAGGTGGGGTCGGATAGGTCGGCTAGAGCCTATCTCTCTCGGACGGGGAGAGGGCTTTAGGCCGGACCTTCCTTGGGACCTGATCGTTGTCTCGGGCCCTCCGAGCCTAGAAGGCCGCCAGGGAGAGTTAGGTTCTCGAGTCTTATTTATTGGGCTTTTCTTCCCTAAGTGGGCCCTGTGGGCTATCACTCGGGCGTGCTCGCCTGGTTGGATCTTGTGGGTCTTGTTGGGCTGCCTTTGTGGTGGGCTG
Source organism: Amorphophallus konjac (assembly GCA_022559845.1). Classification (NCBI taxonomy): domain Eukaryota; kingdom Viridiplantae; phylum Streptophyta; class Magnoliopsida; order Alismatales; family Araceae; genus Amorphophallus; species Amorphophallus konjac. The sequence continues at coordinate 120,173,367 of CM040126.1, read as the reverse complement.
CGGAAATCCCCCTCTCCACCTGTGTTTTCCGAGGTTTTATTAAGGTGTTGCTGCCCTCGGGCGCCCACCTCCAGTTGTCGGGTTCCGCCACTCCATGTGGGCGCGTTCCCTTTATCTCCCTTACGCTCGGGTCAAGGGGAGATGCTGCCGAATTTTCGTTAGAAAATAACAGGACGTTAAAAGGCAAAAGGATGCAACAAACAAATGGGATAGCAAACATATACCAAAAGACAATAAAAGCAACAATTAAATAGAGCAACAACATACTGCAAGAAGAAGGAGAAAAGATTTGTATAAAACCACACAAAAATCAAAGAGAAGAAGAAAAGAAAAGCCTTAAAAACAAGTAACAGAGGAGTGGACCTTCATCGGCACGTCCGTTCCAGCCTTCGCCGGTACACCCTATCAGCCCTCCAGCGGCACACCCTATCAACCCTTCAACGACACACCTTCTCAGCCCTTCAGCGGCACACTCTTCTCACTCTCCGAAGTGGAACCCAATGTACAGACTTTAAGGGACAATGTATAGACTTTGAGCTGCAATGTACAGACTTGGAGCTGGCCAACGTACAGACTTTGGGCTGGCCAATGTACAGACTTTGAACTGCAGCCAAGGGGCAATGTATAGACTTTAAGGAACAATGTATAGACTTTGAGTTGGCCAATGTACAGACTTGGAGCTGGCCAACGTACAGACTTTGGGCTGGCCAATGTATGGACTTTGAGCTCCAATGTATAGACTTTGAACTGCAATGTATAGACTTTGAGCTGGACAATGTACATACTTTGGGCCGGCCAATGTATAGACTTTAATGGACAATGTATAGACTTTGAGCCGGCCAATGTATAGACTTTAATGGCCAATGTACAGACTTTGAGCCGGCCAATGTATAGACTCCAATAGACAATGTACAGACTTTGGGCTGGCCAATGTGTGGACTTTGAGCTCCAATGTATAGACTTTGAACTGCAATGTGCAGACTTGGAGCTGGCCAACGTACAGACTTTGGGCTGGCCAATGTATGGACTTTGAGCTCCAATGTATAGACTTTGAACTGCAATGTATAGACTCACTTTGAGCTCCAATGTATAGACTTTGAACTGCAACGTATAGACTTTGAGCGGGCCAACGTACAGACTTTGGGCTGGCCAATGCACGGACTTTGAGCTGCAATGTACAGACTTGGAACTGCGATGTATAGACTTTGAGCTGGCCAACGTACAGACTTTGGGTTGGCCAATGTACAGACTTTGGGCTGGCCAATGTGTAGACTTTGAGCTGATGAACCCAGCCAATGTACCGACTTTGAGCTGGCCAATGTACAGACTTTAAGCTGGCCAACGCATAGACTTCGAGCTGATGAATGTAGCCAACGTATAGACTTTGGGCTGATGAATGTACGGACTTTATGTCGCAGCGACCGGCCAATGTGCAGACACACGCCCTTCGCCGGTACACCCTACAACGCCCTTTGCCGGCACGCCCCAGCCCAGCTTCCCCCGGCACGCCTCGTTTGGCCTTTCGCCGACACGCTCCCCCTGCGCTCAGCGACACGCCTGCCCCAACCCTTCGGCGGTATGCCCTCAAGCTCCTTTGACAGCACGCTCTCCCCTGTTCAACCCTTTGCCGGCACGCTCGGTCAGGCCCTTTGCCGGCACACCTAAGGCTCCTTCATCGGTACGCCTCCCATAGCCACCACACCTTCCCCTCGCCGGTACCCTTGGCCAAGCCCTTCCCTGGTATACCTCCCGCGAACCTTCAGCGGCACACCCCTCTTTGCACCCAGCGGTACACCCCATTCCCCAGCGGTACACCCATCTCCCTTCGCCGGTACACTATATATGTATATATATATATATATATATATATATATAGCATGATAATAACAACAGCAGTAGCAAATGAATTAATGAAACTTATGCTAATTAAAGGACTCCAAATGTGTAGCAGTGATAACGATAGTAAAAGGAGGGGGTAAGAAAATAATGATAATAGTAATAAATAAAAGAAGAGAAATCATTCGGGACGAAATGCATGAAGAAGTAATAAACGGCAGAGGAAAGAGAGGAACATATAACTAAGAAAATCCCAAATAAAAAAGGATGTCGGGGCCCACATTGCAACCCCATCTCTCCCCGTGGCCCGACGCAAGAGGAACAACAACGCCGCCCTCTCAGGTCGGACCCGAGTCTTGGGAGTTATTCCGACATGGCCAGGCTCCGACCTAATCTCGGGCCGACATTCAAATCAGACCGGATTCGTTTCTCGCCCCGGATCCCTTCCGAGCCATCATTAAAATTGCCGTGCATGCGGCAGACATTTGAACGGGTTCACCTCGATTTTCGCCGCGTTTCTATTATGGACTTGCGTCCGAACATGAAAAGGCCCGTGAATGCCCGACATGGCCGATGGCTCCCATCCCGACATGGTCGTAATCCGGCGTTGCTCCGGGCCAATAGTTCATCAATTCCGACCCGTTCCTATTGGGATTCATTCCCGCTCTTTCACTGAAATTGCCGTGAACTCGGCATACATTTATACGGGGTTGTGCCTGGCTACGCCGTACCTTCAATACAGACCCTTGTCCGAATATCAAGTGGTCCGCAAGTGACCGACAGAAATCGGAATAGAAAGAGACGGCTCCCGTCATCGCTGGACCCTATATACGGGAATATCAATAAGGCCTTTGTGGGCTGTGCTTGGACCTCGGGTCCGTCCCGATTATGGTCATTGTCTGACCCACGCCCTCGGCCTATAGCTCGCTTCCTTCGAACATGTTTTGGGTTTTGGAATCTAGTCTCGGGACTCTTCCCCGTTGCCCTCCGGCACCGGGAACATTAATGATGCCCACGCAAGCCCCGTTTGGACCGCGGGAGGCGCCCCCGGTATGGTCCCGACTCGATCTCACACCGGGCCAATAAATTCGCTAATTTCCTGCTACACTAATCGAGATTTAACTGAATGTTTTCAGTGTCTCGGAATAATGTATTTGCCGTATCACAACATACATATGTTCCAGGTCCTCCCGCGGCGATTACAATATTCTCAAGCCGGACTCCCGTCCGAATATTAAATGGTCTCCTGAATGACCGATATGTTTCGAACGCTCGCTTCTCCGGACACAGGGCTTTTCAGCCGATTCAAGGGATGTTCCCTCGTTGCCCCTTGGCACCGGAAATATTAATGACGCTCATGCAAGTCTCGTTTCGACCGCGGGGGGCCCACCGCAGTATGGTCGCAGCTTGCCCTTGCACTGGGCCAACAGATTTACCGGTTTCCGACCGCCCCAATCGAGGCTTAGCCGAACGTTTTCCGTTCTTCCGAACAATAAATTTGCCGTACCTCGGCATACACGCGTTCCGATTTTCCGGCGACAATTGTGATTTTCTCGAGACGGACATTCGTCCGAACATTAAATGGTCAGTACACGACCGACATGATCTCGAATGTTTCCTTCTCGCCCTCGCATGAGGATTTCAATATCTCGTAATAGACCTTTCATGCAATTAATTTCTTGGCCATGAGGCCCTGAATCTCGGTGATTAATCAAGGGTGTTCTCTCGTATGGGGGATGTAAACAACGTCGTGACCTTCATGGCGCGGCGGGTTTTGGTCCCGACACGAACCACACAATCGTCTGACGAAGTCAGATCGAGCACACCATGGGCTCTTCGGAGCCCGAATAAATTGTCACTCCGGTGACTGGCACGCCCACACACTCAATAAACGAATAAACCAACAAGAGAATAACAGGTAAAAAAAAGTGCGTCCACAGGGTCAATATGGGTGAATTCCTGGTCGACCCACCGCAGCCGCATGCACAGACGGGTCTTCACTTCTCCGTCAATGTCATACATGCCGCAGCCGCTTTCCAGCTCCCTGAGCCCCAAGAAGAGGGAGCCAGTTCTCAGCCACCTAAATCCACGCTGTGGTATCCAGGATGGCGACCTTCCCATCAGTGTTCTTTTCCTAAGGAAGGCACTGAGAAGATTTTTGACAAGCTCATGGAAGATGGTCGGGTGCTGACACACGATCCGCCGGCCTACTACAACGAGACGGCCAGGAGTCACCCCCGCTATTGCAAATATCATGCAAGGGTGTCACACCCTACTCGGCAATGCCCAGAAGTCCAAGACTGCATTGAAGTTCTCATTCAGAGAGGGGAGATTGATGCTCAAGGGAATTCTATGACGATGCGGCGTCTTAAAGAGGCCGTCAAGAAGACTCTCCAACAAGCTTGAAAAGAGGCTAAGACTTTCTCTCAATTAGCCCGACCGAGTGAAACTGCGAGGACCGGCAAACCTCGACTAGACTCTAAAGGCAAGGTCACGTGCGAGGGGCCTAAGGCCCAGAGCACAAAAAGCCAAGCCACGGGAGAGGATCCCAAGCCCCGCCCCAGGGCGAGTCAGCCCGGTATTGTCATAAGGGGAAACCCCTCGCCAGATAACAAAGGCAAGGCGAAGGTGAGGGAGCCTCCAGCCGAAGCTCCTGTCAAGCCAGCAAGGCCGCCAACTACAGAAAGGCCTCGACAGCTCAAGCAAACCAAACTGCCAGTCGAAGCAAAGGCAGTAGAGTCACAACGCCCCCAACGGCCCCACTGTGGACTGGCAGAGTTCCAGGAGTTGCCTCCTGAAATAATTGCTCAGGCAATCAATGCCACCTTCCAGGTGCAACCGAAAGAGGCCAACTGAACTAAGGTCACTTCCAAAAAGAGCCGTGGCACTAAGGCTCCTAAGGAGCCAGCCCGGAGCAAAAAGTAAAATTCTGGGGGCAAACAAGTCCCACTTCCAAAGCAAAGTCCCCTTTCTTCTCAAGAGGCGGCCCGCCAAAAGAAGCAAGAGAAGAACCGCAGGAAGAATTTGAAGAGGTGGTTGAAGAAGCAAGCTGAGCAAGCAGCAGCTATAGAAGCTCCTAAGGAACAAACTCCTTTACAAAGACTTCAAAAGCTCATAGATGAGCTGGAGGAGTACACATCCCCTCGTCCCACCAGGGTTGCCACTCTAGACGAATACATTCCTTGGGACAAGCTTGGGCGAAAAGCCCGCCTTCTGCAATGGCTCTGGGAAATGGCTCCCCGTCTTGAAGAAGGAGAAGACTTCCCAATCCCGGAAGAGCTCTCCTTATTCTACAAAGATGAGGAGCTCACTATCGAGATTCTCGAAGAAATGCTGCAAGAGCTCTCCTACAACATGGTGGCGATTCCGCCGCCCGACAACATTAACTCTCTTACGGCTGATAGCACTGGAGGCAAGGCTCCTATGGCAACATATCAGCGTCGCTCGGCGAGAAATAGCCGAGGTCGTGGCCGAGGGCGAGGACGTGGACGTGAAGGTCCCCTGACTCTTGATCGAGTCATAATATTTAGAGGGGAGAAGCTAGGCCCTGTCCTGGAAACCCAAGTTCGGGGAATCCCTTTTATCCTCAGCCCCTTAGAGGGTTCAGGCCCCGTTTCAGCGGCTAAACCGGGTGGCGTCCCTTTTACAATCACCTCCTCTGATGAAGAAGAGGAGCCAGCCAAGTCGCCAGTGTGCGAGAAGGCATCAGAGCAGGCCGGCCCTTCCAACAGGGTTGAGCCCGCAAGCCCGGCCGGTCCTTCTAATGAAGACCAGCATGATGAGCCTTTGTCACCTCTGGAGGAATCCTTGGCTCCACTATTCCAAGAAAATGCGGAGGGTTAGGATGGGGAGGAGCGCCCTTCTAAACGGGAGAAGCCTCGCCAGGCGCCGAAGACTCTGGCGGAGATCATCCCGCCATTTGACAAGACCCGTGCCAGGGCAGACCGTAAAATCATTCATCACATGAAGCGGTTTCCAACAAATGTTACCATTTGGGAAGCCATCGCCTGGAGCAAAGATTTAAGGGAGGCTCTCGTTAAGAAACTCCAAGATCCGGAGCCCTATGAAGCCCATGTTGCAGAATTGCAGGCTCAGGCGTACGAGGCACTCACAGTTAACATCTCCTTCACGGACAAAGACATGTTGTTGTCCTCTCCGTGCCACAATCGCCCCTTATATATGAGGGGGACGATCAATGGGCATGACGTGAATTGCATCCTGGTTGACGCCGGAGCAGCTGTCAACATCATGCCTTTGAAGACTTTCAAGTCTCTATACTTGGCACCTTATTTACAAAAGGTGAGCGCGGTCCAAATTTCGGGATTCAATCAGAAGTCCGAAGAGGCGCTTGGTCGGGTTGAAGTCAAGCTTGCTTTGGGCGATTTTGTCACCCAAGCGACATTTTATATCATCAACGCCGACACATCCTATAAGGTGCTACTTGGAAGACCCTGGCTCCATGAGAATTGGGTCGTCCCTTCAACTTTGCACCAGTGCATTAAATATGCCAAGGAAGGGGAGCAACATACGGTCTTTGCAGATCAGACCCCGTTCCACCCCAATGAGTGCCATCTGGCCGATGCTTCACTATATTTTGGGAAGCCCACTTTAGTAATCCCCGAGCCTATAAAAGACAAAGGGAAGAAAAAAGTGGACCATGAAGTCGAGGAAGGGTAGTTGTTCACTGTCAACCAAGACATGGTAAAGTTGCACAGGCTAAGCCTCCAGTCCGCCTCCAAGCCGACTCAACTAGAAAGGCGGAGTGTTGACTTCGAAGCTAACCTCATCAGCCAGGTCATTGACCGAAGCATCTCCTTACCGCCCAAATGCCTTCAACTCTCGTCCCAATGAGAAGAACATGAGGTGGAGTAGTTGAAGACCTTCATAGTCTCCTATCAATAGAGAAGGAGACGCAACAAGGGCAAGGGGGACAAGCCGATCATCTTTTACAAAGGTGATTTAGTCTCACCGTGCCCTCCTGAAGATGACTTCGGCTGGGATACTCCCGCCGATGTAGCGCCAGAGTCGGTCCAGGAGATGGACGATATGCCCAAATACATTAGGGAAATGTGCAAAAAGCAGCACATCCCGCAATCTCAGGACTCCGTACGAGCGGCGTATTTCCATCAACTGTGGAACCCTCCGCAGGTCCGCGGGCAACCTCCCTTCTCCTGCAAAGATACGCGGGGACTCGGCTATGACCAGGAGAGGGACTTCGAAGTCTATTTCGCAGTCAATGCCATAGGACTGCTACCTCCTCATCACGGGCAAACAGAAGTTGAGCCCGAGATTGATGACTCTGTATGGGAGCCCGGTAAGGCGTCAATGACACCATCATCCTCAACAGATGTCAACAATGACCACCTCCCTGAGGGAAGAGCAGCCCAGCCTGCTAATTATCAGCAAGACGAAGCAAGCCCTTCGGATTCAAGCCATGAGCAAGGGTGCTTCGAAGAATTTGAAGTCTACGAAGCAAACACTGATGATGAGGGAGACTTCGTCGACCTCCAACGAATGGGTCATCGACATAGCATTCAACGAGGACATGTAACATCTCGTCGAAAATCTTGGTCATCGCCCTTTAATAGGTTGCACCGGCATTCTTCAGGCCAAACAACATCCTTTTATAGTTGAAAGTTCCCTTGAGGGATCGGAAAGTCGTATGGTCTTTATCTTTGATGGCCATGCAGATTTGATTGTAGCCCGACTACCCGTCCATGAAGGACACGGCTCCATAACCGGTGATCATGTCAACCATTGTCTCAGTAATTGGGACAAGGAAGTCGTCCTTCGGGCATGTCTTGTTCAAATCCCTGAAGTCGATGCATACTCAGACTTGGCCATTCTTCTTCTTGACGGGTACTATATTGGCGAGCCACACAGGGTACATGCATGGCTCTATGAAGTCCACGTGGAGCATCTTGTCGACCTCAGCATTGACTTTCAACTCTAGCTCGTGACGCATACGCCTTTGAGCTTGCTTGACTGGCTTGACTGTTGGAAGTATTGCCAGCTCATGTTCAACCACATAATGATCAAGCCCAGACATTTCTTTATAAGTCCAGGCGAAACAATCCTTGAACTCTTCTAGGAGCCGCTGGTACGTCTGCCTTTCTTTCTCACTGAGGAGAGCATTTACGAAGGTTGGCCGATAGTCTTCTTTGGTTCCAAGATTGATCTCAATCAACTCGTCCACAGTTGCCTGGCCACCGTCTTTGAGCTCTGGTGGAGCTGGTTGGAGGTCGACAAAGTCTCCCTCGTCATCAATATTTGCTTCATAGACTTCAAATTCTTCGAAGTTTTCTTACTCACGGCTTGAAGTCGAAGGACCTCCTCTGTCTTGCCGACACTCGGCAGGCTGAGCTGTCTCTCCTGTGGGGAGGCGACCATTGTTAACTTCTGGTGAGAGTGACATTGACATCTCACCAGGCTCCCTCACAGAGTTGCCAATCTTGGGCTCCGCTTATGTTTGTCTGTGAGAAGGAGGTAGCAGTCCTATGGCATTGACTGCGTAGTGGACCTCAAAGTCCCTCTCCTGATCATAGTCGAGTCCTCTCGTATCTTTGTGGGAGAAAGGAGGTTGCCCCCAGACCTGCGGAGGGTTCCATAGCTGGTGGAAATATGCGGTCCGTACGGGGTCTTGGACTCGAGGGATATGCTGCTTCTTACACATTTCCCTGATGTGCTCTGGCAGATCGTCCATTTCTTGGACTAGCACTGGTGCATTATTGGCGAGAGTATCCCAGCCAAAATCATCCTTAGGAGGGCCTGGTGGGACCAAATCTTCTTTATAAAAGACAATCGACCTGTCTTCCTTGCCTTTTTTGCTCTTTCTTTTTTGCTGGTAGGAGACTGTGAAGATCTTCAGTTACTCCACCTCGTGCTCTTCCCGTTGAAACGAGAGCTGGACACAGTTTGGCGGTAATGAGATACTCTAGTCGATGACCCCGTTGATGAGGTTGGCTTCAAAGTTAACACTTCGCCTCTCTGGCTGAGTCTGCTTGGAGGCGGCCTTGAGACTTAGCCTGTGTAATGTTGCCAAGTTTTGGTTGACCGTGAATAATTGCCCTTCCTCAACTTCAGAGTCCATCTTTTGCTTTCCTTTGACTTTTACAGACTCGAGGACTGCTAGAGTGGGCTCCCCAAAATACAAGGAAGCATCTGCCAGATGGCACTCGTTGGGACGGAATGGAGCATGATATGCAAAGACAGTATGTTGCTCCCCCCCTTGGCATATTTAAGACATTGGTGCAGAGTTGAAGGAACAACCCAATTTTCATGTAGCCATAGTCTTCCCAGTAACACCTTGTAAGATGTGTCGACATTGATGATATAAAACATCACTTGGGTGACAAAATCGTCCAAGGCTAGCTTCACCTCAACCCGACCAAGCGTTTCCTCGGAATCTTGGTTGAATCTCGAAATTTTGACCACGCCCACCTTTTACAGTTAAGGCATCAGATACAAAGACTTGAAAGTCTTCAAGGGCATAATGTTAATGGCCGCTCCGGCATCAACCAGAATTCGGTTCACCTCGTGTCCATTGATCGTCCCCCGCATATATAAAGGGCGATTATGACACGGAGAAGACAACAACATGTCTTTGTCTGTAAATGTAATGTTGGCTACAAACGTCTCATATGCTTGGGCCTATAGCTCTGCAACATGGGCTTCATAGGCCTCCGGATCTTGGAGTATCTTGACGAGAGCTTTCCTCAGATCTTTACTTCAAGCGATGGCTTCCCAAATAGTGACATTTGTTGGAAACCGCTTCATATGATGAATAATCTTACGGTCCGCCCGAGCACGAGTCTTGTCAAATGGCGGGATAATCTCTGCTAGAGTCTTCGGTGCCCCGCGAGGCTTCTCCCGCTTAGAAGGATGTTCCTCACTCATGCCCTCCGCATTTTCTTGGAATTGCGGTGCCAGAGATTCCTCCGGAGGTGGCAAGGGTTCATCTTGTTTGCCTTCATTAGAAGAGCCTGCTTGGCTTGTGGGCTCACCCTTGTCAAAGGGACCCGCTTGCTCTAAAACTTTATCCTAAAACTTTATTCTGCAGTGGTGGTTTAGCGGGCTCAACCTCTTTGTCAAGGGAGTCAAGTATGAAAGGGACACCACCCAGTCTTCTAGCTTCTGGGATAGGGCCTGAACCCTATGAGGATTTGAGGATGAAGGGGATATCCCGTACTTGAGTTTCTGGGATAGGTCCTGGTTCTTCCCCTCTGAACAGTATGACTCGGTCAAGAGTTAAGGGACTGTCGCGTCCGCGCCCTCGTCCTCTGCCCTGACCTCAGCTATTTTTCGCCAGGCGACGCTGATACGTCGCCGTGGGACCCTTGCCCGCGGGGTTATCGGCCATAGTGCCTTGTCCGGAAGGAGAGTTGATGTTATCGGGCGGCGGGATCGCCACCATATTACAAGAGAGCTCTTGTATCATTTCCTCGAGCATCTCGACTGTGAGTTCCTCATCCTAAAATATGGAGAGCTCTTCCGGGATCGGAAACTTTTCACCCTCTTCCAGTCGGCAAACCATCTTCTGCAACTATTGAAGGAGCTGGGCTTTACGTCCAAACTTGTCCCAGGGGATGTATTTGTCTAGAGTGACGACTGTGGTAGGGTGAGGGGGAGTATAATCTTCTAGCTCATTTATGAGCTTTTGCAGCCGTTGCAAAGGAGTTGGCTCCTTGGGGGCTTCCATAGCTGCTGCTTGCTCAGCTTGCTTCTTCAACCTCCTCTTCAGATTCTTCTTGCGATTTTTCTCTTGTTTCTTTTGACGTGCCGCCTCTTGAGAAGAAAGTGGACTTTGTTTCGGAGGTGGGATTGATTTGCCCCTGGAATTTTGCTTTCTACTCTGGGCCAACTCCTTAGGAGCATTGGTTCCACGGCTCCTTCTGGGAGTAACCTGAGTCCAGTTGGCCTCCTCCGGTTGCACCTGGAAGGTGGCATTGATCACCTGAGCAATTATCTCGGGCGACAGCTCTTGAAACTCTGCCAAGCCAAAGTGGAGCCCTTGGGGGCTTTGCAATTCCACCGATTTTGCTTTGATCGGCGACTTTGTCTGTTTGAGTTGTTGAGGTCTTTCTACCATTGGCGACCTTGTTGGCTTGACACGAGGTTTAGTTTGCCATATCGGATCTCGGCTTCGTCTCGAGGGGGTTGGAGAGAAGAGATTTTAGAGAGATCTGTGAAAAATATCGGGAGATCAGGTTTGATGATTTCAGAAAATTTTTCATATGTATAGTCTATTTCTAAAATAATCTTAATTCTTTTATACTAACCACTTAATTTCACAAACATGTTTTTGTAATTGACAACTCAATTTTACCAAATAAAGAGTAATGATAACAATAACAAATCCATTCACATTTCTAATGTCAATATACATCAAAAGTTATACAAAAAAGAGATACATAAAATGATACATGAAGCACAAACTGAAGAATACATAAAAAATTATCAATAATAAGAAGAGCAGTGTGCCTCAATCTATCCACTCTCATATTGTCTAAAGTAATAACTCTGAACATAAGCACAATATTGCTCCCATGTCATCCTTTGTTCATACATTTGCATATACTCCCTCACATATCTATCATAATCCTGAACAGAAACGTGAACCAACACACCAATGCGTGGATAGAGGGTATAAGAATATGTCACTCTAGGTACAGGTACAACAACTGGGACAGGATATGGATATGCATATGGAGTAGTGTATGATCCATATCCATATGACGAACTTGATGACTCATGTGCTGGATGCCCATATCCATAGACATTAGATGAACTTGATGAATCTTGGTGTTGATGGCCTCCGTATACTTGTTCAGATGAGAGATCCATAGAAGTGAAAGTATGTGAAAGGTCTTGGTCTTCATCATCGTACAATCTATGTTGTCTTGATGTGCCTTGATCATTCTTTCTACGTTGATAAGTTTGATATCCTCCATATGTCGGCCGAGATCCATGATCTTCATCTTGAGTAGCATGAGTGAAATGATCTTCTCCCGTCAATGGACTCACGTGACCGACACCTATCCCACCCCCATCACCACCTAACTCACCTCCATCACCATCATCTCTTTTATCACTTTTATCATTATCATCATCAGGATTACAGACATCCATATCTGAAGGAGGATCAGTGTCATGGTGATGAGCAGCCTCCGAAGATGCATCAACAATTTGGTGTGTCACAACATCTACATCAATTCCTACCTCTCGTGCTGCACTACATATTTCTTCACATGGCTGGCCATCTTCTTCCAAAGTGTTGGAAGCGATCCATTTTGCATATGGGTTCTCCCGATCATCCATTTCATTCTCATCCAACAGGGTGAAATAGTCAAGTGGATCATCCTCAGGATCACCTCCACTTCCACACTCATCTTCCATTCTCTTTACCTTCAACTTCATATTATAATGACAATACACGAGTTTCTTCAACTTTGTATACGATAACCTATTTCTAGGCTTCGTGTGTATCAAGGAAAATGTGCTCCAATTCCTTTCACAAGGTGAAGCTGATGCAGTTTGTGATAAAATGCGAACTGCAAGTTGTCTAAGTGTGAGAGCATCTATTCCATACATCTTTCACCACTCACCTAAAAATCAAGTAATCTAGTTAAAAATAATTTCAATAAATCCAAAACATCACACTTTCAAAAAAAATAAAACCCATCAAATCTATCACTGCTAACTTGGTCACATACTTTCCCTACTTGCTATATCAGTCTTAGTCCCAAAAGGTAAATAACTCAAAATTACCTCATTGTCAAATTGTGCTCTCCCCTTAGATTTAGGAAGTAATTTCTCAAATACTTCATGCACAGCCTTGATCAATGCTTGATCATCGCCCAATTTTTACTTATATTGATACTTGGGATCATATAAAATTATCAAGGAAAGAATTCATTATGTCTTTTAATAAATAATACTAAATTGAAAGATAAAAATTATTAAAATTCAACGTTGAGTATTTACCAGCCTTGTAGATAGGTGCATCCATAGATTTCAGCCATCTCTCATCAATAATCTTATGTACCCAAGTCCAATTTCTTGGAGAAGATACCTTGATGCCTTCCTTCATAATGATCATAGAATAGTATACTAAACCCATACTTAGATATCTCTCAGTATCCATAACTCTCAAAACTTGATACATTGGCTCCATAATTTTTCTTACATCTCTTGCATAATCCCAAAACATAGGAGTGCATATAATTTGTTCTACGTTTTTTCCAACTGGGCTGATGCTATACTGAGAATTGGACCATTCTGATCCAAGAGAAAAACTCTGCAGACTATCTTTCTCCCTCACCAAATTTTGAAGGGCAAGATAATTTGTTACAAATTGAGTTGCTCTAGGTCGAATTATATTTCGACCACAAGTTTTTCACACTCGATCTACAACCCAATCATGATTATATATAAATCTTGTGACAAGTTTGCCCATATCTACGGCCTTCTTCACCATGGTGTGCTTTGCCACAGCTTCAAACATCAAATCAATACAATGTGCAGTGCATGGAGTCCAAAAAAAAGGGTACTTATTAGATAACAATTACCTGCTTTTTTGTAGCTGCTAATATTATCTGTAACAATTTGTACAACTCTTCCCTTTCCAATTTCTTTAACCTAGTCCTCCATCAACTTCATTATGTATTCATGATTTTTTTCCTTTCCCGTGGCATCAACAGAGTCTAGAAAAATAACACGACCTACACTGTACACCATGAAATTAATGATGGACATTTTTGTAGGCCCTGTCCACCCATTGATACGTGTAGCGGAAAGTGAGATAGAAGGGGGGGATGAATAGATCACTCCCAAAATCAATACAACACAGACCCGATTACTCAACCCCTCAAATTGCAGTGAAAAGGATTTCGGAGACAGGCAACAAAGATGACAGGTGTAAGAAATGAGATCGTGAAAGCCGCCCACAATGAAGCAATGTGACAAGTAGATGGAGAGCAACACAACGTAAACCGGCAAACCATAGAAGAGACTGGGAATTTTTAGGTGGTTCGATTGCTGTCCGCAATCTACGTCTACCCCTTACTCAAGAGAGTAAGGTTTCCTTGCAATATAGAGTCGCACACAGCAAACTCAGTCTGCAACAACTGCTGCCAAACAGCTTGCCCTGAGGAACAGCCTCCTCAGTCTTCTGATCAACCAGAAGAAAACACTGGAGAACCAATCTCTCTTCCTTTGCACGCAGCAAAGGGAACCCTGTGCAGTTACTCTCAAGCAACTCACACAACCAGAAGATCGAACCTCTCTTCCTCCAAGACAATGGAGGGAACTGGAGAACCTCTCCCTTCCTCCGAACAGTGGAGGGTAACAATATGGAATGAAGATAAAGAAAAACTTGAAAATAAAACAATCGATGAACGATAATCTTCTTTAGAAACCAAAAGCAATATAGCTTCCGTAGAAGCAGATCTTCACGATTACAAACACTTCTCTCTCTCAGAAATTTTTTCTCTCAGCTCTGGATGGAGTGGGATTTCTCTGGTTTTCTCTGCTCTCACTCTGCTCTTCTTTTTCACTGTTCCATCCTTTTTTCATCCTCTTTCGAACCCTTTTCCACAGCATATATATATATCTGATCCAGAACCTTAGGCGTGTGAATACCACGTTTCCCGCCTAAAGATGTTGAGGTACGTGTGAGAATGTTCTGGACGTCTATCTACCTCGGATCACCTGCCATATTTCTGATGAATGCACATACAAATTGTCAGAGAAGAAATGAATATTTTGTCATACACTTGCCACAATTCGTATTGGTGTATAGAGTAAAGAGCCAGAAACTGCACTGAGTCATAAGAGTAAGCATCGGCTAAGACGGACATGACAAGCACCGACTTAGAATGAATCAGAAGATGCCCAAATCTACGTTAGCTGTCTACAGGACTTGCACCGAGTCTAATAAGACATGAAACAGGAACTGCACTGACTTCGTTGCTACAGAGAGGTGTATAGGCCTGACTATGCACCGATGAATTTGTTTTAAGCAAGGCATGCACCGAAACGGGATATGCAGTCCAGGCAGGAGCTGCACCAAGATGGCAAGAGGAAGTACAAGACAAGGCTTGCACCGAGACGGGATATGCACTGAGATGAAGGAACGACCAGCTTGACTAATGCATTCTGGTCAAGAATTGCACCGACTCAAAAATTTCACCGACCTCAAGAGGTGAGATGCAGAGACAAAGTATGCACGGACCTTAATGCTCACGACCTAGAGAAATGCCAAGGACAACATATGAATAGCAAAACCTGTGCATGACCAAGGACTTGCACCGAGGCAAGTACTTTATGTGAAAGATGCAGAACTAGCACTGACTCAATATGCATTAAGCAAAAGAGCGAATAACATGTAATGCACGGACCTAAATGATGCTATTAGCACATACCCCCTCCATGCTTAGAAACAAATGCGCCGTAAAAGAACAAATTGATCTAGAGATAAAAAAAAATTGATTTATAGTGTGAGACATCATCAAAACCGTAGGGATGCAACAATCTCCCCCTTTTTGATGATGGCAACACTATGAATCAAGCAATATTAGGGCATTAAAAACAATCAAGAGCAAGCGAATCATGCAGACAAGCCAAATTCAACTTCTGAGACTCTTCTCTCTCCAAAACCACTCCCCCACAACTCACTCTCAGAAGACCTGTTCACAGTAGTAAGACCTCTCTCAGATATTGCATGACCTCTCTCCCCCTTTGACATCATCAAAAGGAAATGAAAGATATATGAAATTGCTGGAGACATGAGGGAGAAGTACAATGACTTCTTAGCGTAGAAAGACTCAAGAGCATATCTTAAGAGAATAAGTGAGGTGCTAAACTCAAGTGAAGATTCTTGAACTCCGATAAACAATAGAGAATTAGAATGAGAGGAAAGTTTATCCACATACATGGTATATGATGTAGAGCAGGGATGAGCAAGTATGGCAAGACATTGCTGAACAAACAACAATCCTCAGTAGACGACAAGAGACAAAATCAGAGAAGGTGTTCTCATGGTATTGAAGACAAGCAATCCAGTAAATTGCATAAAGACAAGGGATTTTATGATGATTTTCAAGAAGACCAATGAGTAAGTTGGTAAATCACACTTTTGACATTAGGGAGACACCTTGATCAGAGGCTTGAATCCCCAGTTACTCAATGTGAGTACCTCATTACCTCTCCTTTTTGAAGAACAGAGTTAGTAACTGTGGCTTTAGACATGAGGAAACACCTTGATCAGAGGCCAGAGTCTCCAGTTACTCACCACCTTGTCACCATTGCTCTGTGATGATCAGAAATATTAAGGTCATTTTGCAAAAAAAAAAAAAATTTTTTAAACATTTGACACCTCATGACATAGGAATTACTTCACTTCATTAATGAAGCTCCCAGTTTCTCAGTGATCAAACCATAGACCTTTGTTCATTTAGTTGATCCCTTATGTTGTGGAGATGGAATGATTGAAGACAATACCAGAAGGACTGTTTCTTTGAAGTGAATCTTGAAGTCTAGATTTCAAGTTGTTCTGGACAGATATCAAGACATACAGGTTTTAGCCTGAACCGGAATCATTGACAATATAGGAAGATATACTTTGAACACTTAATCCAAATCTCTGATGGACTACCAGAGGGAAGATTCTAGTTGGACTTTAGTAACACAGACTTATAGACTTAAGAGATGAGTGAGATTCTACTGTCTGAGAGGGAACCGCACTCATTCAGTCATGAGAACCAGCAATGACACACATCTGGTCAGTCTTTTGAATCAGTCAAAATCACTACCTATCCAGCTCCCCCTTAAACGAAACACTAAAGAAAACTAACCAGCAGACACACAGAACTCCCCCTCACAATAAGGACAGACTTCTCACACAGCCTCTTGCCAAGATAGAACAATTCAATATCAGGAGATTAGCAATTAAGATAATTTGAATAAGCCTAATTCTCTCCTTAATGTGGTGAATTTGTCATTGTCTAGAGGCTCGGTGAAGATATCAGCAATTTGATTAGCAGTGCCTACGTGAATCAGTTCAAAGTTGCTCTTAGAAACCTCATCTCTTATGAAATGATGCCTTATTTCTATGTGTTTGGTGCGGGAATGCAAAACAAGATTCTTGGCTAGGTTGATGGCACTGGTATTATCACAATAAATAGGTGTGCACCCCAGGTCTACTTGATAATCCTGAAGCTGGTGTTTAATCCAAATGACTTGTGTACCACAACTCCTTGCAGCCACATATTCAGCCTCTACAGTGGAGAGGGTCACAGAATGTTGTTTCTTGGAACCCCAAGACACTAAACACCCACCTAGAAATTCACAGTGACCACTAGTGCTTTTCCTATCTAGTTTACACCCGGCATAATCTGCATCTGTGTATGCAACTAAATCAAGTGTGTGTGATGCAGGAAACCATAAACCAAGAGTGTGTGTAGCAGACAGATATCTGAAAATTCTTTTCACTGCAGCTAAATACGATTCAGTGGGTCTACATTGATACCTTGCACACATTCCTACACTGAACTGTATATCAGGTCTTGAGGCTGTCAAATAAAGTAGAGATCCAATCATACCTCGATAGAGCTTGGCATCTACTTCTTTACCTGTCTCATCTGCATCCAGTGAGGTATTGGTACCCATTGGTGTTGTAATGTGCTTCAAGTTGTTCATGCCAAACCTCTTGAGAAGTTCCAATGTGTACTTGGTCTGGTTGATGAAGCATCCATCCTCTAACTGTTGTACCTGCAAGCCAAGGAAATACTTTAGTTCACCTACCAAACTCATTTCAAATTCAGCAGACATCATTTTAGAAAATTCATTACATAGTTCAGAGCTAGTTGACCCAAACACAATATCATCTACATATACCTGAACTATGATGAGGTCTTTATTTGTACCCTTGGAAAATAAAGTTTGATCTACCTTACCTCTGTGGTAGCCCTTGCTGATCAGAAATTCTGTCAGTCTTTCATACCATGCTCGAGGAGCCTGCTTTAGATCATACAGGGCTTTGTTTAACCTGAAAACTTGGTTAGGTTGGGGAGAAAACTGAAATCCGGGGGGTTGTTCAACAAAAATCTCTTCCTTGATAACTCCATTTAAAAAGACACTTTTCACATCCATTTGTTGGAGTTTTATATTCTTGGAACATGCAAATGCTAACAATATTCTTATTGTTTCTATCCTAGCAACAGGTGCATAGGACTCATCGAAATCAACTCCGAATTCCTGACAGTGGCCCTTGGCTACAAGTCTGGCTTTATTTCTAGAAATGATTCCATCTTCATTCATTTTATTCTTAAACACCCACTTAGTTCCTATGACATTAGAATTTTCTGGTCTTGGGACTAACTCCCAGACATTATTTCTTTCGAACTGTCCTAACTCCTCACACATAGCATTAACCCAAGATTGATCAGCTAAGGCCTCTTCTACTGATTTGGGTTCAATTTGTGAGACAAAAGCAATTAGGTCTTGGTTATTAACATTCCTAAAGTGAGACCTAGTTCTAAGAGGATCTTCAAGGTTGCCTAGGATGTTATCTATTGGGTGATCTTTAAGATATCTAACATTTATTGAAGACTCACCTGTTTCAGCTGGCCCTTCCTGATTGGGAGGATTTGATGTTTCATTCGGCTGAGCCTTCTCTTCTTCTTTGTCTTCTAGGAATTCCCCATCGTGCTTGGAATCCCTGTCAGTATCTTCAATGTTAGTAGCACCTTTTGCTTCACCAAAAATGATGTGTGGAGACTCTTCAACTTTCTGATCAGTTATGTTAAAGACCCTATATGCTCTTGACACTTCAGAGTATCCTAAAAATATTCCAGGACAGCTTTTAGCATCAAACTTATCAAGTCTTTCTTGTCATTATTATGGATAAAGCATTTAGCTCCAAAAATCCTGAAATGAGCCAAGTTTGGTTTCTTACCTTTCAATAGCTCATAGGGGATTTTCTTGTGAATTGGTCTTACCATGGCCCTATTGATTGTATAAGTTGCTGTATTGGCCGCCTCTGCCCAAAACTTTCTTGGTAGTTGACTCTCAATCAGCATGGTTCGGGCCATCTCCACAATAGTTCTATTTCTTCTCTCCACAATTCCATTCTGCTCCGGTGTCCTGGGAGAAGAAAATTTGTGTGTTAGTCCCTCTCTTTCACAAAGATCAGAAAACATGGAGTTTTTAAATTCACCTCCATGGTCAGATTGAATTTAACAAATCTTATGTTTTCCTTCTTGTTTGACCTTATTGAAAAATTGTTTAAACTTTTGAAAAGCATCATTTTTACTGGCTAAGAAAAAGATCCATGAAAATCTAGAGTGGTCATCAATGATCACATAATCAAATCTACTTCCATTAAGACTCTGAGTTCTAGTAGGACCAAAGAGGTCCATATGGAGAAGTTCCATTGGTCTAGAGGACAATGGCTCAGATCTTAGCTTGAAGGACTTTCTGGTCTGTTTGCCTAGAGTACAGGCATCACAGATTTTTGAAATAGAATTAAACTTGATTTTAGGCATGCCTCTAACTGAATCATGCTTGATCAATTTATTCAAAGTAGAAAAACTAGCATGACCTAAACGTCTATGCCAATCAAAAGCATCACCTTCCGAATTAGCAGATAAGCAGAGATTAGATTCAGACTCAACATCTAAGTCTATCATGTAGACATTATTGGTCCTGTTGGCTTTAAATTTAACCACATCAGAATTTATTTCAAAAATTTTGCATGAGTTATTGTCAAACACAACCCTGTGACCCTTGTCACATAATTGACTAATGCTAATCAGATTGTGTTGAAGACCTTCCACAAGTAAAACTTTCTCAATAGAGTTTGTGGAAGACTTACCAACTGTGCCAACCCCAATGATCTTACCTCTGTTCTTTCCTCCAAATTTGACCAGACCCCCTACCTTCATTTCTAACTTGCTGAACTTGGATCGGTCTCCTGTCATGTGCCTGGAGCAGCCACTGTCGAGGTACCATTTGTTGTTCTCAGCTGCCAGGCAAACCTACACACAAAATTAAGCAAAGTGGTTTGGAACCCAAGATGAGTTGGGTCCAAAGACATCATTCAATTCTTTAAGCAGATGTTTAGGAATTCAGAATTGTTTCAACTTGGTTTTCTCTTGCACCTTAATTTCGGGTCTATTGAAGTTCTGAGCAGAGTTATGTCCAGCTGGTCTGGAGAAATGAAATCTATTCCAATTATTAGGCTTCTCATCCCTGGGATATTTCCTGTGCGCTTGTTGATTAACAAGTTTTTGAGGGTGAGTGTTGTTTCTCCAGTAACTCCTGTTCGGACCCATTCGTTTATAGTAGTTCCAGCTTTTATTCTGATTCATTTGCTTGGTCCAGCTACCACTTATGTTCTGGTGAGTGGGCTTAGTGAAGTTCTTCACAAAATTCATTCCTATTTTAGATGGTCGTCCAGCATTGTTTGTTAAAGTTTCTTTTGGACGCTGAACACTTTTGTGTCCAGCTTCTCTTTTCCCTTCTCTGGGCAGAAGGTAGTGGTCTTGAACTGAAAGAGTCTCTTGTTAGTTGGGTCATAGCCTAAACCCTCCTTATTGAAATTAACCCTTGTTCCTAGTATAGAATCCAGATTTGTTTTTCCTTGAACAAATTTTTCTAAAACCTTCTGTTTGTCTTCCAGCTCTCTTTGCAGAGACTCAGAGTTTTTTAAAAGTTCAGTGTTCACTTTCTTAACAGCTTCATATTTCTCTGTGATCACACTATTTTCATTTAGACTTTCTTCAATTTTGATCTTGAGTTCGTTGAGCTGTGTGTGAATTTCCTGGTTTTCTAATTTGTGCTTTTCATTTTCCTTTTTCAGAGAAGTCATTTCTTCTAATTCTTCCTTTAATGTCTGATTTTCCTTATTGATTTGCGTTAGTTCTTCAATATTAGTATTGAATTTTCTCTTCAGAACCCTATGCTCTTTATTGAGTGAACTGAACTTGTCTAACAGTTCAGCATAGGCATCTTCCCAGTCATCAATAGAAAAATTCTCAAAGACATTTGTTACCTCCTCTTCGCTGTTTGCCATCAGGCAAATTCCTTCTTCATCCTCCTATGAGGAATTGGCTTCCGAATCTTCTTCCTCATCGCTCCACGTGCAGACCATTGCCTGTGGCTTCTTCTGCACCTTTGAGCTCTTCTTCTGAAAGTTGGGACCCTTCTTCTGAAGATCAGGGCAGTCCCCTTTCATGTGTCCAGGTTTCCTGCAATGAAAACATGTAATTCTTTTAGTACTCCTATCTTTATCATTGCTGGAATCAAAGTTCTTACTAGAAGGGTGTGACTTCTTCCTCCTAAAAGTCTTTCCCTTAGACCTTAATAATTTTCTGAATTGTCGAGTGAGCATTGCTTGCTCCTCCTGGTCGAGATCTGACAATCCGTCGGACTCGCAACTGCTACTCCCGCTGCTGCTACTTCCTTTGCTGCGGGACGCCTTGAGGGCAATATTCTTGCCCTTCCTGTCACTTCCTTCACCATTCCTTTTAAAATTCATCTCGTACGTCATAAGGGATCCTATAAGTTCGGTGACTGTCATAGTCGTCAGATCCCTTGACTCTTCTATCACAATGGCCTTAGTGTGCCATGTAGGGGTTAGAGATCTAAGTATCTTCCTGACTATATCTCCCTCAGCCATCTCTTTCCCAAGCCCCTTAAGACTATTTGTGATCAGAGACAATCTGGCATACATCTCAGTTATGGTATCCTCTTATTTCATCTTAAACATCTCATATTCAAAGGTGATGAGATTTACCTTCGTTGCTTTCACTTGAGCTGTACCTTCGTAGATTAATTCCAGCTCATCCCACATTTTCTTGGCCGTCTTATATGCTGAGATGCGGGCGTATTCGTCTGGGTGTACAGCACATTGGATGATATTCAGGGCCGTCCAGTTGAGTGACGATAGCTTGACATGATCATCTGTCCATGCGTCCTCGTTCAGTGGCAGATCATATGGCCCTATAGTGATCACCCTCCACAGTTTGTGGCTCTGCGCCCTGATGAATACCTCCATCCTGTTTTTCCAGAAGAGATAATTGTTACCATCAAAGAACGGAGGGCGGCTGATAGATTGTCCCTCAGCCATGAAGCTTCGAGGACCATTAGGATTACCCTGACCGTTGGCCCACATGTTGAAAACCTGCTCTGATACCAATTGATACGTGTAGCGGAAAGTGAGATAGAAGGGGGGGGATGAATAGATCACTCCCAAAATCAATACAACACATACCCGATTACTCAACCCCTCAAATTGCAGTGAAAATGATTTCGGAGACAGGCAACAAAGATGACAGGCGTAAGAAATGAGATCTTGAAAGCCGCCCACAATGAAGCAATGTGACAAGTAGATGGAGAGCAACACAACGTAAACCGACAAACCACAGAAGAGACTGGGAATTTTTTACGTGGTTCGATTGTTATCCGCAATCTACGTCCACCCCTTACTCAAGAGAGTAAGGTTTCCTTGCAATATAGAGTCGCACACAGCAGACTCAGTCTGCAACAACCGCTGCCAAACAGCTTGTCCTGAGGAACAGCCTCCTCAGTCTTCTGATCAACCAGAAGAAAACACTGGAGAATCAATCTCCCTTCCTTTGCACGCAGCAAAGGGAACCCTGTGCAGTTACTCCCAAGCAACTCACACAACCAGAGGATCGAACCTCTCTTCCTCCAAGACAATGGAGGGAACTGGAGAACCTCTCCCTTCCTCCGAACAGTAGAGGGTAACAATATGGAATGAAGATAAAGAAAAACTTGAAAACAAAACAATCGATGAACGATAATCTTCTCTAGAAACCAAAAGCAATATAGCTTCCGTAGAAGCAGATCTTCACGATCACAAACACTTCTCTCTCTCAGAAAATTTTTCTCTCAGCTCTGGATGGAGTGGGCTTTCTCTGGTTTTCTCTGCTCTCACTCTGCTCTTCTTTTTTACTGTTCCATCCTTTTTTCATCCTCTTTCGAACCCTTTTCCACAGCATATATATATATCTGATCCAGAACTTTAGGCGTGTGGATACCACGTTTCCCGCCTAAAGATGTTGAGGTACGTGTGAGAATGTTCTGGACGTCTATCTACCTCGGATCAAGTGCCATATTTCTGGTGAATGCACAGACAAATTGTCAGAGAAGAAATGAATATTTTGTCATACACTTACCACAATTCGTATTGGTGTATAGAGTAAAGAGCCAGAAACTGCACTGAGTCATAAGAGTAAGCATCGGCTAAGACGGACATGACAAGCACCGACTTGGAATGAATCAGAAGATGCTCAAATCTACGTTAGCTGTCTACAGGACTTGCACCGAGTCTAATAAGACATGAAACATGAACTACATTGACTTCGTTACTACAGAGAGGTGTATAGGCCTGACTATGCACCGAAGATGAATTTGTTTTAAGCAAGGCATGCACCGAGACGGGATATGCAGTCCAGGCAGGAGCTGAACCAAGATGGCAAGAGAAGTACAAGACAAGGCTTGCACCGAGACGGGATATGCACTGAGATGAAGGAACGACCAGCTTGACCAATGCATTCTGGTCAAGAATTGCACCAACTCAAAAATTTCACCGACCTCAAGAGGTGAGATGCAGAGACAGAGTATGCACGGACCTTAATGCTCACGACCTAGAGAAATGCCAAGGACAACATATGAATAGCAAAACCTGTGCATGACCAAGGACTTGCACCGAGGCAAGTACTTTATGTGAAAGATGTAGAACTTGCACTGACTCAATATGCATTAAGCAAAAGAGCGAATAACATGTAATGCACGGACCTAAATGATGCTATTAGCACATACCCCCTCCATGCTTAGAAACAAATAAATGCGCCGTAAAAGAACAAATTGATCTAGAGATAAAAATAAATTGATTTATAGTGTGAGACATCATCAAAACCGTAGGGATGCAACACCCATCACATAAAAGAGAGCACCCATGTGCATCCCAATGTGGTTCCAACTTCTTAATTTCAGCTTCCATTTCAAGAAGCAATTCATCAAGATATTTTCCTAAGATTTCCTTAGGGGTGGGTGGAAGTACTCCACGCCCAAGTTGTTGAGTTTCAGTTATCATATTCTTGAAATGATGGTCGCCTGCAACATTGGCTTGTAGATAAAAAATTTTGATACCACCTTTCCAAGAGACTCTTTAAATTTTCCTTTACTCAACATTGATTGTATTCTTTGTTGTTTGGCATCATCAGATTTGTATTTTCTAGACTCTATCTGTGGTTCAGACATCCTCATACTTGAACTACGGCGCATAAAATCAGCTATGCCCCGTTTGGCTTTCTTACCAGTTCTACTAGTACCAGCTCCAGGCTCTGGCACTTCTTCACAATCATCATCAGACTCACCGTCATCATCATCCCTTCCCATTTGACGCAACTCTTCCATAATCTGCTCTCTATTTGATGTTTGTTTCATAGCTTTCTTACCCTTCTGTTCTTTAGCTTCTTTTAATTGTTTACAGACTTCAGGTGGACAACTCGGACACTTGGTTACATCTTGTCCTTTTTCTCCAATCAAATGATTCTTTAATCTTGTAACACCACCTGCCTTCATTATCTTCCCACAAAAATTACATCCCGACCCTCTTCTTACAAGCTTCCCATATTGCCAACCTATGTCTTCAGAAGACATGTTTCTGAATCTCTGATAGAAAAAAATATAAATAATATATCATATTTAAAACAAAAAAACAAACAACACCATGTCTCAATTATATCATACACCTCACTAACAACAATATGAACACAAAAAATATTGCAACAAATATAAAATTATACCTTCTGAAATTTAAGTAATTCTTCAAGAATTCACTATTTCCCGAAGACCGCCGCCACTTTTATCAACAATTTTGACGAAATAAACTAAGACAATTAACAAAAAAATTAACATTAAATTATAAACTATAAAAAAATTTCAAATCTCTCTCTCCGTCTCCCCCCTCTCCTTCTGTCTCTCTCTCTCCCTCTCTCTGTTTGTTCCCCCTCTTCTCTATCTCCCCCGTCTCCATCTCTGTCTCTCTCTCTCTCTCTCCCCCCTCTCAATCTCTCTGTCTCCCCTCTCAATCTCTAACTTCCTCTCTCTCTCTCTCTCCCGCACTCTCTGTCTCCCCCCTCTTCGTCTCCCTCTATCTTAAACAGATAAGGGGGAGACAGAGGGGGGAGAGAGAGAGAGACAGATAGAGAGGGTGGGAGACAGTGATTGAGAGGGACAGAGAGAGAGAGAAAGAGAGACGGAGGGTGGGAGATAGAGAGAGGGCGGGAGGAGAGATCGGGGGCCGGGGGGAGAGACAGACAGAGGGACAAAGAGAAAGAGAGAGTGAGGGAGTGTGGGAGGCGGGGAGAGAGAGGGTGGGAGACAGAGAGAGTGTCGGGGAGACAAACAGAGAGAGAGAGAGATGGAGGGTGGGAGACAGAGAGATCGGCGGTCAGGGGGGAGAGAGAGAGAGGGACAGAGAAAGAGAGAGAGAGTAGGAGTGTGGGAGGTGGGGAGAGAGAGGGTGGGAGGCGGGGAGAGTGTCGGGGAGAGTGATTGAGAGGGACACAGAGAGAGAGAGAGAGACGGAGGGTGGGAGATAGAGAGAGGGCGAGAGGAGAGATTGGGGGCCGGGGGGAGAGAGAGAGAGAGAGAGAGAGAGAGAGAGAGGGCGGGAGGAGAGATCGGGGGCCGGGGGGAGAGACAGATAGAGGGATAGAGAGAGAGAGAGTGAGGGAGTGTGGGAGGCGGGGAGACAGAGAGAGTGTCAGGGACGGGGAGATAGACAGAGAGGGGCACACACACACACACACACACACACACACACAGAGAGAGAGAGAGAGAGAGAGAGAGAGAGAGAGAGAGATCGGCGGCCGGGGGGAGGGACAGGGAGAGAGAGAGCAGGAGTGTGGGAGGAGAGACAGGGGGGAGAAAGAAAGAGAGACGAAGAGAGAGGGAGGGTGGGAGACGACCGGAGATGGGGGAGACAGATGGGGAAGGAGGAAGACGGGGGCGGGGGGAAAGGAGAAGACGATGGGGAAGGTGGCATACCAGAGAGAGGGGGAGCCAGCTGATGCCGATCGACTGTCCGCTGAGAGATCCGACGCTGGCGAGGTCCGTCGTACAGCTATCGCCGGTGATCGACGCGATCGGCGAGCGGGGAGAGCCACCTAGGGCAGCTCCGGCGACCTCGTGCGACTGTGGAGGCGTGAGCTCGAAGGGGGTTGGGGCGTGAGGGCTCGACAGGTCATGTGGTGGGGGAGGATTTAAGGCTTTAAGCCTACCGTGCGGACCGGACCGGCCGGTTCTTCCCCCTGCGGCGCCCGAACAAACCCAGCTTCCCGCCCACGCATGGCCTCGCCGAGGCACGTGAACTCAGCACCGCTTCGCATCTCGTGGACGCGACGAGACCGAGATCTCGTGAGAATGCATACCATGGGTTTGGCTTTGGGCTCCCTCGTCCTGGCTTTGCCTTTATTGTCTGGCTGAGGGTTTCCCCCTATAACGATGCCAGGTTGAGTCGGTTTGGAAAGGGGTTTGGAACCTCCTCCCACGGCTTGGCTTTTCGGGCTCTGGGCCTTAGGCCCCTCGCACTTAGCCTTGCCTTTAGAGTTTGGCTGAAACCTATCGCTCGTAGACTTGTCCAGCTGGACCTGCTGAGAGGTGGGCTTGGTCTCTCGTGGCTTGGCCTGCTCCCGTTGAGATTGACGGAGAATCTTGTCGGCGACCTCTTTGAGACGCCGTCTCGCTGTCGAACCCCTGTGCATCGATCTCCCCTTTTTGGATGAGGGCTTCAATGTAATCTTGGACTTCCGGGCATTCTCCAGTGGGGGGGACACCTTGGCATGATATTTGCAGTAGCGGGGATGACTTTTGGTCGTTTCATTGTAGTAGACAACGGATCACGTGCCATTGCTCGACCTTCTTCCTTGAGCTTATCGAAAATCTTCTTAGTGTCCTCCTTAGGGAAAGAACACTGATGAGAGAGTCGCCACCCTGGATACCAGCATGTGGATTTGGGCGGTTGGGAACTGACTCCTTCCTCTCTCGGCTCCGGGAGTTGGAAAGCATCCGCAGCATGTATGACGTTGATGGAGAAATTCAAACTCTCCCATCTCTGTGGCTGTGGCGGGCAGACCAAGAAGTCACCCATATCAATCACTCCTCGCCTGATCAAGTTTTCAACAAAGTCCTTGAAGGCCTGACAATCATGAATGATATGGCCTACAACCTCGTGGTATGGGCAATAGCCCTGGTGTAATGCGGCGCCTGTTGCTTGCTGACTAGGCGACTCCAGGAGGTCTAGTAGGCCTTCTCGACGACACGCGAAGAAGATTTGTAGAGTCTTCTCGTGAGGAAAAGAATATAACTTCTCTGGTTCCTCGCCTTCAGATGAATAGGAGGATTCCTTAGAGAGCCAACCCCCCGACCTGAGAGGAGTCCGGATAATTGGTGATACACCTGCCTCCCGTATGTGTTGGAGCTAGTCCCCTAGCAAATGGCCCAAAGGGGAAGGTGGCTAACTGCTCATCGATACTTTTCAAGAATTGCAGCAGACACCATTGTTCCAATTGCAGCTGTCGGATCTCCCCTCGAATCTTCCAAATGGCCCTCTGCAGTGCCAGGCATTCAGGAAGTGCGGAAGGAGCGGCTCCCGGACCAGTATAGGGCCGTTGATTTGATGGTCCGACTTCGGAGGTATTGGAGCTCGAAGCAGTCGCCGCCATGTAGACCACATTGGCCGACTGGTTCGATCAGCTCTAGGCATGAGGCTGCGGCGGGTCGACCGCATGGCCCAACATTATTATCAAGTCTTTTTGAATGAGCTCTTTTGCTATGTTCTTGAAGACATAACAGCCCCCGACGGTATGACCCAACCTTCGATGATACACACAATAGGTAGGGTCATCCGTTTTATCCACCTCTGCGGGCTTTCGTTGATCAGGCAAGGTGATGAGCTTTCCCTTCATGCACAGATCAAAGAGCATCTTTATATGCTCTTTTCTAAAGGAGTAAGGCGCCTTCATACGCTCTGCTAATAGAGTCGCGTTCGCTTTGGCGTCGGGCTTTTTGCCGTTACCCTTTGATTTTCCTTCTCCCTTGTCTCCATTCGTCGGGGAGAAGTCTACAGAGTTCACCTCCTTGTTACTGACCAGGCGATCTTTAGAGGGTTTGCCTTTGGCAGAAGCATGTGTCGGATGATCAGCGAAGAACATTTCAATCTCTACTACCACTGTGTTCAGCTGGTCGAAATTTCTGATGTTTGACCCTAGAAGCTCTTCACTAACCTCCGTCGATAGACCCCTGCGGCATATGGTGATCGCGTCTTCGGGCATTGAAGGATTATCGCAGCGCATGCTGATGTCTCTCTACCGCTTGATGAAGTCCAACGCGGTCTTGCCTCTTCTCTGCCTAAGGGCATAGAGTTCCGCCAGAGAGACTTTACGTTCGGCCGTCTAAAAACGGTCGACGAACTTCTTCTGCATATCAGCCCAATCAGTCACTAAGTTGGGTTTTAGTCTGGAATACCACTGGAAGGCGGTGCCTGTCAGAGACGTGACGAGGTACCGCAGCAGATATGACTCTTCCAGCGTCAGTTCACCCATGGCCGTCATATAATAGGCCAGGTGTTCATGTAGCGAGCCCTGCCCATTGAACTTCTGGAGTTTTGGGGCCTTCGGGCAATCAGGCGGAAGTTTCTTGAACTGATGGTGAAGGGGATAGGGCACGCTGTACAAATCAACGGTGGCCACACCCTCACCATGTTGAGCAAATTTCGCCTCTACAATTCGCTCAATCATATGCTTTTATGCCATGAGGCTTTCTACAGCAGGAGTGACAGAAGATCGCGTATTGGTCTTATGTTGCGGCGCTTCGAATTCCACCGCCACTGGTAACTTTGTTGCGATAATCGAGGCATTGGCCGCGACTGGAATGGGAAGAGGCTGTTGTTCCATCTCAGTGGGCGCCGCTTGAGGTTGAACATGAACCTCCTTTTCACGTAATAATGCTTGCAAGAGGTTCTTGAGTTCTTGATTTTCGCGTTGGAGTTCTTCCAACGCGAGGGTCTGCGCCTTTCTTCCAAGATCTTCCTTATGTCTTGGGTTGCTGTCCCCGTTGACACTATAGATGTCTTCTTGGTGCTCTTCTTGCCGTGCCGACTCGGGCTGAGATGTTCCGACGACCGGCATCTGCTGCATCTGTGCGAGAACCTGGGAGATGGGCCTTGACCTCCTCAAAGTCTGGAGATGTTGGTTCATTTCTCTCGAGGTGTCCTCCGGCTGCTTATCAGTGGAGGTTCTATAGTAGGTGAACACCTTGACAGTGTCGTTGTCGTTGATCATCTGAACCACCTGCTTCTTCCTAAGTGTTTGTCTACTAGGCTTGGATACCATACCTAGTCTGTCAAAAACAGACACTCGGGACGTAGAAGCTTTCGCCGAGCAATCCTTGTCCGTGTATGTTGAACTGGCCCACGGAGAGGTTGGCCGTACCTTCTTGCCGACTCGGCGTTTTGTCCACGTGGGGCTGAGTTGTGGACCTCGGAGATATCGAGGCCTCAATGTTTGCCGGACTCCGCATCTGTTGTAGGTCCAACATGCGAAAGGGCCCTTCCGCCCTCGCCCGCTTGATAATTTGGGCCTCCTCCTTGGTGACCCGTATCTTTTTCAGGCAGAGTTGATGCTCCTCGATTGGGTTGTCCCCTGACTTTGATCGGGGAGCTACTGGTCTGGGTCGTTGCACCGGACCCTGGTTTGCCATCGGTACGGCAAACTTCTTCAATTTTGCTTCGTCCTCCCGGGCTTGCTGAAGAAGCTCGAAGCGGTTGGAGGTGGAGACAGTTGGGACGTGCCCGTCCGGAGGCATAATCGTCTCACCTTCATCGAGCCGGATGTAAAGATCTCCGACAATTATTGTCTTGCAGGAGCGAGATGTTGCTGCTGCAGGTTTTGTGCTTTTGCGGCTACGACGCTGCCCTCGTTGAGCAGGAGCGGCACTGATGACGCCTGTGTAGGCACGACATTGTTGTGGCGGCGATGCTGCCCCCGTTGTGCAGGAGCAGTACCTCTGAGGGTGGCCGCAACAGAACTTGTGGTGTTATGGCGACGACGCTGCCCCCGTTAAGTAGGGGCGACGCCGAAAGTAACTTGATTGACCAAAAAAACTCGGCCCTTTGCTTGGGCAGAAGGCCTGACACCTTTAGCCGTTGTCATAGCAGCTGAGCGAACTCGGCCGGTTGTTGGGACGAAGGGCCTGACACCCTTAGCTGCTGACGAGCTGACCGGGAAGACCCGACCGATTAATTGGATAGAGGGCCTAACACCCTTGGCCGTTGCAGAGTTGGTCAAGCGAGCCCGGCCAGTTGCTAGAGCGGAGGGCCTGACACCCCTGGCAGTTGGTTTGTTGGCCGAGCGGACTCGGCCGGTTGCTAAAGCAGAGGGCCTGACACCCTCAGTAGCTGTGGTGTTGACCGAGCGGACTCGGCCAGCTGCTGGAGCAGAGGGCCTAACACCCTCAGTAGTTACTTTGTTGACCGAGCGAACTCGGCCAGTTGCTACAGCAGAGGGCCTGACACCCCCGACAGTTGTTGCTGCAGGCGTGGCTGAATTAGCCTCAGCCACGGTAACAACGCCCAAAAAGAAGGGCGAGCCGACGACTGGCGGAAAGTCGTCGAGCACCAACGGAGTCGCCAAGTATCCGAACTTGACGTGGTTGGCGACGACTTGGGGTCCGTACGTGACGACGGCCATTGTCCTCTTCTTAGTGTTGTTGGCGGTGGTGCGTAGCACGACTGAAGTGGCGTGCAAATGCACAAGGAGCTCTCAAGTGAGCAATGAAATGATCTCCTCTTCTTGTCCTGTAAGAGGAAGAGGGACAATCAGAACCTTAAAGAAGGTTTGGGGATTCCTTTGACAGAAAAAAGAAAGGCGGGAAAGGTCCCACCAGGCGTGCCAGTCTGTTGGCATCACGGAAATATTTCCCATCTTTTTTAGAAGAGAGAAGGAAGAGAGGGATAAAGAGAGGTGCACATATAGGGGCTATATGGGTAGCCTATGCAGGTTTTATTCCGTGTGTGTGCATCATATCAGACGATTTGGGTTCGGATGTTGGAACTTTTCCCATTAATCGCAGTCAGTATTGATTTACATCGGCCTAACGTCCGAACACATTTGTTTAACTGTCAAAGAAATCTTAATCTTCTATAAGAGTCCTGATATTAAGGGCGTACTTGCTTGCAGGGCTCAAAGCTAATTTTCACTCACCACCGAAGAATTAATGGAATTAGAGTTTCATTAAGGGCGAGAAACCCTACGATTCGAGGACATAGTTGTAAATTTGCAAGAGCAGTGGGAATTTTTGAAGTATCAGGAGGTTTCCTGTAGGGTTTGCCAAACCGATCCGGAATGCTGCGTATCGCACGTATCGGATCGTACCAGTCAGAGATCGGTACGACTGGCGCGTGGTACGCAACTGATATGGTACTTATATATGTTTAAATATTATATATTTTATTTTATGTTCAATTGACTTTGAAAGGTAAATTGGTTAGGGCTTTCCCTTGTAACGGTTCATCTCGGGTTCGAAACTCATCAACATCACGTTTTTTTTTTCAAATTTACATTTTTTCTTAAGGGCCAAAAATAGATGTCATTTGTGAGATTCGAATCGTGAATCTCACGGTTATACATGTGACTCTCTAACCAACTAAGTCAAATGATTTCAACACATTATTTACTACACTAAATATTTATTATATTGTTGACACATTGCGGTACAATACGATACAGTGCCGTACCGTACCAATAAAGTACCGGTACGGCCGGTACAGGTACTATCGGGTCGTCAAACTTTGGTTTCTTGGACCCCAGGGGTATTTTGGTAATTTTGGATTTCCAGGGGTATTCTAGTAATTTTACCAAGTCAGGGGCATTTCCAAAATTTTCGGGTTGGAAAGAAGGTAGAGTAGAATTCTTGACTCATTGAGGTGATGAGGCCATTTCCGGAGAGTTTTAAAGGCTACTAGGCCATTTCTAGATCATAGGGATATTTTGGTAATTTTACCAGACTCCACGCGGACCTAGGTATGATGTGGCACTTAAGTGTAGGACTGAGCTGACACGGTCCTTAAGCGGAAGGAGCAACAAAGGGCTTTATAGAAGACACGTGTGTTGATTCGCAAAGGGAGGGGTATGTATACAATTTCTCGAAAGTCGGGGGTTCTCTTATAATTTTTCCTTGACCGGTGCACTATGAAAATAACTGTTGAGTACATTGAGTACATTTATGATCCAAGTGTACAAGGGTTGTCGGCGAGTTGTCGACTGTACACGAAAAGTCTTCGCATTGACGCGAGATACAAGGACAACCCCAATTATAAAAGTTTGCAGGGCAAAACTGCAAATAACAGGACTTATGTTTCTCGCAGTCTTAGGAAGGGCGTTTTCGTAATTCTCCCATTATATGGGCGGAACTACGTAATTTAGTCATCTCGGGGGTGTAAAAACTTACAAACTTGGCCCATATTGGGGCATAATTATAAATATTGCCTTCAGGGGCATAAATACAAGGCCCGGTGTATCACCTACACTTCAAGGGCCAAAAATAACGAACAAAACTTCCGTGTGAGTCTGTAGATTTCTTCTCGATCAAGATGCCGATGCTCCCTTCTGGACCTCCAGGGGTCTATTTATAGAAGTTGGAGAGCCACCCGAGGGTGATTGAACTCGTATGGGGTGAACGGGATAGAAATGAGCTCGGGAGGGTCTTTTTTACCTTTTTTTATTTTCTCCTTTTTTTGAGAGAGAGAGAGAAGGCGACGGGGTCGAATGACCTCGGGGTCCCACCCGGGGTCAAATGACCCCAGGCGGGTCCGCCCAGTCGCACGCGACCCCAGACGGGTCCGCTCGACCCCGGTCGAGTCCCCCACGCCTGCTCCTTTGTATAAACCCTTGGTTTTGTGTTTTTTTCAGCATTTTTCTCGCAGCACGCTGCGTGGAGAGAGGAGGAAGTGTTCTCCTTGTTTGTTTGTCGTCTTCCTCGCACCGTCCGCCAAGAGGGAGTTTGTGTTCATCCGAGTTGCGTGGTACGTGCATTGGACTTCTCTAGAGGTGTGTACGCTATCCATTGCGCTCTCTTTCTTTGCTGCAATGGTTTTCTTTGTTCATCCAAAATATCTAAGGGAGAAAAAACTCACCTCTCTGGGTCTTGCCCGGAACCATACGATCCTGACAATCGTTGTGGATTTAGTCCGGTTCTCAACCGCCCCGTTTGCTGCGAGGGGTTTGTAATTGAAATAAAACACGGGCTACGGAGTCCTGTTATGTGGAAATATTCCACAGAGCGGCTGTAGCAACTCAAAATTTTTTATATATATTTATATGCAAGAAGAAATAATGAAAGATGAAAATAAAATAAATTATGAATATTTTCTGTCATAGAATACATAAACATAAACACTATTCCACTCGTTAACAAGAACGATGAGATTCACGGCACGATTCTAAGAAGACGAAGACGTCGGTACTGTAGCAGTACTATAGCATCCGATTTAAGAGAGAATTATTAGCTTTAATATAATCCTAATTAATGGATGAGGTCATTCTTACATCATTGAATAAATAAGATCATGGATGAGGTCATTCTTACATCATTGAATAAATGAGGTCATAGATTATGTCACCCACGTAGTGGAACAAAGTTGGTGTAATGGGGTTGGTGTAATAGTGGAACAAAGTTGGTATAATAGTGGAACAAGGTTGGTGTAATAGTGACGTGGTGGAATGAAGTTGGTAGAGTAGGTGGGAGATTTTAGCCTATAAATAGGGTTCTTCCCTACTCCAAGCACAAATCTCTTGGGAGGAATTGCTAGTTGGAGAGAAGGAGAAAGCTCGAAGTTGGAGGAGTGTTCGAAAGCATTCTTCGTTCTTAAATTTCTTTTTCTTTGGTCTTCAACGAGGTAGGTTTTCTCTCAGGCGAAAACTTAATTAGGTCTCCATATATGTTTCCTTGCATGAGTATTTTGATTCTATGTAAATTTTTCATGATCATGTATTTATAGTTTATTTTAAGATTTAAAGTTCAAAAATGGAGTTTTCATTATCATAACATGTTTAAATAATGTGGATCACATATCGACTATGATTTGAATACGGTAACCATGCCCGATTTACCTTGTTTATGTGCGTTATTTCAAAACTTAAATTTTGAATTTTAAAATCATGTTCTTGCCTTAAGAATACTATTAACAAAGAAATGACTAGGTGAATGAACTCGTAAAATCATCATTAATTATTCAAACATCTATGCTCTAATTTTCGTACAATTCCTATACATGATTGACCCTATCTCTTTTATCTAAGCTCCATCTGAAAGCTTGACGTCTCCTTTCAACTTCTCTTCGTACATGAACATATTATGCAATTGGAAGCTTGACAACTTTTCTCAATGTCTTTTCCTTCATTGAAATTCTTTCACAAATGAAAATGTTAGAAGATACAAGAATGATTTCCGTTCGATTTACGTGTTTTCATGTCTCCGAAAAATCGTGTAGCAAGCAAGTTCACCAAGAAGAACCGGTGTCTAAGGCTAGAGGTCCACGGGCAAACGCTTTAAGTGGATAAGTGGTTACTTAATTAGGACCTCGTGAATACGAGGGGCGCCTCCCACTGTTCCACCTCTTACCTGGCCGCGTTTTCTTTGGTTTTCTGCTAATTACCCAACTGAGGAACACTTGATCTAAACTTATTTTACAAGATTTTTCGCGAGAGTTGATCGCACCTTGACCGGAAATTCATTCTCTTTATTGTCTTAATGTCGTTAAACATGATGCCTTAAATCATCCTTGAACTTCTCATATAAACTTCATTTATTCTTCATTCTACATGCCCTTTCTTCATACTACATGTCCTTGGAAATAAAAATTTTGCTAGATCTGTACATTAGTCATAAACTATAATTTAGGAGTGTAGGAGCTAAGTGCCATGCAGGGCAAAGTGCTACGTTATGGGAGCCACCTCTTGAGGCCGGAATGGCGCAAAGTGCTACATGACGGGAGCCACCTCTTGAGCCTGTAGGGGCCACCTCTAGAGTCCTTCATAACTAAATGACTAGGTATGCGCTATACTACGCTTCTTAAGCTTTTCTTGAAACTCAAATTGGCCATAATTGTAAATGAATTATTCTGGGAATTACATGGGACTTTGGTCCACCTGATACTCAATGCCTGGCAAACATGGGGGCCCTGATCTGGTCCTAGGCGAGTAAAGCCTGAAAGTACTTGTGCCCGAGGGAGTTGAATGATCAGGTGTGGCATTGCACCAACTGACATGCAAGATTGAACTAGGCAATTCACTTATTACATGCTTGACTCGTTACATGCTTAACATCCTATACATGACATTTTTGACCGGAGTGATTAATATCCTTGTTACATGGCCATCTTTACAATTCTATACTTGTTATTGATCTTCATGCTTACACTTGAGTCCTACAATATCTATTCTTGAAATTCTTGACTTCCTGATCTTGTTCTCTATTTGTCATTTATTTTATTTTTATTTTTCGAAAGCATATAGATGTTCTAAAATGCTAATTACTTAAAGTGACATGGTAAAGAGATATAAATCCTACTGAGCTTTCTAGCTCACCCTGTGTATTGTTGTTAATTTTCAGGAAATTTTGAAGATGACGGGAATGGGCTGGAGTGATTAGAGTGATGATAGTTTTTAATAAGTGCCTTTTCTAGTCTGTCTACTTATAAAAGAGTGTATCGAGTTTGAATAGTATTGTAAGTCCTTGAAGGATATTTGTTGGAAATATCAGATTATGAAATAAAGATGTGATTTTGTCCATTTGTTGTTCATACTCATCATCTGAGTCTATTGATCGACCTGCTTGTATAACTGTTCACGCCTTGATAATTCCGCCTTGTTCGGGGCGTGACAGCGGCGGTACGCTGGATGTTGAACCTCAACCAACTCGAGAGAAATGTCTCAATTTATCTGAGACAGAGTAGGTGCAACAGACTACCTTAGGAATTAATGCTCCCCCTTCGAATAACTTTCACCTTCTCCACAGCAGTAGCCAAATTCTTCGTATTCACCACCTTCACCACCTTTGCCCAAGCATATCTAGAGGTCGTCATCAAATCATCGAGATAGTGTAGAAACCATCTCTGGCGATAGTGGTTAGACATGGGCGCTAGGAAGCAACACCGCATAAACACCACCCAATGCCACACAGTATCTTCCACATCATCCTCGGTTGTAGACGGCACCGTAAACTTCAACATCCTGAGTATAGCATCACATTCCACTGGACTCCCTCTCCAAGTCAGGCTACAAGCCTTGAATTCTTCACAGGATTTTCGAACATCTGAATAACCTCTCCAGCGTATGGGAGCCCAACGATAAGCAGCACGTTTTTAGCAGAGAACCTTATTCTTTGCCCTCCAAGGCAGAATATGTCATCATGATCATGAAGGGTCAGGACATCCTCCAGTGTAAATTGATCAAATTGCATCCTCGCCAGACCCATTAGGCTTCCAAACATGTTTCTCGCATTATCCGCCCATGCTCTGCCCTAAATTGAATCTGTCCAAGCTCCTTGGCATAGAACAAGGAGCAAAATGCTTCGTAGCACACATATATGCTCTGGAGGCACATTTGCAGGTTACGGAGGGCAGATATGCAGGCTTTGAAGGGCACGTATGTACGGTTTGGAGGGCACATGTATGCTTTCCAGGGAACATGTGTTCTGGAGGCCACTTTTTGTACTCTGGAACAAACATTGCGTGGAGGTTGTAGGGTAAGAAGAGATGGAAATCTTCAGAGATTTCTTACCGCTCTGCCATGCGGGTTTCACTGGCACGCTCGTTCCCCTACTGCACTCAAGCCACGTTTACTTGCCTTGGATGACTAGTCCTCTTCACCCCATTGCACATTCTCCTTCTCCCTTCTTCCCTTCGTCTCCTACTTTTTGAACATTTCTTCCTTCCTCTCAACGCCTTATTCACATCCTCCACTGGTGGATCTGCAACCTGCTCCAGAGTATGGTCTTCTGTAGGCACTCTCGCCATAGATGACCCTCCGTTGCTCCACGGCAGAAACTGCCTTCTCATGAGTGCATTCAAACTGCCCAAATGAAGAATACCACAGGTAGCAGACGGTTAGTTCTTCAAGAACATGATGGGAAGCAACGCATTTTCGTCCATTTGATTTCCCTCCATTTTTGCCCTACTCGCCATACGGTGGAATAAAGCAAGGGCAAAGTTGGAACTTCACCCCAGCCCTGTCATGGAATGACATGCAATTAAAAGGCCGCCATCATTGTGCAGCATGGCAGGTTCAGGCCACATGGGAAGGTGTGAGGGCCCGGGGGCTTCATCCACATGTCACCCATTGGTGGGATGGCATAACCCACGTCATCCTTGCTGCACCGCATGCATTGCAGCAGGTAAAACTCTAAAATTAAAGTCTATTTATGGATAATTTAGAGCTTCTCCTTTAATTGCACCAAATGATTCTCTGACTGAATGCTATTGCAATCACATGCAAGGATCAATTAGGCTGAACTTCAAAATTTTAATAGCTCCTGAATTGAATTCACCGAAATGTACTCTAGCTGTGTTAATAATTCTCCTACAAGTTAACATAATTGTTAATGTTTTCAGATTTTATTTTTGCCCCTTTCGTCCTTGTTCTTATTCCTTTTTCTCCTCCAGTTTCAAAGTAGTGAAAAGTTCTAGTATAACAGTAGATATGTTGTCAGCAGGTGTGGCAGTATTGCACTTCTGCATTATGAAAAGTATGGAGGCTTAAGAACCCATTCTGCCATTCAGTGATGGGCTTGTATGACTGTCCTAGATTGGGCTTGATAACTTTTGCTCTAATGCATGAGTTTTTCTCCTATGGTGCTATGCCCATCAACTCTTCAGATTCATCTGGTTCTTTCCTTCCATTTTTTCTTGAAAGACAAACTTAGTTAATACAGGATTGATGATTGATGCTGTCAAAATTACAATCTGGATCCTCCTTTCTTTAGAGTAAGTAAATTGTTCATGCAACCTGTCTCTAGCATTGATAAATAAAACTGCTGATTTTGAATTTTCAGTCTGGGGGTTGGATTTATGTAGAAAGCGTGATGTGGAATCTTCTAGTCAATATATTTGTCTTATGTAACAATATTTCCATTTTTCTGAGTTCATCTTAGCGGATCCTCTTTATTCTTACCTTTCTGTCATCAGATGAGTTTTCCTAATTGTTCAGTGAGCTATTTCTCAAAAAAAAAATCAGAAATTCATACTGGGATTTGAGGTGTAGCTCAATTTCTTGGGAGTGAGAAGAGTGTATAGTCTGTTGCAAAATTTGCTCTCTGCTCTAGAAATGCTTTTGCCAAGATATTGTTTTTTCTCATTTTCACCTTCAGGAATTGCCCTGGAAATAGTTGCCAGACGCAAAGTTCTGCTGCAGCAAGTGTACCTTCAGCATTGAAAATTATAGGGATTTTTGCATGAAAACCATTGTTAAGAGTGAATTTGCAAAAAAATCATTCCCGAAAATGCATTAGCAGACATATCATTACATTAATTCAAATAGTGCATAAACACCATTTAAGTGTGATTTTTTTGCATGTTTTTGGCAAAAGGAAGTGATACGCCTACAAAGAAACATGATATTTTTACAAAATTCAGATTTAAACGGTGATATATCTAATGATGCATTTCCATGAATGGTTTTTTTATAAATTCCTATTTAACAATAGGTTTCATGCAAAAAATCCAAAATTATATTGCCATATAAATCGTTTCTGCTATTTTTGTATTACTCACTACCTAGATGTAGCAGTCAACTTACAATGATCTCTGAATTTCAGGCTGTTTACCAGAGAAATGATAATATCTTTTTCCGGAAGAATGTCAAGGCAGCAACAGCCTTTGAGCAGAGTAAGTATTGCCTGAACGCACTTGCATAGCCACAGGCTAATGAATCTTATTTACTTTGCTGCTCACTTCTTTTAAGCGTTTGTCCCCCAGAGCAACTTGACTCCGCCAAGGCACAACTTCGTAAGATGAGTGCAGTTTGATCTATACGCCTTCACCTCCTGGAAGATACCGTCCAGGACCAAAGCAGTTACAACATTAACGACAAGGGTTCTTGACCGAGGTTAAGCATGCAGCAGAAATCAGTATGTCTGCGAGTGATTCCTCACTGTGTTCAGTATGTTCAGAAGTTGTAACAGTTTGAGTAGCCCCTTCCAATAGGTCTTGTATTCGTTAAGCCAGTAAATTTAGTAGACGAGTCACTGAGTACCTTTGCACATCATCTTTAAGGGGAACCATTTCAGTGCCCCCAAGAGGCACGCTGCAGACGAAGCTTATGCTAGAAGCTGATGTTTGGTTGCATCAGCGAGTGAGTGCTTAGTTTAGTTCAGTGAGCTTCAGATATTTGTAGTTTCCGATGATTATTTGTGCATCAGTTTTATGTTGTTTCTAAAAGACAGGTATGTGAACTTATTTCCTTTAAGCTCTTGCAAAGTTCGGACTACAAAAATCACTAACGATGGCAAGTGCAAAAATGTTGTTTTTCCTCCCAGGATCTAGCAAATAATATTGGAGGAACAAAACTGGAGGAAGCTTTATGGTTGCTTTCAAAGAGTTTTGGTAATCATTTAGACTAACAACAAGTTCTCTAGGAGATGGAAATGATTCCAAACCACAAGTTCGATGGCAATGCCGCTATGTTTTCAAAACTAGGGTTTTTATTTTTCATAAATTTTAAAATCGGTGATTTCAATACCAGCCCAGAAATAGATGAAATAAATGGAGTGCCAAAGTCGACGTAACCCAACTCAATTCCCAGCAACTCAGCTTGTTGTCACTTGTAAGGCTGCTCTAAGAAGTGCCGAGCTTCATGAAAGTAGCGACTAGTCAGTACATCAAGAGCAAATAATGGAAACATTGAATTGCATGGGGATGTCAAGACAGACGGCCGTGCTTTCATACGGGAGTTTTAAGTAGGGTGCATGCATCCAGTGGGGGTTACGTTCACAGGCGTCCTGCCCTGTAGAGTATCAGTAGATCAATAGGCCAATGGCATTTCTGTTGGCACTCACTCAGGGGTTGTGCTACCCGGCAACATAAGAATCAAAAAAAAAAAAAAACAAATCTAGAGACAAAGATGGCACATTCACATTTCCCTCACCATATGTGAACATCGTGAAGTAAACTGACAAACTGCCTCATCTACATCTCTATACAACTACTAGGGTTAAAACGGAACAAGCCCCCAAATTTTGCCCGTCAGTCAAAAGGAATGTTAGCAGCCGGCCTCCACTAATACCCTGCAAACGTAACCACGAATAATTAATGTACAAAGAAACTTGAAGGCCGAAGGTTCCGACGTTTGGAAATGCGGAATTTGTTTCTCCATAGTACGGTGTTTAAGCATTTCTGTAACAAATTCTATGAGAACCGCACACTATCTACGGGAACAATCTGCATAGCAACTTCGCAAAATTCCTGTCTCTGCTCCAAACGTGAGCTATGGCACCATTTAAAAAAGAAAGGCGCTAGACCAACTTCGTACAGAACATGTGCATGGTAAGAAAGATTAGTTACTTACTAAAGGAGGTACAAGTAGTGTATATTATAAAATATAGGATGCTCGGATCAGCTGGCGCCTTTTTTTCCCAATTCCAATTGACATTGGCAGAATGTTACACATTTTTTATAATTGAATAGCAGCTTCCTTGAACCCACGGC
This sequence comes from Amorphophallus konjac, assembly GCA_022559845.1. Taxonomy (NCBI): domain Eukaryota; kingdom Viridiplantae; phylum Streptophyta; class Magnoliopsida; order Alismatales; family Araceae; genus Amorphophallus; species Amorphophallus konjac. The sequence goes on along the minus strand of CM040126.1, from coordinate 120,132,740 downwards.
AATGCTGAGGTGGTTCAACCCCCCCTTTTTTGGGGGTAGGTTAATATCGCGGTTTCAATCAGACCCTCCCCCACGGGGAGAGCCACATTACACCCAATTGTGGGTGTCTTCTCTTATTTGTGGGCGCGCGTAGCAGTCCCAAGCCTTGCAATCCCCCCCCCCCCCCTCATTCTTAGCCACTGCGCCATTGTTCTACAAAAGATAGTTGAATAGCGTCCTCCCTCTCTCTTGAAGAATAACTTCTCTTTCTGTGGTCAAATTTATTTTTTTAAAAAAAATGGCATCAGAGTGACATATACAATACTCACAAAGCTGTCGATAAGATAGGATATATGCTCAGTTACGCTGAAGGCAGTGGAAGCTTGTAGCGGCTGCGCAAACCATCTATTGCTTTTTCCAGAGACTGGGCAAGCTCAGGGATGGTTACTTTGCACACTGATCGGGAAACATAAAGGAAAGTTAAGGGTAAAGGAAAAGCAATGACATAGCATTAAAAACTTCATGCCCTCCAAGAATATTTACTGCAAATTAAAATTAAGAATCCTATGGAGCCATGAAATTTCTGTTTCTGTACCACGAGATGCAGAAGCCTGTGCCTCGGTTATCAATTCTTCATACGAAGCCTGCAAAGCATAGGCGGGAGGTGTTAACCGGACGATCGCTGAAAAATTCAAGTGCAGCTAGAGTTCACATCTGTGCCAGAACACTACTAGTCTATGACCTCCATTAATTCCATGTTCTCGGTGATCCTCTCTGACATTTTCTTGTAGTCCTTATCAACTTCGTGTGATAGTTGGAGGCATGCCTGCGTCTGAAGCTGTGGAACAGAAAGCAATGTGAAGCCTCTTCGATGCGAACGAATGCATTTTTTTCTAGAAAATACGAAATTAAGCAGTAACAAACTGTTAACGTGCTTCTTTATGCTTCCTCAAGTTTTCATGCCTTTATCTGAATTCTTTCAGTCGGAAAAAGAACCCGGAAATCCGCAGATCTAATCCAAAGGGAATAAAATCCTTGTGATTCAGTATCACAATGCAGAAAATCACAAATCTAAGCACAAAACAGCATGATCCATCGAGAATTCCCAATACTCTCTGTCTGTAAGAATTGCTGCGTAGCTGCAGCAGAACGCCGGATCGCTTGTAGGATGCCAAATTGGTGAATGGCGTCACCACTATAAAGCCACTCTAATCTACACTAGAAATCAATCAGAAGTGTGTCCCAGCAATGCGGGCGATCCGACGCAATGCAATAAAACAAATGCCGGTGCAGTTCCAGATCTAGCTGGCGCTCCTAATGCACTAAACATCTACGAGGGATTCCCAATCCAAACTAGAGAAAACGATGCAAGAATGCGAAGATCACAGGAGGAGGGATGCCATCCCCGGCCTCTCACCTTGAACCGCTTGGCGAGCCTGCTGTTGGAGGCCTCGAACTCCTTGAGGATCTCGGAGTGGCCGTGATCGAGGCTCCTCTTGATGGCATCGGTCCTGGAGGAGGCGAGCTCCTTGAGGTCGGCGATGCTGGCCACGGCCCTAAGCGGCGGAGACGTGGCGGCGGCCGGGTGGGGGCCGAGGGGTGAGGAGGCCGGCGCGGCCGCCCCCTTCCTCGCGGACGAAGAGGCAAGCGCGGTGAAGTCGAGGCCGTAGGGTTTGGGGGAGCGGCCATCGGTGGTGGGCGACGCCGCCGGAGCACCCCGTCTTTTCCTCATCTCTCTCGCTTCTCTCTCTCTCTCTCTCTCTGTGTCTGTGCGGAGGGGTAGAAAGGCGGCGGTGCGCCAAAATTTATAGCGGGGCCATTCGAAATTTCGAAGAGCGGGAGACGATTTGGCGGGCTGGAGGTCGCGTTAGCGCCAATTGTCAAGTATTATTTTATATTTCATATGTACTCTTGATAAAAATAAATTTGCGTGAAAATTACTCTGTATTTACATGTAACGTGACACGTGTATCCCTTTAAGTGGGGTGAATAATCCTTATCATCACTTTTTGTTAAAAGACAATTTTAAAATCTCTCGAGGTGCGATCAAAAAGGCGATGAAATACTTCATAGATATTATATTATGACGTAAACAGACGAAGAAGAGTGGGGGAAGGGCACGGAAGATAAGGGAGTGGGTCATAGGAGTGGGTGGATCACGGTCTTCGACGGCAAAAGAGGCAATCGATGAGAGGGGTTAACCTGATTGGACTCTTACCTTGGGTTTCGTAACCCGGGGTTAACTCCGTTTCAGTCCCATCTTAATTAACTCGATTAGCTAATATGGCCCGTCAAATCGTGAACTAGGTTAATTCTAAAGTACGGGTTAAAATTGAGTTACCCTGAGGCTAACCCACTATCCAAGCGGTGCTAATTGAAATATAACCCATCGCAGCCCTTGAAGACATTTAACTTCACATGCGGTGATTTCATCTCCTTTTGACCCGTATGAATGTATGCACAAGAACTTGGGAGAGTTTTGTTCAATTCGAGTTCATTCTAAAATGTAGTCTTAAACTTCGGAGAATGGTTAGAGTTTTTTTTGACATAATTGAGTTTAATTTATTAATGTTCAAGTTTTGACTAATTCACTCATTAAACAAGTAAAAGAGATTATTCAAATATGTTTACTCGAGAAGAATACCATTTTAACATGATTTCTAGATATTCACGCTAACATGAGGATGAAAATAACAAAAATATGTCCACTGAGTAAAATATTTTAGGTGATATTTAATATCAGGATAAATTATGACGAGAACAGACGTCATTTTGAGTTAATTTATCCCGATTCTTATTCTCACGTGCGTTTGGTATGCGAGAGAATAAGTATGTCAATATCCTTATTACTCATTTGATAAAAATAAGGATACAAACGAGAATAAGTGTTGAACATAGATTATTTTGCCCTTCCTATCTTAGGTTAAAAGACATAGTGTTATTCTTCATTTAGTTAGGATTAAGATGACTTGGGTAAAATTTTCAGATCAACTTAGGGTACAATACTTAATTAGTATTAACAATAATGGTTATCACTAATGACAAACTTAATTAATTTTAATTGATAATCTTGGTTATTAATAATGAAAATATTATTGAATTAATGTTCTTATTAATCATGATTATAAAAAATGAAGCTATTACTTAAGATATTTTCCTTGATTTGTAATAATAATTAGTGCCAATGATACTATTGTTTTAAAATTATTCCCCTCATACTGATGATTAATTAACAATAGCATAGGTTTTGTTAATATGTTTATCCATACTACTCGATTATTAATATTATTAAATCTATAATTTTATTGTAACGATTTGGATTAAAAGAAATACATAAATAAATGAATTTAATCTCTTGAACAAAACAAGGATACTTTTAATATAATTATTATGAGCTAAATAAAACTTGCAATAACTATAATTGTCTATTGGGCAAATACTAAAGGTCTAATTGGGCTTCAAAGATAGAAAAAATCCCTAAAAAATTCGTAATGCCTCAAATCTCTAAATTCTAATTGGGTTAAATAGGTTAAATGTAACGCCCCGAGATATGATCCCCAATTTCTGGGTATTATTATTTTTTTCACCCATCGATCCTCGAGACATTACTTCGCACGTATCGCGGAAGCACAATTATATGAATATGCATACACTCGCATGAGAGAGAGAGAAACCACAATTACACGAAATGTAATTAGCATTTCAACCATTCATAATTTCCAAGGAGAGTACATTTACATTGTTCCAGATTGAACATGAGTCCGCATAGGCTCACCACCCCATAACCATACATATAAGAGAGACATTCATCTATAGTATACCCAGACGAACTACGAACTAGCATTACTCCTCAGCTGTAGCCTCCACCTCAACCTCCTTCTCTATGTCCCCTGAAAACGTGTGTCATAAGGGATGAGTGTGACGCTCAGTAGGCAGCCTAAACAAATCGAGATTAACTCGCATTTATATACACAATTCAGATGTTAATAATAGCATAATTCATTCATTATCATCTACTTAAAATAACTCATATGAGGAAAATACATATTCTTCAACTAACATATAAGGTACCCATGCATGCGTTAAAACCACGGTGAATGAGTAGTTTACATATTATTACCTTTTCACATTTTCACAATTCTGTTATTCTTGGAAACAAACAGCTACCACAACATAGGTGACCCCACACACACACAAACGAACGAACGAACGAAAGAGTACTGCGCACACCCGAGAGCGAACTCCCACCTAGACTCTTGTGGCCCACCGTGAACTGTGGCGTTACGTATCGCCGTCCCATAGAACGATCCGAGTCATCGAATTTCACCTAGCTAGATTCCTATGGCCCACCGTGAACTGTGGCGTTACGTATCGCCGTCCCACATAATGGACCAGCCGAAACGATATGTTTTGACCTGGGCGTTACGCACCACCGTACCCTAGGATCTTTTACTTCCGCGGCGTTACGTATCGCCGTCCCGCAGAAAGGGCCATCCCACAGAGGGACCGAAGTCCTATCTCACGGAATGCTGTTATTCTCACTCATAACATTCACATCGTATTCGCATTCATACTCATTTTACAAATACTAGTATGATACTTTATCATAACATGCATGCTTCCAATAGTTTAAGTGGGCTAAACATATTTATATGTTGACTGGTGCGGAACAGTTCATGATCAGGTTATTATATAAAAAGAATATGTTTATCCTTCTAGGCTACACATGCACAGAAAATGATTTATATCTTAAAGTACAGAATTTCTGTGAGCATGAAATTTTTACTGTGGGTTACTAACTTAGCCTTCTGCCATTTTCTAATTTTTCAGATTTTTTTGAATTAAAATGACCTCCCAAAACTCTCCTTTTCTAAGTTTTTGAAAATTGGATAGACCCACAGGTGCACCGACCTTACCTAAGTCTGTGCAGCACGTGCACCAACCTTACCTATGTATGGACAAAGACTGCACTGACCTTAGTCATGCTTGGGCCAAACATGCACCGACCTACTATGCACGGACCTTAGTTATGCTAACACAAAACATGCACAAACCTTACTATGCACAGACCTCACCGTGGCTAACACAAAACATGCACATACCTACTATGCACAGACCTTTCCGTGGCCAACACAAACATGCACGGACCTTACCATGCACAGACCTTACTATGCACGGACCTTACCGTGGCTAAAACATGCACAGACGTTATTATGCACAGACCTCACCGTGGCTAACACAAAACATGCACAGACCTTACCGTGGCCAACACAAACATGCACAGACCTTACTATGCACAGACCCTACCGTGGTTAAAACATGCACAGACCTTACTATGCATAGACCTCACCGTGACTAACACAAAACGTGCACAGACCTACTATGCACAGACCTCACCGTGGCCAACACAAAACATGCACAGATCTACTATGCACAGACCTTACCATGCACAGACCTTACTTTGCACGGACCTTACCGTGGCTAAAATATGCACATACCTTACTATGCACAGACCTTACTATGCACATACATTTACCTACTCATGGACCAAAAGTGCACCGATGCTATCACAAATATGCATAGACCTTGCTATGGCTAACACAAGCAATGCACAGACCTTATTAAGGCTAACACAAACATGCACATACCTTGCTATGGCTAACACAAACATGCACAGACTAACACAAACATGCACAGACCTTGCTATGGCTAACACAAACATGCACATACCTTGCTATGGCTAACACAAACGTGCACAGACCTTGCTATGCACTGACCTTACTATGCACAGACCTTTACCTACGCATGGACCAAAAGTGCACCGATGCTAACACAAACATGCACAGACCTTGCTATGGCTAACACAAACAATGCACATACCTTATTTTGGCCTGGCCAAAACATGCACCGACCTTGCTAGGACTTAATCAAATGTTCTGTTCTGAGACGCTACTGACCTACCTAGGGGCTGTGGGAACTTATGAAACCCAAGAGAACTTAATGAAAGACAGAATCGAAATGAACATGATGGTGGTCCCCACATGCCCTTAATCCCTCTTTTAGAGTGTATAAAATATATTTAAAATGTTCTAATGCATCATCGACCCCTAAAGTTTGAGGTTAGGTGCCTACCTTTGAGATGGTAAATCGACGATCCGGGGGATGAAATCCACACCCTAGATCCTCCTAAAGCTTTTTCTTCTAATCCGGGGATGAGTTCCACACCCCAGATCCACCAAGACTTCACTGCAGGTTCACCCTTTATGAAATGCCAAGGTTCCTCACTCCTCTTCCTTACCCGAGAGAAACCGTAGATGGTGGGTGTTAAGGATAGGTGTTGCTAAAGGCTGATCACCCTTGGAACCCACTTCTTTATATAGGTTTAAAGCCTCCCAAGACCTGTCCCACGTCAAGCAAGGTTCAGCCCAGCCCCTAGGTCGTTGGCTTAAAGAGGGGTTAATGCTAAGCATCCCTTCGGGTTTGAACAGGTGTGACCCTTCGACCGCTGATCATAAATGCTAGTGGGTGCACATTTCTGTTGGGAATTAGGTTGGGATGTCTTCATATGAAATGAAGAGGACTTCTATATCTAACTCTCAGTTATGGTTTCATTGAATTTCATAAACTCTAGAGTGAGTTATGATTTTCTCAATATTAAACATCATTCCTCCTCTGTTTTAGTCACGACCCTTCGTCTACCTGGTCATGAATGCAAGTGGACGCACTCTTCTGTTGGGATTTGGATTCAGATGTCTTCAGATGAAATCAAGAGAACTTATAGATCTAACTTTGAGAGGTGGTTTCATCGAAGTTACTCATTCCTAGCCCGAGTTATGATTTTATCAATAATATCATATATTCTCCCTTATTCCAGTCATGACCTTTCAGTAGCCCGAGGTAATCTGGGTATAACTCTAGCATCCATGCAGTATTGGGCCTCGACCTCAACATAGAAGTTGTATCTAATCTCACACACGAAGTTATGAATTTCTCATTATTTATTTTCAAATTCTCCTAGCAGTCACACCTCTTCGTGACAGCTGGCAACAAATGAGCTCAGAACCTTGGGTGTGTGAATTGGGTTTCCATGTCAACAGAAGAGTTTGGGATAAGGGCCCAAGCTTTCTACTGAGCCTAGTTTCATCCCATTTGGTTGACTGTGGACCAAGATATCCTTATTTTAACGGGTGACTGTGTTTTTTGTAATAATTTTGGCCCATTATCACAACTCCTTATCTCCTATTAGGCCCATTTTTCAGAAGGTATACTCTTCATTAAGTTGTTCCTTAGCTAATGGTCATTGCATGGGATTTGGTTTCATCTAATTCTGACCTCCCTATAGTAAGTTACTAATTTCTTAAGGATCCTTCAATAATCCGTCCACATTTCTAGCTCATTGAGTTCACGGGCCCAAATTATTCTCAATTGGGCCAGTGCCCAAATTGGTGGTCGCAACATCAAAACTTAAGTAATTAGGTCTAAAATCATAATTAAACCCTAATTCACTTAGATTAGCTCGTGCTCTTGTAAAACCCTAGCCTAATTAGGGTAAACTCGTGCTAGGCGGCCCTTGATTTGGATAGGATTCAAAAATTTTGGGCTAGAAATTTTACCTAGGGAAATAGGTTGAATTAAGACTCTTAGACTCTTAAATCTATAAATAGAACCCTAAATCCCTTCTAGCCATCCCTAATAGCTCGTGGAAGAGTTTGGGTGTGGTGCAAAGGTGTTCTAGGGCGTGCATAAAGAAGGGGGATTGAGAGATTAGGTGTCTCGTGTTCTTCTTCCTCTTGTTCCCTTAATCGAACCCTAAGGTAAGTGCTCTCAGAGGCCAAACTTAAATTGATCTACCAAGTAGGTGTAGTTGCATGTCTGGTTCGCTTTTATGCATGTTTCCCAATTTTTAGTGACTAGTATGCAAGTATTTTGAGTTCCATGGATGAGGTATCGTTGTTTTCATGTTTTCCATCGGAATGGATGTTGGGATCGTTGAGCGGCACTAGCAGCCAGCATCAAGAAGAATGTGGTCCCCGCTTGGACCACGATCACATAAGGCGGTCTTAGTGGGAACCGCGATCCAAAAAGTGAAGTAGGTCCTGTTGACACGTTAAAAATAACGCTAAAATATTTTATTTTTGTTGTTTCTTATTTTTTAGAAATGAAGAAGAAGAAAAGAAGAAATGGGCCTAAAGAAGCAAATGGGCCAAGAATAATCAAATGGGCTTGCAGATGAGATCCAACCACACCAGCCTTGACCCGACGTCCAAGCCCGCCTGGTGCCGCCGGGTGGGTCCTCCGCCTACTGCTGCCGCATCAGCACACAAGCCCGCTCTTATATAAATGCTACCTTCGTCTTTGATCACGAGAGGAACAAAAAAAATGAGGGGAATACAGAGAGGCGACGAAGGAGAGAGCAACCAACAACGAAGAGAAAGGGAGAAGATAAAAAAAAAGAAGAGAGCCAAAGAAGAGAGGAGAGGAAGAAGAAAAATCTATATAGAGAGAGACACAGATAGAGGGAAGAAGGAGCCAGCATCAAGAGAGAGCTTAAGTTTCTGTATTTTCCATTTATTTGTAAAAGGTGGGTGTCCACCGACATGGTTTTTGGATAGAGTTCATATTTTTCTTTAGCTTCTTTCTCTGTTATTCAGGGTATAGGGTTGTTTTCTTTTGCATACTCTGTTCGTTTAATAAGAATAAGAGGATGGCAGTGAATTGATGCTGTAACGTTCTCAGTGTTCAATCGTCCCTTCTCCCACCCATTTCTTTCCTGTTCATGGTTGATGATTTACCTCTATGTATCTAATTCATGTGTTGATTGCTCACTGCACTAATTCTTAACACCCTAACCTGAGTGATTTCTCTGTTTCTCCGATGGTGAATGTCTACTTTATTTGAGTTGCTGTTTACTAACCACTAACACTCCCCATTGAACGTCGGAGGTTTATCTTCTATGATACGATATCTACTCGTTTAATCTCCGGGGAACACTTGTTCGATCGTTATCATTTGATGCGATTCTATGTTGGTTAAACATCCACAGTGGTGATATATGGTTATCAGAGGCCCCTGGTGCAGAGCATTTCAAATGGCCATAGATGGCCTTGTTTCCACGCCATTTTTCTTTCTCTGCAATCAGAATTACCCTGAATGCATGCTTTGATCCCTCAGTTCAGTGCCCCGTGTGATGCCAGAGGTTCATCGATATTCCTCAGATGTGATCTCGTGGTATCCTAAGCAAAGGGGTAAATAAATCTTGCGTTGATTTTGCCTTCTCATCCCAATCTTTTCTATCTCTACATCACAGTGGTTTAAACAGGTTAGGGGGATGATCCGGTGGCAATGGGGCTGATCCGGCACGTCTTTTGCCCGCCGGATCATCAGTTTCCCTGGCTTGGCCACCGGTACATCATTTCTCCTCATCAGCCGCCGTATCAGGGGATATACCCCGCTCATCTGCCGTCGGATCGACCATCGCCACTAGCCGCCAGATCATGGGCGTCTCTCCATATGCTGGCCGCCGGTTCAGGGCGTGCCCCATCTTCTGGCCGCCGGATCACCACCAAAGTGGCCGCCGGATCATCCCTTTACCACCCGTCCGATCACCACCTCCCCATCTGCTGGGCGCCGGTTCACGGCATGCCCCATCTTCTAGCCGCCGGATCAGAGACTCATCTCCTCCCAAGGCCACCGGATCACCATTTCTCTCTTATACTCCAAGTGCCGCCGATTCATAGGCACACACACCCCCCTTCTATGCTGGCCGCCGGTTCATGTGAGGCCTTTCTTTGTTTGCTTAGCCCCCAGATCATATGGGGTATCCTCCCATTCGCTTAGCCTCCAGATAACCATATGATTCCCATATTTCTCTTGATTTCTGATTTATGTTCTAAATAGCCTCGATCTAGCCAAGGGTTTGCTGAGATGTCACAACATGATCCTTGGTTGGCCATCATCAAAAGGGGTACATACAGACCAATAGCACATCGCCGGTGATATATGTGCTGGCTTTCATTCCATTTGCTTCTATACGTTTCGATTTTCCCAATCACTCCCCGAGTGAATAACAAACCGTCTCATTGGCGAACAATGCCCCGACATCTCCAGACCTATCGACCCATGGTTACATTAGCGCTCCCTTGAGCCTCTATGTCTATGCCATGGTGCCAAATTGGGTCAACACAGTCAGCAGGACGTGATCGATAACCCTTGGGTGATACGGGTTTCTTAGAGGGCGAGTCCTTGAGGGTCCACCACCCGCTATAGGGTTCGGGGTGTCGTTCTGACATGCCCGTCTTTTACAGAGTCCATCTCAGCCTGCTGTGGACGGGTCTCTTATACATCTCCCCCAACATGTTCCGGGGCAGGGGGAGATGCTGCCGAAATTCTCTTGAGAATCCATGATTTAATTTCGCATCATGTTTCCTCGGTTTTTCGCTTGGTTTTCATCCCTTATGGTGGTAACGGCCTCACGGCAATCCATGCCGAATTATGAGAGCAGCGTACCCAACAAGGGGAACAATGTTGTGCCCCTGTGGTCATTTGAGTCATTTGACATTCATAGTTTTGATATTGACTAAACACTATAAGTCATTGATGTTTCCCACTCTCATATGACTGAAATACTTGATGTTCTTTCATGACAGATAAGCCAAGGAATGGAGTGGAGATGGCAAAAGTGAAAGCCCAATGATCGCGCCCAAGCAAGGATGAAAATCCCTTCAAGAAGCAAAAAAAAGCAAGAGTCAACACTTCACATAGCCAAGGTCGATGCACAATGAAGAACACAAATGGTTTCAACATCCAAAGGTCTGAGCATTCATTAAGGAAAGGTCAAAGACTTAGTAGACATCCTCAAGGTCTAAAGAGTTTGATGCCACAGACTTGAATGGACTGCAAACGGGTCAAAGGGGTTGAATAAAGCAAATCTGGAAAAAACCCAGATGTCGGTCGACCGCCGGTCATAGACCGGCCGACCGGAATTTCCAGAACCGAAAAAGCTACAGAAAATCTCAGTAGCGGTCGACTGCCTAGCAAGGATCGGTCGACTAAATTTCCCAGCAATGAAAAGCTTCAAACCTGTAAACATTCTGGTCGACCGACCACCTACCTCCAGTCGACCGGCAGCCCCAATGCAGCAATGTTTGACTTTGTTTTCCACCTCGTGGGCAGCCCCTTTTCTTGGATTTGTTTAATCCTAAAGTCACCAAATCTACCATGATTTGTAGATTTGGTCTGGGGGGTGTCTATGGACCATTCAAAAGATATAAAACCAACACAATAGGGTTAGAAACCCTAATGCATCAAAGGTGATCAAGAGAGGCTAGAGGAGGCTGTCCAAGGGAAGAAGAAGAGGGTACTATAGCCGTGAATAGTACTTCGTGCAGAAGTTCTTCATCCATTCTAAGGTGATTCAAGCTCATATCTAAGCTAGCAACCTCCAAGGTAGTGTACGAGCAAGTAAGGTTCTCAAGGGAGATCAAAGCTCCATCCATAGTCCTCTTCATCAACTCAAGAGGATCCAAGGAAGATCATTTTGCAAGGAAGAAGAAACCATTGTTGCTGAACCAAGAGGAGGCTTTGCAAAGAAGAAGAACTATCTTTTCATTTTGTTCAAACAATTGAAACTGAGAATTGTCCTGTGAGACCCGTTCTTTAACGGATCTTTACCAGTTTTAGAATAGAATTTAATCCATGAATTTTGGCTAATTTTATGAAATTTATGGACTTTTTATAGCATTTAATCTAATTAGATTAAAGAGTTTTAAGAAATTAGTGGGCATTTACACGTTTTTGCTTAATCTGGGGTTTAGAGTGCAAAGAGGGTAAAAAAATAAAAAAATAATGTTTTAGTTATTTTTTTATCCTCTCGATCTCCCCTCTCTCTCCCACTTTCCCAATCCCTCTCCCCCCCTCTTTTTCACCCATGCGACAGGGAACCACAGGCGGAACCCGTGATCGGCCCCCCCACTCTCGCCGTCCCTCGTCTTCGCGGCGACCGGCCAGCCACGGCGGAGGACGGCGATGGCGACCACGAGCGGAGGCAGCTTCTCCCCCTTCCACCGTGGACGGCCGCTGATAAGTGTCCATTTTCTATGGTAATTCATCGCATGTATACTATTTTATGTGCATATAATTAGGTAATTATGCATGATCTATCATTAATCTCAACTTTGCATGTAGATCGGACCTTTCACGTAAATTAATTAATTTGTCAATTTCATTTAATAAAATGAAGTTGAGAGTCATGAACATTAATTCTCCATTGCATAATTGTGAGCAATTGTGATTCATGTGCACATTATGGTGACTTTCCTGGACTAAATCATAATTATGTGTGTGCAGGACACCGAAGGCAATTGCAAAAGAAGTCAGGGGCAAAACTGTCATCACCACTTTGACCAAGTCAAATAAAGAATTCAAAATATTTTGGTTGGAGGGAAAAGAAAGTTCAAAATTTTGAATTCAAATTTTGAAAAGGAAGAATTCAAAGTTTAAGTTTGAAAAGGAGGAAAAGACATTCAATATTTGAAAAGAAGATTCAAAGTTGGAAAGGGGGTGCCCAAAGTCTAAGAAAGGGGGTGCCCACCTCCTTTTCCTTTCCCCCATGCATCATATTCTACCTAAATCCTAACCATTCATCTCCTTTTGATACAATCTCAACCCTCCATTGACCCAACTTTCCCTATAAATAGCCCATGACAAGGAGGTGAAGGGGAGTTCTTTTTGGTAATCTTTCACTCTTTCTCTCCCAACCTTAGGTCACCAATTTCTCTCTCTTCCATCCCTCTTCTCCTCTGGCTTTCTTCATGTAAGTTCTTCCATTTTAAATGTTCTACAACTTCTTCTTCTGCATCATTTTCTAATTCCTTCTGGTTTTTAAGTTATTTTATATTTTCACTGTGCTATCCTATTCATATGCAAACTAATATTTCTCTCTGTTCTTCCCATTATTTCTCCAACTTATAGTAATTTTCTCCTCTTATTGTCTTCATAAAAGTTCTTTGTTTTTAAGTGTTATACAACTTCTTCGTCTGTCTCATCTTCTAATGCCTTTTGGTTCGGACGTTACTTCCCATTTTTCAACTTGCTGTCCTGTGATTGTACTGTTCATCAGAGGTGCTAGTTTCTGTTATTCCTCTTTTTTGAAGTCATTCTACTCTTTTTGTCTATCTGATTCCTTCATCAAAGTTCTTCCTCTCTTCCTCCTCTTCAACTTCTTCTTCTTCGACATCCCCTAATTCGTTTTGGTTTCAAAGTTATTCACCCTCCAAAGGCCGCTTCAATGACGAAGGTGACTTCCTCCCGGCGTAGACGACATCTTCTGCAAGGTGGTTCGTGATCCAAGGCCAAGAGAGGACGGCGCCGTCATCACCACTGCTGCCACCATCTTAACATCTTAGGTTCATCTTGTTGCTATTACTTTAGTTTTATTTTACTTCATTGTAATCTCGTCACATCTTTATTGTAAGCTTGTCTTGCACTTCGTGTACTCGTTTCTTTATGTTAATGAAAGAAGTGTTCATTTGATCTAGAGTTTGTTCATCCTCCCTCTCTTTCTCCTTCTTCTACATCTTCTTCTCAATGTTATGCAATTATTTTTCATGGCATAGGCTCATAATCATAGGCATTTTGAATTAATTGTTGGAATCGCTCTTTGTTTAATCATTCTCTTCAAGCTACAAAAAATCACAAACATTTTTTAAAAGGTTACAAGGTTTTGAACTTTAAAAATCTCTTCTTCCCTGTGGATTCGACCCGAGCTTGCCATAGTAGTACGTTCTCTTTTGATCATTTTGTGCGAATTTGGTTTTAAGATTGTTAGCGTGTGTGTAGTAATGACATACATTTTTGCGTTATCAATTTTTGACGCCGTTGCCGGGGAAGAATGATGATTTTTGATTTAAGAACTTTATTTTTCTTGTGTATATAGGATACTAATAAAGCTATCTCTTTTTTACAGAATAAAAAGAAAAAAATTAGAAAAATTCAGAGGTAAGTTCTCATTTCTTTCTTAAGTTTTTGAATTGACTATTTCAAAAAAAAAAGAACGAGGGAGTGTGCATCAAGTAAGTCTTCAAGCTTATTCCTCTCATTTTGTATCATTTTCTTAATGTTCTTGCATATTGTGTTAGATAGGTTCATAAAATAAAAAAAAACTCTTCACTTGAACTCAATAAAAGTCTTCATTCCAAGAGTAGAAACTACACCATCCATGTTCTAGGTCATGCATCATTTAGCATAAGATTTTTTTTCTTTTTATTTAATTTCTGTCATTACATTTTAGAGATTGCAAGAGGCAAGGTACGTTCTACTTATCCTATTCTAGCATACATATTGTATAAGAACCCCTTGTTTAAAATTATGATGTGTATTTCATTTCAAAATATTCTAAGGGCAACACCTCTAAATAACATAAGGTGGGGATTTCATCACCCTTCCTTACCCCACAAATCACATTTTCCCTTGCATCTTTGCATGACCTAAGTCTTAAATAAAATTCAGTAGACATTGGCCCTAGGTCCACACTATGGCTCTTGTGCTCTTTGGCTTTACCCTCTTGTGGAAACCGGTGCCTATGGCAAGACGGTCGGACGGAAAACGCCTTAAGCGGGCTAGTGGTTTTTAATTAGGACCTTACAAAAGCAAGGGGAGCCTCCCACTATCCCACCCCTTACCTAGCCGGTGAAAATATTGAGGGTGAACTTAAGTTGCACTTTAGTTATTTTGTGAAACCCAATTTGTAGGTCTAGGTCACATCTAAGTCATTAAGTAATTTGTGTGACAACTTGTTTATGTTTGCAAAAAAAGAGAGTCAACGAAATAAAATTTTAAAAAAATCCTTCTATTCTCTCTCTTTGTCCTAGTTAGTGTTATATATATATATATATAAAATCCAAATAAAAAAATATCATATCCATGGATCGGGTTTTTAATCAAACTGACTGCTTGACCCAAAATCAATTCATCCTAATGGGACCAAGCTCCTTTACACCACCTATCTTTCAAGATGATTACACAAGGGCTCGGCCGGCCCATTATGTAGGTGAGTACCCGACCCAACACCCATCTTCCACCCAATTCAATGAAAGCCCATATTTTTTGTCAGATCAATAAGAAAACTCCACACGCATGGTGGCCCAATATCCTTTTCTTCCCCAAAATAAGGACCAATTTGCTCAATCCTATTTAGGGGACCATATGCCATTCCTTCCTCATGAACATGCTTCAACATGCCTAAACCTCCATACACCTTCTTACACCCCTATCCTTGAGTGGGGAGATCAAAATAATTTCTTTTGGAAAAATTCTGAAGATCAAGCTATGTGCCCTCCTGAGCCAAATCTCCAAACTCAATTTGATCAAAATCAATATGGAGGGCATGACACATTTGTCCCTTATCAATACGACCCTCAACACATCTATTCCACCCTTCCATACAATGGTCCCAATGATGAAGAAAAGCTCAACCAATTGATTCAAATCATCTTGAATAATCAACAAAGTATTGGCTCCCTCCAAATCAAAGTGGACCAACTCACAAGAGCCACACATGAATTGTCAATAGACCAATTGCCTAACCCCCTTGATGAAACCATTAAAGATCAAGTCCCTCAATTCACCCAACACATTTATTCTTACCAACAACCCGTGGTTCCCTTGCTGAATGAAACTCTTGACCAAGGTAATGAGGGAATTGGGGAAGAATTACATCAAAGAGAATTTGAGGTGACTAGCAAGATGACTTATTTGAGTAAGGAGTCCACACCCACTTATGAGGAGAGCCACAATGAGTTGGTTGAAGATAAGTTGGGGGGTGAATTAAATGATGTGCCAAAAGTTGTCATTCAAAATTATGAGATTAAGAATATTAATGGCCCAATTGAGGAATCATGTAGAAAAGAGGGTTATCTAGTTGAAAATGATGACGACGAGGTATTAGAATGTGACCCTCCTCACTTGGAAGAATATCATGAAAGGACCACATTGGAAAATTTCTCATTTCATCTCACGGTCCCACAATTAGAAGCTTTGATTGACATTCTCCCCATGATAGAACAATATGAACACTTTGATGTGGAGAGTGTCATCATTAACTTATGTGAGGAAAAATATAAAGAAGCGGGTAAAATTGATGTTGCAGATATGTTGAATGATAACCCTCATGAGGAAGAGAATGGTGAAGGACCTTTGAGTGAAAAATTCATCTTTCATTTAAGGGCCCCACTTGTGGAGAATAAAACTGATAATCTCATTTTAGAAGATATTGATAATGGGGCTTCACTTGAAGAAATTGAGAACATCACTCCAAACATCAAAGGCCCATTTGAGGAAATGCATGAAGAGGGGGGAGTGCTTTGTGGATAATAATCTTGTTGATTTAATGAAGATGAATTTTAAACATCCTCCTCCTATTGATGAGTGTGATGAAGGGACCCTCTTAGAGAAATTCACATTTGAACTGACCTATGATGAAGTGTCCAGGCTAGAAAGATTAACATTTGATCTTCCCACCTCACCATTGGAACATTCGATTGATATTCTTAATGTAATTGATGAGGGTGATGAAGGGGCCTTATTAGAAAGGTTTACATTTGGTCTATCCACCCCATTACTGAAAAGTTTGATTGATAAACTTCATTCAATTGAAGAGTTTGATGAAGGGGCCTTCTTAGAAACTTTCACATTTGATCTAACCCCTGATCCCTACCCCATAAAGTTTGACTCATCAGATGGGATAGATTTTGGGCTCACACCTCCTTCCACTTTGATCCCCCTGCAAGCTAAAGCCTCTACAATATGACACTCTCAAACTTGAAGAGGATATGTCAACCATATTCACATTTGATTTAACTCCCCTTCAGGAAGATCAATTGATTAATGCCCTTAATGCTCATGAGCAGCCTGTCTTTGACCAAGTTTTTTTGGAGGAAGAAGTCATTAAAGGGGTAGTCAGGTGGGTAGATACAGGACAAGGGGACCAATGGATTGATATTGTGCAAGGGTTAAACCTCGATCTTGAGATATTATTGGCCATTGATTCTTTCATGATTCCGAAAGATGAAAACTGGCTCACACACATGGTTAAAATAAAAATCAATAATGTGCGAGACCCACATATTTCTAGCCCCAGTGCGTACATGCTTACTCTTGTTTTTCAATGGCATAAGGGTTGAAATTTGAAGGAGGACAAGATCACTTGGTGGCTCATTCTGAATGCCACCCGTTGGTTAGTGAGCTACCTTACGTCTGGCTGAAGACGTAAAACTTAGCGCTTCTTGGGAGGCAACCCACAGTTTTAGTAATTTCGTGTGCTAATAAATGGCTTCTTGGGAGGTAACCCAAGTTTTTCTTATGTTTTTATTTTTAGTTTGCAGGTGTGAATAAAGGATAAGTTGGGGGGAGGGAGAGCAGATTGCTTGCACCTTTGCCCAGACTGTAATGGCCAAGTATCGCCTTTTATTCAAAAGCCGAGCCCGTCGAAGATCCCTTCCGTCAGGTTAAACTGTTCCTTCACAAAATTTCATGTCTACATTGTTCATTATTCTATATTGTTCATGCCATTGAGGACAATGTCATTTAAGTTGGGGGGACGAAAATCATGTTGCACATGTTACATTCATATGCAACCTCATTTAGCTAAAAAAAAAATTGACAAAACAAACCACATAAAACCCATTTTGAGTTTCATGATTCATGCTTCCATTGAGAGTAATTCTGGAATAGAAATGACTGGATAAGGATGATGGAAAACTGATTTAATCTAGCCATGAAAAATTGATCTAAGAATCTTTTTAAAGTTCATGTGTACTTTAGAAAAATGAAAATCACTTTGCACGCTAATGAAACATGACCGGATAAGCCTTTTGCTATCTTGGGTATGTTGCCTGATATTCTGCACTTCGTAAAGAAGAGATCTTTTATAAGCTTTTTTTCAAATTATCTATCAAAAATTAGTGCAATACCACAATTGAAAAAAAAATAAAAATTTGAGAAAAAGGCACCATGAAAAATGCCCCGAATCTGAGTAACCGGGCCTACTTCACCTAAGACATGTTGATGTTCGCGTCAAAAGAAAAAGGGAACCTTGATCAGCGAAACCATGCCTACTTCTCCTAAGGCAAGAGTCAAGGTTTGTGTTAAACAAACAGAGAAGGGTAGTGCAGCATCATGCGTGTAGAAAAAATAAAAAGATCCCTAAGGGACAAAGCAATAAGGTAGATAAATAGTATTCTTAATGCTCTGATGAAGAAGTGCAGGGTTGAAAGGCATTTACCTGGAATAGCGAATGTGGGATGCAATTGTCTAAGCTATGGATTTGGTAGTTACACATGCACAAGTGCTATTGAGCTTTGATTTGAATTCTTGATCATGTACTATTAAGTTCTCACATAAGGCTAGTGTGCATTAATCATTCCAGATTCCTAATCTTTGGTTGATTCTATGAAGGGAGAGCTGGATATGAGAGTATGAATTTTATAAACTCTTGTTAGTCCTAAATTTTAATTTATTTTACATTGCTAAGAGACTAGCAATGAGTAAGTTGGGGGGTGTGATAAGTACCCATTTTCTATGGTAATTCATCGCATGTATACTATTTTATGTGCATATAATTAGGCAATTATGCATGATCTATCATTAATCTCAACTTCGCATGTAGATCAGACCTTTCACGCAAATTATTTAATTTGACGATTTCATTTAATAAAATGAAGTTGAGAGTCATGAACATTAATTCTCCATTGCATAATTGTGAGTAATTGTGATTCATGTGCACATTATGGTAACTTTCCTGGACTAAATCATAATTATGTGTGTGTAGGACACCGAAGGTAATTGCAAAAGAAGCCAGGGGTAAAACTGTCATCACCACTTTGACCAAGTCAAATAAAGAATTCAAAATATTTTGGTTGGAGGGAAAAGAAAGTTTAAAATTTTGAATTCAAATTTTGAAAAGGAAGAAGTCAAAGTTTAAGTTTGAAAAGGAGGAAAAAGACATTCAATGTTTGAATAGAAGATTCAAAGTTGGAAAGGGGGTGCCCAAAGTCCAAGAAAGGGGGTGCCCACCTCCTTTTCCTTTCCCCCATGCATCATATTCTACCTAAATCTCAACCATTCATCTCCTTTTGATACAATCTCAACCCTCCATTGACTCAACTTTCTCTATAAATAGTCCATGACAAGGAGGTGAGGGGAGTTCTTTTTTGGCAATCTTTCACTCTTTCTCTCCCAACCTTAGGTCACTGATTTCTCCCTCTTCCGTCCCTCTTCTCCTCTGGCTTTCTTCATGTAAGTTCTTCCATTTTAAATGTTCTACAACTTCTTCTTCTGTATCATTTTCTAATTCCTTCTGGTTTTTAAGTTATTTTATATTTTTCACTGTGCTGTCCTATTCATATGCAAACTAATATTTCTCTCTGTTCTTCCCATTATTTCTCCAACTTATAGTATTTTTCTCCTCTTACTGTCCTCATGAAAGTTCTTTATTTTTAAGTGTTATACAACTTCTTCGTCTGTCTCATCTTCTAATGCTTTCTGGTTCGGACGTTACTTCCCATTTTTCAACTTGCTGTCCTGTGATTTTACTGTTCATCCAAGGTGCTAATTTTTGTTATTCCTCTATTTTGAAGCCCTTTTGCTCTTCTTGTCTATCTGAGTCCTTCATCAAAGTTCTTCCTCTCTTCTTCCTCTTCAACTTCTTCTTCTTTGGCATCTCCTAATTTGTTTTGGTTTCAAAGTTATTCACCCTCTAAAGGCCACTTCAATGACGAAGGTGACTTTCTCCCGGCGTAGACGACATCTTCTGCAAGGTGGTTCGTGATCCAAGGCCAAGAGAAGACGGCGCCGTCATCACCATTGCTACCACCATCTTCACATCTCAGGCTCCTCTTGTTGCTATTGCTTTAGTTTCATTTTACTTCATTGTAATCTCATCACATCTTTATTGTAAGCTTGTCTTGCACTTCGTGTACTCGTTTCTTTATGTTAATGAAAGAAGTGTTCATTTGATCTAGAGTTTGTTCATATTCCCTCTCTTCCTCCTTCTTCTACCTCTTCTGCTCAATGTTATGCAATTATTTTTCATGGCATAGGCTCATAATCATAGGCATTTTGAATTAATTGTTGGAATCGTTCTTTGTTTAATCATTCTCTTCAAGCTACAAAAAACCACAAACATTTTCTAAAAGGTTACAAGGTTTTGAACTTTAAAAATCTCTTCTTCCTTGTGGATACAACCCGAGCTTGCCATAGTACTACGTTCTCTTTTGATCATTTTGTACGAGTTTGGTTTTAAGATTGTTAGTGTGTGTGTAGTAACGACATACATTTTCGCGGTATCAATTTTTGATGAAAGGTGATTTTTGGCTTTTGACGGCCGCGAGCCCCCTCTCTCGCCTTCCTCTGCTCGGCAGTGCTAGGCGGCCCAAGAAAGGGGAGGATGGCCGGCGGCCTCGTCGGCGACTGGGAAAGGGGAGGACCGCGACCGGCCTCCCCCTCTCTCACCCCCCTTTTCTCCTTTCACGGTGCGCGGAGGCGGATGAGACCGGCGACCCTCTCTCCCTCGTTCTCTCTTCTAGGCACGCCGGTGACCCGATGGCCTTGGTGGAGGATCCGGAGCTCCGTCGACGAACCGACAAGGGGTAGAACACGACGGTGCCCTAGTCGGAGCCAAACCCCGGCACAGAGACGCGGTTCCATGATGACATCGGGCGGCCCCATCTTCCCTCCTCACGACGAAATCGGCATCCTCGGCTTAATCCTGTGGAGAGGCGGCCGGGAAAGGATGAACCGCGACGTCCCTCGGCTTGCATGCGGCCGGATCAGGCATTTCCATTGCGTATGAGGTAGAGGGATCAATGCCCTAGCCTATTAAATTGTTCCAAAAGCATGCCCATCGTCGCTGAGTTCATAGATTAATAAAAGCATGCCCATCGTCGCTGAGTTCATAGATTAATAAAAGCATGCCCATAGTCGCTGAGTTCATAGATTAATAAAAGAATGCCCATCATCATTGAGTTCATAGATTAATAAAAGTATGCCCATCGTCGCTGAGTTCATAGATGATAAATTGTTATATTGAGATGATGGATTGGTAGGGAACAGGTTAAAAATAATAATTCCCGTCAATTTGAGTCGACCGAGAAGGGATCCGATTGTGATTCTGGTGGATCCGATTCTCCGGTAAGGACTATGTTTAATTTATTTTAGATTTTATAACGGTTGGCCATAAACCTTTTATTGAACGAGCGGCTGATAATTAAACCGCGTAAATAAATTAAATTTGAATGGTGGAAGATATTTCAAGGTTAGTCCATTGAGTAGCACGTGGCGGTTCGTCGTTTGACCGCCTAAAACCATAGCGACCCTAGTTCGACCGTTTGTTCTATAATGACGCGTGTTCATTTAAATTATGCATTTAATTATGGAATGATTGCCATTTTAGCATATTCAATTATTTATGCATTGAATTATTGAATAATGGCCATCTTAGCATATTTAGTTAATTATGCCTTGAATCTTGCATATTTACCATGTTTAATTGTTATCATAAATTATGGCATATTTTTAGATCCCAATAGAGCTTTATTCTCTTTCCTAGTGATGGAACCACCAGTCGTAGCCTGATGACTTTTAGTGTTGATCTCACCCGGGAGAGGTGGCGGGGTATCCCCGCTTCACGATTTTTAAGCTAAGTCTGTGGGCCCCTGTCCAACCGTACCGTCCTACGGAGGGGAATACTAGCTAGAGGCCTGGCTCTAGGCACGAGCCGGTGTGTGCACACATGGTCAGAGACTTGGACTGACACCGACGAGTGTTGCTCTGACTAGTTACTTATTTTGGTACTGTTACGCGTCTTGCTTGCTATGATCAGGCATGCATAGATGCTTGAGATACAGTGTAAGCCGTCAGTGGACGCATATGGTTTCTTCTTCTGGTGGAGCTCCTCTCCTTCTCACTCTTGTCACTTGGAAATGATTGAGTTATTGTCTATTTCTAGATTTTGAGTACTTGCGTTTAAATTCTAATTGGCATGCTAGTTAGCTGTTCATGAACTATTTAGTTAGTTTTATAGCTTTATTAAATTGTCATTTATTTATGTCAATGCATGCTTTACTACTTTCCTTTAGTTAGTTTTGAGTTAGGGATTTCTACGAACCCTACTGAGTCTCTGCTGTGAGACTCACCCCTTCCTTTTACAGGTGAGGCGGAGCAACCGGCTGCAGGATTTTCTCTTGCTTTTGGCGAAAAACCTTAGAGCCAGTAGTGGTCGGTCAGTGGTCAGTCCGTCCTTTTTCCTCTTTTGGCCGAGCTACGTCCCATGTAGTTATTTATTTTGACCATTGTACAGTGTGGGACTTGTGATATATGAATATGGACTACTTGTGCAAATTTCATCACTCTGATATATATGTAATTGCTTCCGTTTAAAGTTCAAATGAATGCGTTAATTAATATTACGTGTGTAATTTCTATTTGTTATGCATCCCCTCGACAAGCACTCACTAACCCTTACGTGGCCTCATCAGCCTCTTGTGTGGCTTCCCCGAGCTCTTGGTATCGGTAAATCGATGATATCGGGTTATCGATATCCGGATCTCCTGGGTCGTCACAGTTGGTATCAGAGCGATGTTGAGGAATTGTATAAGGAATTGAAATTGCATTAGTCCAGAATAAGTCCATGTGAGTCTACTGCTGGCTTAGGATGTTTTCCGTGATTACTGATGCATTTTCTGTTATTGCATTTTTTCTTCTAGATTAAAATGCCACCTCGCAGAAGGGCACACGTCCCGAGGGAAGGTAGTGGCACTTCTCCTCCGGCTCCGGCTAATGTGCCAGCTCCAATTTAAGCTGACCCTGCTCCTCAAGCTGAATTGCCTCCTGGTGGCCGTGGTAGAGCTTTGAAAGAATTTTTGCTGTTCCACCCACTGACTTATGAAGGATTGACAGATCCAGACGCAGCCAGAGTGTGGATAGATGCAACTGTACATGTATTCCATTCCATGGAGTGCACAGAGGATGAAAAAGTCATGCTGGCTACATTTCAACTTCATGGAGCAACACTCACGTGGTGGACCACGGTGTGGGAGGTCGCTTTTAGATCCCATCCTCTTCGTCAAATTACATGAATGGAGTTTGTCACAGTCTTTGAGCGCACCTTCACCCCAGCTTATCTCAGGATGGCTAAAATGCACCAGTTTATGGAGCTAGCTTAAGGCGATATGACTGTGCTGTAATATCAGAGCAAGTTCATGGAATTGGGTCGGTATGCGCCCCACATTCTTGCTGATGAAAGCTTAAAGACCGAGCAATTTCTACATGGATTAATGTCACGCCCCGAGCCTTTATTACAGCGGAAGACTAACTCGGGGAGCGCGAACAGCCGACATGGTAAGCCTCTCGTAAGCAAGAATGATCAGAGCGCAAGACAATCACATACATAAATGCAATTGCACAATATTTAATCAAACTCCAACTTTATTTCATAAATGATTAATAGTCAAATACAATTATTTTTCCATCATCTTTCACTCTACTAGACTCAAGAAATAAGAAATTACATTGACTCGATCTAAACAATGTAGACTTCCTGATGGAGGCATCATCCACAACTCCCTTTGGCTAGGGTCTTCTTCACACTCCGGCATCGTTTGAGTTCGGGCCTCTCTATAAAGGCCCAATTATCCCTTTTGTGCTATCTATTTGAGTCATTTTGATGTAATTTTCCTTTTATTTGAGTCATGTCCCTAGGTCTTGCATTTATTTTCCTAAGTTTGAGTGTCATTAGATTGTGTAATGTGCTATTGGGCCCAATTCTTCGGGCTTGGCCCAAGAGCCCCCCTTACCCCTTCGGTTATTTGTCATTGAGTCTTTTGTAAGGGACTTATTGTAAAATGTGGGTTTCCTATATATAGGGCCCCATTTCCTTCATTTGAAAGTAATGAATCATTGAATGAGAATTGCCATTTTAATAGTCCACATTGGAGAGATTCCATTAGTTAGGGTGAGAGAACCTTGGGAGAGATTCCCACCCACCTTCCACTTTCTCTTTCTTTCTCTCTCTTCCCCAAGTAGGGTTCGCCCCCTTCCTCTCTCCTCCCCTCCCCAACCACCTCCACCTCCCACCTACCCCATTAAAGGCCCTCCACTTCCCATAGCTGCCATTACTCCACCCCCATAGTCCCAAGGTAGAATTTCTACCATTCCAGCACAATCTCCCCCATTCCAACAAAATCTTCCCCCTTCCAACACAATTCCCCCTCTTCCCCACACATTCACCCAACTTCCAAAGCATATTTGAATTTGAAAACAACCTTCCCTCCACTTGACTTGGCCGCCCCTCTCCACTTCCATTAGGCTAGGTTCGCCCCCTTCCCCTTCACTCCACCCCACCATCCACTACCCCATCCACCCTCCACTCCCCCTTCCTCTAGCTGAACCTGCACCCTCCCCCTTCTTCCTCCACCTCCCCTCTGCCATTAGCAACCCTCCACACCTCCCATACCTCCCCTCCACCTTTCTTCATTCCCCTTCACCATATACTACTCTCTTCTTCTTCTTGCTAGATCCATTGGGGGCTTTGTCAAAGTTGCAGGTTGCTGTTCAGAAGATGCAGCTGTACCCGTAGCTTGCAGAAGCCACTCCGGTCACCTCCCGGCGATTTTGAAGGCCCAAGAGGCATCCACGGAAGAGGCTGCCTGTTCTCTTCGCAACGGCAGTGGTTTCGTCGCCATCGGAGTTGGTGCTGCCCAGGAAGCCCATTCTTCCACGACTACGCCGGTCTGCCCCTGCAGAGGTCCTAAGCCGGAGAAAAAGCTTCACCATGACGAACCTAGGAGGAATCAGGCCACTAGCTCTTCTCCAAAGTTCTTCTCCTTCCTATCTACGTTCAGAATCAAGAAGCGGAATCCCGTTCAGCATCCGGTAGAAGAAGTTATCAATTTTCTTCCTCGGTAGTGCGACTCTGCTTCCCCACAGTCTGCACCGACCTCTCCTCACTCTTCTGGATCCATTGATCATCTCCGGCATTGTTTGGCATCCCTATTTATTCTGCTGCAAAGAGGACACGTCCACAGTTCCAATGGTTCTGACGGCACCTAATTTGGAGTTCGGGGGCGGCTGGGGCAACTTCTTCTTCCTGCTGTTAGTAATCTGTTGCTGTCAGTCTGAGAATCAGTGACCCTGTTCGAGTTCCCACCCAGGCCAGCAGCTACCCCTAAAGAAATTGACAAAATTCTGAAGCATTCCAGCCCCAGTAACGAAGGGTTCCCCACTGGTCTCACCCTCGGAAAAATTCTTGATCGAGTTCTGCAGCTTCAACAACAACTGTCAGTCCCCTATTGCAGAGGGCAGGCAGATTCGGTGCCATCACTTAGTCATCTCTCTTTGCTCTAATTTCCCCGCCCCGCTTGGCTGGCTGAAGGCCCCTCCCTGCGTGGAGGTATTATTGATTGTAATATCATTAACCCCCACCCCAAGGTCCCCCTCCTGCGAGAGGTGTAGTGTTGTAAACCTTTGAGCAGGTCAAGCAACACCGACGCGGCGTGTGGGGATCCACTCGCCTCCCCGCTCGCCCTCGTCTCCGATCGGGACCGGTTTCTTCAAACCGGTCGAGTAAGTGCTCACACCTTCACTCCATTTAGTGCTTGTCTTTCAATATTAGTTCTTAATTCCGCTGGTTATGCGAGTGAGAGCCCGATCCTCAAGCCCCGTTGTCTTGAGTGATCACCGTGGGAGGAGTGCAACCGGTGCCTTTGGCACTTTGTCGGCCCCCTTGAATTGGGCATCCACACCCATTGGGAACCTCATCTTGGCCTTGTTGGCCCTCTACCAGCAAGGGCCCAACCCCTCAACCTCACCTTGGCATTGCCAAGTTACCCCGAGCTTGGGTGAGCGACGAGCGAGCGGCGGCCCAAATTGGCCCGTTTGATTGCAAATGTGCTTGTTTGCCTAAGTCTTAGGTTGTGTCACATCACTTCCTAAGTCTTCGCTCATTCTTTATTCACTCTCGGATCCGCTACTTGAACCTTCCGAATCCGAACCCGACTCACTTCCATTTCCTGAAAAAGATTGGAAATAGGTAATGAGCACACTTGCTCAGTAGGTATCTTCACATCAACATAAAGGCACTATTAAAGTAATTAACATTTTTGCTCTAAAGAATAAGGCAAAATCATGCAATACAATGATCACGCGATTAAACCAAAGTAATCCGATAATCATGTAAGATAGAATGAGAGCAAGTATGAACTAGTAAGAATGTAACAAGAACATGATATTGGCCTTTCAAGAATGTATCGAGAATGTACTAGCAAGTCACATAATCATCACTCCAGTATCTTTTGCTTATGAGCAAGTACTTCGTGAATTTATGTGAATATCAAGCAAGAAAGTCATGTACAAGAATGTCATGTCGTGCCGTGGATTTTCACTTATTTATAGAGAAAGTACTCCCAGTGCAATGCGACGCCAGTAGCATCATACCCCATGGTTTATAAAATAGTATGTTTCCGACAATTAGTCGAGGGGACTAGCATAGAGCCCTTGAACACAATCAGTGCTCGATCGCATCTTCAAGTATAAGTCAAGTTACTTCCACGCATGTAACAATAAAGTATGGCCAAGAGTGTAATAAGTTCAATAATTTCAAGATAATAATAATCAATAAATGAACGCTTCAACTTGAATATGAGGAATCAAGAATGACATTAAATAATGTTATGCTCATAAAATAAATCGGTAGCATAACGGTATATTTCTTAACTTTCATTCATTATATTAAGTCTATTAAGCAATATGATAAGTTCTAGATTATCAAGGGTCATCTAGAAACCTTGAAATATCAACCCTTGGGTCAAACCTCAGGTTAAGTACTCAAGTAGTGTGACGGTCGTGTACTGGGCCGTTACATGATGTGACGGTCTAGTTCTGGGCCGTTACATTAGTCTGAATCTAGAACTAATAAAATAGACTCAGTGAAGTGTGACGGTCGTGTACTGGGCCGTTACATGATGTGACGGTCTAGGATTAGGCGGTTACAGTGGTCTGAGTCCAGAATCAAGATATCAAACTCAGATGAATGTGACGGTCGTATATTGGGCCGTTACATGGCCTGCCAGTCCAATATAGGGCCGTTACACTACTGACAACCAGAAAACATCGATAGTGTAATCTAATCAATGGGTTTTAATGATACAACCAACTCGGCATCCTAGTGGGAATCCCAAGCTCGCGGATAATTACGGAGGCCTTGAAACAAGATTTCCTAATCCATTGGAAGGAATATCCAATAGAGAGGTCCTCATATCCAAGAATAATGTTCCTATAGTGCAAAGTGAACTAATGGATAACATACCGGAGTATGTGTCATGTACTTAAAGAAAATGACTCTATAGATAGAGGAAGAATATGTAACGACGTGAAAGCAAGATAAACTCCGTCAATACAACATTGGAAAATCATGTTTTTAATTACAAAACTATAAAGCTTTGGCACATAAAATTAACATAACTTAAAATAGTTCAAGATGCCTAGATCATGTAGATTACAATATGAATTAGTAAGTAAACTTGAAATAATAACAGGTCAAAACTTAGCTAACTAGGCTTATTTATAAGTTAACTTAACTGGTTACTATTCTGTCATGGGCTGACAGAACATAGAGTCTAACGGTCTAACAGGAGAGTGTCACAGTGCTTGTGACGGTCTATCGAGAGGTCGTAACATTAATGTAACGCTCCTGCTCTGGTGCGTTAGAGACAATAGTGAAATGAAAACATAACAAAGTGTGTGACGGTCTGTCGTAAGGTCGTTACATGCAAGTGACGGTCCTACCATGGTCCGTCAGAGCCTCTGCTGACAGCAATAGATAATAATGACCTAAGTTTCAACTCACATCATGTCTGAAAATCATATATATATAACTTCCCACATGATAGAATGAAAGCTAAACTAATATCATGCATGGGTTCTAGTGAATTTCACAAGGAAGTTCCTTTTCAATGTAATTAGGGTTAAGAATAGGTACGTATGCATGATTCTACTAAAACATGAAATTTATGAGCTAAGGTGCATGTAATCAAACAAAATCAGAGGGATTTTATCCCTAACATGTTGTTTTTGCCATTCATGAGATAACCTACCTCTTCTAAGACTTTTAAACTTCGAATTTGATGCTAGGTGCTACCCTTTGATCCTTGCTCTTCTTGTGGTAAATCAGCAACTTGGGAAGCTTCAATCTCCTTGGTTGTTTGGTCTCCTAGCACGAAATTTGGAGAGCTATTAGTCTAAAGTATACTAAACAAAAGCTTCTAAAGAACTTACCCGAAATTATGACTCCTTACCTTGATTCTTCACGAGCCAAAAGTAAGGGTCACTCAGTTCAGAACTAGGTTCTATTTATAGGGTTTTGGCTAGGGTTTAAAGATTAGATCGTTTCTAGAGTTCTTGTTAAAGCTTAGATCAACTTCTAAGAGTCCTTAACACCTCTATTAGTCTTCCTATCTCGATCCCTAAGAGATAAGTTAGCAAAAATCTAATCTTTTGGCTTATTTTTCACTTCACGGAACTGCAGGATGTAACGGTCGTCCATAGGTGCGTCACATGGCTATGGCGGTCGCCCGATAGACCATTAAACTCAACGTGTATAGAGTTCAATATTAATCAAACTCTTTTGGTTAATTATCCATACAATTATTTTATAAAAATAGTATTTATCCTTAAAATACGTGAATAAGCTAAGTACCCTTCTAGAACATGGGCCAAACTTAATGGGCTTGGTCCTTAAACCTTTTGGATAATAATTAGATAGACTAGGTTAATTATTTCAATCCAATTGGGCTTTATAAGGTCTTATTACTTCAATAATCCCTTTAAATATATTTAGGCCTTTATATAAATTCCAGAAAATTATTTTATAATTCAAAATTTTTTTATATAAATTCTGGGGCACTACACCCTCCCCCACTTAGAAGAATTTGGTCCCCAAATTCAATACATGGATTGTGGAGAGTGTACTGACAGTTAAATAGTTCTGGAAATCTTTTCCACATGGCTGCCTCAGTTTCCCATGTTGCTTCATATGGCCATGTTTTCTTCCATTGAATATTGACCATAGGAATAACTTTATTTCTTAATTGACGCAGTTCTCGTTCCAAAATCTTTATTGGCGTTTGCTCGAACGTCATATCCTTCTGAATTTCCAGATTGTCATAAGTGATAATATGGTCAGGATCATATACATACTTCTTCAGCATAGAGACGTGAAATACGTCATGAACTCCTGCTAGTTGTGGAGGTAAAGCCAATCTATAAGCCACTTCACCGACTCTTTCAAGAATTTCAAATGGGCCAATAAATCTAGGAGTTAGCTTTCCTTTAATGCCAAATCTTCGAATACCACGACCTGGAGAAACCTTTAAATATACATGATCTCCTACTTGAAACTCCAAGTCACGTCTTCGATTGTCAGCATAAGACTTTTGCCTATCTTGTGCCATTTTCATTCTTTCTTGGATAAGCTTGATCTTTTCTGTAGAATCCCTAATAAGATCAGGGCCTAGAAATTGCTTTTCCCTTATTTCATTCCAACATATTGGTGATCTACATCTTTTTCCATACAGAGCTTCAAAAGGTGCCATTTGTATGCTTGCTTGATAACTGTTGTTATGTACAAATTCTACCAGAGGCAAGTGATCATGCCAACTTCCTCCAAAATCAATGACACAAGCCCTGAGCATGTCTTCTACCACCTAATTTGTTCTTTCTGTTTGACCATCAGTTTGTGGATGAAAAGCTGTGCTGAAATTCAATCTAGTCCCTAGTGAATGTTGTAGACCTTTCCAGAACTGTGATGTGAATTAAGGATCTCTATCAGATATAATAGTGACTGGGACACCATGTAATCTGACAATCTCTCTGATGTATATTGCTGCTAAAATATCCACAGACCATCGACTCTTGATTGGTATGAAATGCGCGGATTTAGTCAATCGGTCTATGATTACCCATATACCATCATGTCCACCTCTGGTCTTGGGTAATCCCATCATCCTTGGGCGCTTCCTCTTCATCTAGAACGGCATTGAGGCGAGCCTGCCTCCTGCGTCCTCCACCAGATGACTGATCCTTCATAAGGGGGCATTCCAGTATGCGATGCTCCCTGCTCCCACAACGTAAACAAGCGCTAAGGCGCTTCCAACACTCTTCAGCCGAATGGCCGAATTTTTCACAAAACGTGCAAGCCTTGGCGACCTGCTCCTTCTCCTCCTTGACTTTCTTTTGCTTATGGGAACTTCCACCATTCCCATTCCTAGATCTTTTCTTACTACCACGGCTTTGATAGGGTTCCGTGATACTAAATTTCTCTTTCTTATAATGCCGATCCGATCGTCGGCTTGATTCTTCTCCTTTCCCTTTCAACTTATCAACCTTCTCTAAGGTCCTTTCACACAAATATGCCCGCTGAACCATCTTCGCATATGTACGTATGTTTTGGGTCCCAAGCTGCTGAATAAAGTCGAGTCGTAACCTGTCCATAAACCAATTTGCCTTGAGTAGATCGGTACTGATTAGATGCGGTGCGTAAGGTGCTAATCTTGAAAATTACAGTTCATATTCGACAACCGTCATCATTCCTTGCCGAAGAGCGGTGAACTCCATAGCCTTCCTTTCTTTCACATGCTCGGAAAAGTATTTGGCACGGAACAAAGTGAGAAAATCATCCCATGTATGAGGTGCATTGGCTGGAGGTACCGAAACTGACTTCCACCATGTGCGAGCATCTTTGTTAAGTTGAAAGGTTGCGAGACGCACCTTCTCCTGATCGGTGCATTGGATGACATCAAATATACGATTCATTTCGTCTATCAAGTTCTCCGTCTCATCGGGATTAGACGAACCATAGAATCGCGGAGGATTTAAACTCCAGAAATTGCGATGTAGGTCACCAGCCCTTGCCCTTGCGCCACCTTGCGCTATTGTTTGCAATGCCTGGGTAAGGTTGGCAACTATTTGTTGCATACCATCCCAATCTACACGATGAGCCATTTGTAAGATAAGGTACCTGAGAGAAAATAACAACTTGTTATTTCTCATGAAATTGGAATGAACAAAATAAATCTTAAAGCTAATTAATTATCTTATCCCGGGCTCTACCCAATTCTCACGTGGGTATGGAAACTTCTTCCTTGGTTCATAGGTAGGGGTCCTTTACCCTTGGACTTATCCTATGACATAACTCTTCTTCCTAAGTCCTGAGACTTAGGCTCTGATACCAACTTAACTGTCACGTCCCGAGCCTTTATTACAGCGGAAGACTAACTCGGGGAGCGCGAACAGCCGGCATGGTAAGCCTCTCGTAAGCAAGAATGATCAGAGCGCAAGACAATCACATACATAAATACAATTGCATAATATTTAATCAAACTCTAACTTTATTTCATAAATGATTAATAGTCAAATATAATTATTTTTCCATCATCTTTCACTCTACTAGACTCAAGAAATACGAAATTACATTGACTCGATATAAACAATGTAGACTTCCTAAGTTTTCGCTCATTCTTTATTCACTCTCGGATCCGCTACTTGAACCTTCCGAATCCGAACACGACTCACTTCTGTTTCCTGAAAAAGATTGGAAATAGGTAATGAGCACACTTGCTCAGTAGGTATCTTCGCATCAACATGAAAATACTATTAAAGTAATTAACATTTTTGCTCTAAAGAATAAGGCAAAATCATGCAATGCGATGATCACGCGATTAAAACAAAGTAATCCGATAATCATGTAAGATAGAATGAGAGCAAGTATGAACTAATAAGAATGTAACAAGAACATGATATTGGCCTTTCAAGAATGTATCGAGAATGTACTAGCAAGTCACATAATCATCACTCCAGTATCTTTTGCTTATGAGCAAGTACTTCATGAATTTCTGTGGAATATCAAGCAAGAAAGTCATGTACAAGAATGTCATGTCGTGCCGTGGATTTTCACTTATTTATAGAGAAAGTACTCTCAGCGTAATGCGATGCCAGTAGCATCATACCCCATGGTTTATAAAGTAGTATGTTTCCGACAATCAGCCGAGGGGACTAGCATAGAGCCCTTGAACACAATCAGTGCTCGATCGCATCTTCAAGTATAAATCAAGTTACTTCCACGCATGTAACAATAAAGTATGGCCAAGAGTGTAATAAGTTCAATAATTTCAAGATAATAATAATCAATGAATGAACGCTTCAACTTGAATATGAGGAATCAAGAATGACATTAAACAATGTTATGCTCATAAAATAAATCGGTAGCATAACGGTATATTTCTTAACTTTCATTCATTATATTAAGTCTATTAAGCAATATGATAAGTTCTAGATTATCAAGGGTCATCTAGAAACCTTGAAATATCAACCCTTGGGTCAAACCTCAGGTTAAGTACTCAAGTAGTGTGACGGTCGTGTACTGGGCCATTACATGATGTGACGGTCTAGTTCTGGGCCGTTACATTAGTCTGAATCTAGAACTAATAAAATAGGCTCAGTGAAGTGTGACGGTCGTGTACTGGGCAGTTACATGATGTGACGGTCTAGGATTAGGCCGTTAAAGTGGTCTGAGTCCAGAATCAAGATATCGAACTCAGATGAATGTGACGGTCGTATATTGGGCCGTTACATGGCCTGACGGTCCAATATAGGGCCGTTACACTACTGACAACCAGAAAACATCGATAGTGTAATCTAATCAATGGGTTTTAATGGTACAACCAACTCGGCGTCCTAGTGGGAATCCCAGGCTTGCGGAGAATTACGGAGGCCTTGAAACAAGATTTCCTAATCCATTGGAAGGAATATCCAATAGAGAGGTCCTCATGTCCAAGAATAATGTTCCTATAGTGTAAAGTGAACTAATGGACAACATACTGGAGTATGTGCCATGTACTTAAAGAAAATGACTCTATAGATAGAGGAAGAATATGTAACGACGTGAAAGCAAGAGAAAATCCGTCAATACAACATTGGAAAATCATGTTTTTAATTACAAAACTATAAAGTTTTGGCACATAAAATTAACATAACTTAAATTAGTTCAAGATGCCTAGATCATGCAGATTACAATATGAATTAGTAAGTAAACTTGAAATAATAATAGGTCAAAACATAGCTAACTAGGCTTATTTATAAGTTAACTTAACTGGTTACTATTCTGTCATGGGCTGACAGAACACAGAGTCTAACGGTCTAACAGGAGAGCGTTACAGTGCTTGTGACGGTCTATCGAGGGGCCGTTACATTAATGTAACGCTCCTGTCCTGGTGCGTTAGAGACAACAATGAAATGAAAACATAACAGAGTGTGTGACGGTCTGTCGTAAGGCCGTTACATGCATGTGACGGTCCTACCATGGTCCGTCAGAGCCTCTGCTGACAGCAATAGATAATAATGACCTAAGTTTCAACTCACATCATGTTTGAAAATCATATATATATAAATTCCCACATGATAGAATGAAAGCTAAACTAATATCATGCATGGGTTCTAGTGAATTTCACAAGGAAGTTCCTTTTCAATGTAATTAGGGTTAAGAATAGGTACGTATGCATGATTCTACTAAAACATGAAATTCATGAGCTAAGGTGCATGTAATCAAACAAAATCAGAGGGCTTTTATCCCTAACATGTTGTTTTTACCGTTCATGAGATAACCTACATCTTCTAAGACTTTTAAACTTCGAATTTGATGCTAGGTGCTACCCTTTGATCCTTGCTCTTTTGGTAAATCAGCAACTTGGGAAGCTTCAATCTCCTTGGTTGCTTGGTCTCCTAGCACGAAATTTAGAGAGCTATTAGTCTAAAGTATACTAAACAAAAGCTTTTAAAGAACTTACCCGAAATTATGACTCCTTATCTTGATTCTTCGCGAGCCAAAAGTAAGGGTCGCTCAGTTCAGAACTAGGTCCTATTTATAAGGTTTTGGCTAGGGTTTGAAGATTAGATCAGTTCTAGAGTCCTTGTTAAAGCTTAGATCAACTTCTAAGAGTCCTTAACACCTCTATTAGTCTTCCTATCTCGATCCCTAAGAGATAAGTTAGCAAAAATCCAATCTTTTGGCTTATTTTTCACTTCACGGAACTGCAGGATGTAACGATCGTCCATAGGTGCGTCACATGGCTGTGGCGGTCTCCCGATAGACCGTTACACTCAACGTGTATAGAGTTCAATATTAATCAAACTCTTTTGGTTAATTATCCATACAATTATTTTATAAAAATAGTATTTATCCTTAAAATACGTGAATAAGCTAAGTACCCTTCTAGAACATGGGCCAAACTTAATGGGCTTGGTCCTTAAACCTTTTGGATAATAATTAGATAGACTAGGTTAATTATTTCAATCCAATTGGGCTTTATAAGGTCCTATTACTTCAACAATCCCTTTAAATATATTTAGGCCTTTATATAAATTCCAGAAAATTATTTTATAATTCAAAATTTTTTTATATAAACTCTGGGGCACTACAATTAAAACCAGAGTTGATGCAGCCATTGATTGCGACCAGGGTGGCAGAAATGAACACAGCGTATCAGGCAGCTGCGACTTTAGAGCTTGACTTCGCAAGATCCCGAGGGCATACTCAAGTGACGTCAATCCAGCTGGGTGTGCCGCGTCAATAGTTCAGTCAGCCATCTGCTACAGGAGTCCCATCTGCTATTCCTGCTGCCAGTGGCATTCATGTTTCTAAGCCTAAGTTCAAGAAATTTAAGAAGTTTAAGAAGCGGTATGGCAGTCAGGCATCTTTGGGTACCGTGCAGCAGCAATCGGCACCTTGTTTCCTACAGCGTCAAGGCTCAGCAGTTAGTCAGCCGAGAGTGTGTGCAAGATGTGGTGGGAGCCACCCAGGCAAGCCGTGTTTGCTGCCGAT
Source organism: Amorphophallus konjac (assembly GCA_022559845.1). NCBI lineage: Eukaryota > Viridiplantae > Streptophyta > Magnoliopsida > Alismatales > Araceae > Amorphophallus > Amorphophallus konjac. The sequence continues at coordinate 120,097,840 of CM040126.1, read as the reverse complement.
GGTTTATTTCCGATGCGATCAACTGGGACATGTGGTTCGAGACTGTCCGTAGAGGCCGAAGCCAGTGCAGTTTTCTCAACCACAGCCATCTCAGTTCAGACCTCCTCCACCACCTCAGGCACAACAGTATTATCCTCAAGCTTCAGTGTCTTCTTCTCAGCAATCTACTACAGCAGGCAGAAAGCAGAACAGAAAGGTTTCTCATATTACCCGGGCTGGAGCTGTGGCGTCTCATCTTGTTGAAGGTACGATTATGATTTATGGGCATGTAGCTTGTGTCTTATTTGATTCAGGTGCTTCTCGATCGTTTATTTCTGAAAACTTCATTGCCTGTATTGAGGAGCCGACTTCTGAAATTACTTGTAAGTTGCTTGTGGAATTACCTTCTGGGGATTTCATGTTCACTCCTCTTTGTCTAGAAGAGTCACCGATTATGATTGGTGATCATCAGTTGCCGGCTAGATTGTATGCGTTGCAGCTGGTTGATTATGATATTATTCTGGGCATGGATTGGTTAGAAAAATATGGAGCCGTGGTTGATTGCAGATCAAAGAAAGTCTATTTTCAGCCACATGGGAAACGAACATTTTACTTCCAAGGTATTCGATCTCGTTCTTCTCGCTTGCTTATTTCTGCTATTCGAGCCTGTAGATTGGTTAAGGCAGGTTTTCAGGGATTCTTAGCTTCCGTGGTTGCTATTGAGGCACCACAACAGGATATCAATGCCATTCCTGTGGTCTGTGAATTTCTGATGTATTTCCTGATGAGTTACCAGGCTTACCTCCTCAGCGAGAAATAGAAATGGTGATTGAATTGATTCCAGGTACGGCACCTTTGGCAAAGGCACCATACCATATGGCTCCAGTTGAATTGAAGGAACTGAGGGCACAATTGTTAGAATTATTGGAAAAAGGCTATATTCATCCCAGCTTTTCTCCATGGAGTGCTCCAGTCCTGTTTGTGAAAAAGAAAGATGGAAGCCTGAGGCTATGTATTGATTACATGCAATTGAACTAGGAGACTGTCAAGAATAAGTATCCTCTGCCTAGGATCAATGATTTGTTTGATCAATTACAGGCTGCTACTGTCTTTTCACGAATCGATCTACGATCTGACTATTTTCAATTGCGGATTCGAGAATCTGATATGGAAAAGACTGCTTTTAGCACGCGTTATGGTCATTATGAGTTTTTGGTTATGCCGTTCGGGCTAACCAATGCTCCAGCAACTTTTATGGACTTGATGCATCATGTGTTCCATCCATATCTGGACCAGTTTGTTGTGATCTTTGTCGATGATATTCTTGTTTATTCGGCTTCTGTAGAGGAACATGTTCAGCATCTCAAGATTGTATTGCAGACTCCGCGAGATCACGAACTCTATGCAAAATACAGTAAATGTGGGTTTTGGCTTCAGGAAGTTCATTTTCTCGGCCATGTGATTTCTGGCGATGGAGTCGCAGTTGATCTAGCTAAAATCGAAGCCGTTCTTCAATGGCAGAGACCGAGGACTATGACAGAGATAAGAAGTTTTCTGGGTCTTGCTGGTTATTATCAAAGATTCATTCAAGACTTTGCACGGATTACCATGCCAATGACTAGACTGACAAGTAAAGATGTACCTTTTGTCTGGTCAGATCAATGTGAGCATAGCTTTAATGAATTAAAAAGGCTTCTCACTTCTTCTCTAGTGCTGGTATTACCTTCTTGCTCGGGTGGATTCGTGGTTTGCACGGATGCTTCTCAAGTAGGTTTGGGTGCAGTGCTTATGCAACATGGTAAAGTCATAGCTTATGCATCCCGACAATTAAAACATCATGAAGAGAATTATCCGACTCACGATCTAGAGCTTGCAGCGGTGATCTTTGCACTAAAAATCTGGAGACACTACTTGTATGGCGAGAAGTTTGAGATCTTTACTGATCATCAAAGCTTGCAGTATGTGTTTTCTCAAAAAGATTTGAATCTCCGACAGCGCAGATGGATGGAATATATGAAAGACTATTATTTTACTCTCTCCTATCAGCCAGGAAAAATGAATGTTGTGGCTGATGCTCTGAGCAGGAAAGTGCAAATTAGTCATTTGTTTGTTCATGAATGGAAGTTGTGGGAATAGTTTCCTAGTGAAACTTTCAGCGTGGACATTCCTTCTGGTCCGACGGTAGCTGTGTGTGCTAGTCTTGTAATAACTCCAACTATTTATCAACAGATCAAAGAAGGTCAGCAGGCAGATTCTGATTTGTCCCGCGTTATAATGATGCATGATGTGGAGTTTGATGATGACTTAGTTGTCAGCTTCCGTGACAGGCTATATGTTCCAACTGTTGATGAGTTGAGAAATACCATCTTGCGTGAAGCCCATGGATCCCGTTATGCTATTCACCCCGGCGCTACCAAGATGTATCAAAATATGAAAAGGCAGTTCTGGTGGCCAGGAATGAAAAAGGATGTAGCTGCATTTGTGTCTAAATGTTTGACATGCCAACAGGTTAAAGCCGAGCATCAACAACCTGGAGGAATGCTTCAACCTTTGAAATTCTGATGTGAAAATAGGATCATGTCACGATAGATTTTGTTGTGGGTTTACCCCAGACTTCACAAGGCTTCGATGGGATCTGGCTGTTAGTTGATCGATTAACAAAAATAGTATGATTATTGCCAATTAAAGTTACTTGGAGTGTTCAAAAATTGGCCGAGCTTTATGTTCAAAAGATTGTGCCATTGCATGGAATTCCAATATCAATTGTGTCAGATCGCGACCCACAGTTTACTTCTAGCTTTTGGCGTAGCTTTCAAAAAGAGTTGGGCACAGAGTTAGCCTTTAGTTCAGCTTATCATCCGCAGTCAGATGGTCAATCAGAAAGGACTATTCAGACTTTAGAAGATATGCTGAGATCGTGTTGCCTAGATTAGCAGGGTTAGTGGAGTCAGCATTTGCCACTTGTGGAATTTGCTTACAATAACGGTTATCACTCCCGCATCGGCATGGCACCGTATGAAGCTTTGTATGGGCATCCTTATCGTACACCTTTGAACTAGTTTGAGACCGGTGACAGATTGTTGACGAGACCTGATATGGTTCAGCAATGTGCTAATGTGGTTTGCTTGATCAGGCAGAAAATGTTGATAGCTCAGAGTCGACAGAAAAGTTATGCAGATCAGCGCAGGCGACCATTGCAGTTTGATCCTGGAGGTATGGTATTTGTAAAAATATCTCCGATGAAAGGCGTTATGAGGTTTGGGAAACGTGGAAAGCTTAGTCCCCGTTATATTGGTCCGTTTCCTATTCTGGAACGTGTGGGCCAAGTGGCTTATCGTCTTCAATTCCCAGCGGCGATGCAAGCAATCCGCGATGTATTTCATGTGTCCCAGCTGAGGAAGTATGTTTCTGATGCATCTCACGTACTTGATGATTCAGTTTGGCCTGAAGTGACTGTAGATTTATCCACACCAGAGTATCCAATCAGAATTGAAGATCGTTGTGAGCAACGATTGAGAAATAAAGTAATCCCTCTGGTTAAGGTTGTTTGGCAGCGTCACTCTGGTAATGAAGCTACATGGGAACGTGAGGATGAAATGCGTCAGCCATTTCCCTTCTTGTTTGAATAAGGTATAATTCTCTCAGTTCTCTCCTTGTTCTTCCTTTTAAATTTCGAGGATGAAATTTTTATTAGGAGGGAGGGACTGTGAGACCCATTCTTTAACATATCTTTATAAGGTTGAGAATAGAACTTAATCCATGAATTTTGGCTAATTTTATGAAATTTATGGACTTTTTATAGCATTTAATCTAATTAGATTAAAGAGTTTTAAGAAATTAGTGGGCATTTACACGTTTTTGCTTAATTGGGGGTTTAGAGTGCAAAAAGGGTAAAAAAAATAAAAAAAAAATAATGTTTTAGTTATTTTTTTTACCCTCTCGATCTCCCCTCTCTCTCCCACTTTCCCAATCCCTCTCCCCCCCTCTTTTTCACCCGTGAGACAGGGAACCGCGGGCGGAACCCGCGATCGGCCCCCCCACTCTCGCCGTCCCTCGTCTTCGCGGCGACCGGCCGGCCACGGCGGAGGACGGCGATGGTGACCACACCGGCGGCGACCACACCGGCAGCGACCACGAGCGGCGATGGCTTCTCCCCCTTCCACTGTGGACGGCCGCGGGCCCCCTCTCTTGCCTTCCTCTTCTCGGCAGTGCTAGGCGGCCCAAGAAAGGGGAGGACGGCAGGCGGCCTCGCCGGCGACCGGGCAAGGGGAGGACCGCGACCGGCCTCCCCCTCTCTCGCCCCCCTTTTCTCCTTTCACGGTGCGCGGAGGCGGACGAGACCGGCGACCTTCTCTCCCTCTTTCTCTCTTCTCGGCACGCCGGTGACCTGACGGCCTTGGTGGAGGAGCCGGAGCTCCGTCGACGAATCGACAAGGGGTAAAACACGGCGGTGCCCTCGTCGGAGCCAAACCCCTGCGCAGAGACGTGGTTCCACGATGACATCGGGCGGCCCCATCTTCCCTCCTCATGATGAAATCGGCATCCTCAGCTTAATCCTGTGGAGAGGCGGCCGGGAAAGGACGAACCGTGACGTCCCTCGGCTTGCATGCAGCCGGATCGGGCGTTTCCATTGCGTATGAGGTAGGGGGATCAATGCCCTAGCCCGTTAAATTGTTCCAAAAGCATGCCCATCGTCGCTGAGTTCATAGATGATAAATTGTTATATTGAGATGATGGATTGGTAGGGAACATGTTAAAAATAATAATTCCCGTCGATTTGAGCCTACCGGGAAGGTATCCGATTGTGATTCCGGTGGATCCGGTTCTCCGGTAAGGACTATGTTTAATTTATTTTAGATTTTATAACGGTTGGCCATAAACCTTTTATTGAACCGAGCGGCTGACGATTAAACCGCGTAAATAAATTAAATTTGAATGGTGGAAGAAATTTGACGGTTAGTTCGTTGAGTAGCACGCAGTGGTTCGTCGTTCGATTGCCTAAAACCATAGCGGCCCTAGTTTGACCGCTTGTTCTATAATGATGCATGTTCATTTAAATTATGCATTTAATTATGGAATGATTGCCATTTTAGCATATTCAATTATTTATGCATTGAATTATTGAATAATGACCATCTTAGCATATTCGGTTAATTATGCCTTGAATCTTGCATATTTGCCATGTTTAATTATTATCATAAATTATGGCATGTATTTAGATCCCAATAGAGATTTATTCTCTTTCCTAGTGATGGAACCACCAGTCGTAGCCCGGCGACTTTTAGTGTTGATCCCACCTGGGAGAGGTGGTGGGGTATCCCAGCTTCACAGTTTTTAAGCTAGTTCCATGGGCCCCAGTCCAACCGTAGCGTCCTACGGAGGGGAATACTAGCTAGAGGCCTGGCTCTAGGCACGAGCCAGTGTGTGCACACATGGTCAGAGACTTGGACTGACACTGACGAGTGTTGCTCTGACTAGTTACTTGTTTTGGTACTGTTACACATCTCGCTTACTATGATCAGGCTTGCGTAGATGCTTGAGACGCACTGTAAGCCGTCAGTGGACGCATCTTGTTTCTTCTTCTGGTGGAGCTCCTCTCCTTCTCACTCTTGTCACTTGGAAATGATTGAGTTATTGTCTATTGGTAGATTTTGAGTACTTGCGTTTAAATTCTAATTGGCATGCTAGTTAGATGTTCATGAACTGTTTAGTTAGTTTTACAGCTTTATTAAATTGTCATTTATTTATGTCAATGCATGCTTTACTGCTTTCCTTTAGTTAGTTTTGAGTTAGGGATTTCTACGAACCCTACTGAGTCTCTGTTGTAAGACTCACCCCTTCCTTTTACAGGTGAGGCGGAGCAACCGGCTGCAGGATTCTCTCGTGCTTTTAGCGAAAAACCTTAGAGCCAATAGTGGTCGGTTAGTGGTCAGTCCTTCCTTTTTCTTCTTTTGGCCGGGCTACGTTCCGTGTAGTTATTTATTTTGACCATTGTACAGTGTGGGACTTGTGATATATGAATCTGGACTACTTGTGCAAATTTCATCACTCTGATATATATGTAATTGCTTCTGTTTAAAGTTCAAATGAATGCGTTAATTAATATTGCGCGTGTAATTTTTATTCGTTATGCATCCCCTCATCAAACACTCACTAACCCTTACGGGGCCTCATCAGCCTCTTGGGTGGCTTCCCCGAGCTCTTGGTATCGGTAAATCGATGATATCAGGTTATCGATATTCGGATCCCCTGGGTCGTCACACGTCCCTACCGCGGTTAGTAGGAAGGCAGTTAGAAGGTGATCCAATCTGCGGTGTTGTTGTCCCTACCGGTGGTTAGTAGGAAAGCAATCGGAAGTTTCCAATCTGCGGTTTGGTGCGCTGCACTAGTGGAGCCTCACCAGGGTTGGTGAGGGGTGGACGTAGGACTGGGGATTCAGTCTGAACCACCTTAAAATCTCGTGTGTTGTGGTTTGCTTATGCGATTGCTTTGTGTTAGATGCATGCTTAGGTTCAATAGTTATTTTACTTGTTCATCTTGCTAAGCAAATTGTTATGTCCTTAGTTAAGCTAGTTATATTTCGCTGCATTATCTTTATCTAGCTTTAAAGAGGGGTGTTCTGGGAAAAGAAGGGCAGATCTATTCACCCCTCCCCTCTAGATCTGCCATCCACTACTCAACAAGTGGTATCAGAGCCTAATCTCTCATTACAGTGTCCAACGACCTTTAGAAAAATGGTGGATTGTCGTCCAAGGGTTTATTACCTTAAGGACATTATGTGAATAGGCCTCCTTATTTTACTAGATCTAATTATCCTTATTGGAAACAACGTATGTAGGTGTTCATTCGCGCCCAAGATTACGAACTCTGGCGAATGATCAGCAAAGGTCCGTATGAGCTTACGGATGATGAGGAATTGTGGACCAAAGAACAAATAAGGAAATCAACTATCAACTGGAGTGCTAGACACTTCATGCAATGCTCACTCCATCCAATAGAATTCTTAAGAGTAGCTACCTGCGCAACTGCAAAAGAAATGTGGGATAGGTTAGAAATGATTTATGAAGGAACCTCTCAGGTACGAGAAACAAAAGCCAACATTTTAGTTTCTGAATATGAGATGTTCAGGATGAGGCCTGATGAGTCAATTCAAGACATGCATGCTCGCTTAACTGTGCTTACTAATAATTTAACTGATCTTGGAAAGAAATATTCAGAGCAGGAAATTGTGAGGAAGATTCTCAGATCACTAACCCCAGCATGGCACACGAAGGCTACCGTGGTTGAAGAATCCAGAGATCTCGCAACTACTAAGGTAGATGAACTCATTGAATTCATTAATGACCTATGAGATCAACCTAAAGAACAAAGAGGTTGAGGTGCCTAAGAAAAAATCCATAGCTCTTAAAGCAAGACCCAACGGTCAAAGCACTTCTGATGAAGGTAAGGCTTCTGCAAGTGAGCGAGATGAGGATGACGTAGCCATGCTCACACGTAAGTTCAGAAAATTTCTAAGAAAGGAAGGAAAGAGCTTCATGAGAGGAAGGTCACAGGTAAGGAAATGTTTCAAATCCAATTCTGAAAACTTTAAGAAATCTGACAAGATCATTTGTTATTCTTGCAACAAATCAGGGTATTTCAAGACTGAATGTCCGGAAAAATTCAGAAAAGCTGATAAATGGAAGGGCAAGAAGAAGAACAAGGCCATGGTGTCTACATGGAGCGACGAAGAAGAAAGTGTTGATGGAACCAGCTCCTCAGACAAAGAAAAAGAAGATCTTTGTCTCATGGCCAGAGGTGACGAAGAAACTGAGGTACACTCTCCATTTGAAAATTTCACAATTGATGATTGGGAGGAAGCATATATACAGCTCATGGAAAAAATATGACATGTACAAAAAGGAGAATAAACCATTGAAAAAGAAAATTAACTCGTTTGTGCATGATCATGATATGAATCATAAGACTGCTTCACTTGAAACTGAAATTGAAGACCTTAAGAAAATGATTGAGAACTTGGAAGAGGGAAGAAAAGAAATGGCTGACTTGGAAACTGAAAATGAAGACTTGAGAAATGAGATTGATAGCATGAAGCTAAAAATGCAAGCGTATGAAAAGGACAGCAAATTGAGTAATGAGAAGTATGATGTTGTCAAACAAGTCAACACTCAACTCCTTCAAAACATTGAAAACCTACAAAAGAGTTGAAGGATAATTAACATTCTTTAGAAAAGTTTGTAGATGGAAGAGAAAACCTAGATACATTGCTAGGTACAAGAATGAATTTCAGCAAGGAAGGGTTAGGTTTTAATCCCACAAACAAAAGACCAATTGGGTTAAAAACTGTCACTTTTGTTTCCTCTTATGATACTTCTACCTTAAACACAACACCCAAAGGAAATGAAAAGGTTGAAGAGGAAGCCACTGAAATCCCCAAAAAGATTGCTCAAAAACCTAAGAAAAGTCAACCTTTCCCACAGCATAGATCAACACTTCCTTGGCCATCGCCCGCTCAGCCATCCAGAAGCCACTATAACTGGGTTGCACATAGGACAGGTCGACACTCCCATTCATACAGGTCGACACCACCTTGCTTTTGGGGCAATTGTGATTCCTTTGTGCATCAATCCTATAAACTTCAATCCCCTAGGTGGTAAAATAATTTCTTTCTATCCAAAATCAACCAGTGGCCTCAATGGTTTAAGAAGCAAACTTCCTCAAACATCCACAAATCTAACAAAGAGCCTCTAAACAGAAAGTGAATGTCGAAGCTGAAAAGAAAAATCAAATCTTTGCACTAAGCAAAGAAAACATGAATACAATGAAGGTTTGGATTCCAAAAGAGTTGGTATCATGTTTTGAAAATCTGAAGAAGTTGGTGGGACCCAAGTTTTGCTAGGTTACAAAACCTATTACTTAATTCCTTGTGTAGGAGTGTCTTGCAGCCATGCATAATCGGTGGTACCTTGATAGCGACTGTTCAAGACACATGACTGGAGATAAAATAAAATTCTGTCTCTTGGAGAAAAAGGAAGGAGGACACGTCACATTTGGAGGGGACAACAAAGGAAGAATTATTGGAACACGTAATGTAGGTAAGAACCTCTCCAACTCCATTGGAAACGTGTTGCTAGTTGAAGGTTTGAAATACAACTTGCTCAGTATAAGTCAATTGTGTGATAAATGTCACAAAGTATTGTTTGACTCTCATGAATGTAGAATCCTTGAACCAAAATCTGACAAGATAAATTTTTTTGGTAAAAGAGTCAACAATGTTTATATGATTGACTTAGATGATTCTGCTAACATAAACCTCTGTCTTGCTGCACCAAAATCTGAGCTTGCATAGTTATGGCATCGTAGACTAAGACATGCTAGCTACAATATCTTACATAAACTTTAAAAGCATTCAATGGTGAAAGGTTTGCCTGAACTATCTTTTAAACAAGAAAACAAATTGTGTGATGCATGTGCCCTAGGTAAACAAACAAGAAAATCCTTCAAGGCTAGATCTGCAAATATGTCATCCAAACCACTCGAGCTGATTCATATGGACTTGTTTGGTCCAACCAGAACTGCTAGTTTAAGTGGTAGAAAATATGGATATATCTTGGTGGATGATTTCTCTAGGTTCACATGGGTTTTCTTTCTTACACATAAAAATGATACTTTTGATGAGCTTCAGGCACTCTATATGAAGATAAAGCGAGATGGTGAGTTTAAAATCTCCAACCTTCAATCTGATCATGGTGGTGAATTTGAAAATATTGAATTCTATAATCTTTGTAGGGCTGAAGGCATTTCACATCAGTTTTCTTCACCAAGAACCCCAGAGTAAAATGGTGTAGTTGAAAGAAGGAATCGAACACTCATAGAGATGGCGAGAACAATGCTTGCCGAATGGCAACTCCCAAGGAAGTTTTAGGCTGAGGCGGTAAACACGGCTTATTACATTATCAACCGATCTATGGTAAGGCCACACACCAAAAAGACTCCTTATGAGTTGCTGAAAGGTAACACCCTCTCTCTCTCACATATGAAAGTGTTTGTGTCTAAATGCTTCATCCACAATAATGACAAAAGAGAATTAGATAAATTCGAGCCCAAGAGCGATGAAGGTATATTCCTTGGATATTCTGATAAATCTAGGACTTATAGAATTTACAACATTAAGAGTCAAACTATGGAAGAATCACCCCATGTCTCCTTTGATGAATATCATGATGATTCTAAAAATGATAACTATTGCAGGAAAAATGATGAAGACGGGAAATTCCCAAGCATAAAGGAAAAGAATGATCCTCCACAATAAGAAACAAGAGAAGATGGTGACCTAGCTGAATCAAGCAATGCAAGGGATCAAGCTCCAGGAGAAGGTAATGATTCTACAGACATTAGAATTCTTAAGGATTATCCTTTAGAAAATGTCATTGGAAGCTTAAATGATCCACCTAGAACTAGGTCACATTTTAGAATTGTGAAAGAATTAGATCATCTTGCTCTTATCTCTCAAATGGAACCTAAAAATGTTGAAGAAGCCTTAAATGATGAAAACTGGATAAACTCCATGCAAGATGAATTAAATCAGTTTGAAAGAAACAAAGTTTGACATATTGTTCCTAGACCATCATCACAATCTATCATATGCACTAAATGGGTTTTTAGGAACAAACTCAATGAGGATGACAAGATAATAAGAAACAAGGCTAGATTGGTGGCTCAAGAGTATAATCAAGAGTTTGGGATAGACTTCGAGGAATCTTATGCCCCAGTAGCCAGACTTGAGGCCATCAGAATTTTACTTGTCTTTGTATGCTCCCTTAGAATAAAGTTATACCAAATGGATGTAAAAAGTGCTTTCTTAAATGGTTTGATCAAAGAAGAAGTCTATGTGGAATAGTCCCCTGGGTTTGAGAACTCTAACCATACAGATTTTGTATATAAGCTAGACAAGGCGTTTTATGGCTTGAAGCAAGCACCAAGAGCTTAGTATGAGAGACTAAGCTCATTTCTCATTAAAAAAGGGTACACACGAGGTAAGGTAGATCAAACACTTTTCACCAAGAAGCAAGGTAAGAACATCTTGATTGTTCAAATTTATATTGATGATATTATGTTTGGTTCTACAAAATCTGAAATGTGTGAGGAATTTACTAACCTCATGACTAGTGAATTCGAGATGAGCCTAATGGGAAAACTCTAATTTTTTCTCGGTTTACAGGTCAACCAAGGAGAAGATGGGTGCTTCATAAGTCAAGCCAAATACATCAAGAGTTGTTGAAAAGATTCATCATGACAAGCTACAAAATAATTGCAACTTCTATAAGCACCAGAACATCACTGGATTCGGATGAAAAATGGTAAATTAGTGGATGCAAAAACCTATAGAGGTATGATTGGCTACTTACTTTATTTGATTGCATCTCGACCAGATATCCAGTTTAGTGTTTACCTCTGTGCTAGATTTCAAGATAGTCCTAGAGAATCCCACTTGACTGCCGTCAAACGTATCCTTAGATATCTTGCCGGAACTCAAGATTTGGGATTATGGTATCCGTCATCATGTGATTTATCTCTTATTTCATATTCTGATGCGGACTACGCTAGATGCAAGCTGGATCGTAAGAGTACTAGTGGCTACTGCCAGTATCTGGGTGGGTGTTTAGTTTCTTGGGCCTCCAAGAAACAACACTCGATTGCCCTCTCAATTACAGAAGTAGAATACGTTGCTGCGGGGAGCTGTGGCACTCAAGTGTTGTGGATTAAACACCAACTCCAAGACTTCTTAGTGGATCTTGGTTGTGTCCCGATTCTGTGTGATAACACAAGTGTTATCAACCTTGCAAAAAATTCAGTCTAGCACTCTAGGACCAAGCATATTGAGATTAGGCATCACTTCATTAGAGATGAGGTCTTTAAGAAAAACTTTGAACTACATTTTGTTGATACACTAAATCAAATTACTGACATCTTCACCAAGCCCTTGTATAATGACAGGTTTACAACACTCAGAAGGGAGCTTGGTCTTTGCAGACCTCAGGCTAATAAAAATTGAAATGATGATCTTCTTCAATTTGGTTGTGTTTTTTTTGCTGATGGGTATCCATGCATTGTTTATATATAAATATGTCATTCTGCATGTGGTGTAGCATTGCATGTAGTTGCATAATAAAGTTGAATTCATGTTCACGATGCATTTCATGTGGTGTAGCATCGTTCTTGCATGACCATGGTATATTAAATGATGAAGTGTGGAAAGACAAGTTATGCTTGTCTAGAAGCACTCACTATGCGTGAGGATACACCTCCGCCAAGTACCATGCGCCACTATCGCATGTAGGCCATATAGTAAGGGGGAGCTATTTCTTTGAAGCATTCATGCATATATTTCATCTTCATTCAGTTATCTTTAATAAGTGTACAACCATGGGCCGGGTCATGCATTTCATTTCTGATCATTCCCCTTGATTGCAAACATAACTCCTTGAATGCATTCACTGCACATCCTTAGGGGGAGTCTTGCTGCATCTCTTAATCTCTTGCAAACTGAACTTCAATGGCTTCCAGTCTGAACATGTGATCATGAAACAGATAGACCTATGGCCTAAGAGCTTTCTATTATATGAACTGATGATTGTCCATCCAATGAAAATTGTTTAGATTTAATGATTTCTTTGAAGTTCTGATATATCTTTTTGAAATCATCTATGTTCGGTGGTTTTAATAGACTTTAACTAGAGATTGCATGTTGTGCCTTGAATGACTATCCTGAAATCTGAAAATTCAAACGTCATTGCAACGTTGGTTGAGATGCTAAAGCTTAGTATTGTTGTTAAACACCTTGATGAGCTGGAATTCCTGAAAATCAATTTGACAGAGCAATGATATTGTTGCACGGATAAATATGTCACATCCTCAAAATAAGTGACGAATGATATGTCATGATGTGCCCCTGTTATCTCTGTCTTAATTAAATTGGACTCTAGGTAGAGCAATGTCATAATTGCTGAAAAATATATCTCCTCATCAAAGAAATGAGGTCAGATATGTCATGAGGTGATATTGCTATCTCTGTTCAATCTGAAGCATAACAGTCAGTCTTACCAAATACCTAGGAATACTGGCGTCTAAACAACGTGTATTCTTACGGATGGGAGGCATATACTAGACTCGATTGCTCGTAAAATATGAGTCATGTGACTATAAATGTAAAAGATCATGAAAATAGTGCTGAAATCATATAATTCCATGCTTTAGTCATGCTTGTTTAACCTCAATACTAGTTTGTGCTCCCGATGAAGTTATTGAATATGGATGTATAAGACAACGAAGGGTTAACCACTGCCATGATATGCACTTCTGGTTCATTTCTATTAAAATATGGATGTAGCTACTTTTCGAACTCTATTATTGATATCAGATTTCATTAGCTTTGAACCATGTATCTTGCTCACGGCATGTTTCAGGTCTTCATATAATGGCTTGCTCTAAACTCCTATTCCGCTCTGCTCTCTAACGCATTTGTCACTGTCTCTACCTTATCCCTTCTTTTTGCTGTTGTCAAAGGGGGAGAATACTTTTGTGAGTTGAGTTGCCTTTGTGAGTGAGTTGTAAAAGGGGGAGACAAAGGAGGAGAATTGTCAAAGGGGGAGACAAAGGGGGAGAATAACTTTGAGACAAAGGGGGAGAATAACTTTGTGAGACGAGGGAGAGTAATGTTCATCTTGTTCATCATCCATACTAGGAGATACAAGCATTCACTTGCTCTGATCATGCATACATATCCGCATTCACATGTTCTGCTCATCCATACATATGTTATATGTTATAAACTTTGCCATCTTAGACATTACTGCCAAATAATGACTCACATTGTTGCCATCATCAAAAAGGGGGAGAATGTTGTGCCCCTGTGGTCATTTGAGTCATTTGACATTCATAGTTTTGATAATGGCTAAACACTATAAGTCATTGATGTTTCCCACTCTCATATGACTGAAATACTTGATGTTCTTTCATGATAGATAAGCCAAGGAATGGAGTGGAGATGGCAAAAGTGAAAGCCCAATGATCGCGCCCAAGCAAGGATGAAAATCCCTTCAAGAAGCAAGAAAAAGCAAGAGTCGACACTTCACATAGCCAAGGTCGATGCACAATGAAGAACACAATTGGTTTCAACGTCCAAAGGTCTGAGCATTCGTTAAGGAAAGGTCAAAGACTTAGTAGACATCCTCAAGGTCTAAAGAGTTTGATGCCACGGACTTTAATGGACTACAAACGGGTCAAAGGGGTTGAATGAAGCAAATCTGGGAAAAACCCAGATGTCGGTCGACCGCCGGTCATAGATCGGTCGATCAGAATTTCCAGAACCAAAAAAGTTACAGAAAATCTCAGTAGCGGTCGACCGCCCAGTAAGGACCGGTCAATCGAATTTCCCAACAATGAAAAGCTTCAAACCTGTAAACATTCCGGTCGACCGACCACCTACCTCTGGTCGACCGGCAGCCCCGATGCAGCAATGTTTGACTTTGTTTTCCACCTCGGGGGCAACCCCGTTTCTTAGATTTGTTTAATCCTAAAGTCACCCAATCTACCATGATTTGTGGATCTGGTCTTGGGGGTGTCTATGGACCATTCAAAAGATATGAAACCAACACAAGAGGGTTAGAAACCATAATGCATCAAAGGAGATCAAGAGAGACTAGAGGAGGCTATCCAAGGGAAGAAGAAGAGGGTACTGTAGCCGTGAACAGTACTTCGTGCAGAAGTTATTCATCCATTCCAAGGTGATTCAAGCTCATATCCAAGCTAGCAACCTCCAAGGCAGTGTACGAGCAAGCAAGGTTCTCAAGGGAGATCAAAGCTCCATCCATAGTCCTCTTCATCAACTCAAGAGGATCCAAGGAAGATCATTTCGCAAGGAAGAAGAAACCATTGTTGCTGAACCAAGAGGAGGCTTTGCAAAGAAGAAGAATCCTCTGCTGCTGATCTACATCACATTTCAGACAAGATCTTTTTGATTCTAGCATATCTCCATATCTTGTTTAAGCATTTTCATCTTGTTATCTTTTCATTTTGTTCAAACAATTGAAACTGAGAATCATCCCTACCGCGGTTAGTAGGAAGGTAGTTGGAAGGTGATCCAATCTGCGGTGTTATCGTCCCTACCGGTGGTTAGTAGGAAGGCAATCAGAAGTTCTCCGGTCTACGGTTTGGTGCGCTGCACTAGTGGAGCCTCACCGGGTTTGGTGAGGGGTGGACGTAGGACTGGGGATTCAGTCCGAACCACCTTAAAATCTCATATGTTGTGGTTTGCTTGTGCTATTGCTTTGTGTTAGATGCATGTTTAGATTCAATCGTTATTTTACTTGTTCATCTTGCTAAGCAAATTGTTGTGTCCTTAGTTAAGCTAGTTATATTCCGCTGCTATTATCTTTATTTAGCTTTAAAGAGAGGTGTTCTGCGAAAAGAGGGGCAGATCTATTCACCCCTCCCCTCTAGATCCGCCATCCACTACTCAACAAATAAATCAATAATAAGTTCCACCTCCCGGCATACATCGTCCTGGTAATATACGACTCTGCCCGAACGTGGTCATGCCAGGTCCACCTCGTGGTCCCACGCATTGCAATGCTAAACGTGGTCTCATAATAAAAAGGCAACAACTGATCCACAACCCTATGAGTGATCACGACTACCTAGAGGGCTAGCCCTCAGGTTCTCCACTTATCATAGGGTATGGGATTGTCATTTAGCATAACCGTCATTCGGGAGATCGTCTCGACATTCTATGGATGAGTCTCCTATACCCTTCCCGACACTCTTCGGGATAGGGGAGGTGCTACCGAAATCTTCCTTGAATATATCAAATGAACACATGAATAAATGGTTAAATAAAGTAATGAAAATATATTTTCAATCAACCCGCACTAAGTTTAAGCCGACTTCTACCCATGGTTCAACTAATCCAAACTCCTGCACATGATTTCTAATAAAGAAATAAGCTCCTATATGCCCATTTGTCTGTATTCAACCATATAAATATACATATATGAATGCTTGCATTTCTTGATTCTTCGGTATATAAAATGGTGATTTGTAGAAGGTCAGATTAAGTCCGGCTAGAAGCTATTAATAAGCGTGAGGTGATCTTTGGATCTAAGTTCTCCGCCTCGTACCGGGAATCAGTCCACCTAAATAAACATCATCTCACTACTTGCATGATGTTGCATCCCCTAGTTGATGTTTGGTGTTTGGTTTTAATGATAACAAAATGATTGTGCTTGTGTGTGTTTCATTGAGCAACATGTACGCATTTTGGTTGATGAGTTAAAAGATGACTTAATGCTCTCACTTGCAAGTCATCTGAATGACTGTTGTTTAAGGAACTCATGCTATGTTTATCTTGGCTTGCTGGATCAAAATCCATGATTCATGTTTGGAACTCAAAGGAGTCCATCAATGAAGTTCATCTTCAAAAAGGGAGTTAACTCTCTCATTGTATTGCGTTGACTCTTTTTATGTTTCATGCATTTCATCAAAGGGTTTTTCAAAATCTTGGTTGGGTATTTTCATGTATTCTTCCTCATGAGATTTTTGGGCTTGAAATATCCTCAACCTATTAACTTAAAAGATTATGAATGTGATTTAAATGATGCTCTCTCATTATATGGATTCTTGGTCATGTTGTTTTGGCAAAACAAGGAAATGTGCTCAGTGTGTACTTGAAAGTTGATTAAGATAACTCATGTGAATTTTGGTGAAATTGGAGTTTATAATACTCACATGTTTTTCTCATATGCATGTCTATATGATCATATCTTTTGTTGAGGATTTGATGGTTTGAGAATGTGTTTCATGCATTTTTAATATGTTAGGTTGCATGGCTTGCTAGCCTAATAGATTTGCTTAGATGCATGGTTCTTCACTCCAATCCTTAGTTGGGTGAATTTGTGTAATATGCATCTTCATATTTCTGAAGAAGGGTCATTTGGTGTATGAAGGTTTCATGGTTATTTTGCAAAGCTTTGAATGTCTTCCATGTATACTCTTTATGGAGCTTGGTTACATGATGCACTCATATTGGACAATTGCATTACTATATGAACTTGATTTCTTGATGTGGATGACCATATTTTCAAAAGTGTTTTTATGCATCTTGAACATGGATTTTAATGTATGTGCTTTCTGCACTTTCTTTATGGTTACAAGTTGCTCATACCTTGTTCACATGCATAGAAATATCCCTCGATCTTTAGCTTAGAACATTTGTGGTTCAAAGTGTTCGTATGCACCTTGAACATGGGTTTCATGTATATACTTCATGCATTTATCATTTAGATTATTGAGATAAAGTTCTAATCATTTTTCTTATGGTTTTGCAGGTTAAGATCCTTAATATAAACCCTCCAAGATCAAAAGAGTTTGATGTCACAGAGTTTGGAAGGGTTGCAATGGAGTTTGGGACTAAAATCTGAAAGTCAGGAATTTACTGTAGCTTTAGGTCGACCGACCCTATAGCTTAGGTCGATCGAACTTGGCAGAGTTAGTTG
Organism: Amorphophallus konjac; assembly: GCA_022559845.1. Classification (NCBI taxonomy): domain Eukaryota; kingdom Viridiplantae; phylum Streptophyta; class Magnoliopsida; order Alismatales; family Araceae; genus Amorphophallus; species Amorphophallus konjac. The sequence goes on along the minus strand of CM040126.1, from coordinate 120,080,309 downwards.
CCTGTAACACATTCTGATGCTGTTAATTCCGGTCGATCGACCAAATGTTTAGGTTGACCGAACACGGCATAAACCTTAAAATGAGGATCTGAAACCTATCTAAACCCAATCCATTTGTGCTTAACTCTTACCCCTTTGCCCTTGGGTTGGTGGGAGACCTATTGGGGGTCCTTTTGGAGGTTTCTAGAAGGGTTATAATGGTCTTTTGCCTTCTCCCATATATGCATATGTGTAACCTACGAATTTGTGTGGAGAACCCTAATGTGTTCTTTGTTTCTATCTTATAGGTGAAGAAAAGGGAGAAAGGAAGAAGAGATCAAGCCAAGGGGATTTGATCTACATCCAGGAGGTTTTGAAGATCTTGCATGAAGAGAAAGTGAAGCGGAATGATAAGAGGATCGTGTTGATGCTTGAATCGCCGTCATCCGACATCCTTCCAACCGTTGCTTGAAAGAACATCATCATCCGGGCTTTGGAAACCAAGGGGGATCTTTTCTATATCCATTCTATGTTGTTCTCGATGTGTTTCATGATCTATGTTTAGGAATATTTGTGTTAACTTTCTGAACTAGAAATATTGTGTGTGTGTGACCGTTTGTATACGGTCGTGTGTCTCTGGTGCTGTATTTGTTGCAGCATGTGTGTATGTTTGTGATTCGGTTATCGGATCGTGTTGGAGACTGCGTCTCCGTGTGTGTTTGGGGTTGTACCCCGTGTTTGCAGGGTTTACTCTGTGTGTGTGTGTTGGGGCACGTCCCCGTATGTGTGCATGCATCGTTCTGCGTGTTATTGGAGCGTTGCCTCCGTGTTGGGGATTTATCCCCGAGTGGAGTCTTACCGGTTTGGTAAGGGGTGGACGTAGGGAGCCCGTCGTGGTCCTAAACCACCTTAAAAATCCTTGTGTCTTGTGGTGTGCATTGTGGTTTGCTTTATTGTGATTAATTGTTAATTCAATACACGTGTGATTGGTGAGCATGAGTGAAGTCCAATTGCACGAGCGATTCTCAATTGCCTAGATTTCATTATGTGATGTGTTTAATTGCTTAATCTTTTGCATGATCGAGTGAGCTCGGCGAGATTGAGAGATATTGGTTTACTCTGTTTTGTTCAATCTTTTCAATCTCATCAAAGTTGTTATTTCTGCTTAGTTAATTTTTAAATTTACCATTTTTAGTGGGGGACAATTCAACCCCCCCTTCTTGTCCGCTCGCCAACCCAGGACCAACAATTGGTATCAGAGCCACGACTCTATTTTCTTGGGTCTAACAATCTTTAGAGTGATCCCTCGGCGAGTTTCATTGAACATCATGTCTATATGTTGCTTGTCTTCTCTTCTTCCTCGTTTTGATGGTCACAATTTAATTTCTTGGAGAAATAACATGTGTGCTTATCTTAGAGTTTATGAACCTGAAATGTGGAAAGTGATATGTAATAGTCCACATAAACTCTCTGCAAATGAAACCAAGTGGAATGAAAAATACATCAAGAAAAATGCTAGAAATGTTACTGCATTAAATATTTTGAAGAATAGCATAGAATATGATGTGATTTCACGATTTCCAATATGCAGATCAGCAGGGGAGCTTTGGGATGAGCTGACGTGCAAGTATGAAGAAGATGCAAAGAATACATGCATGATGGCTCATGGAGAAAGTGAAGGTGAGGTAAGTTCTGACTCCGAAGAACCTTCAATTGAAGCGTGACAATTAACATATGCCGATTTGCATGACAGATGAAAAAAATATAAATCTGAAATCAAGAGATTGAAAAAGAAAAATGATGAGAATGTGCATGCTAATTCTTCATGTAAAAATTATAAAATTTTAGAGTTAAAAATTAAACATCTAGAAGATCAAAATGAATCTCTTGAATCCAGAGTTGAATTACTTTCAGAAGAAATGTCTTGTATGAATGAAGACCTTGAATTGGCAAGAAATTCTAATATCTCCCTTGCATCTGAAAATGATTGTCATGATTTGCATGAGCAAAATGAAACTTTGTCGTTTAAAATCTCCTTCCTTGAGAAAAAATGAAGAATGCCTTAAAAGTAAGTTAGCTTCTCTTTCTGATGATGAGAAAATGTTTGAGAAATTACTTAATTCTGAGATTGATAGCAAGAGCATTATGACTAAAAATAAAGATCTGAAAAAGAAAAATTGTGCTATGTTAATCCAGAATTCTTTACTTGAAGGTAGATTAAATTTTTTTGAAAAACTTGAAAAAGAAGTTTCATTGTTGAAATCTGAGAATGAACAGCTGCTTGCTAAGATCTCAAAGTTTGTTGAAACTAAGAAAGTCCTTGAAAACGTAACTGAAAAATTACATGCTATAAACGATGAAAACAAGGAAATCATGTAAGAAAATGAGAAACTCACATCAAAGAACTATTTGTATGGTGACAAAATTCTTACATGTGAAGAAGAAATCACAAGTGCTGAAATGCATATCTCTGCTCTAGAAGAAGAGGTACAAAGGTTGAAAGATGATTTGTCTAGGTTTGTCAAAGGAAAGGAAAACTTAGACAAGGTACTTGGTGTTAAAGTGAATTTTTAAAAGGAAGGTCTTGGATACACCCCGGTTAATAAAAAGTCATTTGAACATAAAACAAAAATCTCTTTGGTTCATGCTTCAGACATACCCTCACTTCCAAAGCACCTCCTCCCATTGCACAAATGAAGAGTTCTGAAAATATGTTTGAGAAAAAGAAAAATGTCAATATAATGCTCACAATGCAAAATAGATTTCAAAAAGTTCAAGGTGGGCAGAAAATGAAATTGAATGTTGAATGCTTTTATTGTCACAAATATGGCCATGAAATGGATGATTGTATTGTCATTAAGATGGATAATGAAAAAGCATGCAAAGATAAATCCTTTTTTAAAAGACAAAGAAATGTTTCATTCTTCTATTGTCACAAACTTGGCCATGTGATGGATAATTACTTTGTGAAACAAAATGATGAATTTTGAGCCATGAATGCTAAGTTTGATATTCAAAGAAAATTTAAAAATGAACATATTTCTAATGCTCAAAGGTTTTCATCCTATAAAAGAAACTTATTTACAAACACTCGTGCAAATAATGGGAAGTCATTCCGTAGACCCACATCTTCTTGTTATTTTCATTATGGGAAGTACGGGCATGTTATGAAAGAGTGTTGGTTCTTGAAAATATAAAATTTCTATGCTTCTGGAATGAATGCTAGGTTTAATTTTGTTAAATCTAGATCTTTTGAAAATAGAAAATGGAATAGCTTTGAAAATTCTTTTGCTCCTAAAAGGAAGTCTTTTGGTAAAACTGCTTCTCCTCAATGCCTTTATTGTGAAAACCGTAGACATGTTATTGAGGATTGCAAGATCATGAAGAATGATGATATGATGGCTGTGAGAATGTCGAAGAAAGATTTTGGTAGAAATGTTTCTAATCTCGAGGGACCCAAAAAGGCTTGGGTGCCAAAATCTGTCAACTGAGTTGGTTTTGATGGAGGTGTGCCTTGAGGTAAATAAAAAATGAAAGGGGTTCTAACAAAATGGAACAAGGCACACTTGAATGGTAAAACCCCAACTTTGATTCCTCTTTGTCAAAAGTGGTATTCTTGATATTTTCCTTCTGCTCTTTGTACAAGCCATTCATGCTCTCATTGAATGAATATTTGATATATCAAATGTGATATGTGAAATGACAGATTAAGTCTGTTAGGAAGCTATCACTATACGTGAGGTGATCCTCGCATCAAAGTTCTCCGCCTTGTACCAAAATTCAGAAATTGAAGTGTTTGGCTTATGAGGAATTATGTGTTTTGAATGACATCATTTTGCCCTTCACTTGTATTACCTTCAAATTGAATCTGAAAATTTCTCTTGCATCAAGAAGGCAATTTTTTTGAAATGTAAAATTGTTTGAATGACTTGTGAGGTTGGTTTGAAATGGTGATAAGTTGTTTGACAAGTACACAAATTTTCATCTTGATTAGAAATGTTCAAACACTTATCTTGCTTGATTCTCAAACTCTGGTTGACAGATTGTTGGAAACTTGATCATGCGCATCTATACTACATTTTGCATGCTCAAACACATAAGTCATATCATGTGCAAACTGAAACTCATATCTCATGCATTTATTGGTTTCATCTTTTCGTGAATGTTCTAGAATACAAAAAAAACTAAAAATCTGCATAAAAAGATTGCATTGGCATTTTTGCATATCATTCACAGATCCTTGCATATCATTCATAGACTCCGCATGCATTGTGAATTCGAGTCTCATGCATATTTTGATTCATGAATACTTGCATGAAAATTTCCAAAATCCCTACTGTTGACATGTTTTTCTCCCCCTCTTTCTTTCTCTTTTTCTTCCTTTTCTTGGAATCAAAATATAAAGACAAGCAAAGTGAAGGGAAGAAAGATGGAGAGGGGTGTGTGATCGTGATCGCCACCGAGACACGAGTACCGGAGAGTACTACGTGCCTTGGAAAGGGAGAAAGCACTCGCCCACAAAATGCAGCGCTGCGGTGGTAAACGGTCTAGGATGAATCGCACAAGGAATGGCACAACTGCTCGATTGACCGCTCACAGCGTTGAAGAAGGACGCGGGATGAAGATGGGTCTGGCGACAGAACGGTTCGCAGACGACCGCAAGAAGGCGTTGCACGGTCAGATCTAGGTCGTGTACTCTTCTAAGCGGACGAAGGAAGACCGTGTGATTCTGCCAAACTCCGAGATGTTGGACTTGATCCTTCACCCCTTCCGACCGGCCAGAGGGGATGGGCCTCGTGCTGTGCTGATGCTGACCTGCAAAACAACGTGGAGAACACGAAAATGCAACCCAAATTAGCCCTAGGAAGTGTAGTAACTATAGAAAAGAATGAACAATAAACGTAATAACATGGGATGGGCGATACCCGGGGAGGTTTTCAAACCCCTATAGGGCGTGAAAAACAATAGGAAGTGTGTAAAATGATGTGAACAAGTGAAAAATGTGGGGAGAAGATGATGAAAAGAAGCATGCAATGGGTGAACTAAAGACTAAACACCAAGACTAAGACTCAAAACAATGGACTACTCCCTGAACAGGAGGCTTAGAAGGATGTAGAAAGTCTCCTTCCCTGGCTATAGTTCGCTCAGGATTTGATGATTACAAAATGACTTTGTTGCTTGGCCTTGTGCTTGAATGATACTTCATGTTCTCATGTGCTTGAATCATACTTGTTCTCTTGCTATGGAGTCATGTTCATGCTCATTTGAATGCTATCATGCTCACTTATTTGTAATAGCTTAACTCTCACTTGAATGAGAGTTATGCTCATTTGAATGCAAGTATGCTAATCTTCTTGCATTGCAGGATCGAGTCATGATGGACATCAAATGGAACTCAAGAGAATGCTTAAATAAGTCATCTTGTTGTCCATCATTCAGAACATGTGTTAATTCTATCTCCATTCTTCAAAGAACCATTGGTAAGGCTTTGCAATTCACATATCTTTAGTTAAGTGAACTTTGGGTAAGAGAGCTGTAGTGTGTTGACCCAGAATACTTGTGCATAGATATACATGTGATTTCATGTACCTTTTTCATGGGTCATTATGGTTTGAAGATGTATGCTTCATGCATTTTCTATATGAGGTTTTGAGGGTCATACATGTTATTCAAATGCATGGGTTATGATGTTGATTTTTGGTTGAGACGCCTTGGACTTTCATGCATATTCTTCTAAGTTGTCAAAGACATGAATGTGGTTCATGCACTTTCTACTTGAAGCTTTTAAGCTTGTGATGTGCTTAAAATATTCATACAAGACTTCTGAGAGTTGGTTCTATATTGCTCATGCATTGTATGAATGCTTGGTCCTGTGAGCTATGCACTAAAAGCTTGATTTATTAACTTGATGTGTAAAAGAATTGCATGAAGTTGGCTCTTATGAAGATGGCTTCAATTAGGTCTCAATTAATGAGATTGTGTTCATTGAACACACCTTTCTATTTGAATGACTGTGTCATATCATTCATGAGGTTATTGTGATTTCAATGTATGGATGATTAAAAAGATCCCTTGTTTATATCAATGCTCCTCGTGATATCAATGCTTCATGAATGTTAGTTTTTGTCAGCAAGAATGCCATTTGAATGAATGTGTGTTTGAATGGTTAGCATGTTATAAACTTTCATGAGGCATGAATATTTACAATTTGAATGTTGAAAGAAAGCCTTGCAATTGAATGATAATGTAATTGTAGAAACATCTTTACAAATATGCATAGCTACATATGTGTATGAGATCATGGTGATGCAAAATGAAAATGCATATTTGCATATGTGTGTGTTTAGGTGTTCGCACTTTGTCAAATTGAGTTTCATGATATGTAAGCGTATATTGGCAATGTTATTTGAATGATTGAGCTCCCATATCATTACATATGTCTTGGATGCAATGGAAGATTCAAAGTTCCCCAAATGCCATAGCTCGTGACTTATGTCTTTGTGGAAACTTTTATTTATACAATGAGCATTTGGATGGTTGACAAGTTATGGAGGTTCTTTTGGAAGAATCTAGTTTATGAGCTCTTAACTTTCACACCTGTGGTAACTTGATACTCTTGTGTTTTTGCAAGTCCAAGGATAGTTTTTATACCCTCCCATATCAAGTGGATCATGGTAATACACTAACCACCTTGTGTGCTTGAAATGGAGGTAGTTGAGGTTGAGCTTTCATACCTTTATATTTGGACAATTGAGAGATTTAATTTCATTACAACAAATACTTATCATATGGTGGAATGTGTTTTTGTTGGTTGTAAATGGAAAGCCAAACACATGCTTGAATGTGTTGTATGATGCATTTTTATGTGAACAAGTTGAAATTGTTGATGCTTGATTCATGAACTTTGATTATGATATAACCTCTTGTTTTATCATGTGTTTCAGGGTTAATATTCATGGTTGATCATCATGGGTTTATGGTAATATTTATTTATTTATTTACCCATGAAATCTTGGTGGTTTAGCGCTGTTTTCCAACCCCTACTAGCAGGGGTCGACCCATAGGGTCGACCCTTAGGGGAACTGGGCTGGACAGAAGCTGCAATATGCAGCCTGTCTGCAAGGGTCGACCCCTGATTGCCAGATAGTAGAATTGCTGCTGGCCGCCCTCTAGTTGCCCAGGGGTCGACCCATGGGGTCGACCCATTCCGGCACGGGATTCTCGGGAGCATTCGAAACCCAATGAAAACCTTTCTAAACTTTACCAAACTACCCCCCAATGATTTCTAATGTTATTAGGGTGTTTCTAACATGTTTTAGGAGGGTTATATGAGTCTTTTATCCAGTTCTCTATATATATGAATGTGAACTCCGATTTTGGAAGAGAAGAACCCTAATGTGCTATCTTTCTATCTTGTAGGGCAAGGAAAGGCGGAAAAGGAAGATGAGCTCTTGCAAGGTGATTTTCATCTACTTTTCATGGAGATTTGGAGCTCGTGATAGAAGATAAAAAGAAGTGTATCGAAGAGAGGAACGATAGGGCGCTGAAATCGCGGCCATCCCACAACGAGCGAAGAAGAGCCAGAGTCTTTCTTGAAGGGGGAGATTCATACATGCTTTATCTTCTTTGATTCAGTCTCTAGGGTTTGTTTAGGGCTCAATGCATATATTTGTCTTCGCTTCTTAAATTTTTGAAAGGATATATTATGTGGGGGTTCGGAGAAAGGGTTCTCCGAGTGTTTATGTTGACGCGTGTGCGTCGTTTTGTGCGGAGCATATCCGCGTGTGTGCTTGGACATATATTGGGGTGTGTTCCCCGTGTGTGGTTGGGAGTTTACTCCCGTGTGATTGTATAGGCTTCACCCTACGTGTGTGTGTTGGAGCTTGGCTCCGTGTGTGTGGGGGGATTTATCCCCGGGCTATTTTATACATCAGTGAAGCCTCACCGGTTTGGTGAGGGGTGGACGTAGGGAGCCCATCGTGGTCCTGAACCACCTTAAAAATCCTCGTGCATTGTGGCTTGCATTGTGGTTTGTGTTGTGGTGGTTTACTTTATTGTTCATATCTAATTATCCATTCGAGTGAGTACGGTGAGATTGAGAGAATCAAGTCTATTCCAATTAGTTTAAATTCCTCACTCTTGCTAATCTTGTTAATTCCGCTGCGAGCTAGTTTAAAGTTTTAATTAGACATACTTTTTAGTAGAGGGTTCTATTCACCCCTCCTCTAGAACCGTGTTCCTGCACTACGGGACCCAATAATTAGTATCAGAGAGAGACTCTGTTGTCCCTAGATCTAGCGATCTACAGAGTGATCCCAGTGCATTCTACAATCATGAATTTTTTTATTGAGCATGTATCAATGAATTGCTTGCCTATTTTTAATTGTTTTGATTTTACTTCATGGTTAGGTAAAATGTGTGGAATGATTAATTCTATTAATCATAATCTTTGGAAGTTGATTTATGATGGTCCTCACATATTATCTTTAGATGAGACCAAGTGGTCTAATCATGACAAATTGAAGAACCATGAAAATCTCACTGTCTTGAGTTTTGTTAAAAGCTTCCGTGAGTACTAACAAGTATCCTTTTGTATCTTCTTGTAGGTCGGCAAAGGAGATTATGGATGAGTTGATCAAAGCTCAAGAGAAGGAAAGACAAAAATGTCTCATGGCCGATTTTGTTGATGAACAAAGTGAGGAAAATACAGAAGAGGTAAATTCTGATTCTGAAGATTTTACTCTTGATGAACTTATTGATGCTTATGATGAATTGGAAAAGCAATATAAGAAAATCAAGTCAGAAAATAGAAAATTGAAAAAGAAACTTAACGAGAATGTGCATGATAATCCTTCATGTGAAAACTGTAAAACATTGGAGTCAAAGATTGAGAACCTAGAATATGAAAATGAACTTTTAGAATCTAAAGTAGAATTATTTTCAGATGAGATGTCTTGCATGAATGAAGAGCTAGAGATGTTTAGAAAATCTAATATTGCTCTTGAAAATGAGAATGTTTGCCATGAATTGAGTGATCAAAATAAACTCTTGTTATCTAAGATTTCATTGCTTGAAGAAACTGAAAAATATCTTAGAAACAAGTTGGATTCCTTATTTGACGATGATAAAATGCTTGAAAAACTTCTTGATTCTGAAATTGATAGCAAGAGCATCATGTTTGAAAATGAGGAACTTAAAAAGAAAAATGGTGCCATGTTAATCGAGAATGCTTTGCTTGAAGGTAGATTGAACAGTTTTGATAAAAGTGAAAAAGAAAATGCGTTGTTGAAATCTGAAAATGAAAAGTTGAAACAATTAAACAACGCCGTGTCTGAAAGACTGCTAGTTCTTGAAAAAGGAAAATCTGTTAATGTCAAATTACATGAAGATGAATGTGAAAAAGTGCATGTGCTAGAACAAGAGATTGAGAGCTATAAAACTACAAATAGAGTATTGAATGAGAGCATTGTTTGCAGTGAACATGAGATAGCTAGCTATGAATTGTACATTGTATCCCTTGAATCTGAAATTGTAGACTTAAATGCATCATTGTCTAAATTTTTCAAAGGGAAGGAGAACTTAGATAAAATGCTAGGTGTTAAGGTCAACTTTCAAAAAGAGGGTCTTGGATATTCTCCAATCAACAAAAAGTTTTTTGAATCAAAACTAAAAATCTCTTTTGTTCATACTTCTGATATCCCTAGCACTTCAAAAGCTCCTCCTCCTATTACACAAACAAAATTTTTTGAAAAACATTTTGAGAAAAAGAAAAATGTTTACACAAAACCCACCATGGAAAAAGGATTTCAAAAAGTTCAAGGTGGACGGAAAATGAAATCAAATGTTGAATGTTTCTATTGCGGATTGAATGGACATGTGATAGATGATTGTGTTGTCATGAAAGAGGATGACAAACATGCATGCCAAGATAAATATGTTTTCAAATCAAAAGGAAATGTTTCTTGCTTTCATTGTGGTAAGTTAGGCCACAGGATGAAAAATTATTTTTCAAAGCAGAAAAGTGAACAAAATACTTTTAATAGAAAAAGAAATGTTTCTTGTTTCTATTGTCATAAACTTGGACATGTCATGGATAATTACTTCGTGAAATAAAATGATGATTATTGTGCCATGAATGCTAAGTTTGATCTTCAAAGAAAATTCAATGACAAACATGTCTTTCGTCCTCAAATGTTTTCAACTAACAAAGAAAAGTTCTTTGGAAATTTTTTTGCTCATAATGATAAATCATTTGTTAAAATTACTTCTCCTTGTTGCTATCATTGTGGGAAGTATGGACATGTTATGAAAGAATGAAGGTTTTTGAAAATAAATAATTTTCATGCTTCTAGAATGAATGCTAGGTTTAATTTTGTTAGACCTAGATCTTTTAGAAATAGGAGATGGAAAACTTTTGAAAATGCCTTTGCTCTTAAAAGAAAATCCTTTGCTAGAAATGCCATCCCTCAATGTTTTTATTGTGGAAACCATGGACATGTCATTGATGATTGCATGATCAAGAAGGATGATGATATAGTGGCAATGAAAAAGTCAAAGAAAATATTTGGAAGATATGCTACTAACATCCAAGGACCCAAGAAGGCTTGGGTGCCAAGATTCGACAAATGAGTCTGTTGTTATGAAGGTGTGTCTTGAGGTAAATAAAAAATAAAAGGGGTTCCAATAAAATAGAGCAAGGCACACTCATAAGGTAAAACCCCAACTTTGTCTTTTCATTGTTAAACTTGATGATTTTGATGTTTGGTATGTTATTCTGTTATGGTTTTCATATGATGTTTGAATTACATTTCCTCACAAGTCATACAAGTCTTTAATTGGATGAATATTTGATATATCAAATGGTGATATGTGAAACGATAGATCAAGTCTGTCAGAAAGCTATCACTATGTGTGAGGTGATCTTAGGATCAATATTCTCTACCTTGTACCAAAATTCAGAAATTGAATTGTTTGACTTATGAGGAACCATGTGTTTTGAATGAAATTAATTTACCTTGATTTGCAATGATGTTAATTTACAATTGTTTTCAATTGAAAATATTTCTTGTTTCAAGAAGGTAAAATTTCTGAACTATGGACTTGTTTGATCAAATACAACAATTGATATTGAATGTTGACAATGGCTCAGTTTAAGGCTCATTGACCTTGTGTGATTGCTTTGCAAAATTGATAAGTTGTTTGACATGTTTAAAAAATCTCCTCTTGTTAAAAGATGTTCAAACACTTGTCTTGCTCATTGCCAAATTATGTGTGAAATCTGTAGGACACTTGATTATGTGCATCAAAATACATCTTGCATATTCACACCTATAGGGCTTAACATATTCAAACTAAAGCTTATGTCTCATGCAATGTTGTTTCTAAATGATCATTGCTGAACTTTTGAGTTCTAAGGAAAACAGCCTTCCATGATGATATCTGAAATAAAATGTTCATGGTTCAGTGCAATTTTCATTGAAAATCCATCTCATGCATTTAGTAATTTCATGCTTACTTGAATATTCAAGAATGCACAAAAACTGAAAACTTGTATAAAAAGAATGCATTGACATCTTTGCATATCATTCACATACTATGCATACAAAATGACAAAAAGATGCATATTGCATATTCATGCATATAGAGCATATGTATATATTTTATGATAATCGCATATCTTGACTCATGAATGCTTGCATGAATGTTTCATGAATCCTTGCATACTTGTAAGTATTTACACTATGAAACCATTTCTTGATCTTTCTAAGGCCTTACCTCCTTGCTAAAGTGCAATACAGTGACTTTATTCATATGTAATACATGTCATATATTAAGGGGGAGGATTTGACTCCGACCGTGCATACATTTAGGGGGAGTCATAGCCGTGTCTTGTCGAATTCATTTTATACATGCAAAATAAAAATCTACCCCCACACTCTTGCACACAATGAATTTAATGACTTTACTTGATAAGGATTTAAGAAATTCATTCCAACACTTTAAAGGGAACTTGAATCTCTACATGGACATTAAAGAGTAATCATGAGGAAAAAGCTGCCTACCCTACAAAATTAATAAGTGGTATGTGGAATCGAGTAGCCGAGAATCTCCACTGAAACAAATGAGGAAACTCGCGTCGAAAGGTAAAACAAAAATCCACATGTGTGACGAATCCAAGTAGTCGGGAATCCCCATTGAGACATGTGAGGAAACTCGCGCCGAACGGTGAAGTCCCTTAAAAGAAATAAAATCGGGGTTGTGCGAAACTGCCGAAAGTCGAGAATCTAAAGTGAAAGTGTAGAGAGGAGATTACCTTCTAGTGTTCTTTAGAAATTCTGAAAATTCATATATTTTGTAGCTCATTATTCATTACATCACTTTTCACATGGGCATTTTTGTGATGTATGTATTCTATGAACTTTGTTTCGATTCATGGTTTATGTAGTACTTCTAGTTGTGTATGCATAAATCTCTTAGTTATGTCTCATGTCTTACATCTTGAATTTGAATCACATGCTCCTTTGTTAACCCGTGTCTCATTTAGGAGGAGTTACTATGTGTAAAATTTGTGTGCATGACGGTTATGCTTGTGTGCTTGCATGTTCATGCATTCTCCTTTGGTCTAATTCTGAGCATAACTCTTGCATTTGAAGGATAGAAGGCATCATGTGCATAGTTGCATATCTTGCATATTCAGCATTCACATTGTCCACATTAATTGCATTTGTAAGATGAAGCTCATCGTGTGCATATATACATATTTGGCATTTTTAACGTGCATATAGTTCATGCATGATATCATCTTGAACAATTCATACTTTTCAACAATTGGTATAGTTCATCTTGAAATGAATCATTTTGAACATATCATATTTTGCTTGACCGTTCTCATTTTGCCATAAGGGGAGAAAGCTTGCTGGTTTTGGTTTTGATGCTATCCTCAACTCCTCATGTTGATCCCCATTTTTGATTATGTCAAAGGGGGAGAGAGCATTAATGCATAACATTTTATCATCATCAAAATGGGGGAGATTGTTGTGTAAGTGATTTTGATGATTACAAAATGACTTTGTTGCTTGGCCTTGCTTGGCCTTGTGCTTGAATGATACTTCATGTTCTCATGTGCTTGAATCATACTTGTTCTCTTGCTATGGAGTCATGTTCATGCTCATTTGAATGCTATCATGCTCACTTATTTGTAATAGCTTAACTCTCACTTGAATGAGAGTTATGCTCATTTGAATGCAAGTATGCTAATCTTCTTGCATTGCAGGATCGAGTCATGATGGACATCAAATGGAACTCAAGAGAATGTTTAAATATGTCATATTGTTGTCCACCATTCAGAACATGTGTTAATTCTATCTCCATTCTTCAAAGAACCATTGGTAAGGCTTTGTAATTCACATATCTTTAGTTAAGTGAACTTTGGGTAAGAGAGCTATAGTGTGTTGACCTAGAATACTTGTGTATAGATATACATGTGGTTTCATGTACCTTTTTCATGGGTCATTATGGTTTGAAGATGTATGCTTCATGCATTTTCTATATGAGGTTTTGAGGGTCATACATGTTATTCAAATGCATGGGTTATGATGTTGATTTTTGGTTGAGACGCCTTGAGCTTTCATGCATATTCTTCTAAGTTGCCAAAGACATGAATGTGGTTCACGCACTTTCTACTTGAAGCTTTTAAGCTTGTGATGTGCTTGAAATATTCATACAAGACTTCTGAGAGTTGGTTCTATATTACTCATGCATTGTATGAATGCTTGGTCTTGTGAGCTATGCACTAAAAGCTTGATTTATTAACTTGATGTGTGAAAGAATAGCATGAAGTTGGCTCTTATGAAGATGGCTTCAATTAGGTCTCAATCAATGAGATTGTGTTCATTGAATACACCTTTATATTTGAATGACAGTGTCATATCATTCATGAGATTATTGTGATTTCAATGTATGGATGATTAAAAAGATCCCTTGTTTATATCAATGCTCCTCGTGATATCAATGCTTCATGAATGTTAGTTTTTGTCAACAAGAATGTAATTTGAATGAATGTGTGTTTGAATGGTTAGCATGTTATAAACTTTCATGAGGCATGAATGTTTGTAATTTGAATGTTGAAAGAAAGCCTTGCAATTGAATGATAATGTAATTGCAGAAACATCTTTACAAATATGCATAGATACATATGTGTATGAGATCATGGTGATGCATAATGAAAATGCATATTTGCATATGTTTGCATATGTGTGTGTTTAGGTGTTCGCACTTTGTCAAATTGAGTTTCATGATATGTAAGCGTATCTTGACAATGTTATTTGAATGATTGAGCTCCCATATCATTACATATGCCTTGGATGCAATGGAAGATTCAAAGTTCCCCAAATGCCATAGCTCGTGACTTATGTCTTTATGGAAACATTTATTTATGCAATGAGCATTTGGATGGTTGACAAGTTATGGAGGTTCTTTTGAAAGAATCTAGTTTATGAGCTCTTAACTTTCACACCTATGGTAACTTGATAATCTTGTGTTTTTGCAGGTCCAAGGATGGTTTTTATACCCTCCCATATCAAGTGGATCATGGTAATACACTAACCACCTTGTGTGCTTGAAATGGAGGTAGTTGAGGTTGAGCTTTCATACCTTTGTCATTGGACAATTGAGATATTCAATTTCATTACAAAAAATAGTTGTCATATGGTGGAATGTGTTTTTGTTGGTTGTAAATGGAAAGCCAAACACATGTTTGAATGGGTTGTATGATGCATTTTTATGTGAACAAGTTGAAATTGTTGATGCTTGATTCATGAACTTTGATTATGATATAACCTCTTGTTTTATCATGTGTTTCAGGGTTAATATTCATGATTGATCATCATCGGTTTATGGTAATATTTATTCATTTATTTACCCATGAAATCTTGGTGGTTTAGCGGTGTTTTCTAACCCCTTCTAGCAGGGGTCGACCATTAGGGGAACTGGGCTAGACAGAAGCTGCAATATGCAGCCTGTCTGCAGGGGTCGACCCCTGGGGTCAACCCACTACCATGGGTCGACCCATGGGGTCGACCCCTGACTGCCAGACAGCAGAATTACTGCTGGCTGCCCTCTGGTTGCCCAGGGGTCGACCCATGGGGTCGACCCATTCTGGCACGGGATTCTCGGGAGCATCTGAAACCCAATGAAAACCTTTCTAAACTTTAACAAACTACCCCCAATGGTTTCTAATGTTATTAGGGTGTTTCTAACATGTTTTAGGAGGGTTATATGAGTCTTTTATCCAATTCTCTTTATATATGAATGTGAACTCTGATTTTGGAAGAGAAGAACCCTAATGTGCTATCTTTCTATCTTGTAGGGCAAGGAAAGGCGGAAAAGGAAGATGAGCTCTTGCAAGGTGATTTTCATCTACTTTCATGGAGATTTGGAGCTCGTGATAGAAGATAAAAAGAAGTGTATCGAAGAGAGGAACGATAGGGCGCTGAAATCGCGGCCATCCGACAACGAGCGAAGAAGAGCCAGAGTCTTTCTTGAAGGGGGAGATTCATACATGCTTTATCTTATTTGATTCAGTCTCTAGAGTTTGTTTAGGGCTCAATACATCTATTTGTCTTCGCTTCTTAAATTTTGAAAGGATATATTGTGTGGGGGTTCGGAGAAAGGGTTCTCTGAGTGTTTATGTTGACGCGTGTGCGTCGTTTTGTGCGGAGCATATCCGCGTGTGTGCTTGGACATATCTTGGGGTGTGTTCCCTGTGTGTGGTTGGGAGTTTACTTCCGTGTGATTGTGTAGGCTTCACCCTACATGTGTGTGTTGGAGCTTGGCTCCGTGTGTGTGAGGGGATTTATCCCCGAGCTGTTTTATACAGCGGTGAAGCCTCACAGGTTTGGTGAGGGGTGGACGTAGGGAGCCCATCGTGGTCCCGAACCACCTTAAAAATCTTCGTGCATTATGGTTTGTGTTGTGGTGGTTTGCTTTATTGTTCATATCTAATTATCCATTCGAGTGAGTACGGTGAGATTGAGAGAATCAAGTATATTCCTATTAGTTTAAATTCCTCACTCTTGCTAATCTTGTTAATTCCGCTGCGAGCTAGTTTAAAGTTTTAATTGGAAATAATTTTTAGTAGAGGGTTCTATTCACCCCCCCTCTAGAACCGTGTTCTTGCACTACGGGACCCAACAAAAGCCTCCTTCGCTGGCTACAATTCGCTCAGGATTTTGACAGGGCTTCGCCGTCGACGTTGGATCTCCCCCCCTTTTCAAGCTTAGACTAAGAGTTCTATTTATAGAGCCCTAAAAGTCCAACCTCGCAATTAAATTTTCCAATGGATATTAATATGAGATTTCAAAACAAAATTCGTAGATAATACCTTTATCTCCCACCCAAATCAAATGGCACCCCATTGGTGGAGAAATCGCGGAGAAAATGGCGGAGGAAGGTGGAGGTTCAACCACGGATAGAGAGAAAAAATCCAAACAATCCACAAGTTTCGATCATGTAGACGGTCACGCGATAGGCCTCCCAGACAATTGCACGGTCTACGATTAGACCGCTTAATGCTGTTGGTGATAAATAAAGTAAAATAAGAAATTATCCACCGAACTGACCGGCTATCACGGCGTTGGACTCTTTAGGATAAAATGGTCTATTGCTAGACCACTCAATGAATGAAACGGTCCAATGCTAGGCCGTGTACACATGTCGGTGATAATACCAGAAAAATAGGATAAACAGATAATTATCTGAAAAATCAACCGGCTTAGGACTCTGGGAACTGGATGGTCCAACGATAGGATTTTCAATGGAAGTAAACGGCTGAACCCAGATCGTTCAGAGGCTTGTCGGCGGAAATTCAGAAAATCAAATAAATATCCAATGAATCCATAAATGGTTCTAAGGAGATCGCCCAATCACTGAACGGCCAATCGCTAGATCGTGTAAAGCCTGGATGTTTGAAATTGAGAAAATGAGATAAATGAGCCCATATGTGGAGGTGGAGGGCTGACTCATAGAGGGATACGTGGTGGGTTGATGCATGAAGGTATGTGGGAGCAGGAGGCTGACTCATGGCAGGATATGTGGTGGAGGGCTGACTCGTGGAGGGCTGACTGATGGGAAATGACGGATAGGAGGCGTATGTGGGCGTAGAAGGTGAAGGGGACTCGAGATCAAGGGAAACTAGGAGTTGTTGGTGGATGAAGCGAGCTCGGCTATACAATTGTGTCCAGGAGGTGATATCATTCAAGGCTAAGATAAATTGATACTCGGGCGTTGCATTAGAAATGATCATTTTGATCTGTTCTCCCTCCAGAATATGCCCCGGGACTTGCGCGGCCAGGTGACGCTAGTGGTCGGCGAAGGTAGAGAACTCCTCATTGGGCTTCATCTTCTCAAGGGCCAGATCAACCATAGAATACTTGGGCCCAACCTGGTCTTGATACTGCTGAAGAAATTTCTCTTGAACGGCTTAGAAATTCACCACTTGATCTTGTGACAATGCAAAGAACCAATCCCGAGCCGGGCCTTCTAGAGACAGACCAAATAGATAGGCCATCAAGCGTTGGTCATGCCGAAAGTGGGTCGACTCACAAAGAAACTCGTTCAAGTGCACATAAGGGTCACCGACTCCACCATAGCGGCGATATGTAGGAATTTGTGAACGCGGTGGAAGCTAAAGACCTTGGAATGCAAACGAGACACTCAAAGAAGATTTGGGATCAATTTGACGTTGAAGTTCATCAAGCTGGCGTTGGGTTTGAGCAATCATCTCCTCGATGGGGAGAGATCGGGAAGGATACAAGACGGCCTGAGCAAGCGAGTGTGGATTTGGACCAGGATTATGATATTGGGCCGGATAAGGAGATCCGGACTGAGAAAAAGGAAAGCACATTCCAGGAATAGAAGGATGCATGGGCCTGGAAGGATCATGACCATGGGAATAAAGACTGATTGGGCCAGTAGTAACATGGGGCCCATTAAGAGAATAAGAGGGCCCGTTAAAGGAAGGGGGCCCACTAAGAGTAGAAGAGGGAGGCCCGTTATGAGAATAAGGCCCATTAAGATGATTAACAATGAATTTTTGGGCCTGGATCGGGGCCGTTTGACAAGCAAGAGATGATAGGTGGGCCATGAGATTTACTTGCGGGTCGGAATGGTCACGAGAAGATGGGCCCGCGTAGGAAGAGGAATCCACGCGGGAATAGGAAGACGATGAAGAAGAAGAGTAATATACAGGAGAAAAATGGTGCTTCATGAGGGCAAATGGAGACTTTATACAGGAAAAAGTAGGGAAATACAATGGGGGAAGTAAAGGGCTCGAGAAACAAAGAGGGGGATTGACTCAATAATGAAAAGGAGAAAAGAAAGAAAAAGAAACCTAAGACAATGAGACTAAACAAATGGACGCACAAAATGGTCTAGCCTAAATGGGCCTAATAACAAAATTTATACGGATGATGGGGGATGCAACATGAAATAACACAAGTGGGCTTGGACAGGCCCAAACAAACAATATGGGTGTGAGGGGGGTTCAACCAAGATCAAACAAGTTGGTATGATCGTTAACTTTTATTTTGCCAAGGTTTCGGTGGACCTTTTAATGATTTGATTTAGGATCAATTCCCTTAAGATAGAAAACCTATAGGGAACAAGGTCCAAACTTTGGGTTAATCTATGGTTAACTCTCTCACGACGTATGCAACATGCAAAGCTACGGGGTGGAAAAGGTACAACAGGCCTGACGTCCGTGTGGGAATCCACGACTCACGGGGACTTACGGAGGTCCCGGGTAAGGTCGCCTAGTCGGCTCCAAGGAATATGGAGACGAGAGGTTCCCCTACCAAGGTAGGAATGCATTTACAATGTGATAAAAATGCATGAATCCTATGCGCACTGGAGTGCATGCAAAGTCTAGCCTAGAACTAGCAAACAATGACCAACCAATTATGACAAGTGCGGAAATAATCATGCAGAAATAAATAATAATCAGTGGAGATCAAACTAGCACCCAACAAATATGAAATGATAGTCAAAATGATGATCACGGGTACACTGTAGCAGACAAACACGGTCTGATGGGAGACCGCTCAGGGAGGTAAACGACCAGGAAGGACCGTGCAATGACAAGTAGCAATAAAAAAATAGTAAAAACACAGAACTGAGATGAACTAACATAAATGCGTACCTAAGGAGACTGGACGGTCTATCAACAAACCGTGCAAAATGTGAAACGACCCTAAACAGACCGTAGAAAATTAGTAAACTCACAAGCGCATCAAGGATAGTAATGTACCTGAGCCAGCAGATGAACACGGCTTGTAGACAGACCGTGGAAATATGTGCACGGTCCTAGGGAGACCGCTGAAGCTATCAGGCTCACAGAAACACAAACGCTCGTGAGATGGAACAGAACGGTCTATAGGACGACCGTAGAAACAGAGTAACGGCCAGAATTAGACTGCTCAACCAGTAGCAGGGTGACAAAAATGAAATAGCAGCGCACCTGAGACTGGGACGGCACGGTCTATCATCCGACTGCGGGAATCACTGAACGGCTATAAGGGAACCACGTAAACGCCCGAGGACAGAGACCCTTGGTGGATGAAATAACAACCTGAAACCACTTAAAAAAAACCCTAACCAAGCACAGAACACAGGTCAGCAAATAATAGCACGATGGGCACTAGGAGTCCCACCGTGATCGCCAAAAAAATAGGGTGTTGACATGTTTTCCTCCCCCACTTTCTTTCTCCTTTTCTTCCTTTTCTTGGAATCAAAATATAAAGACAAGCAAAATGAAGGGAAGAAAGATGGAGAGGTGTGTGTGATCGTGATCACCACCGAGACACGAGTACAGGAGAGTACTATGTACCTTGGAAAGGGAGAAAGCACTCGCCCACAAAATGAAGCGCTGCAGTGGTAAACGGTCTGGGACGAACTGCGCAAGGAATGGCACGGCCGCTCGATTGACCGCTCACAGCGCTGAAGAAGGACACGGGACGAAGATGGGTCTGGCGATAGTACGATTCGCAGACGACCGTAGGAAGGCGTTGCACGGTCAGATCTGGGCCGTGTACTCTTCTAAGCAGACGAAGGAAGACCGTGTGATTCTGCCAAACTCCGAGATGTAGGACTTGATCCTCAACCACTTCCGGCCGGCCAGAGGGGATGGGCCTCGTGCTGTGCTGATGTTGACCTGCAAAACAACATGGAGAACACGAAAATGCAACCCAAATTAGCCCTAGGAAGTGTAGTAACTATAGAAAAGAATGGAAAATAAACATAATAACGTGGGATGGGCGATACCTGGGGAGGTTTTCAAACCCCTACAGGGCGTGAACAACAATAGGAAGTGTGTAAAATGATGTGAACAAGTGAAAAACGTGGGGAGAAGATGATGAAAAGAAGCATGCAATGGGTGAACTAAAGACTAAACAACAAGTCTAAGACTCAAAACAATGGACTACTCCCTGAACCGGAGGCTTAGAAGGATGTAGAAAGCCTCCTTCCCTGGCTACAGTTCGCTCAGGATTTCGACAGGGCTTCGCCGTCGACGTTGGATCTCCCCCCTTTTCAAGCTTAGACTAAGAGTTCTATTTATAGAGCCCTAAAAGTCCAACCTCGAAATTGAATTTTCCAATGGACATTAATCCGAGATTTCAAAACAAAATTCGTAGATAATACCTTTATCTCCCACCCAAATCAAACGGCGCCCCATTTGGTGGAGAAACCGCGGAGAAAATGGCAGAGGAAGGTAGAGGTTCAACCACGGATAGAGAGAAAAAATCCAAACAATCCATAGGTTTCGATCATATACACGGTCACGCGATAGGCCGCCTAGACAATTACACGGTCTACGACTAGATCGCTTAATACTGTCGATGATAAATAAAATAAAACAAGAAATTATCCAAGTATCCATCGAACTGACCGGCTATCACGACGTTAGACTCTTCAGGATAAAACGGTCTACTGCTAGACCACTCAATGAATGAAACGGTCCAATGCTAGGCCGTGTACACATGTCGGTGATAAAACCAGAAAAATAGGATAAACAGATAATTATCTGAAAAATCAACCGGCTTAGGACTTTGGGAACTGGACGGTCTAACGACATGCCGTTCAATGGAAGTAAACGACTGAACCCAGACCGTTCTGAGGCTTGTCGGCAGAAATTTAAAAAATCAAATAAATATCCAATGAATCCATAAACAGTTCTAAGGAGACCGCCCAGTCACTGAACGGTTGGTCGCTAGACTGTGTAAAGCCTGGATGTTTGAAATTGAGAAAATGAGATACATGAGCCCATTTAACCCAGAGATCAGTTTAAATCAAGGCCCATTAAGCCCGGATCCAAGAGCAGACTTAGCCAGGGAGGGAGATACCCATAAAATAAGCCCACGACGTGTCTGAAATAGCCCAATGAGCAACGGACAACTTGAGGCATCAACAATTGATGGAAGAGAAATGACTCAACTCATAGGCAAAAAATGAGTGTCAACACCTGCATGCGTGTATCTATTTAGTATATGAAATCATTTCTTGACTCTTCTAAGGCCTCACCTCCTTCCTAAATAAAAATACAGTGATTTCATTCATATGTGATATATGCCATACACTAAGGGAGAGGACCCATTTCCGACAGTGCATACATTTAGAGGGAGACTTAGCCGTGTCTTGTCAAATTCATCTTATACATGTAAAAGAAAACTTTACCCCCACACCTTTTGCACATAATGAATTTAATGACTTTATTTGATAAGGATTTAAGAAATTCCTTCCAACACTTTAATGGGAACTTGAATCTCTACATGGACATTAAAGAGTAATCGTGAGGAAAAAGCTGCCTACCCCACAATGTTCAATAAGTGGTATGACGATTCCTAGTAGTCGAGAATCCCCATTGAGACATATGTGATGTCCATAAAAAGAAACAAAAAAGAGGGGTTATGCGAAGTTACCGAAAGTCGAGAATCTGAAGTGAAAGTGTAGAGAGGAGATTACCTTCTAGTGTTCTTTGGAAAATCTACATATCCATATCTATTGAAGCTCATTGTTCATGTATCACATTTTACATATGGGTATCCTTATGATGAATGTATACTATGAATTTGCCTACATTCATGGTTTATGTAGTACTTCTAGTTGTGTATGTAAAACTCTCTTAGATATGTTTCATGTCTTACTTTTTGACAAGGAATCACTTGCTCCATTCTTAACCCATGCCTGATTAAGGGGGAGTTACTATAAGTAATATTTGTGTGCATGATGATTGTGCTTGTGCGTGCCTTCATGTTCATGCATCCTATTTTGATCTCATTCTGAGCATAAGTCTTGCATTTGAAGGATAGAAGTCACAGTGTGTATTGCTTCATATCTTGCATTCTCAGCATTCACATAGTGCATATTCTTAGCATTTGAAAGATGAAACTCATGGTGTGCATTCTTGCACATTTGACATTTCAACATGCATATAGTTCATACATGATGTCATATTGAACACTTTATGTTACATAACTCTTCCAACAATTGGTATCATATGAACAATTGGTATCACATCTTTGGGCTTCTCATGTTCATATCTTTGGGGCCAACGCACTGAAGTCTCCTATCTTTAGGTCCAACAATCAGCAACCATTGGTATTAGAATTGGTATCATTTCTTCAGGCCTCACATGTTTAAGTTTGTCATGTATAACTAAGTGAAAGTTGGTATGATAATAGTTCTATTGCCTAGATACATGATGATTTGAACTTTATCTTGGTTGTGGAGTTTGTGAAGAAGGGTCTTGTTGAAATGAGCATCTAGTGATAAATGGTTGAAATGATTGATGATCAACTGGATACTAACATGGCTCCATTGTGTTACTTGTAGGAAAGAAATGGTTGGATCACACTTAAACATCACATGGATGCATGGTAATATCGTCTCACTTTTTCTGTCTCATGCGGTTGTGGAGATTGGTAAAAATTGGGCATTTTGGTTCTCACACCCTGTTCATATTCATGGTCATATGTTGCTCATGTTAGGTATGTTAACTATGTTCTCAAAGGGCCTTCTTGCATATTGATGAAGGGGTTTTAAATGATGGAAACATGCTTAAGATTTTGAAACAAACCATGGTTGTGTTTTGACATCACATTGAGCATTCATGTTAATTAAACATTAGGTTGATTGATACTAAATTTGGTTGGCAAAAATGAAGGGTTGAATGCTGTTCTACATGTTCATACACTCCTTGTCACTTGGGCTTTCAAGTTTACATTTCATGCAATTTGCAAAAGTGTAGCCTTGAGTTTTATACAAAAATCAGGTACCAACAATTGGTATCAGGCCACACATGTTCATATCATGTCATATAACCCCCCCAGTCTTTTTGTATATGACAAAAAGGGAGAGAATGTTTGGTTGTGTGCTCAAAGCTTTATGCTTCACAAGAAAGAGTAGCCTTGTGGGAGAGAGTAGCCTTGTAGGAGAATGTGATTGAATGTGCCTTATCTTTCATTCTCATAACATCCATTGAAATGCTTCTACTATATCTCTTGGAACTCTCGCACACATCGTTTTGTCATCATCAAAAAGGGGGAGATTGTTACATCCCCTAGTTAATATTTGGTGTTTAGTTTTAATGATAACAAAACGATTGTGCTTGTGTGTGTTTCATTGAGCAACATGTATGCATCTTGGTTGATGAGTTAAAAGATGGCTTTAATGCTCTCACTTGCAAGTCATCTGAATGACTGTTGTTTAAGGAACTCATGCTATGTTTATCTTGGTTTGCTGGATCAAAATCCTTGATTCATGCTTGGAACTCAAAGGAGTCCATAAATGAAGTTATTCTTCAAAAAGGGAGTTAACTCTCTCATTGCATTGCATTGACTCTTTCCATGTTTCATGCATTTCATCAAAGGGTTTTTCAAAATCTTGGTTGGGTATTTTTATGTATTCTTCCTCATGAGGTTTTTGGGCTTGAAATATCCTCAACCTATTAACTTGAAATTTGATGAATGTGATTTCAATGATGCTCTCTCATTATATGTATTCTTGGTCATGTTGTTTTGGCAAAACAAGGAAATGTGCTCAGTGTGTGCTTCAAAGTTGATTAAGATAACTCATGTGAATTTTGGTGAAATTGGAGTTTATAATGCTCACATGTTTTTCTCATATGAATGTCTATATGATCATATCTTTTGTTGAGGATTTGATGGTTTGAGAATGTGTTTCATGCATTTTTAATATGTTAGGTTGCATGGCTTGCTAGCCTAATAGATTTGCTTAGATGCATGGTTCTTCACTCCAATCCTTAGTTGGGTGAATTTGTGTAATATGCATCTTCATATTTCTGAAGAAGGGTCATTTGGTGTATGACGGTTTGATGGTTATTTTGCAAAGCTTTGAATGTCTTCCATGTATACTCTTTATAGAGCTTGGTTAAATGATGCACTCATATTGGACAATTGCATTACTATATGAACTTGATTTCTTGATGTGGATTGTAGCAACCCTGATAAAATAGAAGGAGATAGATAAATCAAAATAGATTAAAAGATTAAGTAAATAAACGATAAAACCGAAAATGGAAAAAATTTAAACCCTGAGAAAAATAACGCCGCAGATAAAGGCGCTACTTGACAAGAAACGCCCTCACCTAAGGCGTGTTTTTGAGAAAGGACGCCCACATTTCAAGGCGTCAAATCTTAAACAACCAAAATTACATAAAAAGGCAAGTAATTGTAACGCCCTTTGCTTGGACGCGTTTCAACAAGAAATGACGCGTGCCAAGGCGTCAATTTAAAATTCGACGCCCTTACCTAGGACGTTAATTCAGTTTCTGTTCCGTTCGAACCAGGAACTTATCCAGGGTAAGTTGATAACTATGAGAAAGAGTTCGAATGTAGTAATAACTCTAATATGGAAGTGTTACTTCCAATCAAACACTCACCCCGTTAGGATTCTAGAAATCCTATAAATACCCTAAACATTCGAACCCTAAAGCTATTTTGGTCGAGGTTCTGCTGCTGTGTAAGTAATTAACAGCTCTTCTTCCCTGCCTCCGGTCACCGTATGAAGAATACTAATGTTCTTCATATCTTTCCTGTAGGTTGCCTACATCAAGAAGCTATTCTAGGTTGAAGTACATACTGAACTTCAAGCTTCATCTGCATCAACTTCTCTCTTCTCCTGCCATCACTGTTGCTGTTAGAAGTTCAGAGTATCGTTTCCATTAAAACCTTCACGATCCTCTTCCAGATCTTCACAAAGGTAGGTTTTCTCAGGGATTGTAGCCCAAACTAGCATATTAATAATTATAACATCATCCGTTAATACATGCATATAGATTTCATGCGTTTTGATTAGTTTCTAAAGAGTTTTTGAAATAAACGCCCCTATCAAGGGCGCTAAATTACAAGAAAACGACCATGACTAGGTCGTCAATTTCATATTTGACGCCCTGCACACGGACGTCAATTACTTTTAATTACTAAATACCCTGTTTAATAATTATATATCAATTCAAACATGATTCTAGATTAATGCTTGATCAATCTCTTGTAATCCTGCTATTTTTCTGGTCTTGACCCTATATCATGTTTCCTGAAATTTCATCGTCACGAAAATTGTGAATTAACGACCTTGTCCAGGCCGTCTTTTATTGAACTGACGCCCCATACCAGGGCGCTTTCTGTAAACTAACGCCCCTGTTCAGGGCGCGTTTTATGAAAATTTTCAGATTTTTAATATTCTGCAAAATTAGAAATATTGAAAGGACGACTTCTACACATGTCGTAAAATTTACTATAAACGCCCCTGATTAAGGCGTTAATTTCATGAAAAATGACTTTACCAAAGTCGCTATTTTCTGCACTACTGATTTTTCCTGATTACTGTTATCCGAGGGTTTCATTATACATACATACATATATATTGGCACTATTACTCCACTCCGTGAGTATAGTCCCATGTTTTCTACGATGATTTATCGCATTACACACTCAATTCTCATTGACATACAAGCTCTCCATTGGACATTCCGTTCCTTTGGACTAGCGAGTTAGTCATAGAGACCTCCGTAAGACTCCTCGCCGCCTTGGATTCCCTCAAGGCCGACTGAGCTGGTTGTACCATAAAAACCCATTACATCATCTTTGCCATGTTCCTCTATAGAAACATGGTAATACCGGCCCTCATGTCATGCCATGGGTATGATATGAGAATTATCTTAATGAACGGGGAAGAATATGCCGTTGTTATGCTGTTCTTGTAAACCCCAATTCTATATCAACATTGTTATGATGTTCTTGTAGACCCCAATTCTATATTAAACTTGATGTTCTTGTGAACCTCAATTCTATATTAAGAATGAGGACGTCTTGCCATTGAGGTGCTATTCATATGGACCTCAATTCTATATAAAAGAGTGTCTCTACTTACTTGTCATGGTACCCGAGTTAAGGGAACCAATTCCACCTAGTTTTATCGATAGTGTGATTGTACCGTTATTATCGTCTATTGGTGTCAAAAGTCATATTTTTGGACTCTAATCTCTCAAAGTTGTCTTACATGACTACAAGCTTGCTTATTGAAATTCCATGATGGCTATACACAAAAATGTGGATGTTAGAAATACATGACTAATGCCTGCGCATATAGGGCCCGATCTGGTCCTGGGAGGAGCACCCGAAAGTACTTGTGCCCATGGGAGTTGATTGATCACGGTATTGGCATTATACCGAAGTGCATGACTAGCTTGATTGAACATTCCACAAATCTTGTACTTGACTTGATATTACATGACTTGCGTGGCCCGAAAAAGGGTAATTACTTGCGTGCTTGAACGTGATAGCCAAATTTCATCTTGACATGATAAAGTACTTGCTTGAATATCTTGAGGTCATCTGATATAAGTTCTTGAAAGTTCATGACTAGTTCTTCCTGTTATCTTATTGTTATATCCTCTTTCTATCTTGTCGTTTTATGCGAGCATGCATAGCTATAGTACATTCATGAAAGATGTAACTACTTAAATCCCTTGCTAGTTCCTGAGATATAATTTCCTACTGAGCGTTCGCTCACTCCGTGTTTCCCTTACTTTTCAGGTAAGTCCGACGATGAGGAAAGTCAATCGGATGGGGAGAATCAAGAGTGAAAGAGCTAGAGCTTTTCCAAGTGTCATCTAGTCTTTTATATATTTCTTGAGTCAAATGGGTACTTTTTTTTTTTTGAATAGAGTATTGGGTTTGTAATATACTATTTATTATGAAGAAATAAATGGATTGGGTTATCTTTACTTTTGCGCATCTCTGTCTTTGTGTCGAATACACTACTACTCTGATTGACATGATTGATATAAACTCGTCACGTATCTCCGGGTATCTTCCGCTCTCGGGGCGTGACAATTTTTGTGGTATCAGAGCCTAGGGTATTCAATTCCTAGGAAAACCCAAGTCCAAGGATAGGTTCAAACCTTTAACCAGTGAGATTGGGTAGAACCAAGGGTTGAGTTAACTTAAAAGCCTTAACGCGAGTATATACAAAAATAGTTATTATAATTGTAGGATAATGGCTGCCGAACGTGCTCAATGGTGCAACATGCAGCGTATGCTTCAAGGCATGACTCAGGTGCTGCAACAAGTAGCACAAGGAGGTGGACAATGAGCAGGAAGTCTCCATCAGACTTTCAAGAACATGAACCCGCCCAAATTCATGGGTTCTACTGATCCGGACGACGCAGAACACTGGATCAGGGAGACAGAACGTATCTTCCGTGTCATGCAATGCACGGATCAGGATAAAATTTTGTTAGATACCTTTCAGTTAGAAAGGGATGCCCGATGCTGGTGGGAATCAATAGAAGCTACTTTAAATCAAGACCAAGTTACTTGGGAAGAATTCGTTGAACATTTCAACGCTAAATATTTTTCGGACCGAGTCCAAGAAAAGAAAGCTACCGAATTTGCCGCACTCAAGCAACGGTCATTATCGGTGGTGGAGTACGAGGCATAATTCTCTAGATTATCTCGATATGCTAAGCACTTAGTTAGCACCGAGAAGATGAAAGCTAGGAGGTTCCTTAATGGGCTCAGGCCCCAATATATTACCCAACTGGCACCGATGGACATTCAGGTCTATTCGGAGATAGTACGCCGCGCACAACTGTTAAAAGATGCCACAAAACTATCTGATAGGATTCGTGGTAAGGATAAGAAGGAACAAGTTACAGGATCGGGTTCCTTTAAACCCAACTTCAAGAAGAGGCCTAGCAATGGAGGTATTTCCTCGCAAGATCAGAAGTTTAAGAAGACCAAGCCCTTCTCTATCACCACTACCCCATCAAACACAGTGTGCAAACATTGTGACAAGGCAGGCCATAGAGCAGAAGAATGCTGGAGGAAACTAGGAGCATGTCTCCGTTGTGGGAGTCGTGAGCATCGGATTCCCGATTGCCCATTACTTAACGATCAAGCCGATGTCGGGAAACGCCCGGTAACCAAGAACACTCGTCTTCACACAATTAAGGAGACCGAAGAAGAAGAAGGCGGATTAGTAGAAGGTACACTGAAAGTTTGTTCCAAGTATGCACATGTCTTATTTGATACGGGTGCATCACATTCTTTTATTTCCAAGAAGTTTGCTAACCCACTACCTATGGAACCGGAATGGATGAAAATAATTTTATCTACTCCTCTAGGAAACGAAACCGATATTACTCACCATTGTCAAAACTGTGAAGTCTTGGTGAAAGGAAGAAATCTTCCTATCGATCTCATATGTTTAGATCTAAAGGGGTATGATGTCATATTAGGAGCGGATTGGTTATCCAAATATCAGGCAACAGTCGATTGCCGCAATAGCAAGGTTACTTTCAAGGAATTTCCAGAATTAATCTTCACTAGCCCTAAGAGTCGAAGCAAATCCCCTTTTATTTCGGCTCTCCGAGCTAGCAAGCTCATCAGGAAAGGATGTGTATCTTTCCTTGCATTTATCACAGTTAAAGAAGCTAAGGAAACTAAGCTATAAGACATTCCAGTAGTGCAAGAATTTCCAGACGTATTTCCGGAAGATTTGCCTGGATTACCCCCACAAAGAGAAGTGGCCTTCACCATTGACTTAGTCCCTGGTGCTGGTCCAATTTCAAAGGCACCTTATAGAATGTCACCTGCTGAACTCAAGGAGTTAAAGGAGCAATTGATGGAACTCATTAAGAAAGGATTCATTAGACCAAGTACTTCCCTGTGGGGAGCACCTGTACTGTTTGTAAGAAAGAAAGATGGATCCATGAGGCTATGCATCGACTATCGACAGTTGAATCATCTCACTATCAAGAATAAGTATCCACTGCCGAGAATCGATGAATTATTTGACCAAATATCTGGATCCAAGTATTTCTCAAAGATTGATCTCAGGTCGGGATATCATCAGTTAAGGATCAAAGATGATGACATTCATAAGACAGCATTCAGAAGTAGGTATGGCCATTATGAGTTTGTTGTTATGCCTTTTGGACTAACCAATGCCCCTGCTGCCTTTATGCAGTTAATGAATAGCATATTCAGGCCTTATTTGGATCAATGCATGGTGGCCTTTATTGATGATATATTGATTTATTCTAAGACCAAGGAGGAGCATGAGGAGCATTTAAGGATTGCATTATAAATATTGAGGACAAATCAATTATATGCAAAACTCAGCAAGTGTGAATTCTGGCTTGAAGAAGTAAATTTTCTCGGACATGTTATATCAAAGGATGGCTTATCTGTAGATCCATCAAAATTCGAAGCTGTAAGGAACTGGGAAAGACCGACCAATGCTAACGAGGTCCGAAGTTTCTTAGGTCTTGCAGGCTATTACAGGCGATTCATCAAAGATTTGTCTAAGATCGCCGTGCCACTTACGAGGTTAACTCGCAAGGAGATCCGTTATGAATGGAGTGAGGAATGTGCAAGAAGCTTCCAAACTCTCAAGGATCATCTGACTACAGCTCCGGTCTTAGTTTTACCAATTGAAGGAGAAAAGTTCGAGGTGTACACTGATGCTTCTGGCATTGGCCTCAGATGTGTTCTAATGCAACAAGGGAAGGTTATAGCCTACTCTTCTCGTCAATTAAAGAAGCATGAAGAGAACTACCCCGTCCATGACTTAGAATTGGCCGCGGTAGTATTTGCACTGAAGATATGGAGACATTATCTCTATGGAGTGCAGTTTACTGTATACTCCGATCACAAGAGTCTCAAATATCTTTTCTCACAGAAGGAACTGAACATGAGGCAAAGACGTTGGCTAGAATATCTCAAAGACTTCGACTTTAATATACAATATCATCCCGGAAAGGGTAATCATGTAGCAGATGCCCTTAGTCGAAAGCCAAGAGCCCTGTTAGCCCATTGTATGATTCAAGAATGGAGGTTGCTGGAGCAATTCTCTGAACTCAATATAGGCATGGACACAGACCCTAGATGTGCCACATTATCTCATATAAGCATACAGTCAGACCTATTAACTAAAATACAAGCACTTCAAGATAATGACCCAATGTTAGTAGAGATCAAAGGCAAACTGGAAGGACAATCGAATTTCCAAATAACTTGTGAAGGAAGATTAATATTCAGAAATAGAACTTTCATACCGGATTGTCCCGAGGTAAAGAAGAAGATCTTAGATGAAGCTCATAGATCAAGGTACACGATTCATCCTGGATCTACCAAAATGTATCAAGATGTGAAACAGAATTTTTGGTGGCCCAACATGAAAAGGGAAATAGCGGACCACGTGTCACACTGTCTCACGTGCCAACAAGTCAAGGCAGAACACCAAAAGCCTGCTGGAAAACTACATCCCCTAGATATTCCTAAGTGGAAGTGGGAGAATATTGGCATGGATTTCATCATGGGTCTATCTAAATCAAAGGGAGGACATGATGGAATATGGGTTATTATTGATCGATTGACTAAATCAGCGCATTTCTTGCCAATCAAGAGCCGATGGTCAATTGATGTTCTGGCTGCATTGTATATCAAGGAGATAGTCAGATTACATGGTATTCCTGTTTCAATCGTGTCTGACAGAGATCCCCGTTTTACTTCTCATTTTTGGAAGGGACTACAACATTCGTTGGGAACGAGACTTAACTTTAGTACAGCTTTTCACCCTCAAACGGATGGTCAGACCGAGAGAACCAATCAAGTAGTCGAAGATATGCTAAGAGCATGCATTATTAATTTTGGTGGAAACTGGCATGATCACTTGCCTCTGGTCGAATTTGCATACAATAATAGCTACCAGGCAAGTATACAAATGGCACCTTTCAAAGCCTTATATGGAAGGAGTTGCCGATCACCCTTATGCTGGGACGAAGTTGGAGAGAAACAACTGTTAGGTCCAGACATGGTAAGGGATACTACCGAGAAGATACAATTGATCAGAGAAAGACTGCAAGTTGCTCAGTCTAGACAAAAGGCTTATGCTGACACAAGAAGGAGAGATCTTGAATTCTAAGTTGGAGATCATATATTTCTCAAGATATCGCCTGGACGTGGAATACGGAGATTTGGTGTTAAAGGCAAGCTTACACCAAGATTCATCGGACCTTTTGAGATACTAGAAAGAGTTGGCGAGGTTGCTTATCGCATCACATTGCCACCTCAACTGTCCGAAGTACATGATGTGTTCCACATATCTATGTTAAAGAAGTATGTGCATGATCCATCACATATTATTGAGCATGGAAATCTAGTAATCCAGAAAGATCTCACATACGAGCAGAAGCCCATAAGAATACTAGATCGAGAAGTACGTACCCTAAGGAATAAGGTTATTCCCATGCTAAAAGTACAATGGAATAAGAATTCAGAACATGAAGCTACATGGGAGACCGAGGAATCTATGAGGAAACGATTTCCAGAGCTATTTTAGAAGGTATGTACTCTACACTCTCTATAAATATATGCTATGGAATTTGGGGACCAAATTTTTTTTAAGTAGGGGAGGGTGTAGCAACCCTGATAAAATAGAAGGAGATAGATAAATCAAAATAGATTAAAAGATTAAGTAAATAAACGATAAAACTGAAAATGGAAAAAATTTAAACCCTGAGGAAAATAACGCCGCAGATAAAGGCGCTACTTGACAAGAAATGCCCTCACCTAAGGCGTGTTTTTGAGAAAGGACGCCCACATTTCAAGGCGTCAAATCTTAAACAACCAAAATTACATAAAAGGGCAAGTAATTGTAACGCCCTTTGCTTGGACGCGTTTCAACAAGAAACGACGCGTGCCAAGGCGTCAATTTAAAATTCGACGCCCTTACCTAGGACGTTAATTCAGTTTCTGTTCCGTTCGAACCAGGAACTTATCCAGGGTAAGTTGATAACTATGAGAAAGAGTTCGAATATAGTAATAACTCTAATATGGAAGTGTTACTTCCAATCAAACACTCACCCCGTTAGGATTCTAGAAATCCTATAAATACCCTAAACATTCGAACCCTAAAGCTATTTTGGTCGAGGTTCTGCTGCTGTGTAAGTAATTAACATCTCTTCTTCCCTGCCTCCGGTCACCGTATGAAGAAAACTAATGTTCTTCATATCTTTCCTATAGGTTGCCTACATCAAGAAGAAGCTATTCTAGGTTGAAGTACGTACTGAACTTCAAGCTTCATCTGCATCAACTTCTCTCTTCTCCTGCCATCACTGTTGCTGTTAGAAGTTCAGAGTATCGTTTCCATTAAAACCTTCACGATCCTCTTCCAGATCTTCACAAAGGTAGGTTTTCTCAGGGATTGTAGCCCAAACTAGCATATTAATAATTATAACATCATCCGTTAATACATGCATATAGATTTCATACGTTTTGATTAGTTTCTAAAGAGTTTTTGAAAGAAACGCCCCTATCAAGGGCGCTAAATTACAAGAAAACGACCATGACTAGGTCGTCAATTTCATATTTGACACCCTGCACACGGACGTCAATTGCTTTTAATTACTAAATACCCTGTTTAATAATTATATATCAATTCAAACATGATTCTAGATTAATGCTTGATCAATCTCTTGTAATCCTGCTATTTTTCTGGTCCTGACCCTATATCATGTTTCCTGAAATTTCATCGTCTCGAAAATTATGAATTAACGACCTTGTCCAGGCCATCTTTTATTGAACTGACGCCCCATACCAGGGCGCTTTCTGTAAACTAACGCCCCTGTTCAGGGCGCGTTTTATGAAAATTTCCAGATTTTTAATATTCTACAAAATTAGAAATATTGAAAGGACGACTTCTACACATGTCATCAAATTTACTATAAACGCCCCTGATTAAGGCGTTAATTTCATGAAAAACGACTTTACCAAAGTCGCTATTTTCTGCACTACTGATTTTTCCTGATTACTGTTATCCGAGGGTTTCATTATACATACATACATATATATTGGCACTATTACTCCACTCCGTGAGTATAGTCCCATATTTTCTACGATGATTTATCACATTACACACTCAATTCTCATTGACATACAAGCTCTCCATTGGACATTCCGTTCCTTTGGACTAGCGAGTTAGTCATAGAGACCTCCGTAAGACTCCTCGCCGCCTTGGATTCCCTCAAGGCCGACTGAGCTGGTTGTACCATAAAAATCCATTACACCATCTTTGCCATGTCCCTCTATAGAAACATGGTAATACCGGCCCTCATGTCATGCCATGGGTATGATATGAGAATTATCTTAATGAACGGGGAAGAATATGCCGTTGTTATGCTGTTCTTGTAAACCCCAATTCTATATCAACATTGTTATGATGTTCTTGTAGACCCCAATTCTATATTAAACTTGATGTTCTTGTGAACCTAAATTCTATATTAAGAATGAGGACGTCTTGCCATTGAGGTGCTATTCAAATGTACCTCAATTCTATATAAAAGAGTGTCTCTACTTACTTGTCATGGTACCCGAGTTAAGGGAACCAATTCCACCTAGTTTTATCGATAGTGTGATTGTACCGTTATTATCGTCTATTGGTGTCAAAAGTCATATTTTTGGACTCTAATCTCTCAAAGTTGTCTTACATGACTACAAGCTTGCTTATTGAAATTCCACGATGGCTATACACAAAAATGTGGATGTTAGAAATACATGACTAATGCCTACGTATATAGGGCCCGATCTGGTCCTGGGAGGAGCACCCGAAAGTACTTGTGCCCATGGGAGTTGATTGATCACGGTATTGGCATTATACCGAAGTGCATGACTAGCTTGATTGAACATTTCACAAATATTATACTTGACTTGATATTACATGACTTGCGTGGCCCAAAAAAGGGTAATTACTTGCGTGCTTGAACGTGATAGCCAAATTTCATCTTGACATGATAAAGTACTTGCTTGAATATCTTGAGGTCATCTGATATAAGTTTTTGAAAGTTCATGACTAGTTCTTCCTGTTATCTTACTGTTATATCCTCTTTCTATCTTGTCATTTTATGCGAGCATGCATAGCTATAGTACATTCATGAAAGATGTAACTACTTAAACCCCTTGCTAGTTCCTGAGATATAATTTCCTACTGAGCGTTCGCTCACTCCGTGTTTCCCTTACTTTTCAGGTAAGTCCGACGATGAGGGAAGTCAATCGGATGGGGAGAATCAAGAGTGAAAGAGCTTTAGCTTTTCCAAGTGTCATCTAGTCTTTTATATATTTCTTGAGTCAAATGGGTACTTTTCTTTTTTTTTTTGAATAGAGTATTGGGTTTGTAATATACTATTTATTATGAAGAAATAAATGGATTGGGTTATCTTTACTTTTGCGCATCTCTGTCTTTGTGTCGAATACACTACTACTCTGATTGACATGATTGATATAAACTCGTCACGCATCTCCGGGTATCTTCCGCTCTCGGGGCGTGACAATTTTTGTGGTATCAGAGCCTAGGGTATTCAATTCCTAGGAAAACCCAAGTCCAAGGATAGGTTCAAACCTTTAACCAGGAATTTCCAGAATTAATTTTCACTAGCCCTAAGAGTCGAAGCAAATCCCCTTTTATTTCGGCTCTCCGAGCTAGCAAGCTCATCAGGAAAGGATGTGTATCTTTCCTTGCATTTATCACAGTTAAAGAAGCTAAGGAAACTAAGCTAGAAGACATTCCAGTAGTGCAAGAATTTCCAGACGTATTTCCGGAAGATTTGCCTGGATTACCCCCACAAAGAGAAGTGGCCTTTACCATTGACTTAGTCCCTGGTGCTGGTCCAATTTCAAAGGCACCTTATAGAATGTCACCTGCTGAACTCAAGGAGTTAAAGGAGCAATTGATGGAACTCATTAAGAAAGGATTCATTAGACCAAGTACTTCCCCGTGGAGAGCACCTGTACTGTTTGTAAGAAAGAAAGATGGATCCATGAGGCTATGCATCGACTATCGACAGTTGAATCATCTCACTATCAAGAATAAGTATCCACTGCCGAGAATCGATGAATTATTTGACCAAATATCTGGATCCAAGTATTTCTCAAAGATTGATCTCAGGTCGGGATATCATCAGTTAAGGATCAAAGATGATGACATTCATAAGACCGCATTCAGAAGCAGGTATGGCCATTATGAGTTTGTTGTTATGCCTTTTGGACTAACAAATGCCCCTGCTACCTTTATGCAGTTAATGAATATCATATTCAGGCCTTATTTGGATCAGTGCGTGGTGGCCTTTATTGATGATATATTGATTTATTCTAAGACCAAGGAAGAGCATGAGGAGCATTTAAGGATTGCATTACAAATATTGAGGACAAATCAATTATATGCAAAACTCAGCAAGTGTGAATTCTGGCTTGAAGAAGTAAATTTTCTCGGACATGTTATATCAAAGGATGGCTTATCTGTAGATCCATCAAAAGTCAAAGCTGTAAGGAACTGGGAAAGACCGACCAATGCTAGCGAGGTCCGAAGTTTCTTAGGTCTTGCAGGTTATTACAGGCGATTCATCAAAGATTTCTCTAAGATCGCCATGCCACTTACGAGGTTAACTCGCAAGGAGATCCGTTATGAATGGAGTGAGGAATGTGCAAGAAGCTTCCAAACTCTCAAGGATCATCTGACTACAGCTCCGGTCTTAGTTTTACCAATTGAAGGAGAAAAGTTCGAGGTGTACACTGATGCTTCTGGCATTGGCCTCGGATGTGTTCTAATGCAACAAGGGAAGGTTATAGCCTACTCTTCTCGTCAATTAAAGAAGCATGAAGAGAACTACCCCGTCCATGACTTAGAATTGGCCGTGGTAGTATTTGCACTGAAGATATGGAGACATTATCTCTATGGAGTGCAGTTTACTGTATACTCCGATCACAAGAGTCTCAAATATCTTTTCTCACAGAAGGAACTGAACATGAGGCAAAGACGTTGGCTAGAATATCTCAAAGACTTCGACTTCAATATACAATATCATCCCGGAAAGGGTAATCATGTAGCAGATGCCCTTAGTCGAAAGCCAAGAGCCCTGTTAGCCCATTGTATGATTCAAGAATGGAGGTTGCTGGAGCAATTCTCTGAACTCAATATAGGCATGGACACAGATCCTAGATGTGCCACATTATCTCATATAAGCATACAGTCAGACCTATTAACTGAAATACAAGCACTTCAAGATAATGACCCAATGTTAGTAGAGATCAAAGGCAAACTGGAAGGACAATCGGATTTCCAAATAACTTGTGAAGGAAGATTAATATTCAGAAATAGAACTTGCATACCGGATTGTCCCGAGGTAAAGAAGAAGATCTTAGATGAAGCTCATAGATCAAGGTACACGATTCATCCTGGATCTACCAAAATGTATCAAGATGTGAAACAGAATTTTTGGTGGCCCAACATGAAAAGGGAAATAGCGGACCACGTGTCACGCTGTCTCACGTGCCAACAAGTCAAGGCAGAACACCAAAAGCCTGCTGGAAAACTACATCCCCTAGATATTCCTAAGTGGAAGTGGGAGAATATTGGCATGGATTTCATCATGGGTCTATCTAAATCAAAGGGAGGACATGATGGAATATGGGTTATTGTTGATCGATTGACTAAATCAGCGCATTTCTTGCCAATCAAGAGCCGATGGTCAATTGATGTTCTGGCTGCATTGTATATCAAGGAGATAGTCAGATTACATGGTATTCCTGTTTCAATCGTGTCTGACAGAGATCCCCGTTTTACTTCTCATTTTTGGAAGGGACTACAGCATTCGTTGGGAACGAGACTTAACTTTATTACAGCTTTTCACCCTCAAACAGATGGTCAGACCGAGAGAACCAATCAAGTAGTTGAAGATATGCTAAGAGCATGCATTATTGATTTTGGTGGAAACTGGCATGATCACTTGTCTCTGGTCGAATTTGCATACAATAATAGCTACCAGGCAAGTATACAAATGGCACCTTTCAAAGCCTTATATGGAAGGAGTTACCGATCACCCTTATGCTGGGACGAAGTTGGAGAGAAACAACTGTTAGGTCCAGACATGGTAAGGGATACTACCGAGAAGATACAATTGATCAGAGAAAGATTGCAAGTTGCTCAGTCTAGACAAAAGGCTTATGCTGACACAAGAAGGAGAGATCTTGAATTCCAAGTTGGAGATCATGTATTTCTCAAGATATCGCCTGGACGTGGAATACGGAGATTTGGTGTTAAAGGCAAGCTTACACCAAGATTCATCGGACCTTTTGAGATACTAGAAAGAGTTGGCGAGGTTGCTTATCGCATCGCATTGCCACCTCAACTGTCCGAAGTACATGATGTGTTCCACATATCTATGTTAAAGAAGTATGTGCATGATCCATCACATATTATTGAGCATGGAAATCTAGTAATCTAGAAAGATCTCACATACGAGCAGAAGCCCATAAGAATACTAGATCGAGAAGTACGTACCCTAAGGAATAAGGTTATTCCCATGCTAAAAGTACAATGGAATAAGAATTCAGAACATGAAGCTACATGGGAGACCGAGGAATCTATGAGGAAACGATTTCCAGAGTTATTTTAGAAGGTATGTACTCTACACTCTCTATAAATATATGCTATGGAATTTGGGGACCAAATTCTTTTTAAGTAGGGGAGGGTGTAGCAACCCTGATAAAATAGAAGGAGATAGATAAATCAAAATAGATTAAAAGATTAAGTAAATAAACGATAAAACCAAAAATGGAAAAAATTTAAACCCTGAGGAAAATAACGCCGCAGATAAAGGCGCTACTTGACAAGAAACGCCCTCACCTAAGGCGTGTTTTTGAGAAAGGACGCCCACATTTCAAGGCGTCAAATCTTAAACAACCAAAATTACATAAAAAGGCAAGTAATTGTAACGCCCTTTGCTTGGACGCGTTTCAACAAGAAACGACGCGTGCCAAGGCGTCAATTTAAAATTCGACGCCCTTACCTAGGACGTTAATTCAGTTTCTATTCCGTTCGAACCAGGAACTTATCCAGGGTAAGTTGATAACTATGAGAAAGAGTTCGAATATAGTAATAACTCTAATATGGAAGTGTTACTTCCAATCAAACACTCACCCCGTTAGGATTCTAGAAATCCTATAAATACCCTAAACATTCGAACCCTAAAGCTATTTTGGTCGAGGTTCTGCTGCTGTGTAAGTAATTAACATCTCTTCTTCCTTGCCTCCGGTCACCGTATGAAGAATACTAATGTTCTTCATATCTTTCCTGTAGGTTGCCTACATCAAGAAGAAGCTATTCTAGGTTGAAGTACGTACTGAACTTCAAGCTTCATCTGCATCAACTTCTCTCTTCTCCTGCCATCACTGTTGCTGTTAGAAGTTCAGAGTATCGTTTCCATTAAAACCTTCACGATCCTCTTCCAGATCTTCACAAAGGTAGGTTTTCTCAGGGATTGTAGCCCAAACTAGCATATTAATAATTATAACATCATCCGTTAATACATGCATATAGATTTCATGCGTTTTGATTAGTTTCTAAAGAGTTTTTGAAAGAAACGC
Source organism: Amorphophallus konjac (assembly GCA_022559845.1). NCBI lineage: Eukaryota > Viridiplantae > Streptophyta > Magnoliopsida > Alismatales > Araceae > Amorphophallus > Amorphophallus konjac. The sequence goes on along the minus strand of CM040126.1, from coordinate 120,041,334 downwards.
CCCTATCAAGGGCGCTAAATTACAAGAAAATGACCATGACTAGGTCGTCAATTTCATATTTGACGCCCTGCACACGGACGTCAATTGCTTTTAATTACTAAATACCCTGTTTAATAATTATATATCAATTCAAACATGATTCTAGATTAATGCTTGATCAATCTCTTGTAATCCTGCTATTTTTCTGGTCCTGACCCTATATCATGTTTCCTGAAATTTCATCGTCTCGAAAATTATGAATTAACGACCTTGTCCAGGCCGTCTTTTATTGAACTGACGCCCCATACCGGGGCGCTTTCTATAAACTAACGCCCCTGTTCAGGGCACGTTTTATGAAAATTTCTAGATTTTTAATATTCTGCAAAATTAGAAATATTGAAAGGACGACTTCTACACATGTCGTCAAATTTATTATAAACGCCCCTGATTAAGGCGTTAATTTCATGAAAAACGACTTTACCAAAGTCGCTATTTTCTGCACTACTGATTTTTCCTGATTACTGTTATCAGAGGGTTCATTATACATACATACATATATATTGGCACTATTACTCCACTCTGTGAGTATAGTCCCATGTTTTCTACGATGATTTATCGCATTACACACTCAATTCTCATTGACATACAAGCTCTCCATTGGACATTCCGTTCCTTTGGACTAGCGAGTTAGTCATAGAGACCTCCGTAAGACTCTTCGCCGCCTTGGATTCCCTCAAGGCCGACTGAGCTGGTTGTACCATAAAAACCCATTACACCATCTTTGCCATGTCCCTCTATAGAAACATGGTAATATCGGCCCTCATGTCATGCCATGGGTATGATATGAGAATTATCTTAATGAACGGGGAAGAATATGCCGTTGTTATGCTGTTCTTGTAAACCCCAATTCTATATCAACATTGTTATGATGTTCTTGTAGACCCCAATTCTATATTAAACTTGATGTTCTTGTGAACCTCAATTCTATATTAAGAATGAGGACGTCTTGCCATTGAGGTGCTATTCATATGGACCTCAATTCTATATAAAAGAGTGTCTCTACTTACTTGTCATGGTACCCGAGTTAAGGGAACCAATTCCACCTAGTTTTATCGAAAGTGTGATTGTACCGTTATTATCGCCTATTGGTGTCAAAAGTCATATTTTTGGACTCTAATCTCTCAAAGTTGTCTTACATGACTACAAGCTTGCTTATTGAAATTCCATGATGGCTATACACAAAAATGTGGATGTTAGAAATAAATGACTAATGCCTGCGCATATAGGGCCCGATCTGGTCCTGGGAGGAGCACCCGAAAGTACTTGTGCCCATGGGAGTTGATTGATCACGGTATTGGCATTATACCGAAGTGCATGACTAGCTTGATTGAACATTCCACAAATCTTGTACTTGACTTGATATTACATGACTTGCGTGGCCCGAAAAAGGGTAATTACTTGCGTGCTTGAACGTGATAGCCAAATTTCATCTTGACATGATAAAGTACTTGCTTGAATATCTTGAGGTCATCTGATATAAGTTCTTGAAAGTTCATGACTAGTTCTTCCTGTTATCTTATTGTTATATCCTCTTTCTATCTTGTCGTTTTATGCGAGCATGCATAGCTATAGTACATTCATGAAAGATGTAACTACTTAAACCCCTTGCTAGTTCCTGAGATATAATTTCCTACTGAGCGTTCGCTCACTCCGTGTTTCCCTTACTTTTCAGGTAAGTCCGACGATGAGGGAAGTCAATCGGATGGGGAGAATCAAGAGTGAAAGAGCTAGAGCTTTTCCAAGTGTCATCTAGTCTTTTATATATTTCTTGAGTCAAATGGGTACTTTTTTTTTTTTTGAATAGAGTATTGGGTTTGTAATATACTATTTATTATGAAGAAATAAATGGATTGGGTTATCTTTACTTTTGCGCATCTCTGTCTTTGTGTCGAATACACTACTACTCTGATTGACATGATTGATATAAACTCGTCACGCATCTCCGGGTATCTTCCGCTCTCGGGGCGTGACATGGATGAACATGTTTTCAAAAGTGTTTTTATGCATCTTTAACATAGATTTTAATGTATGTGCTTTCTGCACTTTCTTTATGGTTACAAGTTGCTCATACCTTGTTCACATGCATAGAAATATCCCTCGATCTTTAGCTTAGAACATTTGTGGTTCAAAGTGTTCGTATGCACCTTGAACATGGGTTTCTTGTATATACTTCATGCATTTATCATTTAGATTATTGAGCTAAAGTTCTAATCATTTTTCTTATGGTTTTGCAGGTTAAGATCCTTAATATAAACCCTCCAAGATCAAAAGAGTTTGATGTCACAGAGTTTGGAAGGGTTACAATGGAGTTTGGGACTAAAATCTGAAAGTCAGGAATTTACTGTAGCTTTAGGTCGACCAACCCTATAGCTTAGGTCGATCGAACTTGGCAGAGTTGGTCGCCTGTAACACAATCTGATGCTGTTAATTCCGGTCGATCGACCAAATGTTTAGGTTGACCGAACACGGCATAAACCTTAAAATGAGGATCCGAAACCTATCTAAACCCAATCCATTTGTGCTTAACTCTTACCCCTTTGCCCTTGGGTTGGTGGCAGACCTATTGGGGGTCCTTTTGGAGGTTTCTAGAAAGGTTATAATGGTCTTTTGCCTTCTCCCATATATGCATATGTGTAACCTATGAATTTATGTGGAGAACCCTAATGTGTTCATTGTTTCTATCTTATAGGTGAAGAAAATGGAGAAAAGAAGGAAGATCTCAAGCCAAGGGGATTTGATCTACATCCAGGAGGTTTTGAAGATCTTGCATGAAGAGAAAGTGAAGCGGAATGATAAGAGGATCGTGTTGATGCTTGAATCACCGTCATCCGACATCCTTCCAACCGTTGCTTGAAAGAACATCATCAACCGGACTTTGGAAACCAAGGGGGATCTTTTCTATATCCATTCTATGTTGTTCTTGATGTGTTTCATGATCTATGTTTGGGGTTGAGGATGTTTGAATATTTGTGTTAACTTTCTGAACTATAAATATTGTGTGTGTGTGTGACCGTTTGTATACGGTCGTGTGTCTCTGGTGCTGTATTTGTTGCAGTGTGTGTGTATGTTTATGATCCGGTCGTCGGATCGTGTTGGAGACTGCGTCTCCGTGTGTGTTTGGGGTTGTACCCCGTGTTTACAGGGTTTACTCTGCGTGTGTGTGTTGGGGCGCATCCCCGTATGTGTGCAGGCGTCGTTCTGCGTGTTGTTGGAGCGTTGCCTCCGTGTTGGGGATTTATCCCCAAGTGGAGCCTTACCGGTTTTCAAAGGGGTGGACATAGGGAGCCCGTCGTGGTCCCGAACCATCTTGAAAATCCTTGTGTCTTGTGATGTGCATTGTGGTTTGCTTTATTGTGATTAATTGTTAATTCAACACACATGTGATCGGTGAGCATGAGTGAAGTCCAATTGCACGAGCGATTCTCAATTGCCTAGATTTCATTATGTGACGTGTTTAGTTGCTTAATATTTTGCATGATCGAGTGAGCTCAGCGAGATTGAGAGATCTTGGTTTACTCTGTTTCGTTTAATCTTTTCAATCTCATCAAAGTTGTTATTTCCACTTAGTTAGTTTTTAAATTTACCATTTTTACTGGGGGACAATTCAACCCCCCCTTCTTGTCCGCTCGCCTACCCGGCACGAACACCTGATTGCATGCTAAATCCTATTTTTATTCAATAAATGCCTTCCAAATCATGTTCATCTTCAAATTATTTAGCCCCTGGGTCCCTCTATTTTTGACGATTAATCAAGGGTTCTCCTTCTTTCGGAGGGGCATAATTAACACCATAGCCTTCATGGTGCGACGGGTTTCAGGTCCTGACATGACACCTATTATTGTCTGATTAGTTAGACGGTGCGCACAATAAACTCATCACCCTGTGACTGGTATGCCCACGCAATTAACAAAGAATAAACTAAAAAGATCAAAGACAAAATAAATAAATAAATAAATAAATTTCTCATCTCCCACAGGTCCCCTTGGGACCGCGATTTAAAGAAGGTGGTCTCAGAGGAGACCGTGATCTCAGGGCAGAGCTATCCATGCGCGACATTCAAACCTCCGACGGTTACGCCTTCGAGGGCCACAAAATGGGGCTATTTTCCAGAGAATATTGAATGTAATGCGTCCTTTTAGCTTCCCTCTTCCCCTATATGTACCCCCCAACTATCAAAGATATGAATGAATGAGAAAATCAAATTTTAGCCATGTGTGTTCTTCCCCTTGTTGTGCACGTATGGTTCATGCATGGTTTTGATGGTTTTGATGATGTCCAACTATAACTCATTATTGTAATATTGATTTTGATCCAACTATGATTCACTGTGATAATTGTCATGATTTATTATTATCATGCTATCATGTTCTTCATGAGATTTTCATAAGTGTAAAGATTTCATGTCATAGAATCTCATGCTTAATTTCTTCATGATAAAATCTTCACTGGTTTTTAACTTTGATATTCTTAACATTTTGAATGGTTTTTATTCCCCTTATGATGTGAATAAATAAGCCTTGTGAAAGATGACATATGAGAAAAGTAGTTGACTGAAAAGAAGAAGAGTAAGTCGACTTGTCTAGGGAACAAGTCGACTTGAACGAGCTTGCAGAATGCAGCTTGATGAACAAGAGTTCACCAAGTCGACTTAGACAAACTCAAAAGCCGACTTGGTCCCAGTGACAGAAGTGCCCACTCTACTCAGACATTGCAGCAAGTCGACTCGGGAAGAATGCAAGTCGACCCATGCAGCAACAAAAGCAACAATTTATAGCATCTAGGTGACAACAAAACCACTAGCTCACTAGAAGCAGAACGCCCTAGCAAAAACCAAGCTGCGTCGACGCAAGTTCTTCTTTGCGTCAACACATCTTCATATTCAGCCAAGACTAACAAGTAGCTTCTTCAGGCTGTGTTGACGCAAGTTCTTCTATGCGTCAACACATCTTCAAGTCCAGTGCCAGTTATGGGCAATGCTCTTCAACTGCGTCGATTCCATCCTTTATGATGTATTGACACAGCATTGACTCTACGAGTGGCTTCAAAAGCATTTCACAAGAGTGCGTTGACGCACTCCACTAGTGTGTCGACACATAAAGCATGAAGCCACAAGTAGCTGCAGTAAGGCTAGCAATAGCAGTAGACTGAGTCGACGCAACCAAGCTTACAAGCCAACAAAGGCCACCAGCAGCCTGTAGCAACATCATCAGTAGCATGAACAAATAGCAATAGTAGCAAGCCTACAGCAAGTAGTCTTAAGGCCTTGCCAGGCAGAGGAGTCGACCCCGGGGGTCGACCCCCTTTTCTCCATTCTGCTCTGACTGTTCTTTGAACAAGGTCGCTTGGCACAAAGCTCAGGTGTCGACCCAAGGAGTCGACCCTTTCCAGGGTAGACCAGAAGCAAAGTCAGGCTCACGTGATCAGCTCCCTGCATCAATGGCCCAAGTCTCCAGACACGAGCCTCAAGGTCTGAGAAGAAAAGAACCTTCATTTTTACAATGGACCAATCAGATTACACCTTTGAAAAGGTCCTAGGACAGAGATCCATCCTTTTCATCATAAGCCAGTCAATTCACTTTTATGAAAAGGACATGTTAGTAACCAAATCTGGAAAAAGGCTAGTCTGCCTCCTACAAACATGGACCAATGGGAAAATGGTATGGAAGCTTCAAGTCAATGGCACAAGCATCCGGGCAAGGACATGTATCAGGCTGTAGAAAAGGACCTAGGTGATACAAGGTAAAGAAATTTTTTATAATGAACCAATCAGAGAACAGATCTGGAAAAAGGCTATTGTCCACAGGTGTCTTGGACCAATCAGAAAAAGGTTGGGAGAAATACTTCTCTTTCAAACTATGCCTGAGAAAAGAAGCTATATTCCCCAAGTTCAAGACTCAAGATGCAACAACTCAGAACCTTGCACATAGAGATCTGTAGTGCTCTAAGGATCTGAATGGCCCAGATTGCATCCTTGAAGATCAAGGTTCAGATCTCAACTTCACTCTATAAATATGTTGCCTCTGTCATTTGGGAAGAGTGGGCCGAGCAAGCATACTCAGAAGAACATCGATGAGCTCGTCCCAGCAAGAAGAGAGAAAAGGAAAGAGAGTGAGCTTAGAGAGTAGAAACCAAAGAAGAAAGAAGAGAGCTGAAGTAAGAAAGACAACAGCAGCAGGAGCAAGTCTGAGAGAAAGAGTCTGGCTGAGTGAAGAGAGTGAGAGTGAGGAATGTTAGCTAGGTGCGATTGATAACCACAGATCCAGAGGGGGGGTGAATGGATCTTTCAAAGAATTCTACCCAATTTAAAATTCGCATGAGATGATAACAACAAGATCAGTGGACAATTGATCAAACATAAGATATGCAAACACAATTAAACTCTAGGATATAGATCAATTAAATCACGGTCCTAGCATGCATCTAGTGGAAGCAGGCAATCAAACAAACCACTGCACAAGGATTTTTAGGTGGTTCGGTCCATGGACCTACATCCACCCCACACTCAAACTGAGTGTGGCTTCACTAACAGCTGGGCAACACAGCTTGCCAACAGACGCTGATACACAGCTTACCCAAGGGAACAACCTCCCCTCTTCCTCCTACACGGAGGGAACCTCTAGCAACCCACGGTTACTAGAAACCAGAGACTCACGTCTCTCTTCCTCTATACCAAGAGGGAACCCCACTAGTAGCAGCCCCGCTACTAGTGAACCAGCCAGTAGCACTCTGCTGCCAGCAATCCACTAGAGGCCTAGCCTCTCTTCCTCCTAGCCCGGAGGGAACCCACAAGCAGCCCCCCTGCTGCTTGCAAACCGGAGATCAGATCTCCCTTCTCCTGACCCACCAGGAGGAACCCGACCTCAGTCCAGAGGATCGGAAGAACACAGTAAATCAGATTGAATAAAAAGAAAAATAAGGACCGAAAATAACACAGCAAACACAAGCTGTAAAAGAAGGAACATCAGATGTGGCTCCCATGGAGCTGACTTGCCTGGATTTGATCCACGGTCCAGTAGATAGATCTTCAGTAACTTTCTTCCTTTTTCTCCACAAACTCTCTCTCTCTCTCTCTATCTCTCTTTCTTTCTCTTCTGCTCTCCTTTTTCTCTTTTTTCTTTTTTCTTCTTGCCGGCTCACTCTTCTTCTATTTCTTCTTCTTCTCTTTTTCTTCTTCTTCTCTTTTTCTGGATCGAAGGGCTTTATGCTCTCCAGGCTTCTTCTTCGATCTGCCTCCATCTGAAGACGAAGGCTCCAATATATACCAGCAGCAGTAGGGAGATAGGGCGTGTGCTTCCCACGCCTTCCGTCCAGAAGATTCCTCCTCGGATCACGTGCTCAGCACCACCTCGGGTCACGTGTCAGGTGCCAGCTTCGGGTCACGTGCCCATTCATCAGTACGCTCAGCAACTGGAGTTAAATGGCGTCAACCCACTTGCTCCAAGGAGTTGACGCACCCTTCAGAAATCTTCAACCCATGAAACTCAAGTCTGCTGCGTTGACTCCATCAGTTTGCTGCGTTGACACATTGATACGTTCCAGTGAACAAACAGCCTTGCCTTTTTAACTACTGCGTCGACGCTTTCAACCCGTGGCGTTGACGCATTGATGCGTTCCAGTGAACAAACAGCCTTGCCTTTTTAACTACTGCGTCGACGCTTTCAACCCGTGGCGTTGACGCATTGATGCGTTCCAGTGAGCAACCAGCCTAGCCTTTTTAACTGTTGCGTCGACGCTGCTCCACTACTGCGTTGACGCGTAGGTGATCCAGTGATCAGGTCTTCAGCAGATAGATGTGCTGCGTTGACGTATGGAGCTGCAGCATCGATGCTGCCAATGTACTCCAGAGGCTGCAATAAAGGATAATTGAACTGCTGCGTCCACGCTACTTGATCAATGCGTTGACGCACCAGAATAATCCAGGAGCTTCTTTCTTGATTGTTTGAACTGCTATGTCCACGTGTCAGCATTTCAGCCTCTTGGATCATGTGCCAAGTCTTGATAACCTCGTCCATTAATCTTTGGACATCAGCCCAAGGCGTCAACGCTTCCATCGTGCAGCGTCGCCTCAGCTCCTCAAGCGAGATGCTCACGCCCTTGGCAACTGGCCAATGCGTCAACGCATCCAGTGTCAGTGTCGACGCAGTGAACAAGACAGAAAGTGAAAGACGCACAATTGCGTCTACGCAGTCAGCCAAGTGCGTCAACGCACTAAAAGCACAGAACCCATGAAGACAGACAGGCTGTACAGGCTGTACAGACTTTGATGCTCAAAAATGATTGTATAGACTTGGAGGATGCTGTGCAATGTAGACATCCAATGAATGAAACGCTGTACAAGTGCTCAAACAATTCGATGTATGGACTTGTGTAAACCTGATGAATGAACTGAGGGGTCGACCCATTGAACAGGCTAACATAACCCAACCAGTTAAATGCAGATCCAAATAGATGATGACTTATAGTGTTTGCTATCATCAAAATCACAGGGACACAACAATCTCCCCCTTTTTGATGATGGCAACACTATGAGTCATACTGACTTGATCAAAAACATTTCTCCCCCTTTGACTTCAGCAAAAAGGTATGAGTTGAAGAGGAAAGAATAAGACTGTATAAAAAGAGTGAATTAAAAGCTCCCCCGTTTGACTAATCTGCCCCTTTTACTTTAGCAAAACGAATAATCTAGAGATGTCATATGAGACACTTAACATAGTTCAGCAGATGAGGACAACACAATATTAGAAGCAATTAAATCAATTCTCCCCCTTTGTGAAACAACTTATGCAGTGATGCATATGCAACAAATACTCCCCCTTTGACATGGCAGAAGATATAGAGCTAATGCAGACAAACAACATGATCAGACAATCTAGCACATTGTCCCCTTATGCAAATAGTCTCTCAAACAGACCAGAGAATCTTGCCCTTATGATCTATGATGCAAGAGAGATCCACAAGGATGAACTCTGGTTATCCAAAAACTGCAAGTACATAAGGTAAACTGAGAAAAGTGCTTCTCAAAAATGACAACCAGTCTAATACCACTGAATCAAAACACAGTGATAAAGAGCCATAGGATGAGCAGATTCAACAGTTAGTGAAAATTGAGATGTTGAACTTTTCAGCAAGATACTAACTTCATAGAACAGAATTTTTAAGTTCTGGAGTCCTCCATTATAAAAGCTTATGAAACCTTGATTTTCAGATATGGTTTAAGAATGATGTAAACAAGTTTTTCAAAAAGAATTGTACTCATATCTGAACCAGCTCTTAATAAAAAGGAACTACAGGCTCATATAAAATTCTAGTTCAACCAACTTCCATCTTACTTAGTTTACTTTCCATGACAGTTTTAGGAGATACATAAGAGAATGCAACAAAATTTTACATTGTTCTTTCAGAATTTGATTTACACCTGTTCAATTTTCTTTTTAAATGAACAATTTTGGTTTATCAACACCTTTTGACATGGGGAGACACCTTGATCAGAGGCCCGAAACCCCAGTTTCTCAGTGTGACAACCGTATTACTTCTCCCATTTTGGAGAATAGAGGTAGTATTGGAAGTATCTTTGGCATGAGGATACACCTTGATTAGAGGCCAGAATCCCCAGTTACTCAATACAACAATGCCATTGCTCTGCCAAATTTTCACAGTATTTTCAATCATCTCTTTAAGCAGAGTTAACCATGGTACTTCATGACACAATCCTTTGGGCATGTTTCTCAGCAACCACAGTTATTGCTCTGTCCATGATTCAAAACAAGTTAATTGTTTAAGAAAAATCACATACACTATATATCTCAGTCAACATAGACAAGGATATCAACTTTTCAGATGTCAGAAGCTCTTACATGAATTTACATGAAGCAGACAGTTAAAGTTTATTAAGAGATTGAATCAGATATTTCCAAGTTCCTTGTGTCCAAACAGGAGTACATAAGACTTAAACCAGTTCCAGTTAACAAATGTTCTTAAGCATGTATAATGGAAGGTTTCTCATTGAAGATCTTTTAACTTTTATGAAGTAGTATTCAGGCTGAAGATTTACTTCATATCTCAGCTTAGTAATTCAAGTGAGAATATTCAACAGACAGCATGGATTCTGAAGAATTGTAGCAAATAAGCTGCTCTTGAGCAAAGAGGTTCAAAGTTGACTGAATAGAGGAAAAGTTCTCATTCAGCAGATTTAGGAGAGACAAATAGATACCAATAAGGTATGCATTCAGATTATGAACAACTTCATAAGTAGTCAAGAAATCATTTGATACCACTTTAAATGATGGAATCACTGACACTTCAGATATGACAAGATGAATCATATAGCTGGAGAGGAACGGATTAAGCATGCTCCCCCTATCTATATGCAGTGACATTTCCCTTCCTCCTTTTTTTTGATTTTTCAAAGAAGTGATATGCTATGCAATGATTCCCTCTAACTAAAACCACTGAATCATCCTATATGTCATACAGACAATGTAGATGATGAATGACTATGTAACAACAGATTTAACATGCTATGCAGTAAATCTAAAAACAATTGAGTGATTTCAGATGTATGAATAATGAGAAATGCTCCCCCTCACTAAATGCATAAACTGAAACCCTCCCTTTTCTTTTGAAAAATTTCATGATTAAATGATGCCACTCTAAGATGCAATTAGATGCATTAACTACTCATGAAGGGCATGAAGACCCTGAAGGGTATTAGACTAGTCAAATGTGCATGATATGCAGTGCAGCTCCCCCTGACGGTATGCATTCAAAACATTTAAAAATCATTCATGAGTCATGAATTCTAGATGTATGCAGTCACAGAATGAGCATATCCAGACGCAGCAACTATTGCATGGAAATGCAAACATGCATGTTTAAACCACTAATTAACAAATCTATCTATATACCTAATGCCAGCTAAGCAGACTCATTGAAAAGTCAAGAGACTTACCTGAGAAGTGAATGAGTGGGGTTTACCTTTTTAGGGTGTCTTGGTTTATTTGCCTCTTTTATTTCTCGTTCCCAAGACACACCTGCAAAAAGTTTCTCACTTGGCACATTTTGGTACCCAAGTTTCCTTGGGTCCTGCAGGGTTAGTGGCATTTTGATGGGATGTTTTCCAAAGCTTCTGAGCCATCATATCATCATGCTTTTTCATATAGCAACTAGGCATGGAATGTCCAGACCGATCACAATAATCACATGAACCACTCAGTCTGAATTTCTTACTATGCATGTAAGCAGGTGTGCTAAATTCATGAGCATGAATGTTTCTGTTTTTACCACCACTTTGTTTTAGATGGTCAGAAAGCCAGCAATCAGCCACCTTGTGACCTTGCTTTCCACACTCAAAGCATGTGAGGGATTTTCTTGTTTGAACATATTTGTTCTTACCAAACACACTTTGTTTAACAAATTTAGAGTTGACCTTCTTTCTCTGAGAATGCCAGCAGTCTTTGACTGTATGGCCAGGTTTCTCACAGTGATAGCAGAAGATGGAATTTCTTCTACCAACATTAAACCAGCAGTCAACCGCCCTATGGCCTGACTTGCTGCAGGTGGAACACGCCATGTGTTGGCCCCTGGACCCATTTTTGTTCCTTTTAAAGACATGCTGATTTTCATACAAATTGACATGATTAGAATTTAAAAAATATTTGCCTTTACCTTTGGCAAACCAACATTGTTCACTAACATGACCTGTTTTTCCACAATGATAACAATAACTTTTTCTTTTCTGTTCAACAGGACTGTTTTTGTCATTGTACTGCCTAGCATGCATTCTATCATCCTGTTCCATCAATTTACATTCATGCATCAAGTGACCAAACCTTTGACAGTAATGGCATGAAATTTTCTTTTTATTTGCATGAATGTGTTTGTTCAATTTAGGCACAACATTCTCAGTTTTATCATGAGAGTTCCTTGAATCTTTGTTCTGAACATGAACAATCTTTTTCTGTTTTTGAACTTGTTTCTCAGACTTAGGGCTGTCAGTGGAATTTTGATTCTTCTTAGCACTAAATTCAAAAATAGGCACATTCAATGTGCTGCCAGACTTAGAGCTACTCACGAATGAAGTTTGAAGCTTACTTTCAAAGCACTTTTTATTTATTGGTTTGTAGCCCAAACCCTCTCTTCGGAGATTCACTTTAGATCCAAGAATTTTATCAAGATTTTCTTTTCCACTGACAAATTTCTCAAGAGATTTCCTCAATTCTGTAACTTCTGATCCAAGCTTTGATACATGGATTTCATATTCATCAGCTTTCTTTTTATAGCAAACAACATCTTCTTTCAACATTTGATTAACAGTCCTAAGACTTTCAATTTCCTGTTCAGCTTTCATTAGCTCATCAGAGCTATCCAGGCTAACACTCTTCCCTTTTTCAAGAGTGATAAGTCTCTCAGACATAGCTGTATTTAACTGTTTTAGCTTGCAGATCTCCTGTCTCATTTTACCATTTTGTTCCAGGATTTCATCATCAAATTTCAAAACACTTAAGGAGGTCTGACATTCACTAAACACTTCTTGTTCATCTTCAGATTGAAGATTTTCAAGCTTTTTCTGAAGTTCTAAGTTTTCTATTCTGACAGTCTCCAAAGTTTCAGAAATCAATCTATTTTCATTTTCAAGGCTCACTGATTTAGATCCAGATTCCTCAGTTTGGTTTTTGAGTCTAGCATTTTCAGATTTCAGATATTCCAGATCTGAAGTAATAGAATCAAGATCAGTCAGCTGTCTTCTAAATATCTGATTTTCAGTTTTCAGAGTATCACTGTCCTCACCAGTAAGTTTAGAATTCTCAAACCTATCTAACCGTTTTTTCATAGATCTATTTTTCTTGCTCAATTTATTGCTAGATCTTAATAGCTTGGAATAAGCATCTACCCAATCATCTAAGGTATAGTCCGCAAAGGGTTTTACCTGAACTTCGTTCTCTTCTTTATCACTGTGGCTGCTGCTATGGTCGCTCCCATCAGCCATCATGCAGTTTTCCTTCCCTGTTCTGCAAGTTAGTTTCATCTTGTCCAGAATATCCCTAGCAGACCTGCAATCATGAAGGCAAAAGTGTAAGGCCTTGTTAATGGATGCTTTTATCAGATTTATAGCTTTCTGATTTTCTCTATGCATTGATCTATGACGATCAGTCCATTTGGACTCTTTTCGTGGTAACCTATGAGGACCATGAGTAATTAACTTCCACAAATCGGGATTATCTAGATTGACGTAGTTACGCAAACTACTGAACCATGAATCAAAGTTAGACCCATTGAAAACCAGTGGAAGAGCCATTTGTAGGCTATGATCAATTAGACAAAAATCAAGGAGCAGCAAACCAGAATAAGCACCGAGAAGCACGGGGATCACTGCAGATCGTTGGATCTTGAAGCAGTAACCGCTCTGATACCAATTGTTAGCTAGGTGCGATTGATAACCACAGATCCAGAGGGGGGGGGTGAATGGATCTTTCAAAGAATTCTACCCAATTTAAAATTCGCATGAGATGATAACAACAAGATCAGTGGACAATTGATCAAACATAAGATATGCAAACTCAATTAAACTCTAGGATATAGATAATCAATTAAATCACAGTCCTAGCATGCATCTAGCGAAAGCAGGCAATCAAACAAACCACTGCACAAGGATTTTTAGGTGGTTCGGTCCACGGACCTACATCCACCCCACACTCAAACCGAGTGTGGCTTCACTAACAGCTGGGCAACACAGCTTGCCAACAGACGCTGATACACAGCTTACCCAGGGAAACAACCTCCCCTCTTCCTCCTACACGGAGGTAACCTCTAGCAACCCACGGTCACTAGAAACCAGAGACTCACGTCTCTCTTCCTCTATACCAAGAGGGAACCCCACTAGTAGCAGCCCCGCTACCAGTGAACCAGCCAGTAGCACTCTGCTACCAGCAATCCACCAGAGGCCTAGCCTCTCTTCCTCCTAGCCCGGAGGGAACCCACAAGCAGCCCCCCTGCTGCTTGCAAACTGGAGATCAGATCTCCCTTCTCCTGACCCACCAGGAGGAACCCGACCTCAGTCCAGAGGATCGGAAGAACACAGTAAATCAGATCGAATAAAAAGAAAAATAAGGGCCAAAAATAACACAGCAAACACAAGCTGTAAAAGAAGGAACATCAGATGTGGCTCCCATGGAGCTGACTGGCCTGGATTTGATCCACAGTCCAGTAGACAGATCTTCAGTAACTTTCTTCCTTTTTCTCCACAAACTCTCTCTCTCTCTCTCTTTCTTTCTCTTCTGCTCTCCTTTTTCTCTTTTTTCTTTTTTCTTCTTGCCGGCTCACTCTTCTTCTATTTCTTCTTCTTTTTCTGGATCGAAGGGCTTTTTGCTCTCCAAGCTTCTTCTTCGATCTGCCTCCATCTAAAGACGAAGGCTCCAATATATACCAGCAGCAGTAGGGAGATAGGGCGTGTGCTTCCCACGCCTTCCATCCAGAAGATTCCTCCTCGGATCACGTGCTCAGCACCACCTCGGGTCACGTGTCAGGTGCCAGCTTCGGGTCACGTGCCCATTCATCAGTACGCTCAACAACTGGAGTTAAATGGCGTCAACCCACTTGCTCCAAGGAGTTGACGCACCCTTCAGAAATCTTCAACCCATGAAACTCAAGTCTGCTGCATTGACTCCATCAGTTTGCTGCGTTGACGCATTGATACATTCCAGTGAACAAACAGCCTTGCCTTTTTAACTGCTGCGTCGACGCTTTCAACCCGTGGCGTTGACGCATTGATGCGTTCCAGTGAACAAACAGCCTTGCCTTTTTAACTACTGCGTCGACGCTTTCAACCCGTGGCGTTGACGCATTGATGCGTTCCAGTGAGCAACCAGCCTAGCCTTTTTAACTGTTGCGTCGACGCTGCTCCACTGCTACGTTGACGCGTAGGTGATCCAGTGATCAGGTCTTCAACAGATAGATGTGCTGCGTTGACGTATGGAGCTGTAGCGTCGATGCTGCCAATGTACTCCAGAGGCTGCAATAAGGGATAATTGAACTGCTGCGTCCACGCTACTTGATCAATGCGTTGACGCACCAGAATAATCCAGGAGCTTCTTTCTTGATTGTTTGAACTGCTGTGTCCACGTGTCAGCATTTCAGCCTCTTGGATCACGTGCCAAGTCTGGATAACCTCGTCCATTAATCTTTGGACATCAACCCAAGGCGTCAACGCTTCCATCGTGCAGCGTCGCCTCAGCTCCTCAAGCGAGATGCTCACGCCCTTGGCAACTGGCCAATGCGTCAACGCATCCAGTGTCAGCGTCGACGCAGTGAACAAGACAGAAAGTGAAAGACGCACAATTGCGTCTACGCAGTCAGCCAAGTGCGTCAACACACTAAAAGCACAGAACCCATGAAGACAGACAGGCTGTACAGGCTGTACAGACTTTGATGCTCAAAAATGATTGTATAGACTTGGAGGATGCTGTGCAATGTAGACATCCAATGAATGAAACGCTGTACAAGTGCTCAAACAATCCGATGTATGGACTTGTATAAACCTGATGAATGAACTGAGGGGTCGACCCATTGAACATGCTAACATAACCCAACCAGTTAAATGCAGATCCAAATAGATGATGACTTATAGTGTTTGCTATCATCAAAATTACAGGGACACAACAAGGAAGACACTGAAGCAGAGCATCAGAAGATCACTTAGAGCACTTCCTTGGATGCTACATTGGTTTTGCTTTTAGTTCATTTCATTTCTTCTGTTTCGATCCTTGAATCTTTGTGTGTAGTGTTATGCTTACAGCGTTGTCTGGTCACCTATTTTGGGGACCAGAGTGGGTCTGGCTGTAGTGCAGCCGTGTGGGTATGTGGGGAATTGTCCCCGTGCTTTGCTGCATCTGTGCAACGTGTTTTGTTTTCGTTCTATTTTTCTTTTGGGGTTTGTCCCCGTGGTGCTACATCCTTGCAGCGTTCTGAGGACTGTCTCCTCGTGAGGGCTACGTCCTCATGGGGTTCATCCCCGTGTGTTCTTGTTGCATCCTGTAGCACGTGTGGGGCTTGTCCCCAGGTGTACTGCATGTTGCAACGTGTGTGTGTGTGTGTGTGTGTGTGTGTGGGAATTCATCCTTGGATGTGTTGAGGACTCAGTCCTTGTGAGGACTTTGTCCTCATGTAGTGAAGCCTCACCGGGTTTGGTGAGGGGTGGACGTAGGTTGCGGGTTTGCAACCGAACCACCTTAAAACCCTGTGCCTCTATGAATGATTATGTGATTGCTCCATGTTTTCTATCCCCATTCACAGGTTCGTGTGTTAACTCCATCATATGCACTTCTGGTTGTTCTCTAACACACACATACACACACTAAGTGCTTGACGGTTTTCAGTTCAATGGTGCATCAGTTCTTTCTGTCTGCCAGAAAGCCTTACAACTGCTATCACCTTGAAACTGTGTGAAACAAGTTCTTATCCATTGTTTCTAATCACATTTGTTGAATCCACTGTGTTGAAACCGTAGTTCATCTGAGCTCTATTTTTTAACTGGGCATATTTTTAAGGGATCTATTCACCTCCCTCTAGATTTGGTTGCACCAAAGGGACCCAACAAGTGGTATCAGAGCAGGTCTCTGCTATACATAGATCCAACGATCTGTAGAGAAGATCCCAGTGCGTCTGCTATAATGAGTTCTTTTGCTGAATAGATTTCTATGATTTCTCTATCGATTTACGCTGGTTCTGATTTTAATATCTGGTTAGGAAAAATGTGTAAGATTGTAAACTCATATGATCCTAAGCTCTGGAAGATCATTACAAACGGTCCTCTTAGCCTGCCTGAGGATAGATCCAAATGGACTACCGATCACCAGTCCAAACAATGTAACAATGTTGAAGTTTTAAACCTACTGAAAGCTGCAGTAGACCTCACTAAATTTTCGTTTGTCTCCAGCTGCAGCATAACCAAGGAGATTTTGGATGGCTTGGCTAGCATCCACGAAGAAGAAGAAAGGCATGACTACCTAATGGCTGACAGCACTGACCAGCCCAGTGATCCCTCAACCTCTCAGGCAAGTTCTGATTTTGAAGACTTTACATTTGAGGAACTTATGGATGCGTATGATGAGTTAGTTAAGCAATACAAGAAAGTTAAGTCTGAAAACAAAAAAATGAGAAAGAAAAACTTGAAAACAATCCCAATGATAGCTCCTCTTGTAAAAATTGTTCTACTTTAGAAGAAATAAGTGAATCTCTTTTGAATGACATAGACTTGCACAAAGAGCAGACTAGTTGTTTGAGAGCAGAAAATGAAGCTTTAATGGTTAAAATATCTTAGCTAGAAGAAACTGAAAAAGAGTTGAAAGATAAACTGAAATCAATGGATGATAATAAAAAACTCCTTGATGAGTTGATCAATGACAATAAGCTATTTGAGGAAAATGAAAATTTGAGAAAACAAAATGAAATGTTGAATGAAAGGCTCGTGGCCTATGAAAAAGGAAAAAGCATTACAAATGGTGGTTCTGAAAAAATGCATGTCTTAGAACAAGAAATCGAAAACTACAAAACTATAAATGCCATGTTAAATCAATAGCTTGCTGAGTGTGAAGAAGAGCTCGCTGATTTTGAACTGCACATCTCATCTCTAGAAGATGAAATAAAAACTTGAATAATTCACTATCAAAATTTGTTCAAGGAAAGGAAAATATGGATAAACTTTTGGGAACAAAAGTTAACTTTCAGAGAGAAGGTCTAGGATACTATTCAGTGAATAAAAATGCATTTGAAAATACGTTGTATACTTCCTTTGTATCCATCTCAAGAGAAGCCAGCACCTCTAAAACTTCCCCAAATCAGCCTGTAGTTCAGAAAAACCATAAAAAGAAAACATTGAAACAAAAATAGAAAAATGACTTGGCTAGTTCTCATGTGCATGCCAGGTAATCTAATGATAAATACCATGTTTCCAAGAAGAAGAAAGCTTCATCTTTTTATTGTGGTAGGCATGGTCATACGATGAATGACTATTATGTAATGAAGAAAGATGAGTTGAAAGCATGCAAAAATAAAGTTGTTTCTGAAAAACAAAAAATGTCTTTAAATGAGAAAATGATGTCTGAAAAATATAATCCATACAATAGAAAATTAGTTAGAAGAAACTTTTCTCATTGCTGCTTTCATTGTGGAAAACCCGGCCACACAGTTAAGGACTGTTGGCAAACAAAAGGGAGAAGCAACTTTCATGCCAAAAATGTTAACTTCCCTATTCACCCACAAAAGTTTAATACACATGCACATAAGAAGAATGCCAAATCATTTGTGTGTTGTCATTACTGTGGAAAGTTTGGGCATGTCATACATGATTACTTTTTAATGAAAAATGATGATTTGATGGCTGTGAAAAGGGCGGGTACTTCTATTAGAAATGCTGCTAATCATCAAGGACCCAAGAAAACTTGGGTACCTAAAAATTCCAAATGAGAATTTTAGATGTAGGGATGCCTTGAAGCCTAGAGAAAAGCTTGAAAAATGATAACTGCTCAAGGCATAGGTTTGAAAAAAAAATCTCAGTTCATGACCTGCAATAAACGATGGTTGTCTCTAAAAATCCTTCATGCTTAGTTAACCTTTGTCAACTTCTTGATGTTTCATAGTTCAATAAGCTCAATTCGGAATAGTGCACATGTATGCTTGTGTGTTTGAAATGTTTCTATATGTTTGCATGTTAACTTTCTATCTTCTGGTATATTAAATGGTGATCTGTAGAAAGGCAGATTAAGTCTGTCTGGAACTCTCACTATGCGTGAGTAAAATACTCCGCCCTGTACCAGAAATCATAAATATCAAATATTTGGTTATAAAGAATTGTTTTTATGATGACGAAGTCAATCTGCTGTCTCAGTTTCAGCTGTCGCAGTTGCTTTTGGATTATTCATGTTAATAACTGATTGATGATGTCTAGTGTGGCATGTTTGAAATTTGATTTCATCAATCTCTGATTTGAAATTTATTTTCCTCTTTCATGAAGGCATGTGTCCTGCTGAAAGTATGTCCTTGTGATCATGAGCATCTCATTAAGGGGGAGTCAGTATAAAATTTTTGTCTGCAGAGCTGCATAATGCTCCATCTGAATTTTCAGCACTGTCACTTCATCATTTGAATTGAATGGACCTTCTCAGGGGGAGATTTCATAATTTGCATATTGCATTCCACGCACAAATCAATTATTGCATCATGCATTTAAGTTGCATGTCACAATGCTGCACATATTGTGCTTGCATGATGGCTCCCCCGCATATTTCATGACATGAGCATTTTAATAAGGAGAAACTTTAGACTAAAATTTTGTAAAAAAACTGCTGAATAAGATGGAAATCTTGGCAACTCTTATCAACATCTATTTTGAAAACTCCTAAATGTATTTTCGGTTGAAGGATGGGTTGATCTACTGACCATCTTGAGTCGACCCAGCCTAATGTCTGCCTATCCATTTTCAGACACAACCCTTGCTGTCCTGCTACATCCTTGTGTGTCTGAATACTTCCTCCCATGATCTTGCATCATACTCATTGAAAATCATCTTTTGAGGAGGAGTATCCCTGTTTAAATCTGACTGAGTTCATATACTCAGGGGGAGCTTAAATTTAACATTCTTCTCTTAAAGCTCCTTGTTGATATTCAAGACCAAATCTTAATAAGTTGATGGTTTAGAGTGTATAAACTATAAATCTGGGTTTAAAAGCTCTAAAAATGACTATCTCAATGTATGGAATAGAATTAAAACAAACCTTAAAGAACAGTGACCTCACCTCTTCCTGCAGTCTGAAAATTGAAAGTATTGAGGCCACCTTAGTTAAAGAACTTTACACTAAGTATTGTTTCTAAACATTGAAAAAGGTCTGATGAATTTGAAGGGAAAAGGCCTAAGAAAATTAAAAAAATAAATCTGTAGAGTAATGACTATGACCAACTGAGAAAACATAGACCCTTCACCAAAGAAGTGATGGGAACTGCACCATGAAGTTAAGGTCTAGTTAACTCTGGTTAAAGATTTTTGAAATGAATTAAGATAAAAGATAGAGCAATGGCTGAAGCTCATTGAGAAACCATGTCCCTTCACCCAAGAAGCGACATGGACTGTGTTATGATATGATAAGCCACCTCTGCTCATGAGTGAGATAGAATGATGAGTAAAACTCTGAGTGACTGAGGAGTCTGGCATCTAATCCATGCATCTCCTCATGCCAAAGGAGCCAACTAAACCTGAATGTCCTTGAAAGTGAGCAAAATGAAAAATCAGTGAAAAATAAAATAGATTTCAAAAGACTAACCCTAAAAAGAAGTATGCACCTTAAAATGTTTATCTTCAATACTAGTTAAAATTCTTTCTAGGGGTGTCTCTTGAAATCATTAAGTAAGATGAAAAGGAATGGGAGGCAAGGTCTTTGATCATAAAAGAGTTGTTTTATCTCTATTAAATAAGCTAGAACATATTTTTAGGGCCCTTACACTCAGTTTTAGGGCTTATAAACTTTGAACCATTAATGCATATGATGGTCTTGAGTTACATTGCTCTAAAAGGAGAATGTTAATTTTTTCAGAAATAACAAAACACCCTGGTATATGAACTTTGTCAGAGACATTATAATTTTTCTGCACCCCCAATTCATATGCACAATATTGTTGTATATTGCTGCTCCAGAACTCATGTTTATTGCTGTTCCAAAACTCATGGTATCCAATGCCAAAGTGTGTATTATGATACTATCAAAGAAGGAGCCTTAGTTTTTCCTGTCAATATAACTGTTGAGTGAATGTATAGCTGTCTGACTGCTTGATTATTGCTGCACTAGTATCTAAATCTGCAAAGTCTATTCTTGCCCATGTCTGCCCTCAATCTGGTTGTTCACTTTTGCCACAAGCTATCATGCTCATTGATTCACACTGCCTTCCACCAATCTCTGCTGAACTCTGCTACTCTCAACCTACTCTCACTATGTTTACCCCTGCTCTACATGTCTCTTGCTTGATTTGCTTCCTATCTTCATGGTTATTCCATATATTCTATCCATATCTTCTGTTTTGATGATGTCAAAGGGGGAGAGATTATATGAGTCATTATTTGAATGGTTTCTTATTTGTCAAAGGGGAGAGATTTTATTAGGGGAGAGTGTTTTAATTGAATCAAAGGGGAAAAGCTTATAAAAGGGGGAATTTGTTTATACTGAGTTTAAAGATTAATGACAAATAGTTGATCATAGTTGAATTTAGCTGTCATAATGACTCATAATTACCATCATCAAAAAGGGGGAGAATGTTGTGCATGTGTGGTTCATGCATGGTCTTGATGATGTCCAACTATAACTCATTATTGTACTATTGATTTTGATCCAACATTGATTCAATGTGATAATTATCATGATTTATTATTATCATGCTACCATGTTCTTCATGAGATTTTCATAAGTGTAAAGATTTCATGTCATAGAGTCTCATGCTTAATTTCATCATGATAAAATCTTCACTGGTTTTTAAACTTTGATATTCTGAGCATTTTGAATGATTTTTATTCCCCTTACGATGTGAGTAAATAAGCCTTGTAAAAGATGACAGATGAGAAAAGTAGTTGACTGAAAAGAAGAAGAGTAAGTTGACTTGTCCAGGGAACAAGTCGACTTGAACGAGCTGGTAGAATGCAGCCTGCTGAACAAGGGTTCACCAAGTCGACTTGGACAAACCCAAAAGTCGACTTGGTCCCAGTGACAGAACTGCCCACTCTACTCAGGCATTGCAGCAAGTTGACTCGGGAAGAATGCAAGTCGACTCATGCAACAACAAAACAATAGTTTATAGCATCAGGCTGACAGCAAAACCACCAGCTCACTAGAAGCAGAACGCCCTAGCAAAAACCAAGCTGCGTCACCGCAAGTTTTTCTCTACGTCGATACATCTTCATATTCAGCCAAGATAAACAAATAGTTTCTTCAGGCTGCGTCGACGCAAGTTCTTCTATCCGTCGACACATCTTAAAGTCCAGTGCCAGTTACGGGCAATGCTCTTCAGTTGCGTCGACTCCATCCTTTATGATGCGTCGACACAGCACTAACTCCACGAGTGGCTTCAGAAGCATTTCATAAGAGTTCATTAACGCACTCCACTAGCTGCGTCGACATATAAAGCATGAAGCCACAAGTAGCTGCAGCAAGGCCAACAACAACAACAGACTGAGTCGATGCAATGGAGCTACTGTGTCGATGCAACCAAGCTCACAAGCCAACAAAGACCACTAGTAGCCTGTAGCAACAACAGCAGTAGCATAAACAAATAGCAGCAACAGCAAGTCTGCAGTCACCAATCTTAAGGCCCTGCCAGGCAGAGGACCCGATCCCTGGGGTTGACTCCCTTTTCTCCGTTCTACTCTGACCATTCTTTGAACAAGGTCGCTTGGCACAAAGCTCAGGTGTCGACCCAAGGAGTCGACCCTTTCCGGGGTGGACCAGAAGCGAAGTTAGGCTCACGTGATCACCTTGTTGTTGGGAGATTGTGTGGGATAATATGTGTCTCATGTTGTGTCTCCTTTAACTCAATTCTCTGAATTTTATTTCCTATTCTGTTTTGATGATCGGCAACAATATATTTTGTTTTCAACTTTTGGATATTGGCAAATTGTGATATTCTGAATCTACTTTTCATTATGGCAACACTTTTAGTATCTTATAGCTTATCATGCAAGTGTGTATGTGTTTCTCACTAAGGTCGGTGCATGTTCATACATGCTGCATATGAAGGTCGGTGCATGCTCATAGTATTACATATGCAGGTCGGTGCATGTTCATACATACTGCATATGCAGGTCGGTGCATGTTCATCAGTCATGCACTAAAGGTTGGTGCACCTTTCGCTAGCATCAGGTAAGGTCGATGCACATTTGCTTTCAACGCCACAAAGGTCGGTGCACATGTGTTAGCGATAGCATGTCAGGTCGGTGCATGTGTGTTAGCGTTAGCACATAAGGTCTGTGCACATTTACATTTCAGCAAGGTCAGGTCAGTGCATGTGTGTTAGCGTTAGCACATAAGGTCTGCACACATTTGCATTTCAGCAAGGTCAGCTCGGTGTATGTGTGTTAGCGTTAGCATGTAAGGTCTATGCACATTTGGAAGTCAAGGTGATGTGACACACCCTTGGACCAAAATGAACAAGCACAATTTGTAATTCAAAAGGACCGATAATGGCGACCGCTCACCCGATGCTCACCCAAGACCCGGGGTAGCTTGGAAATGCCTAGGAGAGGTTGTGAGGGCTGGGCCCTTGCTGGTAGAGGGCCATCAAGGCCTAGGTTAATTCCCAAGGGTAATAGCAGCCCAATTCAAGGGAGCCGACGAGGTGCCAAGGCACGGGTTACACTCCTCACTCCACGGTGATCTCTTGAAGCAAGGAGCTCAAGGATCGGGCTCTCACTCTCACGGCCAGTGGAGTTTATGAACTAATATTAGAAAGAACAAGCACTAAATGGATCTAGGAGTGGAGCACTTACTTGACCGGTTTGAAGAAATCGGTCCCGCTCGGAGACGTGGGCGAGCGGGGAAGCGTGGGTTCCCCACACGCCGCGCCGGGGTTGCTTGACCTGCTCAAATTGTTACAACACTACACCCCATGCAAGGGGGGGGATCTAGGGGTGGGGGTCAACTGATATTACATTCAAAACTACCTCCACACAGGGAGGGGCCTTCATCCGGCCAAGCGGGGAGGGGTGACACCGAACTAGCGATCAACAAGGAAGCCGACGTCGGTTCTGTCCGCTGTCTATGCTTTAGGACTGACTGATGGTTATCACGATGCTGTGGCCACTCCAGAATTTTTTCGATGACGAGACCACTTGGAGATTCTTCGTAGCTGGATCAAGATGATGCTTGAATTTTTTTGATTTCTTTGGGCACCGCTGCTGGTCGGGGTAGGGGCTTGAATAGGGTGGCAGACCCTCGGTTCTGACAGCTTCAGGTTTCCAACAGCCGGAAGAAGCGGATGCCACGACCGCTCCCGAACTCAGAATCAGGTGCCACCAGAGCCGTTGACAGGTCCTCTTCGAAGCAAAACTAGCGAAGGACCCAAACGTTATCTGAGAAGACCAGTGGGCTCTGAACTCTGATGAGAGGTCGGTGCAGACTGTGGGGAAGCAGAACCGCGCACCTGGGGGAGAAAATTAATAACTCATGGTTTCGGACGCCAAACTGAGCTCTGCTTTTTGGAGAAGAAAGAAGACTCCTAGTAAAAGCTTTTTGAAGAAGAACTCTTGATCAGATTCCAAGAAGGACCATCGCAATTGGGCTTCCACTCTGGATCTGGTCTCCTACCAAGGAGGCTTTGCGCAGTCGGGGAAGAATGACTCCCCTGGGCGATCACGAACTCAGAACGGGATGGGACCACCGCCGTTGCGAAGAGGACTGGGAGACGCTTCCAACGATGGCTCTTGATTCTTCAGAAACGTCCGGAGGAAACCGTGGTCACCTCTGCAATGTACTACTCTTCTGCAGATCTGCAACTGGGAACTATAGGTTGAAGATGACGGGGGGGGGGGATGGGGTATATGGGAGGGGAAATGGGGGTGGATGAGTGTGGGGAAAGCCCGGGCTGTGAGGGGGTCTAGGAGGGGGTGTTCCAAGGTGGGGGAAGGGAAGAATGGGGTCTGGAAGGGGGTCTAATAGGTGGTGGGAGGAGGAGCTACGAATTTGGGAAGGTGGGTGAGAGGGAAAGGGTATTTGAAAATGGGTTTAAGGGTGGGATTAAATTTTGGTCTTGGGGGATGGGAAGAGGTGTGTGGGGAAGGTAAAAGGGGGCTTGGGGAGTGGGAATTCTACCTTGGGAGATGAGAGGGTGCTTGGGGAAGGGGAGTGGGTGGTTGGTGGTTGGAGGGTGGAGTGGGGAGTGGTGGAATCTCCCTTGGGGTTGGGGTGGAGTTAAGGTGGGATGGTGGGGAGTTGGGGATGAGTTATTGAAGGGGGGGAAGAGAGAGAAAGGTGGTTGGGAGGGGAGGAGAGAGAAAGGGGCACAGGTTTTAGAGAGAGAAAGTGGAGGAGAGAGAAAATGACTTATTAGAGAGAGAGAGGTAGAGAGAGAGAGAGGGGGGATAGGGGGAATCACTCCCAATGGTTTCTCACCCAACTAATGGAATCTCTCCAATAGAAAATTTGAACTCTCAAATGGTAATTTTCATTCATTGATTCATTAAGTTGAAATGTGGGGAATGGGGTCCTATATATAGGCAACCCACATTTCTACAAAAGTCCCTAACTCTTACTACAATGACCAAAGACCAAGGGGGTAGGGGCTCCCCTGGGCCTAGCCCAAAGAATTGGGCCCAATAACCATTCTAAACAATCTAATGACACTTAACCTAGGTAAATGACTCATTAACCTAGGTACAAGACTCAAATAAAAGGGAAAATATATCAAATGACTCAAATAAAAATTACATAGGACTCAAATTAAATAACTAGACCATGCCGAATGCAACCGGGGTGAGGAGACGAGCTGTGAACGTGGGCATGGGAGGTAATGTCCCCATCATACTCCCGGGGTGCGGAGAACTCGACTCCGTCGAGTAAGTGTCCTTCCCTCCTCGGAGGGTGTAGAAGTGGTACTGCCCTCAAGTCATCCGAACGAGACCGATCCATCCACCTGCCGAGATAGCGCTCGTATACCTTACTCCTAGTGGTAGTGACATGTTCATCCAATATTCGTTCAATGCGCTCACGCTGGGCTCTCTTGGCTGGTGGTCTCTCCTCACAGGTGGGTGCTCTCTCATTAGGAGAAATAGGCCCAATATTCTCACTGGGTACCACCGTGGGTCCCTTATATGGCACTAAGTCGGGTACATTGAATGTGGGACTCACTCCATACTCCTCGGGAAGATCTAACTCATAGGCATTAATGCCAAGGCATCTCAGAACCTGGAAGGGACCAGCCCCGCGAGGCCTCAATTTCGAGATGGCTCCTGGGGAGAGTCTCTCTATCCTCACCATCACAAAGTCACCCAAGTGGAATTCTTGGTGACGTCGATGGGAGTCGGCCTACCTTTTATAAGTCTCATTCTTTTTGCTGATGTGCTTGCTAAGGTTTTCATGCAATTTTGTGAATGCTGACATTCTAGGGGTGATGGGTGGACCTGGGCAACCAAAAGTAGACCAATCATGTAATGATGCAGTGTAGACTTTGGTCAGCCTAGGTGGGCCGGGGCACCCATAGGTGGCCCTATCTTGCAAATTGGTGATAAATATCGGGGGACCCGGACATCCGTAGATGCCTTTGACATGCTTAAGACCCATGATGAATGAAGGTGGACTATGACATCCGAATATGGACCACTCATACTTTCTACTTGACATGTGGGTGATATGAATGAATGGACCCAACATAGTGTTCATGCCAAGGGGTGTGGTAAGCCTAGAAACATGCATGCTTTTTCCAAAGGTGACTTCCATGTGTATAGGTGTGGGACAACCTTTGAACTCCCATTGGAAAGGATCGAATGGATCTAAGAAGGTGGTCATCATGGGGTGGGGGCACAATCTTATTACCTAGGGATATGTGGCCCAAGGTCATTGCTCCCAAGGTGTAACCCGGGTCTAGGATGGGGTGGATTGGGTCAAACATGGTGGGTTGGGATAAGGAAAGGTGGGTTGTGGATAAGGTGGTTGGGTCCCATGGGTTCTTTGACCCCCATTGGAAGGGATCAAAGGGATCATAAAAAGGGTTATCGAGGGGGAGGGTCCCTATGTCCTCAAGATCCTCAAGTGGTGGTGGGTCATCCTCCTCTGATGAGACAATTGGGCCGAAGTTCTTTGTGAGTGGGTCAGCCATGAGTGGAGGGTTCGACGTTCTACCCGAGATAAGTAACTCTAATTCGTGGATAGCATCGGGCTCATCGGGTATAGGGAGGAATAATAGGAGGTCACTAGTGTAGCAACCCATGGTGCACATTGAGGTGATGGAACCAATACATAGGTGTAGGAGGTCTAGGCTCCTAGGTTGTTGGGTCATGGGAGTCAACATGCCAGTCAACTCTAATTGCCATGCTAAGCCCTTAAGAAGGTCCTCTAAGGTTTCCACTTGGTAGGATGTTTGGATTATGGTGTGATAGGATGAGAAGGGTATAATGGGAAGGTTTTGCTCTATGGGAGGGCAAACATAGGACATGATGGGGTGAATTGGTCTCTCCTTTAGCCATCTAGCCAGGGGCCCATCTATGATTATAGTGCCTTCTGTGATGGTTTGTGGCTCTTGAAGATCAAGATTATTTGAAGTGGTGAAGGGTTGCGGCTCTTCCTCACCATTGGTGTGAACTCGGACTTCCTTATGGGTTGGGAGAGGGTCTGGGCTATCAACTATTCCTATGTGAGTGGGTGTGGCCTTTTTTCTCAAGGGAATGGGAAGGTCTTTTGGAGATGGGGTGATGATGGTTGGGGCATGGTGTACCCGGGGTGGTGAGTGAGGTCGAACTTGGGTTGGGAGTGGAAGTAGTGGTGGCCTAGGTTGGGGTAGGGTTGGGGTTGGAAGTGGAAGGTGGGTTGGTTCAGTTTGGGTTGATTGGGGGGGTGTACCCTTTTTAGGGGACGATGGAGGGATAGTGGTGGGGACCAAGGAGAATTGTGGGGTATGGGTTTGGTGAGGGATTGTGGGTTGGGTGGTGGTGGACGTCATGGGTCTAGGTGGAGGGATGGACACGGGGTCCACTTGGGTTTGAATGGTGAGAATAGGGTGAGTGGTGGTCCTTATTAGGGAAACCGGGTCGGTTAGGGGTCTCTTCCCCTTGGGATCGGCCGGTTGTGGAGGGGGGGAAGTGGGGGCCAATTGAGTTTGG
This sequence comes from Amorphophallus konjac, assembly GCA_022559845.1. Lineage (NCBI taxonomy): Eukaryota > Viridiplantae > Streptophyta > Magnoliopsida > Alismatales > Araceae > Amorphophallus > Amorphophallus konjac. Next base: position 120,013,457 of record CM040126.1, on the reverse strand, counting down.
ATAGTGAGGTTTGCGGAAGGGGGTTTTGGTTGGATTGTGGGGACCCTTAGGGGATTTGGTGGAGAGGTGGATGCTTAGTTTATTTGGGTCTTAAGGGAGAGGACTTGGTTGCGAAGTATAGTTATGATGGTTGAGAGGTGATTTGTTGGGGGTGGTGGGGGTGGAGACCAAAGGTCGGTCTCAAGTTGGCCGGGTGGGGATGGAGGAGTGGTAGTGCTCCTCGAGTTAGGGGTGCTTGAGTAGGAGGGGTGGGAATGTTTGGGGATGTAGATCTTTCTAAGTTCTACTTTCATATCATCCCATGAGGAAATGGGCTCTTGCCTCCTAACCCTTTTTAATCCCTCTATGTGTTCCCACTTACTCTTGGCTTGACCCCGAAACCGTCCCTTGGCCTTTCGGACTCTCGCGGATCCATATACCCAAGTCTTTTCAAAGTACTTTTCTATGGTAGCCTCCCACCTAAGATAGTCACTAGAACGTGATCCGTCAAAGGTAATATCCCTATCTAGGATGAAGTCCATGGGTGGTGAGTAGGCTAAGTAGGAGGTGGCCATGATGATCGGGGGGATCAATGCAAGGGTCGGATTGATGATGACTCCAATGCAAGCATGCCCTAGGACTTGACTTGTAGAGATAAGTCAATGACTTGCTCTGATACCAATTTGATGTGACACACCCTTGGACCAAAATGAACAAGCACAATTTGCAATTCAAATGGACCGATAATGGCGACCGCTCACCCGATGCTCACCCAAGACCCGGGGTAGCTTGGAAATGCCAAGGAGAGGTTGTGAGGGCTAGGCCCTTGCTGGTAGAGGGCCAGAAAGGCCTAGGTTAATTCCCAAGGGTAATGGCAGCCCAATTCAAGGGAGCCGACGAGGTGCCAAGGCACGGGTTACACTCCTCACCCCACGGTGATCTCTTGAAGCAAGGAGCTCAAGGATCGGGCTCTCACTCTCACGGCTAGCGGAGTTTACGAACTAATATTAGAAAGAACAAGCACTAAATGGAGGTAGGAGTGGAGCACTTACTTGACCGGTTTGAAGAAACCGGTCCCGCTCGGAGACGTGGGCGAGCGGGGAAGCGTGGGTTCCCCACACGCCGCGCCAGGGTAGCTTGACCTCCTCAAATTGTTACAACACTACACCCCATGCAAGGGGGGGGATCTAGGGGTGGGGGTCAACTGATATTACATCAAAAATTACCACCACACAGGGAGGGGCCTTCAGCCGGCCAAGCGGGGAGGGGTGACACCGAACTAGCGATCAACAAGGAAGCCGACGTCGGTTCTGTCCGCTGTCTGTGCTTCAGGACTGACTGATGGTTATCATGATGCTGTGGCCACTGCAGAATTTTGACGATGACAAGACCACTTGGAGATTCTTCGTAGCTGGATCGGGATGATGCTTGAATTTTTTGATTTCTTTGGGCACCGCTGCTGGTCGGGGTAGGGGCTTGAATAGGGTGGCAGACCCTCGGTTCTGACAGCTTTAGATTTCCAACAGCAGGAAGAAGAGGATGCCACAACCGCTCCCGAACTCAGAATCAGGTGCCGCTAGAGCCGTTGGAACCGTTGACAGGTACTCTTCGAAGAAAAACTGGCGGGGAAGCTAAACATTGTCATAGAAGACTAGTGGGCTCTGAACTCTGATGAGAGGTCGGTGCAGACTGTAGGGAAGCAGAACCGCGCACCCGGGGGAGAAAATTGATAATTTCTGGTTCCGGATGCCAAACTGAGCTCTGCTTTTTGGAGAAGAAAGAATACTCGTAGTAGAAGCTTTTTGAAGAAGAACTCTCGATCATATTCCAAACAAGACCGTTGTAGTTGGGCTTCCACTCCGGATCTGGTCTCCTACCAGGGAGGCTTTGCGCAGTCGGGGAAGAATGACTCCCCTGGGTGATCATGAACTCAGAATGGGATGGGACCATTGCCATTGCGAACAAGACTGGGAGATGCTTCCAACGATGGCTCTTGATCCTTCAGAAACGTCCGGAGGAAACCGTGGTCACCTCTGCAAGCTGCTACTCTTCTGTAGATCTGCAACTGGGAATTGTAGGTTGAAGATGACGGGGGGGAATTGAGTATATGTGAGGGGAAATGGGGGTGGATGAGTGTGGGGAAAGCCCGGGCTGTGAGGGGGTCTAGGAGGGGGTGTTCCAAGGTGGGGGAATGGAAGAATGGGGTCTGGAAGGGGGTCTAACAGGTGGTGGGAGGAGGAGCTACGAATTTGGGAAGGTGGGTGAGAGGGAAAGGGTATTTGAAAATGGGTTTAAGGGTGGGATTTAATTTTGGTCTTGGGGTATGGGAAGAGGTCTGTGGGGAAGGTAAAAGGGGGCTTGGGGAGTGGGAATTCTCCCTTGGGAGATGAGAGGGTGCTTGGGGAAGGGGAGTGGGTGGTTGGTGGTTGGAGGGTGGAGTGGGGAGTGGTGGAATCTCCCTTGGGGCTAGGGTGGAGTTAAGGTGGGTTGGTGGGGAGTTGGGGATGAGTTATTGGAGGGGGGGGAAGAGAGAGAAAGGTGGTTGGGAGGGAAGGAGAGAGAAGGGGGCACAGGTTTTAGAGAGAGAAAGTGGAGGAGAGAGAAAATGACTTATTAGAGAGAGAGATAGAGAGAGAGAGGGGGGATAGGGGGAATCACTCCCAAGGGTTTCTCACCCAACTAATGGAATCTCTCCAATAGGAAATTTGAACTCTCAAATGGCAATTTTCATTCATTGATTCATTAAGTTGAAATGAGTGGAATGGGGTCCTATATATAGGCAACCCACATTTCTACAAAAGTCCCTGACTCTTACTACAATGACCAAAGACCAAGGGGGTTGGGGCACCCCTGGGCCTAGCCCAAAGAATTGGGCCCAATAACCATTCTAAACAATCTAATGACACTCAACCTAGGTAAATGACTCATTAACCTAGGTACAAGACTCAAATAAAAGGGAAAATACATCAAATGACTCAAATAAAAATTACATAGGACTCAAATTAAATAACTAGACCATACCGGATGCAACCGGGGCGAGGAGATGAGCTGTGAACGTGGGCATGGGAGGTGATGTCGCCATCACAAGGTCTGTGCACATGTTCAAGTCTATGCACATATATATAGGTCTATGCATGTTTTGGGTCTGTGCATATTTGGAATTCAAGGTCTGTGCACATTTGAAATTCAAGGTCTACGCACATGTTAAAGTATGTGCACATATAGGTCTGTGCATGAGCGTACACTAAGGTCTGAGCATATGTGGAATTTTAGGTCTGAGCATATGTGCTAGCTTGGAGCACATGCACCTTTAAGGTCTGAGCATACCAGTAGAAGGTCGATGCAAGTATGTGTCAATGTCTCATATCATGTCAGTGCATCATATGTGTATAATACATAGTCAAGTCTGTGCATCTTTCACACTTGTCTGAAATTTATGAATGTACTGTGACTCTTATCTCAATAGGTCTGTGCATATTAGTTATCCACTCATGCTTACAAAGCGTCTGACAAAATGCTTTATGTCTTATGTTCAAATTAACATGGACTTAAGTCACTGAAAGATCCAGGATCGAACATATGAAATGCAACATGCCTTACACTCATTATGGTCACGTGGCTTGAGGTCTTTATCCATAGGCACGTGATCCAAGGCAAGTCTCAACTGGAAATTCAGCCACGTGGAAAGCGAACCTTCAACGTGAGACACGTGGACATCCAGCAACGCATTCTTTCAAAATTCCTTGGGCGGGAACGTGTTTTCCACGCGCCCAATCTCTCACGAGCCTATAAATAGAGGCCTGATCGCTCAACTGAGAGAAGAAGATACATAGAAGAAAAAGAAGATGAAGAAGAAGGGAGCCAGTGTAGCCAGAAAATTCAGAGCAAAAATAGCGAGGATAGAGAAGATCAGAAGTAGTGTTTGAGAGCTAGAGAAGCTGAGGCAAGGAGAGCAGTTGAGGAAGAAGAGTCTGGTAAGAATTCAATGAAGAGTGTTGCTGAGAAGAAAACAGAGTACCGTAAGAGGAGTAAGATTGAAGCAGATATTTGTTTCCTGACTTCTGGATCAAATCCAGAGTCAGATTGCTCCTGTAGAGCTAGATTGTGTTATCATCTTTCGTTGTTTCTTTCATCTTTTCTTCTCAAATCTCTTGTAAGCTGTGTATCAGCAGAGCAAGCTATGAAGCTCAGCAGGTGAGGTTGAATCCTCGGATAGAAAGTTGTGAAGCTTAGTGGTTGAAGCTGTGAATCAACGGTCTAGCAAGCTGTGAAGCTCAACTGATTGTAGGGATCTAGTCCCTGAAGCTGTGGATCAGTAGATTCAAGCTGTGAGTCAGTAGTAAGCCTTACTCAGTTGAGTAAGGGGTGGATGTAGATCTCGATCTCAAGATTGAACCACCTAAAATTACTTTGTTGTCTGCTTATCTACTTTTCGCCACTTGACTAGATGAATGCCTAGGAAAGCACAGTGCTAATTTCTCTGATCTGTCTGCGTATTCATCTGAATTCTTCTATATTCAATTGATTGCCATTAACCGTGCCTATTCGTTGAAGTTTGAATCTATTCTGAATTGAGTTGAATTTCATCTTCATAATTCTGGTTTATAATAGATAAGTCAGTTTTATATAAAAGGATAAGTCAGAAGGATAGATTACATCTATCTGGAAAACTGATCCTTGCGTTAGGAGAGTATCTAACCAACCCTCCGCCTGGTACCATACTGAGTTATCAAATTCAGTGAACTGTTGATTCCATAGATGATGATTCATATTAGTTTAGTTGTGTGATTTGTAGTAGTTAATTCCTAATTCCGCATTTCTTTTAATTACTGTGAATCAATTTTAATTTGGGGTAGATTTATTCACCCCCCTCTAGATCTGTATTCATTCGATTCAACATGTGGTATCAGAGCCTAACTCTCCTTAAGGGCTTCACATCCGGAGAGGTTAGCCGAAATGGATGCTAGAGGATTAATCACAGAAGGTCACTCAACTAGTAAGCCTCCTTACTTTGATGAAAATAATTATGTATATTGGAAAAATCGCATGTAGGTCTTCCTTCGTGCGAAAGATTATGAGATTTGGAAAGTTATAAGCAAGGGACCATTCAAGCTCCCTGATGATGAGGAAGTATGGACTAGAGAGCAAATTCAGAGATCTACATTGAATTGGAGTGCTATCAATGTGATTCAGTGCGCTCTACATCCCACGGAGTTTTCAAGAGTTTCTTCCTGTTCTACTGCTAAGGAAATGTGGGATAAGCTAGAGGTAATCTACGAGGGTACGTCTCAGGTGAGAGAGACTAAGGCTAACATGTTAATCTCAGAATATGAAGCCTTCAAGATGAAATCAGATGAGTCCATCTCTGAGATGTACGCTCGATTGATGGTTATCACCAATAGTTTGAGGAGTCTAGGTAAGGTGTACAATGAGTATGAATTAGTTAGGAAAATTCTCAGGTCCCTGAATCCACTATTATGGATGATGTTGTGCCCCTGGTTTTGATGATGACAACCATGAGATGTGTGTGTTGAATTCAACTTTAAATGTTGAACTAAATCTTGATTCAGTAACGCATGCATCTGGTTTATTTTTGAATGCACGAAAGGGACAGGGTCGACGCAGGATGATTCATGGCGTCCACGCAGTGGGTTGCCTCAAGGACATCGTCTACACAAGACTCTGAAGGCGTCCACGTAATAGTTCAAGAGGCTAAATCATAAGTCACTAATATAAACTCAGTGCATCAACGCCGCATCTCCGCAGCGTCGACGCATCAGTTCAAAAGGCCAAAACATACTCAGTGCATGTTTTCTTGCATGAACAAAGTCCGTACATTCTTCAGTAGCAAGTCGATACATCTCTTGCTCCATGCACGCAAAGTCTGTACATTCTTCGACGGCATGTGTGTGCATCGTTTGTACCATGCACTCAAAGTCTGTACATTCTTCGGTGGCATATCTGTGCATCGCTTGTACATTGCACGCAAAGTCTGTACATTCTTTGGTGGCATGTATGTGCAACTTTTGTTCCATACATACGTAAAGTTCGTGCATTTGAATATTAAGTCTACACATGGTTGCCTTGATGACTTAGCAAGTCTATACATTCTCGAACCAACTCTGTGCATCTTTCTACTATCCTCATATTGATTTTAACTGATATTAAGTCTGACCTTTGCAGGATATTTGCTCGAGGAGTTTAAGAAGGGCACGTGATCCAAGAATGGAGGATGTGCTAGGATCGTGACACGTGTAAAGCAGTGAGCTGAAATACTGCCACGTGGTCAAGGCGCTTGGGCGGGAATTCGTGGAGGACACACGCCCACCTATCTGCTACTGCTATAAAAAGAAGACTTCTCCATCTGGAGAAGATGATCGTGTGTGTGAGGATTGAAAAATACCTTAGAAGAGCAGAATCAGAAAGAGACTGCACGATCCAGAGAGAAGAGAAAGAGGAGAACAGAGAAGAAGATTTGGAGGAGCTACAGTCGAACCTGAGCGAGTGAAGCCCTTGAGAAGGATCGTGGAGTCCATCGTCTTCCTGTTGGTATCGTGCTGCATCCACTGACTATCAGAGGAGATCCAGGGGCAGTGGATCAGTGCGAGTTCATCTACCCTCAGAAAAAGAAGGCTAGTTGATCGTTGAAACATCTTCCTCCAGACTTCTGAGTTCGAGCTTGAGATCCAGCAGCATCACAGATCTAGAGCTATTCTTCCATCTCTGAGTGATTTCGTTTATTGCTTTTATTTTTCAGTTTGAACTCTGTTATTGTATTTCTCCCTCGTACTAGTTTGATCCAGCAGATTGTGCTTGGATCAAGGGTATTTGGGCGTGTTTGCCTTCAAGCTGTTTGTCAGCGGTTGAGAGGATTTGTTCCTCTGTCTTGCCAAGCTGTAGTGCTCAGCGATGTTAAGGAGTTTATTCCTCGGTGTAGCTAAGCTGTAAGGCTCAGCAGGGATCCTCACTGGTTTTAGTGAGGGGTGGACGTAGGTCTCCACAGGGAGACCGAACCACCATAAAAATCGGTGTTCTCTTGTGGTTTGCCATTATTCGCACAATCTGCTTGACGTTATATGTTTGAGTAGGCTCGATCTACACACATTTAGTTATTGATTTTTTGATTAGCATTATGTTTTTGATAGCGAGTGTGATCTTGCATAAAATTTTCAAAGGGTCAACCTATTCACCCCCTCCCCCTCTAGTTTGACCTTCCACCTAATCCTACACATGGTATCAGAGCTTGGCTCTCTTGTTAAGGGTCTTACAACCCAGAGAGATATAGTGGAATGGATAACAGGGGGCTCATGCCTGAAGGGTATGCAGTGAATAGGCCACCCTTCTTTGATGGCACTAACTATGCTTACTGGAAAAATTAGATGTAGGTATTTCTGAGATCTCAGGACCATGAGATTTGGAGAGTCGTGAGCAAAGGACCCTATCAGTTAGAAGGAGATGAAGAACTTTGGGTAAAAGAGCAGATTCGAAAGTCCAACATCAATTGGCAAGCTATGAATATCATGCAATGCTCATTGCATCCTAAGGAGTTTTCACGAGTGTCCTCATGTGCCAGTGCCAAGAAAATGTGGGATAGACTTGAAGTCATCTATGAAGGTACGTCAGAGGTAAGAGAGACAAAAGCTAATGTGTTAATTTCTGAGTATGAAGCTTTTAGAATGAAGCCAGAGGAAAATATATCTGAAATGTATGCTAGGCTAACTCTATTAGTGAATGGTCTTAAAGGTCTGGGAAAGGTTTATAGTGATTATGAACTGGTCAGGAAAATTCTTAGATCCCCAACTCCAATTTGGCACACCAAGGCCACGGTTGTTGAGGAATCTAGGAACCTTCCTACCACTACCCCTGATGAGCTCATCGGATCTTTGATGGCTTATGAGCTGAACTTCAAAAGGACAGATGAGGATGTGAAAAAGAAAAAGCCCCTTGCATTGAAGGTAGGACCAAGTAGCAAGGAGAGTTCAGATGACAGTCAGTCATCTAGTTCATACGATGATTCAGGTGAGATAGCCATGCTCACCAGGAAATTCAAGAAATTTTTAAGGAAGGAAGTTAAGGCTGTAAGGAGTCGAAGACCGCAGGTAAGAAATAGTTCAAAATTCAAATCAGAAAATTCAAAGAAATCTGACAAGGTTGTTTGTTATAAATGCAGGAAACAAGGACATATCAAATCTGAATGTCTAGAGAATATGAAGAAAGCTCAGCCAAAGTGGAAAAACAAAAAGCCCAAGGCCATGATGAGTATGTGGAGTGACGAGGAGAAAGATGAAGATGAAGAAGAAAGCACTTTGAAGAAGAGAGTGATGTTAAGCTGTGCTTCATGGCTAAGGGTGATGAGCAGGATGAGGTAACTTCTTCCTTCAAAAACTTTTCTTGCAGTGATTGGGAAGAAGCTTTTAATGAATTGTTAGATAAGTATGATTATGTAAAGAAAGAAAATAAATCACTGAAGAAAAAGAAAAGTTTGACTAGTCAAGAAAATTCTTTGAATGAGAAAATAAGGTGCTTAGAATCTAAAATTACCAGTTTAAGAAAATCTCTTGACGAAAGTGATCAATTAATAGAGATGAAGAGAGAAAACGAATTTTTTCTGAAAGTGCATGATGAACTGAAACTAAGAATTCAAAAATTGGAGAGTGAAGTAAAAATTGCTGAAGAGAAATTCAAAGCCATTCAAGGAGTGAATCAAGAATTCCAAGAAAATTTGAAGAGGCTGGAAGATGAGAATTCAAGTAAACAAGCCTCTCTAGAGAAATTAACACAGGGTAAAAACAATCTTGAAGCTGTCATGGGAATAAGAAGCAATTTTGGGAAAGAAGGACTTGGTTACAATCCAACCAAAAAGAAGGATCTAGGAACTAGACTTGTAACATTTGTTTATGAACAAGGCACATCTGGGCAGAGCCAAATGGCTGAAAAGAAGTCTCATGAGAAAAGTCAAGAAAAACTAAAACAGACGGATGAAATCCGAAAAGAAAAGGGCAAAGAGAAAATGAAGGTTACCTTAAATGCCAATCACCATAAGAATGTGCCTAAGCTCAGAAGTAAACCCTCAGGTCAGCCTATAGACCCTAGTTCATCAACCTAGCATCAGACTTATAGAAATTTAGGGAGTCATAGGTCTGTTACAAGACAGTTGCGTCAACGCACTGGGTACCCTGCGTCCACTCAACCCATGTCCAAGGGGTTCTACAGAAATAATGCTAGAACAAACCATTGGCCACGTCAACGCAGTGTCCATACTGTGTCAACGCATACACCCTTCCAGGATGGGTATTCTTTTGGAAATACTACATTGAGTCGACGCAGCCACTACAGTGCGTCAACGCATCCTATGCACCAGAACCCATATGACAGAAGGGTTAGATGGATGAGTCAACGCAGTCAGGTGAGAGGGTCTACGCAGTGAACCTTCATTCCTTCAAGAGTTCAGTATTTTTCTAGAACTTATTATCCTAGATTCCCCAGTGCTTCTTGGAGTCACAATAATCATTGGAATGGGAACAAGAATAAAACTTCATACTTCTCTAACAACAGAACTGATTCAAAAAGGTCATTCCAAAGGATACCTCAACCTAATTAGAAAATTCTCAAACCTATGAACTCCACATCTCAAAAATCTCCAAAACAACAAATATGGATTCCCAAAAGCATGTTGTCTTATTTGACACAATCTTATGGTGTGATGGGACCCAAGTGTATTTGGGTTCCAAAATCTCTTGTTTGATGTGATTTGCAGGAGTGCCTTACAGCTGTACACAATAGGTGATATCTTGAAAGCGGTTGCTTAAGGCATATGACGGGGGATAAGGTAAAATTTTGTTTCTTGGTTGAGAAAGAAGGAGGGCATGTCACGTTTGGGGGCAACAATAAAGGCAAAATTATTGGAAAAGGTAAAGTTGGCAAAACTCACATGAACTCCATTGATGACGTGCTACTTGTTGAAGGACTAGAATATAATCTTCTTAGTATAAGCCAACTGTGTGACAGGGGACACAAGGTTGTGTTTTATTCTCTTGTATGCACCATTCTTGAAATACATTCTGAAAATGTTAAGTTCATTGGAAAAAGAATAAACAACATGTACATGGTAGACTTAGATGATCCTGCTCATAATAATCTCTGTCTTGCTGTGAACAAAAGTGAGCTGACTTGGCTATGGCATCGTAGACTAGGACATGTTAGCTATAGTGTCATGCATAAGTTAACAAAATTCAGCATGGTAAACGGGTTGCTTGATGTCTCTTTTAAACAAAATTACAAAGTTTATGATGCATGCACTCAAGGTAAGCACACTAGGAAGTCATTTAAATCTAGAATAGAAAACCAATCTTCTAGACCTCTTGAACTTATTCACATGGATCTGTTTGGACCCACGAGAACAACAAGTTTAAGTGGAAATAGATATGGCTTTGTTTTGGTAGATGACTTTTCTAGGTTCACTTGGGTGTTCTTTTTATCTCATAAAAATGATGCGTTTGAAGAATTTCAGGCATTTTTCAAGAAAGTTCAACAGGATGGTAAGTATACTATTTCATCTATTATGTCAGATCATGGAGGAGAGTTCGAAAACTCAGAATTTGATGGGTTTTGAAGGGCAAAAGGAATATCACACAAATTCTCGTCACCAAGAACTCCTGAACAGAATGGAGTGGTGGAAAGAAGAAACAGAACTCTTGTGGAGATGGCTAGAACAATGCTGATCGAAGGACAACTTCCAAAGAAGTTCTGGGCTGAGGCGGTAAACACTCCGTGCTACATTATAAATCATGCAATGGTAAGACCTCTGTCCAAAAAGACTCCATATGAGTTAATGAAAGGTAAGAAGCCATATGTTGCTCATTTCAAAGTTTTTGGGTCAAAATGCTTTGTTCAAAATAATGACAAACGTGACTTGGATAAGTTTGAGCCTAAGAGTGAACCAGCCATTTTTCTGGGATATTCTAATCACTCTAGGGCCTATAGAGTCCTAAATGTCAAAACTCAAAACGTTAAAGAATCTCCTCATATTGTCTTTGATGAAATGAATGTTAGATCTGAAAATGAACAATCTTGCAGGGACAAGGATGATGGGGAGTTCCTTGAAGTAAAGGAAGAACAAGATCTCCAGGAGAAAAAGTCAAGGCCAGGTGAGAGTCTAGCAGAATCAAGCACTCAAGGTAATGTAGATGCTAATGAAGGTAATTCTCTAACCAAGGTTAGAATGTTAAGAGATCATCCTTTATCAAGCGTTATTGGCAATCTGTATGACCCTACTAGAACTAGATCTCACTTTAGGATAATTGAGGAAATGGATAATCTGGCTCTTGTGTCTTAAATTGAACCTAAAAATGTAATTGAAGCCCTAAAAGATGAATGTTGGATAACTGCAATGCATGAAGAACTAAATCAATTCAAGAGAAACAAAGTGTGGCACCTTGTACCAAGACCCAATGAACATTCAGTAATTGGAACTAAGTGGGTTTTCAGAAATAAACAAAATAAAAATGGAATTGTGATAAGAAATAAAGCAAGACTGGTAGCACAAGGATATAACCAAGAATTCGGCATTGATTTTGAAGAATCCTTTGCTCCAGTAGCTAGATTAGAGGCCATTAGGTTATTACTTGCATATGCTTGCTGCCATGGAATAAAACTTCAATAAATGGATGTAAAAAGTGCGTTTCTTAATAGTCTAATAAAAGAAGAGGTGTATGTTGAACAACCCCCTGGTTTTGAGTGCATAGACTGTCCTAACCATGTTTACAGATTAGACAAAGCTCTCTATGGGGTTAAACAGGCACCTCGAGCATGGTACGATAGACTCAGCTCATACCTCACTGAAAAAGGGTATTCAAGAGGTAAAGTGGACCAAACTTTATTCACAAAGGTAAGAAATAATGACATTGTTCTGGTTCAAATTTACGTTGATGATATAGTCTTTGGATCCACTAAACCAAGCATGTGTGAGAAATTTGCACAATTGATGACTCTTAAATTTGAAATGAGTCTAATGGGTGAGCTACAATTTTTTCTAGGTCTTCAAATCACCCAAATCAAGGAAGGATGCTTCATCAACCAGGCAAAGTCTATCTCTGAGCTATTGAAGAAATATCAAATGGAGAATCTTAAAGCAATCAACACTCCCATGAGCACCAACACAATTCTAGATGCAGATCTGAAAGGTAAATCAGTGGATGCAAAGACTTATCGAGGTATGATCGCATCACTCCTCTATCTTACTGCATCTAGGCCATATATCCAATTTTGTGTATGCATGTGTGCTCGTTTTCAATCTGATCCTAGAGAATCCCACTTGAGCTCTGTTAAGCGTATCTTTCGATACCTTGTCGGAACTCGAGATTTAGGGATTTGGTATCCTGCATCTTGCGCTCTTGATTTAGTATCTTATTCTGATGCAGACTATGTTGGATGCAAACTTGACATGAAAAGCATAAGTGGCTATTGCCAATTTTTGGGAGGGTGTTTGGTTTCTTGGGCATCCAAGAAACAACACTCAGTGGCACTATCCACTGCGGAGGCAGAATATGTCGGTGCAGGGAGTTGTGGCACTCAAGTGTTGTGGATCAAACACCAACTCCAAGATTATCAAATTGATCTTGGGTGTGTCCCAATCTTGTGTGATAACACAAGTGCCATTAACCTGGCAAAGAACCCCATCCAGCACTCTAGGACCAAACACATAGAAATTAGGCATCATTTCCTGCGAGATGAAGTTAATAAAGGAAGTTTTAAATTGGTGTTTGTAGATTCACAACATCAATTAGCTGACATTTTTACCAAGCCTCTGAATAATGAAAGATTTACTTGTCTTAGAAGAGAGCTTGGACTGTGTAATCTTCATATGGATGTCTAACTTGATTGCTTGACTTCTTCTTTGAAACATGATTGGTTAGCTCTGCCTAAGAATAAATTGACTACTTGCCTTGCTTGATTTGAAAGTGCCTGGTTTCCAAATAAGTCACAAATTTAGGGGGAGTTTAGTTTTTAAGTATTCTTTTCTCTTTTGAAGAACACATGATAAATAAAAAGCCAGCATGTCAATCATTGCATCTTCATTCAAGCTTTCAGTCATGCATGAACTGAGGGGGAGCTTGCATTAGATTTTACTGGCAGAGGAGTGCAATTCAGTACCCTTAGGTGAGTGGGTTGTGAACCTGAAGTGTGGTTCGAGCAGTTGGTTGAATATCAGTACTCGTTAAGAAGGGTTATCGCAGCTGTGAGATGGGTCAACGCACTGATTGAAACAATCTGGAAACAATGCTGGAAGTTGAATTGACTGGTTGAGTGAGTTAATGCAGTCACCTGGTTGAGTTGACGCAGTGACAGAAACCTAGTGCAAATTAGTTCTGGAAGCAACTGGATTACTTTAGAAGGGTTAACGCAGCACTGGAGATGGGTCAACGCAACTTGGAAATTTTTGCTCACTAAAGACATAATTGAAGTCTTTCACTTATATCTCATCAACTTGGAGTCTTCCTATACCTTAAAGTGTCTAAAACTTGGAGTCTTCTCAACATCTCAACACCTTGTTTCTTCTCTACATATCTCATCTGCTCATTTCCTCAGCTTGTAGTGAAGTACCTCTCAATCTTCAGTATGGGGGATGATTCATGAGCTCTGAAATGTGAGTTGATGTCATAGATTCAGGGGGAGTTAAAATGATAATTCCTTTATGAGAGGTGGTGATCCTTATTGACTGGCTATATGCAGTATTAATGGTTGGAGATCTATAAATCTTATGATCTTTGAATGCTAAAATTCTTGAACATAAAAGTGCTTTGAAACTATGGAATATCTATGGAACTATTTAATAAAATTGGGAACTCATCTATTCTAGAACCATGATGATCAAAAGTAAAGGGACCTCTTTGTGCAAATGAATTTAATATCTGTATTGACTTTAAACTTAGAATAGGTTTAATAAGAGCTGAAGAAATAAACCATATATATATATATACATACATGTAATAAATTGTAGAGCAATAGCAAGCTTTCACTGAGAAACTGTCTCTATGCACCAAAGAAGTGCTCAGGAGCATGTCATGATGTGGGATGTTACCTCTGTTTCAAAAGAAAAATAATTCATTGCAGAGCAATAGTAACTTTCCACTGAGAAACTACCTTCATGCACCAATGAAGTGCTGAAAGGCATGTCATGATGTGAGTTGCCAACTCTATTTCATTGGAGCAGAATAGTTAGCTATGCTGAGTAACCGGGGACTCTGGTGTCTGATAAACATGTGTATCCGTGTCAGAAGGCTAGCTACACTTGACTGCAAATGAGAATTTAAAAAAAATGATGAAAAATGAAATATATAAAATATATATATATGGGGTTGACATGAAGTTCAAATATAAAATCCTATAGAGTTCATCCTCAATACGAGTTAAATTCACTTCTATAAGGGTCTCTTGAAATTGAACAATCTAGGGGAAAGATTTGAGAAAGTTCCAAGTGTGCAAATTGTTCAATCCTTATTCCATAATCATGCTCTTCTTGTTCAAAGATTTATCTCAAATTCTTAAGATTTTTTTTCTTCACATCATTAAATGAATTAGGGTTAATCATCAGATCTCTCTTAAGGGAACTTGAACTTTATCTATTAAAAATCCCTGAATGTAATTTCATCTTTTCATAATTTCAGTGTCTTTAGAATGCCTAAATACTGTGGGTCTTCACTATTCCTAGTGTCTACTCAGTATTTCCCTCTTATTCCTCTTGGTGGCGTCGACTCAGTGTCTCACTGCACCTGAATGGGGATCTCAGCAGAAAGCTCAAGTGGACTATCTGTTTGACATTTTACATAGCTGGTTTGATAGTATCACCTCCAAAGTACAGGATTATCATAAATCTATCCTACAAAGAGATAAGCAATTTTCGGACAGACTAGACTGTTTAGCATCTTCTATGACTCAGCTTCAGCAACAACTGGATACTGTGTCTGCAAACATTCTTCAGTCTCACTCTTCCTCACCTGCTCCCCTTCCTGATGATGTCAAAGGGGGAGAGACATGAACTCAAGTTGGAGCCTGGAATTGCATTGCATCTGCATCAAATGTGATTGAGTGAAGTTTACCTTCTTTTACATATTTTGTGAAATGTTCAAAAGAAGTTGTATGATGTGAGAATCTCCAACTTTTGTTAGAAAAGCCTCTCTGTTCTTCTATTTGATGTAAAAACCTTGAGCTTAATTGAATGACAAAAACTGGTGTTTTAGCCTCTGAAGTGAATTCTTTGTTTGATCTAAATTTCCTTGTTTGATCTGAATAATACATTTTTATTTAGATGCAATGGCATTCACCTCATAGTTGCCATCATCAAAAAGGGGGAGATTGTTGTGCCCCTGGTTTTGATGATGACAACCATGAGATGTGTGTGTTGAATTCAACTTAAAATGTTGAACTAAATCTTGATTCAAAAACGCATGCATCTGGTTTATTTTTGAATGCACGAAAGGGACAGGGTCGACGCAGGATGATTCATGGCATCCACGCAGTGGGTTGCCTCAAGGACAACATCTACACAAGACTCTGAAGGCGTCCATGCAATAGTTCAAGAGGCTAAATCATAAGTCACTAATATAAACTTAGTGCGTCAACGCCGCATCTCCGCAGCGTCGACGCATCAGTTCAAAAGGCTAAAACATACTCAGTGCATGTTTTCTTGCATGTACAAAGTATGTACATTCTTCAGTAGCAAGTCGATACATATCTTGCTCCATGCACGCAAAGTCTGTACATTCTTCGACGGCATGTCTGTGCATCGTTTGTACCATGCACTCAAAGTCTGTACATTCTTCGGTGGCATATCTATGCATCGCTTGTACATTGCACGCAAAGTCTGTACATTCTTTGGTGGCATGTCTATGTAGCTTTTGTTCCATACATACGTAAAGTTTATGCATTTGAATATTAAGTCTACACATGGTTGTCTTGATGACTTTGCAAGTCTATACATTCTCAAACCAACTCTGTGTATCTTTCTACTATCCTCATATTGATTTTAACTGATATTAAGTCTGACCTTTGTAGGATATTTACTCGAGGAGTTTAAGAAGGGCACGTGAGCCAAGAATGGAGGATGTGCTAGGATCGTGACACGTGTAAAGGAGTGAGCTGAAATACTGCCCCGTGGTCAAGGCGCTAAGGCAGGAATTCGTGGAAGACACACGCCCACCTATCTGCTACTGCTATAAAAAGAAGACTTCTCCATCTGGAGAAGATGATCGTGTGTGTGAGGATTGAAAAATACCTTGGAAGAGCAGAAGCAGAAAGAGCCTGCACGATCCAGAGAGAAGAGAAAGAGGAGAACATAGAAGAAGATTTGGAGGAGCTACAGTCGAACCTGAGCGAGTGAAGCCCTTGAGAAGGATCGTGGAGTCCATCGTCTTCATGCTGGTACCGTGCTGCATCCACTGATGATCAGAGGAGATCCAGGGGCAGTGGATCAGTGCGAGTTCATCTACCCTCAGAAGGAGAAGTCCAGTTGATCGTTGAAACATCTTCCTCCAGACTTCTGAGTTCGAGCTTGAGATCCAGCAACATCATAGATCTGGAGCTGTTCTTCCATCTCTGAGTGATTTCGTTTATTGCTTTTGTTTTTCAGTTTGAACTATGTTATTATATTTCTCCCTCGTACTAGTTTAAGTAGAGGGAGGGTATTTGATCCAGCGGATTGTGCTTGGATCAAGGGTATTTGGGCGTGTTTGCCTGCAAGCTATTTGTCAGCGGTTGAGAGGATTTGTTCCTCTGTCTAGCCAAGCTGTAGTGCTCAGCGGTGTTAAGGAGTTTATTCCTCGGTGTAGCTAAGCTGTAAGGCTCAGTAGGGATCCTCACTGGTTTTAGTGAGGGGTGGACGTAGGTCTCCACAGGGAGACCGAACCACCATAAAAATCGGTGTTCTCTTGTGGTTTGCCATTATTCGCACAATCTGCTTGACGTTAGATGTTTGAGTAGGCTCGATCTGCACACATTTAGTTACTGATTTTCTGATTAGCATTCTATTTTTGATAGCGAGTGTGATCTTGCATAAAATTTTTAAAGGGTCAACCTATTCAGCCACTCCCCCTCTAGTTTGACCTTCCACCTAAGCCTACAGAGGAGTCCAGAACTTAGCCACCACCACTGTAGACGAACTTGTAGGTTCTCTCATGACGTATGAGTTGAATCTGAATAGAGTGGATGAGTCAGAAAAGAAGAGGAAACCGCTTGCATTGAAAGTAACGTCTAGCAGCAAAGGTTCATCAAGTGAACACAGTTGTTCGAGCTCAGAAGAAGATGCAGATGAGTTTGCCATGCTTACAAGAAAGTTTAAGAAGTTTTTTAGAAAGGAAGTAAATTGGCTTAGAAGAAAATATTATTATGGAAAGAAGCAGTCAAAATATAGATCTGAAACTGTCAAGAAAACTGATGCTAATGTCTGTTACAATTGCAGGAAAGCTGGTCATCTGAAGGTAGACTGCCCCGAGTTGCAGAAAGAAAAATCCAGGTCAAAGAACAAGAAAGGAAAGGCAATGATCAGTACCTGGAGTGACGAGGATGAAGGAAGTCTCAGCAGCACATCAGGCAGTGATAAGGAAGACAGACTCTGCTTAATGGACAAAGACAATGAAAGAGAAAGTGATGAAGAGGTAACTAATCCATTCGAAAACTATACTCATCATGATTGGGGAAGATGCTTATGCAGAGATCTTAGATAAGTATGATGATGTGCATAAGGAAAATAGGCATTTGAAAAGAAGAATAACTTCTTTAGTGAATGACACATCCCTGAATGATAAAATCACTTGCCTAGAAATAGAAAACGTTAGCTGAAAGAAATCTCTTGCTGAATGTGATAACTTGAAAACCATTTTAACTTACATAAGGAATGAGAATGAGAGTCTGAAAAATGTGATTGATGAATTGAAAATTAGAATGCAGAAATTTGATGAAGAAACCAAAATTGCTATTGAAAAATATGATGCTATTATTGGAGTGAATAATAAATTGAAAGAGACAATTGAAAATCTAGAGAAGGAGAATAAAGATAAACAACAATCCCTTGAAGGCATGACCTAGGGAACTGATAATCTAAATGCCATTCTGGGAACAAGGGTAAATTTCAGAAGGGAAGGATTGGGTTTCAATCCAACAAATAAAAAGAGGCTTGATGTAAAAACCATGACATTCGTTGCTGAGAAAGGAACATCAAAATTCAAACCTCTAATAAGAATAAACCCTGAAGAGAGCAGCAACAAAAATTCTGTGAAAAATGTCAATCAAAATAAGCCCAATGTCAAGGACAAGGGCAAAGGAAAGGTTGAGCTGTCTAGTGGATCATGCACACACACTACTACACCTCAGGCTAGAGGACAGGTGAGGGGTCAATCTACTAAAGACCAAGTCCAAGGAAAACCCCAGACCAAAACAACCCAGTATCCACAGAAAGGTCTAAGCAGCTACCAACCTCCACCGATGTAGACTTCTTATGGGTTTAAGACCTTTAGAAATCCAGGTCTGAGAAGGGACACCTCAGGTCGAAGCTACCACTGTGGTGAACAGACCTATTCCTCATTTCACAACCCCTATTATTACCAACCTGGTAAGATAGGTCAAGGCAGTCCCAACAGGAGGTCAGTGCAGCACTCATATCCCAGTCAGAAACGTAGACCTCAATCCTGGAACACCTTTGGGAAACCTAGGTTCAGGAAATTCAGAAACCAGAACTTTCATAGCTTTGTTCACTCTATGTCTGGTCAGCCTAGGACCCACACTGGATACTCTCATCCTAATGTCCATTGGGTTAATCAGTGGCACGAAAATTTTCTGGCAGATATTAAGAATGCAAAACCACAGAAGCTACCAACCAAAGTTCAAAATGCTAATGTGAGACAGAATAAACAGAAAGTAAAGAAATCCACAACTCAATTGAAGACAACAAATCAAATGTGGGTTCCAAAACATCTTCTATCCCGCTTGCATGATTTGACTGTTAGTATGGGGCCCAAACATTTTTGGGTTCCAAAATTTTCCACTTGATTTCATTTGCAGGTATGCCTGGGAGCCAACCAGAACAAATGGTATCTTGAGAGTGGCTGCTCCAGGCACATGACCAGGGATAAAGGAAAATTCTACATGTTGGTGAAGAAAGATGCTGGTCATGTTACATTTAGAGGTAATACCAAGGGAAGGATCATTGGGTCAGGAAAGGTTGGTAAGTGATCTTCCTGTTTTATTGAAGAAGTTCTATTAGTTGAAGGGCTAGCTTATAATTTGCTCAGTATTAGTCAGCTTTGTGATAAAGGCCATAAAGTTATTTTTGATTCTCTTGCATGCACTATTTTTGAACCCAATTCTGAATCTGTGAAATTTATTGGCAAGAAAGTAAATAACATCTATATGGTAGATTTAGATGATGTAGCACACACCAATCTATGTCTCACTGTCAATAAGGATGCCTTAGCCTACCTGTGGCATCGTAGGTTACGTTATGACAGCTATAGTGTGCTTCATAAATTGAATAAACATTTCATGCTGAAAGGTCTTCCTGAAATTTCTTTCAAACAGGAAAATAAAATTTGTGAGGCATGCACCCAATGTAAACAAACCAGAAAGTCATTTAAGTTCAGAACTGAAAACCTATCTTCTAAACCTTATGAGCTGATTCACATGGATCTATTTGGACCCATTAGGTCAGCTAGCTTATCTGGAAAAAGATATGGTTCTGTGTTAGTTGATGACTTTTCTAGATTTACTTGGGTATTTTTCTTGTCTCATAAGAATGATGCATTTGAGGAATTTCAAGAGTTCTTTCATAAAATAAAACAGACATGTGAACAACTTATTTCTAATATTTTGTCTGACCATGGAGGTGAGTTTGTAAACTCACAATTTGATGATTTCTACAGGGAAAATGACATCAATCACATGTTCTCCTCACCAAGGACTCCAGAGCAGAATGGAGTGGTGGAAAGGAGAAACCGAACGCTAGTAGAGATGGCTCGGACTATGCTGGTAGAAGGGAACTTGCCTAGGAAGTTTTGGGCTGAGGCCATTAATATTGCATGTTACATCATTAATAGAGCCCTGGTAAGAACTTCTACACAAATGACTCCTTATGAGATTCTTAAGGGTAAGAAGCCTTCTCTAGCACATTTCAAGATTTTCGGTTGCAAATGCTTTATTCATGTCAACTCTAAACGAGACCTTGATAAATTTGAACCTAAAAGTGAACCTGAAATTTTCTAGGTTATTCTGAACTGTCCAGAGCTTATAGGATATACAACCTTAATTCTAAAGTTGTTGAGGAATCTCCACATATTATTTTTGATGAATTTGCAATTAAGACTAAAACTAGCTTATATAGGGACAAAGTTGATGGAGATATCTTGGAAATCAAAGAAGAACAAAATGCAGAATCTGTAGAAGAGGCTGAAGTAGAAGGATCTGATGCTCAGGGGGAGGTAAATGAATATTCAGGTAATCAAGTTACTAATGTTAGATTTCTCAGAGATCATACTTTAGAAAACATAATTGATAATTTGAATAAACCCCCTAGAACTAGAGCACATTTCAGAATTGAAAATGAATTGAACTCATTTGCTTTAGTTTCACAGATAGAACTAAAGAATATAGAAAGTGCCCTACAGGATGAACACTGGATAAATGCCATGCATGATGAACTTAGTCAATTTGATAGGAACAAGGTCTGGCACTTAGTTCCTAAACCCACACATGGCAATGTTATAGGTACTAAATGGGTCTTTCGAAATAAAACTAATGAGCATGGTAATATAGTCAGAAATAAGGCTAGGCTTGTAGCTCAGGGGTACAATCAAGAGTTTGGCATTGACTTTGAAGAATCTTTTGCCCCTGTAGCTAGGCTAGAAGCCATTAGGATTCTTTTGGTAATTGCATGTAATTTAAGAATAACTCTCTTGCAGATGGATGTTAAATCTGTATTTTTAAATGGTGAAATAAAAGAGAATGTTTTTGTAAAACAACCCTTTGGTCTTGAGTGTCTTGACTTTCCTGACCATGTTTATAAGCTTGATAAGGCACTCTATGGATTGAAGCAAGCTCCCCGAGCTTGGTATGACAGACTGAGCAAATTCCTCACAGATAAAGGATTCTCCAGAGGTAAGGTTGACCAGACATTATTCACAAAGGTATGTGATAAAGATATTTTGGTTGTTTAGATCTATGTAGATGATATAGTGTTTGGGTCAACCAAGTCATCTATGTGTGAGGAGTTTTCTGAATTAATAACTAACGAATTTGAAATGAGTTCAATGGGAGAATTAAAATTCTTTCTTGGATTGCAGGTCTGTCAGACTAAAGAAGGGACATTCATAACCCAAGAGAAGTATATCAAGGATCTACTGAAGAAATTCAAGATGAAAACTCTCAAATCCATAACTGCACCGATGGGCACATCAACCTGCCTTGATGCTGACCCTGAAGGTAAACTGGTAGACACCAAACTCTACAGAGGTATGATCGGATCCTTGTTATATCTGACTGCATCTCGTCCTGATATTCAATTTTCAGTATGTTTATGTGCACGTTTTCAAGCTAGTCCAATAGAGTCACACATGAAAGCTGTGAAAAGGATCTTTAGGTATCTGTTTGGCACCCTAGACTTAGGTTTATGGTATCTTGCTAAGTGGGAGTTAGACCTTATAGCTTACACTAATGCAGATTATGTAGGGTGTAGGATAGATAGGAAAAGCACTAGTGGACATTATCAATATCTAAGTGGTTGTCGAGTATCTTGGGCATCTAAGAAAAAGCATATTGTTGCCTTATCCACTGCTGAGGCAGAGTATGTGACAGCAGGAAACTGTGTAGCCCAAGTCCTCTAGATTAAGCACCAGCTTATTGACTATCACATTAACCTTGGTTGTATTACAATTCTTTGTGATGACACAAGTGCTATTTCCTTAACTAAAAATCTAGTTCACCATTCACGGACTAAGCACATTGAAATAAAACATCACTTTCTTAGAGATGAGGTAAATAAAAGGGAAATTGAAGTAGAATTCATTGAGTCAAAAAAATAAATTGCTGACATTTTTACCAAGCCTCTTGATAATGAAAGATTTAAGTTTTTGAGAAGAGAACTTGGTATTTGCAAATTTTCTGCATGAATGTCTGGCTGTGATAGTTTCATTCTTATGTGCCTGAAATGAGATGTCCAGTAGTAAGTACATCTAGTTAGGGGGAGTCAGTGTCAAAAACATTCTTTGTCCATCTCTTTTATGCATGCTGTAAGATGGAGTTCATGTTAGGTTCATGCTGTTTAATCAAGGCAACTGTGTGTCCTCCTTGCATCATGTCCATCTTGTTCTCAGTGGTATATAAAATGGTATAATGGTAGAAGAACAAATTAATTTTTGTTTGGAAAACCATAATATGTGTAGAGGCCAGTCCTCCTCCAAGTACCCTGAATCAAGAAATTTTTGAGTCCTTAACTCCACATGTTGTGTCTAAATATCAATGCATATAGACAGTGGGAGTTTCTTGCATGTTGATAGGGGGAGTTAATAATAATTTTGAGTAAGAACTGATTCATCATATCATATGATCTCTCTTCAGTCCAGATTCAAATTTTGAAAATCCTAACTTTGTTCTCTTGATCATGGAAATTCTTATTAATTCCTTACTGAAATCTCAGTAGCACTCTATCACTAAGCATTCCTAAATATCTTGTCTTTTTGGTACACTCAATTTTTTTCATTCATTGAATTCAATCTCTTGGAAAGTCCTTGCAATTCCGTGCCTTTGAAATTATGACAGTCTGATAATCGGTTCATCATTCAAAGCTACTAAAATCAGAAATCTTCTTTTATAAGAATCCTCTATTGTTTCATGAATGAACTGATGGTTTAAACTTAATAAATTTTAGAGTCTAAAGACTGAATTCAATGAACTGGTTTGTTTATGACAATTAATAGCTCTCAACCATTTTTCTCATAACATGTCTGATAAAGTCTTCAAATATCTAAAAGTTCTTGGATTAATGATTTGTTGGTTGAGAAACTTGGAATGAGTATTGTTTTTAAACAAGTCTTTCTAAATTCAAAGGGCAGCAAGATTATGAAAATAAGTCAAAATATGTACAGACAGAGTAATGATTGAATGCACTGAGAAACTGGGTACTTCATCAAAGTAATGGAGAAAAACTCATGTCATGAAGTGCTTCAAGTTATCTCTGTTCAATGGTCAAAACAGTATGGGTAGTTTCATTGAGTAACTAGGGGTACTAGCGTCTAATAAACGTGTACCCTTATGCGAAAAGGTGTAAACTATTTCTATTATTTTGATAAATGAAACATGATGGTATATTTTACTGAGTAACTAGGGGTACTGGCGTCTAATCAACGTGTACCCTTATGATAAAAGACATAGATGATACCTAACTCTTCAAAATTATGGCAACAAAAGGATAACTAATGCCTCTGGTGTAACCCTAAAGTGAAAATTTCAGAAATGTCAAATTGTTTAAACTCAATACATATCCTTGTCACTCCTAAAGAAATTCACTGATTTTTGAACAAGTAGGATATACTAAGGCCAACTCTTTCATGTCTAATGTGATTCTGGTTTATTGCTATTAAAGGTTTTTGTAGACTTTTTCAAGAGTCCAGTGGATACACTCTAATATTTATTACTATTAAACCAGAATTCTATCAAGAATGCAATATATAGAATCTTATATCTGAAGAATCTGAGCTCTATCTGCTTAGCTTAATGAACTATCACTCAGAATGTCAATCGGAATTCTCTTGTTCTTTCCTCCTTCTTGATGCTATTCTATCTTTCCTCATCTCTACCATTTCCTTGTTTGATGATGGCAAAGGGGGAGACTAAAGTTTTTTGATGGTTTGTGATGGGTTTTTGATAGGGTATGCAAAGGGCATAGGGAGAGAGATTTTCTTTGAGAGATTTTTTTGAGGTATCATATTGGCTTGGGAAGAGTTTGATGACTGCAGTAGCTGTATTTTCTGCATAATGTGCATATTTTCAGATTTTAATAAAGTCATTGTTGCCATCAAAATGTATATCAAAGTTTAATGTGTTGCCATCATCAAAAATTGGGAGAATGTTGTGGGGAGATTGTGTGGGATAATGTGTGTCTCATGTTGTGTCTCCTTTAACTCAATTCTCTGAATTTAATTTCCTATTCAGTTTTGATGATTGGCAACAATATATTTTGTCTTCAACTTTTGGATATTAGCAAATTGTAATATTCTGAATCTACTTTTCATTATGGCAACACTTTTAGTATCTTATAGCTTATCATGCAAGTGTGTATGTGTTTCTCACTAAGGTCGGTGCATGTTAGACATGCTGCATACGAAGGTCGGTGCATGCTCATAGTATTGCATATGCAGGTCGTTGCATGTTCATACATGCTGCATATGCAGGTCGGTGCTTGTTCATAAGTCATGTACTAAAGGTCGGTGCACCTTTCGCTAGCATCAAATAAGGTCGATGCACGTTTGCTTTCAACACCACAAAGGTCGGTGCACATGTGTTAGCGATAGCATGTCAGGTCGATGCATCTGTGTTAGCGTTAGCACATAAGGTCTGTGCACATTTGCATTTCAGCAAGGTCAGGTCGATGCATGTGCGTTAGCGTTAGCACATAAGGTCTGCGCACATTTACATTTCAGCAAGGTCAGGTCGGTGCATGTGTGTTGGCGTTAGCATGTAAGGTCTGTGCACATTTGAAAGTCAAGGTCTGTGGACATGTTCAAGTCTGTGCACATATAGGTCTATGCATGTTTTGGGTATGTGCACATTTGGAATTCAAGGTCTGTGCACATGTTCAAGTCTGTGCACATTTGAAATTCAAGGTCTACGCACATGTTAAAGTATGTGCACATATAGGTCTGTGCATGAGCGTACACTAAGGTCTAAGCATATGTGGAATTTTAGGTCTGAGCATATGTGCTAGCTTGCACTATAAAGTCTAAGCATATGCACTCAAGTCGGAGCACATGCACCTTTAAGGTCTGAGCATACCAGTAGAAGGTCGATGCTAGTATGTGTCAATGTCTCATATCATGTCAGTGCATCATATGTGTATAATACATAATCAAGTCTGGGCATCTTTCACACTTGTTTGAAATTTATGAATGTACCGTGACTCTTATCTCAATAGGTCGATGCATATTAGTTATCCACTCATGCTTACAAAGTGTGTGACGAAATGCTTTATGTCTTATGTTCAAATTAATAGGGACTTAAGTCACTAAAAGACCCAGGATCGAACATAGAAAGGCAACATGCCTTACACTCAGTATGGTCACGTGGCTCGAGGTCTTTATCCACAGGCACCTGATCCAAGGCAAGTCTCAACTGGAAATTCAGCCACGTGGAAAGCGAACCTTCAACGTGAGACACGTGGACATCCAACAACGCATTCTTTCAAAATTCCTTGGGTGGGAATGTGTTTTCCACGCGCCCAATCTCTCACGAGCCTATAAATAGAGGCCTGATCGCTCAACTGAGAGAAGAAGATACATAGAAGAAAAAGAAGACGAAGAAGAAGGGAGCCAGTGTAGCCAGAAAATTCAGAGCGAAAATAGCGAGGATAGAGAAGATCAGAAGTAGTGTCCGAGAGCTGGAGAAGCTGAGGCAAGGAGAGCAGTCGAGGAAGAAGAGTCTGGGAAGAATTCAAGGAAGAGTGTTGTTGAGAAGAAAATAGAGTACCGTAAGAGGAGTGAGATTAAAGGAGATATTCATTTCTTGACTTCTGGATCAAATCCAGGGTCAGAGTGCTCCTGTGGAGCTACATTGTGTTATCATCTTTCGTTGTTTCTTTCATCTTTTCTTCTCAAATCTCTTGTAAGGTGTGTATCAGCAGAGCAAGCTGTGAAGCTCAGTAGGCCAGGTTGAATCCTCAGACAGCAAGCTATGAAGCTCAGCGGTTGAAGCTGTGAATCAGTGGTCTAGCAAACTGTGAAGCTCAGCTGATTGTAGGGATCTAGTCCCGAAGCTGTGGATCAGCAGATTCAAGCTATGAGTCAGCAATAAGCCTTACTCAGTTGAGTAAGGGGTGGATGTAGATCTCGAGCTCGAGATTGAACCACCTAAAAATGCTTTGTCCGTTGTGTGTTTGCTTATTTGCTTTTTGCCACTTAACTAGATGAATGCCTAGGAAAGCACAGTGCTAATTTCTCTGATCTGTCTGCGTATTCATCTGAAGTCTTCTATATTCAATTGATTGCCATTAACCGTGCCTGTTCGCTGAAGTTTGAATCTATTCTGAATTGAGGTGAATTTCTTCATCATAATTCTGATTTCTAATAGATAACTCAATTGTATATAAAAAGGATAAGTCAGAAGGATAGATTACATCTATCTGGAAAACTGATCCTTGCGTGAGGAGATTATCTAATCAACCCTCCGCCTGGTACCATACTGAGTTATCAAATTCAGTGAACTGTTGATTCCATAGATGATGATTCATATTGGTTTAGTTGTGTGATTTGCAGTAGTTAATTCCTAATTCCGCATTTCTTTTAATTGTTGTGAATCAATTTTAATTTGGGGTAGATCTATTCACCCCCTCTAGATCTGTATTCATTCGATTCAACACATCTCCCATGCATCAATGGCCCAGGTCTCCAGACACTCAAGGTCTGAAAAGGTCTGAGAAGAAAAGAACCTTCATTTTTACAATGGACTAATCAGATTACATCTTTGAAAAGGTCCTAGGACAGAGATCCGTCCTTTTCATCATAAGCCAGTAAGTTCACTTTTATGAAAAGGACCTGTCAGTAACCAAATCTGGAAAAAAGGCTAACTTGCCACCCACAAACATGGACCAATGGGAAAACGGTGTGGAAGCTTCAGGTCAATGGCACAAGCATCCAGGCAAGGACATGTATCCGACAGCTAAAAAAAACCTTGGTGATCCTAGGTAAAGGAATTTTTTATAATGAACCAATCAGAGAATAGATTTGGAAAAAGGCTACTGTCCATAGGTGTCCTGGACCAATCAGAAAAACGTTGGGAGAAGTACTTCTCTTTCAACCTACGCCTGAGAAAAGAAGCTATATTCCCTAAGTTCAAGACTCAAGATTCAACAACTCAGAACCTTGCACTTAGAGATCTGTATTACTCCAAGGATCTGAATGGCCCAGATTACATCCTTCAAGATCAATGTCCATATCTCAACTTCACTCTATAAATATGTTGCCTCTGCCATTTGGGAAGAGTGGGACGAGCAAGCATACTCAGAAGAACATCGGTGAGCTCGTCCCAGCAATAAGAGAGAAAAGGAAAGAGAGTGAGCTTGGAGAGTAGAAACCAGAGAAGAAAGAAGAGAGCTGAAGTAATAAAGACAACAGCAGTAGGAGCAAGTCTGAAAGAAAGAGTCTGGATGAGTGAAGAGAGTGAGAGTGAGGAAGACACTGAAGCAGAGCATCGGAAGATCACTCAAAGTGCTTCCTGGGAAGCTACATTGCTTTTGCTTTTAGTTCGTTTCATTTATTCTATTTCCATCCTTGAATCTTCGTGTGTAGTGCTGTGCTTACATCGTTGTCCGGTCACCTATTTTGGGGACCGGAGTGGGTCTGACTGCCGTGCAGCCGTGTGGGTCTGTGGGAAATTATCCCCGTGCTTTGCTGCATCTATGCAGCGTGTTTTATTTTTGTTCTATTTTTCTTTTGGGGTTCATCCCCGTGGTGCTGCATCCTTGCAGCGTTCTGAGGACTGTCTCCTTGTGAGGGTTGCGTCCTTGTGAGGTTTGTCCCCGTGTGTTCTTGCTACATCCTACAGCGCATGTGGGGCTTGTTCCCAGGTGTGCTGCATGTTGCAGCGTGTGTGTCTGTGGGAATTCATCCCCGGGTGTATTTAGGACTCCGTCCTCATGAGGACTTTATCCTCGTGTAGTGAAGCCTCATCGGGTGTGGTGAGGGGTAGACGTAGGTTGCGTGTTTGCAACCGAACCACCTTGAAACCCTATGCCTCTGTGAATGATTGTGTGATTGCTCCATGTCTTCTATCCCCATTCATAGGTTCGTGTGTTATCTCCAACATATGCACTTCTGGTTGTTCTCTAACACACACATACACACACTAAGTGCTTGACGGTTTCCTATTCAATGGTGCAGTAGTTCTTTCTGTCTGCCAGAAAGCCTTACAACTACTATCACCTTGACACTGTGTGAAACAAGTTCTTATCTATTGTTTCTAATCACGTCTGTTGAATCCACTGTGTTGAAACCGTAGTTCATATGAGCTATATTTTTTAACTGGGCATATTTTTAAGGGATCTATTCACCCCCCTCTAGATCTGTTTGCACCAAAGGGACCTAACACCCCTTTGGGATCTGAGTAAGAAACCCTAACTCGGGCTGAGAAGGCTCGATTGTCCATGGAGATGCAGCGTGAAACTTCGGGTGCGTTGTCCCTGCAATGGGGACGGGTGAGAAGCCCCATTTGAAGTCCTCTTTTCCCCTCCACCACTATCCACCATCGCCGACCCTTGCCGTCGCCGCTGCCACCATGTTCAACCTCAAATCTCTCCACCACCGCCGTTCTCTACCTTGGAGGCAAAGTGGAGAGGTCCGGTTGCATTGTCCCTGAGATCGGGATGAGTGTGAACCCTTAATCGAGCCCCTCCCTTCTCCTCTAGCCTCCCAATCTCTTCCTTCCACCTCCACCACCGCCGCTATCGTCTTCCCCAAAATACCACCATTTTCCCCCTCATATAGCCCTATTAGCTAAATATCTCGCCAATAGTTCATCTTCTCCCCCTCCCTCACCCTCTTCCTAGCTTCAAGCAGCCCCTACAGGCCTTAGATCGTCCTCCACGGTCGCCGCCAAGCCCCTAGGTCAAGCAGAGCTCCGTTCGGGACAGCCTCGGGTAGTTGCAGAAGATGAAGAGACCGCGGTTGGTCGAGGCACCGCCTTCAAACAAGATCAGAGCCCCCATTAGGACCACCTTCTGAAGGTGGTCACCAAGGAGACCACGTCCAGAACTGGCCCCCTTCCGAAGTTTGCTCCGTGCTCTGGCTAAAGAAAGTTGAAGCCCCCTCCCTCCGTCCCGCATCAAAATGGTATCAGAGCCTAGGGAACCAGTTTGTTCCATCAAATTGGGGTCATGAGGTTCATGGTTCTATGTCGAACCTCCTCCAAGCGGAGGGGAATTGATGGGATCGTCGAGCGGCACCGGCAGCCAACATCAAGAAGAACAAGGTCCCCGCTTGTACCGTGATCATAGAAGGCGGTCTCAGTGGAGACCGCGATCCAAAAAGTGAAGGCGGTCCCCACTGGGACCACAATCTAAAGGAGGCGGTGTCTGAGGAGACCACAATATCAGGGCAGAGCTATCCACGGGAGACATTCAAACCTCCGACGGTTACGCCTTCGAGGGCTGCAAAATGGGGCTATTTTCCAGGGAATATTGAATGTGATGAGTTGTTTTACATTTCCTCTTCCCCTATATGTACCCCCCAACTATTAAAGCTATGAATGAATGAGAAAATCAAATTTTAGCCACGTGTGTTCTTCCCCTTTGGGATCCGGGTGAGAAACCCTAACTTAGGCTGAGAAGGCTCGATCGTCCATGGAGATGGAGCATGAAGCTTCGGGTGCGTCGTCCCTATGATGGAGACAGGTGAGAAGCCCCATTCGAATCCCTCATTTCCCCTCTACCACTATCCATTGTCTCCACCCCTCGCCACCGCCACCACCGCCATGTTCAACCTCAAATCCCTCCACCACCGCCATTCTCTACCTTGGAGGCAGAGTGGAGAGGTCCGGTTGCATTGTCCCTGAGACCGGGACGAGTGTGAACCCTTAATCGAGCCCCTCACTTCTCCTCTAGCCTCCCAATCTCTTCCTTCCACCTCCACCACCGCCGCTATCGTCTTCCCCAAAATACCACCATTTTCCCCCTCATATAGCCATATTAGCTAAATATCTCGCCAATAGTTCATCTTATCCCCCTCCCTCACCCTCTTCCTAGCTTCCAGCAGCCCCTACAGGCCTTAGATCATCTTCCACGGTCGCCGCCAAGCCCCTAGGTCAAGCAAATCTCCATTCGGGACAACCTCGGGCAGTTGCAGAAGATGAAGAGATCGTGGTTGGTCGAGGCACCGCCTTCAAACAAGATCGGGGCCCCCATTAGGACCGCCTTCTGAAGGTGGTCACCAAGGAGACCACGTCCAGAACTGGCCCCCTTTCGATGTTTTCTCTGTGCTCTGGCTGAAGAAAGTTGAAGACGCCTCCCTCCGTCCCACGTCAATGGACTTTCTTTTTGTGATCGCGACTATCACAGGGACCACGTTCTGAACGTGTCTACACAATATACTACGATCATGAATTGAGTTTTAAATCTTGACCTCAGCTTTGAAACACATCCTAGCAACTAGACACGATTCAACTGAACGCGTCCCCTGGGCTGGACACCATTCTATGATTCACGTCCAATTGTCTAGACGTGAATTTCTTTTGTTTTAAAATTTCTGTTGAGATCACGACATCTGGTCCAATCGCATTCCTTTAGAATGTATCTTTCTAGATAGATGCATTTATCTGAAAGGCGTTCCCTGTATAGGACGTGATTGATATCATTTTTGTAATAAAATTTTTAAACAAGAAAATAATTTTGGAATATTATTAAATTTCTTAATTATCAATTCTATCTTGATGTGAACTTAACCCTACTCCATGTCTGGATTTTTTCTTCTTTTGATATTATGAACCCCCTCATGATCTCGTTATATCTTCATTATTCATCCCTTCTGAAAATTGATTCCATCATGTCTAAATATTTAGATCTTAGCTCATGATTTAAATTGTTCTTTGATAGCCTCTGATTTAAATTGTTTTAATTGCTTCAAGACTATCGTTTTGATATACTATGATTTAATTATTATTTTATCTTGAAGATCATGTCACTTCAATGGCGTGTATCTACCGATTACTCTAGGTTCTTATTTTATTGCATAACCTATTTCTTGGTGAAGTTAGAGCCCTCCGCCGTATTTTCCTTCTATCGGACTGGAACTTCTTCACTAAAGCCACCAAAACTCTCCATGAGCCATGGATTCTCACATAGACGTCGAGCTGGTTGTACCCTAAAAATCTTGAAAACCTCTTAGAATCTCATCTTACTAGTCTAAGATGTGATTCGACCGACCTTTGGAACTATGAAACGAGGTTCTATTTGGTTCTATTTTGTCTGTTCTGAACGCGGCGTACCCATAAATTACGTTCAAGCTCTCTTTCCCTGAAGATGGTAGCCCGATCAATAGCGTTCAGAAACTTGTTTGAACATTATGAAACACCTCCAGTTGACTAGACGCGATTCAATGAAATGCGTCATGTTAACAAGACGCGATTTACCATTCATGTATAGTTTGCAGCCCTGACCCTGACTGCGTTCTACCTATCTTGTTCTGAATGCGCTAGAGCTACAGACCGCGTTCAACCTAGTTTTCATGAAACGCGCCCGTATAATTGACCACATTCTATTATGGTTTTGGCAAGTCTATGATTGATTGTTTTAATGTGTTTTGACCATGTGTTAACATGATCATCATCCCTATAAGTATGTACTGTGACGACCTAGGAGATCCGACACCGATAAGCCAATATCATCGATTTACCGATACCAAGAGCTCGGGGAAGCCACCCAAGAGGCTGATGAGGCCCCGTAAGGGTTAGTGAGTGTCTGTTGAGGGGATGCATAACGAATAAAAATTACACACGCAATATTAATTAAAGCATTCATTTGAACTTAGAATGGAAGCAATTAAATGAATCAGAGTGGTAAATTTATACAAGTAGTCGAGATCCATATATCACAAGTCCTGCACTGTACAATGTTTCAAAAATAAATAACTACACAGGACGTAGCCCGGCCAAAAAAAAGGAAAAAGGACAGATTGACCACTGATCGACCACTGACAGACCACAGCTAGCTCTAAGGTTTTTCGCCAAAAACACGAGAGAATCCTGCAGCCGGATGCTCCGCCTCACCTGTAAAAGGAAGAGGTGAGTCTCACAACAGTACTCAGTAGGGTTCACAGAAATCCCTAACTCGCAACTAACTAAAGGAAGGCAGTAAAGGATGCATTCGCATAAATAAATGACAATCTATAAGGCTACAAAACTAACTAAACAGTTTATGAGCAGCTAACTAGCATGCCAATTCGAATTTAAACGCAAGTACTCGAAATCTACCAATAGACAATAACTCAATCATTTCCAAGTGACAAGAGTAAGAAGGAGAGGAGATCCACCAGAAGAAGAAATCAGATGCGTCCACTGACGGCTTACACTGCGTCTCAAGCATCTACGCAAGCCTGATCATAGCATGCGAGACGCGTAACAGTACCAGAACAAGTAACTAGTCAGAGCAACACTCGTCAGTGTCAGTCCAAGTCTCTGATCACGTGTGCATACACCGGCTCGTGCCTAGAGCCAGACCTCTAGCTAGTATTCCCCTCCGTAGGACGCTACGGTTGGACTGGGGCCCATGGAACTAGCTTAAAAACTGTAAAATGGGATACCCTGCCACCTCTCCCAGGTGGGATCAACACTGCAAGTCGTCGGGCTACGACTGGTGGTTCCATCACTAGAAAAGAGAATAAAGCTCTATTGGGATCTAAAAACATGCCATAACTTATGATAATGATTAAACATGGCAATTAAGCAAGATTAAATGCATGATTAACCGAGTATACTAAAATGGCCATTGTTCAATAATTCAATGCTTAAACAATTTGAACATGCCAAAATGGGAATTATTCCATAGCTAAATGCACAAACTATTGAACATGTGAAAATGACAATTATTTCATAATTAAATGCATGAATAATTGACTATGTTAAGGGTCAGAAACTTAAACATGACGGAGATGTTATATTAAATGTATGATTTAACGAACACGCATAGTAGTAGAACAAGCGGTCGAACAACGAACCGCCGCGTGTTGTAGAACGGACTAGCCGTGAAATTTCTACCACCATTCAAATTCAATATATTTACGCGGTCTAATCGTCAGCCGCTTGGGTCAACAAATGGTTTATGGCGGACCGTTATAAGTCTAAAAATAAATTAAACATAATTCTTCCCGGAGAATCGGATCCACCGGAATCATCGGATCCCCTCCCGATCGACTTAATTCGACAGGAGTTATTATTTTTAACCTGTTCCCTGCCATTCCCTTTTTAACTTGTTCCCTGCCAATCCATCATCTCAATATAACAATTTATAATCTATGAACTCAGCGATGATGGGCATGCTATTAAAACATAAAGACGATGGGCATGCTTTGAAAACATAAAGATGATAGGCATGCTGTTAAAACATAACAACAATGGGCATGATGTTATTAATCTATGAACTCAGCGACGATGTGCATGCTTTTGGAACAATTTAATGGCCTAGGGCTTATGATCCCCCTACCTTAATCGTGCCGAAAGCTCCTATTTTGATCGCGAGGAAGCCGAGGGACGCACCGCGGTCCACCTTTCCCGGCCGTCTCTCCACTCCACGGTTCGTCCCAGGTGGATGCCTCCGCGTTCCTCTGGTCGCGGAGGAAGTCTCCGCCAGTCCTAGCACGAGAGGAAGGCCGATTAGCCGTGAGAGCGCCATGAGAGAGAGGGAGAGAGGAGCGCCCGATGTCGCCGTGGGGTTGCACCTCCACGTCGGGATCGGAGCTGACGAGGATGCCGCCGCGGTCTCCACCTCCACAGCTCGCTGGCGAGGCCGCCGGACCTCCGCCGTGGCCGTCCGAGCACCGCGCCCGTGAAGAGGAGGAAAAGGG
Source organism: Amorphophallus konjac (assembly GCA_022559845.1). Lineage (NCBI taxonomy): Eukaryota > Viridiplantae > Streptophyta > Magnoliopsida > Alismatales > Araceae > Amorphophallus > Amorphophallus konjac. Next base: position 119,979,678 of record CM040126.1, on the reverse strand, counting down.
GCGAGAGGGGTCGCCGGTCGTGGCCGTGCGCGGGTTCCGCCGTGCGCCTTCGGGTGCCGCGCCGCCACCGTCGGCCTTGGGGTCACCGCCGCCGTGGCCAAAGATGCCGCCGCCGTGGAGAGGAGGAACGGGGGAGAGGGGGGGGGGCCCTCGCGCTCGCGGCCGTTCGCCGCTCCTGCGCGCTTTCGCCTGCGATCGGGTGAAAAAGAGAAAAAGGGGGAGGGGGAGAAGAATTGGGAAAGTGGGTGAGAGAGAGGGTCGACCGTGGGTTAAAAAAAAGCCAAAATATTATTTTTTTTGATTTTTAACCCTTAATTGCATTCTAAACCCCATATGAAGTGAAATTGTGTATATGCCCACTAATTTACTTAAAGGCTTTAATCTAAATAGATTAAATGCTAGAAAAAACCCATAAATCTCATAAAAATAGCCAAAATTCATAGAATTAATTCTAATCTAATACTGGTAAAGATCCGATAAAGGACGGGTCTCACATGTACCCTCCTAAAAATTAGAATTTCTTTGATATGTGCTTTCCTTTGACGTCTTTCATGAAATTCTCCTAAGTTCTATACTTAGTTCTCAATTCGATATGATCCTCTCAACATGGCAAACTTGCAATTGTTAATCTATTTCTTGCTACTGGAACATGCTTTTTCTTGGATCTTTTTGGCCATTATTTGTTATATAGATATTGTCTATAAATTTTTATGGGATTTTGATCCAACGACCCCAATGCCTGTGTATATAGGGCGTTGTCTGGTCCTAAGAGGAGCACCCGAATTACTCATAAACACGGGAGTCAAATGACTTATGGTGCGACATTGCACCAATATGATATACAAGATTTGGTCTAGACATTTCACATATATATGCTTGATTAGTTGATACATTTGAATATAATTAAATTGATTGATATGATATGAATATCCTTGGCCCGGAAGGGTAAATATGTTTTTGGAACTCTAATGCTAATTGGCAAATTCTATAGTTATGTTCACTTCCACCGTTCATATACATTGTTATTTTGTTATTGATTCACTATTGATCTATTCTCTTCATCAAACTATTCCTTGGATATTCGAATCCTATAATTGTCCTATATCTCTTGATTCTTTATCTTGATTCTCTAGTTTTCTCTAATTATCTGGTGGAATTGACTCGTGATTCTCGCACCATTCATGTAGTGACACTGCATATTGTCAAGACATTAATTACTTATATTTTGCCTAAGCAAAGAGATATAATTCCTACTGAGTTTTTTACTCATCCAGTATTTAGTTAATATTTTTCATATAATAATGAAGATGAAATCCACTCCTATGGGAAGGGCGAAGTGTAAACGAGTGCTCTTGGAGTTATTAGAAGACCCTATCTTTGCTTTTTCTTGAGTCTAGATTAGAAAATTGGAAGTCTTGTAGTGTTCTTTTCTTTGAATTTGGAATTGCAATTGAGTCGCCAAGAGTTGTAATAATAGTGAATTTTATTTATTAATAAAATTGTTATTTTTGTCTCATTCTAGTCTCATGGAGTTATTTCTTGTAATTGTTGTCTCCTAGTGCTTTAATTGATAACTGCCGCGTTTCGAGTTCCTTCTTCTACTACGCTCGGGACATGACATTTATCCTATCATCAATAGTAGTAATAAAACTCTTTAAGTATGATTAGTGATAATATAAGTTCTAATTAACTTTTCTACCTTGAAATTCTTCATTATCAATCTATTTTATGGGATGTTGAAAATTAGCATTAATGAGTTTCTTATTAATTTTCCACATTTAAGAACATACTTAGCAATAATTATAGACTTCAATAAATTATTTATTTTTAAAATAAAATTAATAATAATAATTAAACTCACAATCTCTTCTTAATTATTTACCCTTTATCATGTGCAATCATCCAAAGCAATAGATCAACTCTTACTAAACTTTTCCCTTAGAATTTGTCATTAACACTAATAACCCAATGCCTTTGTAACCCAACAGCCACACACAAACTGAGTTACCAACTTTTCAACAACAATAATCGACAACGTGAATGAGTGTAAATGTCATGCCTCGAATAAGGCAAACATATCAAGGCGTGAATAGTTAAACGAGCGGGTCAAGCAAGAGACTCAGATGATAAGTATGAACAACATAATGGACCAAATTATATCTTTATTTCATAATCTGACATTTCCAACAAATATCTTTCAAATACTTTCGATACTATTCGAATCTAGTACATTTATTTTCTAAGTAGACAGACTGGGAAAAAATCTACTAAAAACTATCAGCACTCTCGTCACTCTAGCCCTGTAAGACCCCGGATAAATAATCAAGAATAAAAGTATTCAAAAATGAAATAATCAAGTTATATGCTATATATATATAATTTTCACCCATTTACATATTAAAAATGAGCCAAAGATAAATAACGCCTCTATCTAGGTCGTTATTTAAATAAAGACCCCCAAGCAGACGCCAATTTAAAAAGAGACGCCTCCTTCCAAGGCGTCATATTAAGAAGTGACGCCCACAAGAAGTGGTGTAATGACTCGGTTTCTTGTCGGATCTTTGTCGAATCCTTTGCAGGTCTTGTTGGATCTTTGTTGGATCTTTCGGACCTCTTTCGGATTGGCTTCGTTGAGTTTCGGTTCGCTTTTGTGGCTTCCGAGTTGAGTTTGACGAGCCGTGTGGGTTTTTCTCTCGTACTAGTTACGGAACCCTACGGTGAGTTTGTTTGTCAATTCTCGAGCTCGTGGATGCTGCAGCGACGATGTACTCGTCGAGCCGGTCGTTTCGACTATTTTTGCGTATTTTTCTGAATTTGTGCATTTTCGGCGCATTTTCGGAATTTTCAGAAATTAGGAAAATTTCCTAATTTCTTTTCCTTTTTCTTTTCTATTTCTCTCTCTCCTTCTCATTCGCGCGACCGTCTCTCTCTCTCCCGTTCTCTCTCGTTCTCTCCCCTTTCCGGCTCCGGCTGCAGACGGAGGCGTAGGTGGGCGAGGCGGTGAAGCCGTGGAGCTGGTTGGATGCGCGATGGAGCGAGGATCGGATCGATTCTGGCGCGATCCCGAACGGTGGATTCAAAGCCGGTGAAATTGATTCGCGAGTGGTTTTCGGCGTGGTTTAGTCCTTTCGGGGCGCGGTTTCTTCGGTGGAGGTAGGGTGACGGATCCTTGCTTCTTCATCTTCGTTTTCCCTGCCATTGCACGGCGTTCGGCTAGGAAACGAGCGTGTTTGGGCTTGTTTTGCCTAAACCGTGATTTTCGTGGTTTTTAGGGTCGGCCGGTAAACGGTGACCGTTTGCGGTTCAGTTAGTTTCTAAATGACCGCAGGGATGTTAGAATCCCATCCACATTGGTTTCGTGCGATTTGGTGTTCATTCGAGGCCGGTAGAAGCCCGAGAACCTCGGTGACCCATTTAGGGTTGATTTGGTAAAATCGCCCGAATCTTGCGTCTTTGATGTTGCATGTGGGGTTTGGAGCCCCTTGGTGTTGTCTTTTGTCGTTGCGGTGTGTTTCCCCTGCGTTTCGGCGTGAATGGGGCGTGGAATGGGCCGATCCGGCCATTCCCTTGTTTTTCCGCCGTAACCGAAGTAGCGGTCTAGCCAGCGACCGTCACTTTCTTTTGACGGCCCTACGATGGACCGTTATTTGGTTTGAGGGTTTATTAGCCCTTTTGCTTCTGGGTAAGCGACGGCCCTAGCTTGGAGCGTCGTTCCCGTGTAACGCGCCGGTGCCTGGCCGTTACTGTGCTTTCATCATTTTTCCTTGGGGTTAAGTCAGCTGATCTAACGCGCTTGACCCAGCGCGTTAGATGGAAATAACGCGCCTTGCCCTGGCCGTTACTTTCCGTTGACTGACTTTGACCTGTTGAGGCGGTTCCTCCGACGGATGTGTTCCCATCCGTTGTTTTGAGTATAACGTGCCTGCCCCTGGCCGTTATATTCTGCGTGGACGAGGTTGGGTGGCTGTCCCGTTGGAAGCGACGGTGGAGCCCCTGTGCGTCGTTAGAGAGTAACGCGCTCACCCCTGTCCGTCGTTTGCTGTGGTGTTGGGTTGAGGGTGGCTATGCCGTTGTGAGTAACGGATAGGCCCCCGTGCGTCGTTTGGTTCTGACGGCCCTCCCCTGCCGCGCTGTTTCGTGAGTGACGCGCTTGGCTTAGCGCGTTGCTTCGTTTTGGGTTTGGGTGGCTATGCCGTTGGGAGTAACGGTGGAGCCCCTGTGTGCCGTTTGCTTGTAACGCCCCTGGTCCCGTGCGTTACTTGGCTTTTGTGTGCTTTGTAGGTTGTTCGGGTGGTGTGTGTGACGGCCTGTGTTCGTCCGTCGTTTGGGAAATAACGCCCCTGAGCTAGACCGTCACTTGCTAATAACGGTCTAGGGCCTGTGCGTTACTTCCTTTGTGCCTTGGTTTTCGCCCGATGATTCTGTGTGTCTTGGCTTGTCCTTATGGTCTGCCCATTGTCCTGTGGATGTCTCCTGACGTCCTATGTGGGTTAAGACTACGTTGTGCGGTAGCCAGGAGTCTTCTTACTTGTGGTAGGATCCTTGATCCTACTCTTGTATGCTTTTGTTGTTTGGTTTCGGTCAACCCGGTGTGACCCAGTGGTTGACATGTGACCTGGTTTGTGCGTGTCTTGGCGGTTCTGTCCTGTCCAAGACACTGCTTCTAGATGCTTCGAGGTGTTGCTCTACCTCGATTTGCGTGTCCAGCTGTGCTGAGGGTTCTTGATGTTTCCCTCAGGTCTCCGTGTGTTGTTCTCTGCGGAGCGTGGTTTCTCTGGCTTAGGATTAGATCGATTGGCGGCTTGTTCCGCTGTTTGTGACGATCTTGCCTTGAGTCGTTCGACTCAGGATCGTTACATAGGAGGTCTAGTTGCTTGTCTTGAGTTGTCGGTAGTGGCGATGCTGCCATTTGGTGCCTCGAAGTACGTATTGAGGGGCGTGGTCGCCCGTTTGTACTTCGGCACTTGTGTTTGAGCTTCTGTGTCGTGTGAAGCCTCCACTTGTTGTTGCCTAAGGTCTGTTGAGTGCCGACCCGCTAGCGGATGGCGGAGGGTTATTCCCGGTGAGCGGTTTGTAGTTAGTTCCGCGGGCTCCTAGTCAACGGTAGCGTCCTACCGAGGGAGAATACTAGCTAGAGGACCTGGCTTAGACTATAGCCAGTGTGTGCACACGTGGTCAGGGACGGAGGACTTACGTCGACGGGCGTGACCCTGACTAGTTACTTGTTTGCTGTTACTGTTTGGTTCAGCTGGTGTCTACATCTCTGCTGTTGTTACAGCAGTACTGTAGGTGAGACACTTGAGGTGCAGCATGAGACGTCAGTGGACGCAGCTGGCTTTTTTAAGGGGGTGCTTCCGTCACGTGACGCGTAGCTCTCGCGTTTTCTTACGCGTTGTGACCTTTGCGAGTTGTCCGTTCGTGGCTGTGCTCGAGGTCAGTGTTCTGCCGTCTGCACGATGTTCTGATCGTGCGTGGGGCTTTGTGCATGACGTTCTCTGTCGTGTTTTGTCTGTTTCACGGTGTCGGCGTTCGCCTTCGCCTTTGTTTGGGGCTGGTTGACAGGCTGGTGTACCCTTCTGTGTGAGTTTAGGGTCATCCACCTGTTGCCTTTTTGTTTGGAGTAGTTTGGGATGCCGAGGTTAGTTCGGTAGCCGCTTGTTTGGTGCGGGTTCTCACCCTCTCCTGTGTGTTCCCTACTCCTACTTCCCGTCTGTTCCTTTACAGCTTTGTAGTGTAGCTTTTCCTGCTTTGCTACACCTGCTGTTCCTACTGCTTTGTTGTTGCTTCCGTTGCCTTCGCTTTGTGCGCTGTCCAGTGGGGATCTGCGTGACCCCTACTGAGTTTCTGTTGAGACTCACCCCTGCTACTTTTCAGGTGGGTTTCACCGTCTGCCTCTGCTGTTCTTGGTGGAGTGCTCTCTTGCTGTTGTAGCTGCCAGCCGTACCTGCGTCGGGCTTCACCCGACTTCTGTGTACGTTTCTTTCTGTCGTACTGTACTGTGCTAGACTTGTTGTCTCTCCTTTGGGCTGGACTCTGTGTATAATTGTAATTGTTGAAATTTTAATGAAAAGGTAATTTTATTTCTGCTATTTTAGCAATCCAATCTAATGAAATTACTTTCTGTTATATCTCTGTGGCTTCAATGTACTCTACACATGCCTTTTATCCCTTCGACGCTTTCCCGCTCTTGGGAGGCCTCGCGGGTCCCTCATGGTATCACGTGTATTCGGTATTTATACCGGGTGCACCGGGTATCCGGAATCCGGGTCGTTACAGATGGTATCAGAGCAGTGTTCTGAGATGTTCGGAGTTTTTCTTTTCCGAGCTATCAGAGCGTTGTTGTGTGAAGTACATGGGAATCCGAGATATACAGTTTCCAGAGTCCTTAGGCCCAGTACAGTCTCTTGCTGGCGTAGGTGTTGCGATGGTTTATCGCAGTGCTTCTCGCGTGTGGTCTTGTACGTGCTTGGTTGGCACTGTACGAGATGGTTTTTGCTCTCGTCTGGATGTGACGATGTGCTTCGTTCGTTTTGAAGTTGGTCTCGATCGTGTTGCGCTTGGCAGTGTTTGTCGGTTGGCATGAACCTGCAGTGCATTGTTCGAGCTATTTTCTGTATTTTGCTCAGGTGGCTTGTGACTTTTTAGCGTTGGTGTGATGGCCATGCACGTTCTTACGTTGCTTTGGTTATCCCGACTTGAGTCTGCTTAGCTTCTGATGCATTGTTGTTTTTGTTGTTTCGGTTGTCGTGTTGCCTCGATTGAGAAGTTGCTCGAGCGAACCTAGGATTTTCCCTTCCTGGTGAGCTGTTGTTGTAAAGCTTGTTGCTTCTCGTCCCTTCTTGGTGAAGTTTTTTCGAGGTTAGCCTTGGAATTGTTGTCTTAGTGCTGCCTTGTCCTATGTCTGCTTAAGCGTAGACAGCTTTGTGTTGAGCCTGATCTGCTCCTTGTTGTACGGTTGCTTGGCTTTGGACTCCGTAATGGTGTTAAGAGCTGTTGTGCACCGTAGTTGTCGTGCTGTGTCTAACGGCCGATGCGTTGTGAAGGCTCATTTGTTGTTTTAGGACGTGAAGGTAAGCTGAGACTGATGCTTTCCTTGTGCTTTGTGCTGAAGCTGGTGCTCTTTTCTTATTGCACTTAGGCTCTTTGTGTTCGGTTATTCGCTGGATTGGTGCTCGTGGCGTGTGAATTACGATCTTGTTGATTGCGATGGCGCTGGTGTGTGCTGAGATGCGATTTCCGATATTGTTTTGTTGCTTGTGCACGTTGTTGAGAGTACAGCTATTGTGTGTGGGTTGGCTACCCACTTGTCGAGAGGTTCTTTCTTTCTTGATGTGACTCCGTCTTGGCTTCTCGTGCCTTGATGTCGTCAGTTGCCGTGCCTTTGTTTGTGGTTTTTCTTGTGTTGGCATTGGCAATTGTGTGAGTGTTGGGGAATTGGTTGGCATTCCTTGCTGATTAAGTACCCTTTGCTCTGCTTTTTCCTTCTTGGGTGTTGTGCTCTTGAGGCATGTTGCTAGTCCTTGAGTTGCGTTCCCCGAGATTGTTGTCGTTTCTTGTTGTTGTGGGTCTTCTCTTGGTGAGCAGTTTGATGCGTGACCTGACTTTAGTGGTCGTGTGCTCAGCTGTTCTTGTGCCTTGTTGTGACCCTGCTTGCAGACGTGTTTCTTGGCACTGCGTGTTGTGCGGAGCTGAAATTCTGCAGGTGCTGCCGTTGTGTTGCTTTGGCGCTGTTTCTTTATGATTTTGCGTTCTCGTCTTGGACCATTGTCTTGTCAGTTAGCTTTGCTGTGCTCCCTTTTCCTTAGTGGAGTTAGCTTGCGACTTGATCAGATGTGATATCTGAGTGAGTGCTGACGTGATGGTGTTTGTGGTCCAGTGGTGTTGTTGTCGTTGGTGTCCTGCGTGCCAGGTGTCCCCTGTTGCCTTTGGCACTGGAGCCGATGATGTGGTCGAGCTGTCAGCTGTGAGGACTGTGTCTCCTTGTGTAAGCTGCTGCTTGCCGTGTTGTTGTTGTGTTTTTTCGGTGTTGGTTCTCGATTGTTGTGGCTGTCGTGTCTCCTGCTCTGTGAGACGTAAACGACGTTGCCCTTGCTTCGGAGGTGTCAGATGTGTTCACTTTGGTGCCGTACTCGTGCTGTAGACTTGCTGTCTTGGAAGCTAGAGTGTGTACCTGTAATTGTGGTCTGACGCTGTTCCTCTGAGCTGTGTTTTTTCGAAATTTGTGTTGTTGGGTTGTTCTTCCCTGCTTCTCCTTTGTTAGTCCTTAATTTCGAGGGTGAAATTTCTTAAAGGAGGGGAGGATGTAATGACCCGGTTTCTTGTCGGATCTTTGTCGAATCCTTTGCAGGTCTTGTTGGATCTTTGTTGGATCTTTCAGACCTCTTTCGGATTGGTTTCGTTGAGTTTCGGTTCGCTTTTGTGGCTTCCGAGTTGAGTTTGACGAGCCGTGTGGGTTTTTCTCTCGTACTAGTTACGGAACCCTACGGTGAGTTTGTTTGTCAATTCTCGAGCTCGTGGATGCTGCAGCGACGATGTACTCGTCGAGCCGGTCGTTTCGACTATTTTTGCGTATTTTTCTGAATTTGTGCATTTTCGGCGCATTTTTGGAATTTTCAGAAATTAGGAAAATTTCCTAATTTCTTTTCCTTTTTCTTTTCTTTTTCTCTCTCTCCTTCTCATTCGCGCGACCGTCTCTCTCTCTCCCATTCTCTCTCGTTCTCTCCCCTTTCCGGCTCCGGCTGCAGACGGAGGCGTAGGTGGGCGAGGCGGTGAAGCCGTGGAGCTGGTTGGATGCGCGATGGAGCGAGGATCGGATCGATTCTGGCGCGATCCCGAACGGTGGATTCAAAGCCGGTGAAATTGATTCGCGAGTGGTTTTCGGCGTGGTTTAGTCCTTTCGGGGCGCGGTTTCTTCGGTGGAGGTAGGGTGACGGATCCTTGCTTCTTCATCTTCGTTTTCCCTGCCATTGCACGGCGTTCGGCTAGGAAACGAGCGTGTTTGGGCTTGTTTTGCCTAAACCGTGATTTTCGTGGTTTTTAGGGTCGGCCGGTAAACGGTGACCGTTTGCGGTTCAGTTAGTTTCTAAATGACCGCAGGGATGTTAGAATCCCATCCACGTTGGTTTCGTGCGATTTGGTGTTCATTCGAGGCCGGTAGAAGCCCGGGAACCTCGGTGACCCATTTAGGGTTGATTTGGTAAAATCGCCCGAATCTTGCGTCTTTGATGTTGCATGTGGGGTTTGGAGCCCCTTGGTGTTGTCTTTTGTCGTTGCGGTGTGTTTCCCCTGCTTTTCGGCGTGAATGGGGCGTGGAATGGGCCGATCCGGCCATTCCCTTGTTTTTCCGCCGTAACCGAAGTAGCGGTCTAGCCAGCGACCGTCACTTTCTTTTGACGGCCCTACGATGGACCGTTATTTGGTTTGAGGGTTTATTAGCCCTTTTGCTTCTGGGTAAGCGACGGCCCTAGCTTGGAGCGTCGTTCCCGTGTAACGCGCCGGTGCCTGGCCGTTACTGTGCTTTCATCGTTTTTCGTTGGGGTTAAGTCAGCTGATCTAACGCGCTTGACCCAGCGAGTTAGATGGAAATAACGCGCCTTGCCCTGGCCGTTACTTTTCGTTGACTGACTTTGACCTGTTGAGGCGGTTCCTCCGACGGATGTGTTCCCATCCGTTGTTTTGAGTATAACGTGCCTGCCCCTGGCCGTTATATTCTGCGTGGACGAGGTTGGGTGGCTGTCCCGTTGGAAGCGACGGTGGAGCCCCTGTGCGTCGTTAGAGAGTAACGCGCTCACCCCTGTCCGTCGTTTGCTGTGGTGTTGGGTTGAGGGTGGCTATGCCGTTGTGAGTAACGGATAGGCCCCCGTGCGTCGTTTGGTTCTGACGGCCCTCCCCTGCCGCGCTGTTTCGTGAGTGACGCGCCTGGCTTAGCGCGTTGCTTCGTTTTGGGTTTGGGTGGCTATGCCGTTGGGAGTAACAGTGGAGCCCCTGTGCGCCGTTTGCTTGTAACGCCCCTGGTCCCGTGCGTTACTTGGCTTTTGTGTGCTTTGTAGGTTGTTAGGGTGGTGTGTGTGACGGCCTGTGTCCGTCCGTCGTTTGGGAAATAACGCCCCTGAGCTAGACCGTCACTTGCTAATAACGGTCTAGGGCCTGTGCGTTACTTCCTTTGTGCCTTGGTTTTCCGCCCGATGATTCTGTGTGTCTTGGCTTGTCCTTATGGTCTGCCCGTTGTCCTGTGGATGTCTCCTGACGTCCTATGAGGGTTAAGACTACGCTGTGAGGTAGCCAGGAGTCTTCTTACTTGTGGTAGGGTCCTTGATCCTACTCTTGTATGCTTTTGTTGTTTGGTTTCGGTCAACCCGGTGTGACCCAGTGGTTGACATGTGACCTGGTTTGTGCGTGTCTTGGCGGTTCTGTCCTATCCAAGACACTGCTTCTGGATGCTTCGAGGTGTTGCTCTACCTCAGTTTGCGTGTCCAGCTGTGCTGAGGGTTCTTGATGTTTCCCTCAGGTCTTCGTGTGTTGTTCTCTGCGGAGCGTGGTTTCTCTGGCTTAGGATTAGATCGATTGGCGGCTTGTTCCGCTGTTTGTGACGATCTTGCCTTGAGTCGTTCGACTCAGGATCGTTACATAGGAGGTCTAGTTGCTTGTCCTGAGTTGTCGGCAGTGGCGATGCTGCCATTTGGTGCCTCGAAGTACGTATTGAGGGGCGTGGTAGCCCGTTTGTACTTCGGCACTTGTGTTTGAGCTTCTGTGTCGTGTGAAGCCTCCACTTGTTGTTGCCTAAGGTCTGTTGAGTGCCGACCCGCTAGCGGATGGCGGAGGGTTATTCCCGGTGAGCGGTTTGTAGTTAGTTCCGCGGGCTCCTAGTCAACGGTAGCGTCCTACCGAGGGAGAATACTAGCTAGAGGACCTGGCTTAGACTATAGCCAGTGTGTGCACACGTGGTCAGGGACGGAGGACTTACGTCGACGGGCGTGACCCTGACTAGTTACTTGTTTGCTGTTACTGTTTGGTTCAGCTGGTGTCTACATCTCTGCTGTTGTTACAGCAGTACTGTAGGTGAGACACTTGAGGTGCAGCATGAGACGTCAGTGGACGCAGCTGGCTTTTTTAAGGGGGTGCTTCCGTCACGTGACGCGTAGCTCTCGCATTTTCTTACGCGTTGTGACCTTTGCGAGTTGTCCGTTCGTGGCTGTGCTCGAGGTCAGTGTTCTGCCGTCTGCACGATGTTCTGATCGTGCGTGGGGCTTTGTGCATGACGTTCTCTGTCGTGTTTTATCTGTTTCCCGGTGTCGGCGTTCGCCTTCGCCTTTGTTTGGGGCTGGTTGACAGGCTGGTGTACCCTTCTGTGTGAGTTTAGGGTCATCCACCTGTTGCCTTTTTGTTTGGAGTAGTTTGGGATGCCGAGGTTAGTTCGGTAGCCGCTTGTTTGGTGCGGGTTCTCACCCTCTCCTGTGTGTTCCCTACTCCTACTTCCCGTCTGTTCCTTTACAGCTTTGTAGTGTATCTTTTCCTGCTTTGCTACACCTGCTGTTCCTACTGCTTTGTTGTTGCTTCCGTTGCCTTCGCTTTGTGCGCTGTCCAGTGGGGATCTGCGTGACCCCTACTGAGTTTCTGTTGAGACTCACCCCTGCTGCTTTTCAGGTGGGTTTCGCCGTCTACCTCTGCTGTTCTTGGTGGAGTGCTCTCTTGCTGTTGTAGCTGCCAGCCATACCTGCGTCGGGCTTCTCCCGACTTCTATGTACGTTTCTTTCTGTCGTACTGTACTGTGCTAGACTTGTTGTCTCTCCTTTGGGCTGGACTCTGTGTATAATTGTAATTGTTGAAATTTTAATGAAAAGGTAATTTTATTTCTGCTATTTTAGCAATCCAATCTAATGAAATTGCTTTCTGTTATATCTCTGTGGCTTCAATGTACTCTACACATGCCTTTTATCCCTTCGGCGCTTTCCCGCGCTTGGGAGGCCTCGCGGGTCCCTCATGGTATCACGTGTATTCGGTATTTATACCGGGTGCACCGGGTATCCGGAATCCGGGTCGTTACAAGTGGCATCATTTTTATATATTAATAAGGCAACCATATCTCTACGATAAGCAAATAAAGGCAATAATAATTAACGCCCCTTTGTGGGACGTCATTTTATAAATTTAAGGCCCCTTTGACAGGCGTCATTTTTAAAAATAATGCCCCAACCTGAGGCGTCATTTACCGAAGTTGCTGTTTAGTTCGAACAGGGATGCTAGCTGGGGAAAGGATCCATACGTGTGATGTTTAAATTTGATAAAGACTCTGATGGGTAAGTTTTAGTTCCCAATCGAACTCCAACCCTATAGGGTCTCCAGAACCCTATAAATACCCCTCCCATCGAGCCAACCTGAAGGCTCTTTTCTTTCCAAACACTTGTTGCTGCTGCTACGTGAAGAATATAGCAGTTCTACCTCCGTAACTTCTTCTCGCTGAAGAACGTGGAGTTCTTCATCGTCATCCTCTTCTTCCGGTTACAAAGGAGGGGAAAGCCACTACTTCTTCCTGCCGAGAACGTAGAAGAAGCATCTTCTTCTTTCTTACTGCGTTGCTGAAGCTATTATCACCCTCATCCGAGGGGTGCTGCTATTGTTTTGGCTAAAAGAGTTACTGCCATATTGACAACCCAGTCACTCTATTAGAAACAGAGTATCGTATTTTCTTCAGGTTCATCACGTCTGTCAACCAAACCAATCCACAGGTAGGTTATCTCAAGATTTCGTAGCCCAAACTATCATGAATCATGATATTAATATATATTAATTCATGCATGTAGTTTTCACGAAGTTCTGGAAAATTTTTGAAAGAGGCGACCCTTACCAGGGCGCCATTTTTATTTCTGACGCCCGGGAGAACGGTCGTCAATTTCGATTGATTTAATAAATACACATGTTAAAAATTTAATACCTATCTAAACAGTAAGCTGATCTAATGCATGATCATATGTCTAGAATCCTGCTATTTTTCTTGACCTGTCCATATACATGTTGCCATCAAAATATTTATTGGAAAATTACTATTATTCGTAGCAAATTCTGTAAAAAGGAGAATTAACGACGCATTCCATGTCATTTCTTGTATATATAACGCCCCTGACGAGGGCGCTATTTACAAAATAGAAGACTTAATGGAAGTCGCCACTTCCTTAAAATACTGAAATTTAGTTATTTTCAGCAAACAGAAATATGAATTGGACGACTGTTCTGGAAGTCGTCAATTATTGAAATGCGACCCAGACAAAGGCGTCAATTCTTTAAATGAAGACTTTGGCTAAGGCGCCAATTTCCTATCTTGTTATTTTCCTATGATTTTTCCTGTGAACCGTGGATTTATATACTTATATATATATATATATATCTGGCACTATATTCCAATCCGTGAGTATAGTCCCACGTTTATCGACGTTTTATCGATTGCCCCAAATTCTCGGTGATAGATGAACTCTCCGCGGGACATTCCATTCCTCGGACCGGTGACTTTATCATAGAGGCCTCCGCAAGACTCCGCACGCTTTGGATTCCCTCAAAGCAGCCGAGCTGGTTGTACCATAAAAACCCATAATACTACTTGATTGCCATGTCACTCTAAAGAAACATGGTAAAACCGGCCCTTATGACATTCATGATGATGATGTCATGAGAATATCCATGAATTAATGGAATGGGAAACCATGCCATTAGTGACCTTGTGATTAGGTGCCATACTTGTGGACCTCAATTCTATCTAGCTTAAGAACGAGCGACCATCTTCATGTGGGCGCTTACTCTTATTGTCATGGCGCCCAAGATAGGGAACCAATTCCACCTAGTTTTATCGGTAATCGTGATTATACCATTACTATCGTCATGATACTACGTGTTCAAATCCTTGAAATGCTATCTACCTTAAGTTATACAAGTTTGTTCCTTGAAACTCCATATTGGCTATACTTTAGTGGATGTCGAAAATACATGACCAATGCCTACGCATATAGGGCCCGATCAGGTCCTGGGAGGAGCACCCGAAAGGACTAGTGCCCATGGGAGTTGTAATGATCACGGTATGGCATTGTACCGAAGTGCATGACTAGCTTGATTAAGACATTCCACAAATCTCGTACTTGACATGACATGACTTGCGTGGCCCGAAAAAGGGTATTTATATACTTGCTTGAAACGTGATAGCCAATTCCTGACATGACATGATGAATATACTTGCTTGAATATCTTGACATTCATTGATATAAGTTTTTGAAAGACATGTTAGTTTACTCGATTACCTCTTGTTATACTCTCTCTCTCTCTCTCTTGTCGTTTTACGCAAACATGCATAGCTTTATTGCATTCATGAAACATGTAATTACTTAAACCAATTGCTAGTTCTTGAGATATAATTCCTACTGAGCGTTCGCTCATTCAGTATTTTTCCCTACCTTTCAGGTAAGACCGATGACGAGACTCACTCAGATGGGGAAGGTCAAGAGTGAAGAGATTAGAGCTCTCTATTTATCCAAGCGTCTACTAGTCCTATCTTTCAAAATTTCTTAAGTCAACCATTGTACTTTTCTTTTATTGAGTCTTAGCACTTTCAGCAATTGAATTGTAATAGAAGTACCTTTTAAGGTCGTGATTGAATAAAGGATTGGGTTTATCTTTATTTTTGCGCACTCTATCTTTGTGTTTAATACACTAATGCTCTGATTGACATGATTGATATAAACTCGTCACGCGTCTCCGGGTATCTTCCGCACTCGGGGCGTGACAAGCCCATTCCCGTCATCTTCAAAATTTCCTGAAAATTATCAACAATATACAGGGTGAGCTAGAAAGCCCAGTAGGACTTATATCTCTTTACCACGCCACTTTAAGTGATTAGCATATTGAATCATCTATATTCTCATAAAATAAACAATGTACGCTCAAGAAATAAAATAGGTAATTTAATAGGGGACAAGTGTAATCAAGATCAAGAAGTCAAAAATTTTAAGAATAGATATCATATAACTCCAGTGTAAGCATGAAGATTAAGAACATGTAGAGAATTATAAATTTGGCCATATAACAAGAATATTAACACATCCCGGTCAAAAATGTCATGTACATGGAGTCAAGCATATAACGAGTCAAGCATATAACAAGTGAATTGTCTAGTTCAATCTTGCATGTTAGTAGGTGCAATACCACCCTTGATCATTCAACTCCCTGGGGCATAAATACTTTCAAGCTTTGCTCGCCTAAGACCAGATCAGGGCTCCAAAATTGCCAGGCATTGAGTGTTCACGTGGACCCAAAGTCTCATGTAAATTATAGAACAATTCATTTATAAATGGCCAATCCGAGTTTTAAAAAAATGTTATGAAGGGTAGTATAGCACACAACTAGACATTTAGTTATGGAGGACTCTAGAGGTCACCCCTACAAGCTCAAGAGGTGGCTCTCGTCATATAGCACTTTACGTCATTCCGATCTTAAGAGGTGGCTCTCATAACGTAGTACTTTGTCCCGGATAGCACTTAGATCCTACACTCCCAAATGGTAGTTTATGGCTTGTAACGACCCAAGATCCGGATACCGGGTCAAACCCAATATCACTCGGATCCTATGCCGCCACCCACGAGCTGGGAAGCTCGGAAGGGTTAAAAGGTGTCACGGGAGTGTACAAAAATCTAAAATAAAAGTAAGAAATCAAAGTGCTGAAATTAAAATTTACATATATATAAAGAGATTTACACATTTTACACAATCACCAGTCCAGATATACACAAGTTGCAAAGGTACAGTGCAACAAAAGAAAAGTACACAGCCTCAGGGGCATACCCCGATTAACACAAGCTGGCGACGCTAGGACTCCCAAACGCTGCTTAAGGCCTCCAACAATGAGGAGGCACGCTGACCTGAAACGAAAAGGGGTGAGCCTCATCTCATTTTCTCAGTAGGGGTCCCGCGGATCCCCACCACAACAACACAAAATAAATAGAGTAGCAAGTAATAAAATATAAAGAATAGTAAAGCAGGAAATATAGTAAGGCAAAAGAAGACGCCCTACAGACACACCACAACTGCATCAAGCCAGTAACTGTCGAAAACCTGCAAACGGTGGGATGCCTCGAGTAGCAACATAAACTAAGCTGAGGCTAATCCTCGCAGCATAGACCACAGAAGACCGGACCATAATAACCTGTCTCTGGAAATCTCCCCTACAGTGCACAAGGACCGAGCTACCAAGGACAACCCTCGGTCAGAGATGAGGGAATAGGGCTACGCTGTCGAAACAAGAATCTCACGGGCAGCAAGGAAACCTCGTCTCAGTCACGGGTAACCAGGACAACGAGCCGCCAAAACACTAAACCACACTAGGCAGAAACAAGCGCCGAGAAACCTCTCAAGTGATAGAAGTACTACCCCACAAGCAACGAGACCAGACGCATCCTCCGATGACTTATACCGCAGCCTCAAGTGTCTCCGTACTCACCCCAGGCGGAAATTGAGACACAGTACACAGTACCACAGAACAAGGACTAGTCGGGGTCACGCACGTCAGCACGCGTACTCCACCCCCAACTACGTGTGCACACACAAACCGTCTGCTCTAGGTTGGATCCTCTAGGAAGTTTTCCCTCCATCCGGACTCAAGCTGCACAGGCAAGGGGCCCTACGGTAACCAGCTTAAAAACCATCTACTCCGGATAAGCCTCCACCACTCCCTGGTGGGTAAGCAACGACGTGCCCAGGTCAGCTACGTCTAGTGGGTAGGATCACTGAAAGTGAGAACTCACCGTAACAGTGAAAACCACCAGAGTACCACCGGTTCGCACAAATCATTATACACGAATAACGTATCACAAGGCCGCTTTAGATATAACACAAAACCCTAGAACCTCTGACTAGGTAGCTAATCTATGGACTACCGATGCAATCGACACAGACTGGAACCATCTCTTGTGCGAAACGTGGGTAAACATATTTTCTGGTTCACTGGGTCTGGGCGGCCAACCTACTGGCCGCCCAGAGGTCTGGGCGGCCACAGTGGTGGCCGCCACACTGTGGCATGGGCGGCCAACACCCTGGCCGCCTAGCAGGCCTGGGCAACCAGAAGGTTGGCCGCCCAGCACAATGGGCTTTTGCTTGGGCGGCCCAACCAGTGGCCGCCCAGCACAGGTATGGGCTGCCATCACCCTAGCCGCCCAGACACCTAGGAGGCCAGACCTTTGGCCACCTAGTGGGGTTTTATCCTTGGGCGGCCACCAGGACCCCTGGTGTCACGCCTCGAACCGATAGCAGCGGAAGACATGCTCGGAACGCGACAGCGATACAGTCATGAATAATTAGAGCAAACCAACCAACATGTAAAACAACACCAAAGATATAAGGAGGCCATGTTTTAACAAAAAAAATAATTTTTTATTGATATCAAAAATTTTAAATTTCAATTTGACTCAACTTATAATAATGGACTCAATAAAAGAAAATAAAGAAAAAGGGAAATGAACACGACTCACTACACTAACTAGACTCAAGTAAAATAGAGAAAAGAAGACTCGGGCATCTAAGCTCCAGGTTCACTTGATCACACTGGCCCGTTCCCAATTTCATACGCGTCGATCACCGAATTACCTAAAAAAAGTTAAAGTCGGGAGTGAGCAAGAAGCTCAGTAGAGTTTACACTCTATCGCCAGGCAGAATTTAAATAATTAACCATATCATGAATATGCATGAATGATGCATAAAACACAAATAAAGTGGACTAAGTAAACAATATTAACAGAAGATAATTGACAATTAAATGGAATTAAGATAGTGCAAGTCGAGATATCAAGAGCAAGTAACTAGAACTTTCATGTGAATGGCCATTTATCAAGTCAAGTCAAACAAGTACTTCATGAAATTCACGCATGTATAACAAAGTTTCACGAGGATGTGGAATGTCGTAGACTCAACACGCTAGATAGTACTTCACGGCAATGCCTCCCCATGTCATTAAAACTCTCATGGGCACTAGAACTTTTCGGGTGCTCTCCCCAGGACCAGACCGGGCCCCTTATGGTGCGTTGGCATTGAGGGTTGGATTAGAGATCCCACGAAATCTAGACAACCACAAAATTTAATGGCCAAGAGTTCCAAGGTCAAGCTATGTAGTCAAGATAAGATGCGTAGGAATATGGATTTCTCTAGGAGTTCAACAATAAACTCATTAATCGAAGGAGAGTCATTTAACAAAATGACTTTAAAGTGAAGAAATAGACCTAACGAGGTCAAAATCTCGAGGGACTATAGCCTGACGTGGCTATACTGGGTTAACATGTGAAAAGAAAAAAACCAACGAAAAATCAAAATTTTGGAACACTGGATGAAGACACGGTCAGCTCAGAACCGCTACTAGGTTGAATAAAACAGGAAGCTCAGTTGACTTAATCAAGGTACTCAATCGACCTGGGTCATGGCTGGGCTATAACAAAGCTCAGTCTACATAACCCTGGCCAATTAAGGTGACATAAGTCGACCTCAACAGGATCGAGTCGACCTTGAGCAAGGCCCAGGTGACTGGACAACCTTGGCGCACCGGCCAGATCAGGAAAACGAACGCGGTCATGGCCTGACTGCTACTGTCTAGTAGCGGTCCTAGTAACGCCGCGTTTTGGACAGGACTAGGCAGAATAGCACAACGTGGACTGCCCAAGAAATAAAATTCGATCGAATCTTTGGGTTCAGGCTTTGGTGGTACAACCCGCCCGACGTCCTAGTGGGAATCCCAGGCTCACGGGGTCTTTCGGAGGCCTCATGATAGCGGTCCTAGTCTGACAGAAGGAGTATCCGGCAGAGAATCCCAACTATCACAAGATTGAAGTGTGAAAAACACGGAAAACAGAGTAAATGGTGAGCCAACACCACCGGGGCGGCGTGGCCCTCAAGCAAGCCTAGCAATTTTAAACAGTAACAGTGATATACTACAAGATTTATGAAGGTTGAGAGTAGGTCAACTACGTTTAACTCCACTTGTTTGCAAGGTCAATCATGAGAAATAATGATAGTCAAAGGGGAAAGAGGTGCATAAACTTAGATCCTTTAACATTCTTTCTTAAACCCTAACTATTACATGTGTTTCTAGCATTAGAATCATGCTGAATAATCAACAGAAAATGCACAAATCAACAATGATTTACCTGTACACAGAGGGCCAAAAGCGGTCAAGGAAGGATCGCTAAAAGAGGTAGCTGTAACGCCCCGGGATCCGATCCCCAAATTTTTGGGGATTATTTTTTTCCTTTTTATCGGACTCCAAAGCAATCACTTCGTACGTATCGCAGAAGCACAATAGTATGTAACATGCATACATTCACATGAGAGAGAAACCACAGGTTACAAGAAATGTAGGTAAGCATCTCAACCATTCATAATCTCCAAAAAGAGAACAGGTTCATGCCCAAGATTACACATGAGCCCACATGGGCTTTCCACCCCACACCCCTACATATAGCAAAACATTCAACCGTAGCATACCCAGACGGACTGTGCTAACTCTATTCCTCTGCTGCTGCCTCCACCTCAACCTCCTCCTCTATATTTCCTGAAAAATGTGTGTCACAAGGGTGAGTGTGAAGCTCAATAGGCATCCTAAAGAAACTGGGGTTAACTTGCATCTATATAATCATTTATATGTATTTTTCAGATGTTAACTGTAGCATAGTTCATTTAATATCATCTACTTAAAATAACTCAAATAAAGAAAGTACAGATTATTTAACTAGTGTATAAACACCCATGCATGCAGCAAGACCCCAGCACAAGAACAATTACCCATTATCATATTTTATGAGAGTTCATATTATTGTCATTCATGGAACCGGACAGCTGCAGCAAACACAGGAGACCCACACACATAACGAACGAAAGAGTACTACGCAGACCCGAGAGCGAACTCCCACCTAGATTCTTGTGGCCCAGTGGCGTTACGTATCGCCGTCCCACAAAGGCCGCCCCACAATGGGATCGAAGACTAAATCAATAGGGTTTTAAACCAGGGCGTTACGTATCGCCATCCCCTAGGATCTTTTACTTCCGTGGCGTTACGTATCGCCATCCTGCAGAAGGGACCAAAGTCCAACCTCACAGAATGTTGCAGTTTTCCCTTCATGGCATACATATTCTTACTTGATATTACTAGCATGATGCTCATAATTTTCATGATTTTAAGGGGCTAAACATACTCATAGTCATTCTTCTAATGAGTTACTCATGCTCATAGATATGCTGCAAATAGTTTAAGATGGCTAAACACACCTGTAGTCATGTTCAAGTTACTATATGAAAGTACATGTTCATCCTTCTAGGTTACACATGCATAAACAATGACTTATATCTGAAATTCTGGGTACATGAAACCTTTACAGTGGGTTACTAACTTATCCTTATACCATTTTCTAATTTTTCAGATTTTTACGAAATAAAATGCCCTTTCAAAACTCTCCTTTTATGTGTTTCTGGAAATCTGGACAGACCCACAGGTGCACCGACCTTAGTTATGCTTGGACCAAAACATGCACCGACCTTACCTATGCATGGGCCAAATGTGCACCGACCTTAGTTATGCTTGGACCAAACATGCACCGACCTTGCCTATGCATGGACCAAATATGCACCGACCTTAGTTATGCTTGGACCAAACATGCACCGACCTTACCTATGCATTGACCAAATGTGCACCGACCTTAGTTATGCTTGGACCAAACATGCACCGACCTTAGTCATGCTTGGACCAAAACATGCACCGACCTTATCTATGCATGGACCAAACATGCACTGACCTTAGTTATGCTTGGACCAAACATGCACCGACCTTAGTTACGCTTGGACCAAAACATGCACCGACCTTACCTATGCATGGACCAAATGTGCACCTACCTTAGTTATGCTTGGACCAAACATGCATTGACCTTACCTATGCATGGACCAAATGTGCACCGACCTTAGTTATGCTTGGACCAAACATGCACCGACCTTAGTTATGCTTGGACCAAAACATGCACCGACCTCACTATGGCCTAGGGAAAACCTGCACCGACCTCACTATGAATATTAGGAACTATGCACAGACCTTGCCATGATCAACATTAAACATGCACAGACCTTGCTATGAACCATATGAAATATGTACTGGCCTTGCCATGATCAACATGAAATATGCACATACCTTGCTATGAACCATATGAAATATGTACAGGCCTTGCCATGATCAACATGAAATATGCACAGACCTTGCCTCAAAGGCTGACCTTCCCAGGGGCTGTGCAAATCCTTAGAGACACAGGGGTAACTCGTGGAAGCCCAAAACTTGATGAAACTAAAAACCAAAATGAACATGGTGGTGGTCCCCACGTGCCCTTAATACCTCTTTAAAGTGTATAAAATATATTTAAAACCGTTCTAATGCATTGTTGACCCCTAAAGTTTGAGGTTAGGTGCCTACCTTTGATATGCTAATCGATAATCCGGGGATAATATCCACACCCTAGATCCTCCTCAGCTTTACCCCTTTCGATTCGGGGATGAGATCTACACCCCAGACCCTCCCAAGACTTCGCTGTAGGTTCACCCTTCTACGAAATGCCCAGGTCCCTCACCTCTCTTCTTTACCAAAGGGAAACCGTAGGTGGCAGAAAATGGAAGATTAGTGTTGCTAAAAGGCTGACCACCTATGACACCCCCTTCCTTTTATAGTTTCTTTCAAGTATCCCAAGGTTCTCTTACGACCCAGTAGGCTCCCACCTGCTTCCCAAGGTCGATGGTTTAGGGAAGGTTAATGCTAAGCATCCTTTCGGTTTGAACAGAGGTGACCCTTCGTCTATCCGGTCAAAGATATGAATGGGCGTACTTTTTTGTTCAGATTTAGGTTGGGCTATCTTCATATGAAATAAAGAGAACCTCTAGATGTAACTTTCAGTCACGGTTTCATCAAATTTCATAAACTCTAGCGTGAGTTATGATTTTCGCAATATTAATGTTATTTCTCCTCTGTTTCAGTCGTGACCCTTCGGTAGCCCGAGATAATCTAGGCACAACTTTATTATCCAGTCCTCATTGGGCCTCGACCCCATCATAGAAGTTGTAGCTAACATCCTACTTGAAATTTTGGCCTTAGTTTCAGGTCATTTCATTAACCACATGAGAAGTTATTAATTTTCCATTAATTACCTTTGAATTTCCCCAACAATCACACCCCTTCATGACAATTGTCTGCCAAAGGGCTCTGGGCCCAAGTTCTGGTGCGAATTGGGCTTCCTCCCCAACAAAGGAGTTTGGGCTAAGGGCCTAAGTTTTCTAACAAGCCTAGTTTCATCCTTTTCTGATCTTCCTATGGTAAGTTACGAGTTTTCTAAGGATTCTTAATTAATCCGTCCAGATTTTCGGCCCGTTGAGTCTTATGGGCTCGAATTATACCCGATTGGCTAGTGCCCATTTAGCGGTCATAACATCCTCTGCCCCTTAAAATAATTTCATCCTTGAAATTGAATTGAAAGAAAGAAGGAAATTTCTCTTTAAGAAAAAATTGCTCACTGAATAGTTGGGGGTATTCCTGGCGCATCTTGTCCTCCGGCTCCTAAGTTGCTTCCTCGGAATGATAATTCATCCATAAGACTTTCACCAGCCGGATGGTCTTATTCCTCAATACCTGTTCCTTCTGGTCGATGATCTCGATGGGCTGCTCCACATAAGATAGATCTGCTCGAACTTCCAAGGGCTCATATTCTATCACATGCGAGGCATCTCGGACATATCCCCTGAGCATGGAGACGTGGAAGATCGGATGCACATGTGCCAAAGCGGGCGGGTGTGCAAGTCGATAAGCTACCTCGCCGACCCTTTGTAGAATCTCAAAAGGTTCGATATACCTGGGACTGAGCTTGCCCTTCTTCCCAAATCGCATGACTCCCTTGGTAGGAGACACCTTTAGGAATACATGGTCTCCTTCCGTAAATGTCAATTCTCTTCGCCGCTGGTCTGCATAACTTTTCTGTCGGCTCTGGGCTGTGAGGAGTCGTTGTCGGATCATGGATATCTTCTCTGGGCAATCTTGCACCAATTGTGGCCCAAATATCTGCTTCTCGCGAGCTTCATACCAGCATACCGGTGACCTACATGGCCGCCCATAGAGTCCCTCGTAAGGTGCCATTCCGATGGCAGAGTGGTAACTATTGTTGTATGCAAACTCTATCAGGGGTAAGTGATTGTCCCAGTTTCCTCTCCATTCAATACTGCACGCCCTCAACATATCCTCTAGAGTTTTGATGGTACGCTCGGATTGCCCATCAGTCTGAGGATGAAAGGCCGAGCTGAGCCGCAACTCTATCCCCATAGCCTGCTGCAAACTTTTCCAGAACCTCACGGTGAATCGTGGGTCCCTATCAGAAATGATGGACAAGGGTGCCTCATGCAACCGAATAATCTCGGCGATGACTAATTTCGCTAAGGATTCGATTGGAGTTTGCTTGTTGACGGGCAGGAAGTATGCAGTCTTTGTGAACCTGTCCACAATTACCCAAATTGTGTCATGCCTTCTCCTGGTCATGGGTAGGCCAAACACAAAGTCCATGGTGATTTGTTCCCATTTCCACTGGGCTATTTCAATGGTTTGGAGAGGACCGCCAAGTCTTTGGTGCTCAATTTTTACCTACTGACAGTGGGGCATTTGGATACGAACTCCGCAATGTCTCGCTTCATTCCTGGCCACCAATACATCCTTTTCATATCTTGGAACATTTTGGTGCTTCCAGGATGGATGGAAAATTTTGACCCATGAGCCTCTTGCATCAAGTCCTTCTTTATTTCCACATCGTTCGGTACACAAATCCTTCCTCGAAATGCAATCAATCAATCCATCCATTCCCATTAGGAAGTCCTCATTGTTCAGTTGTCTCTGCAATGCCATGTCCTACCTTTGTGCCACAGCAATTCTATCTAAGTATGCAGGTCTTGCCGATAACCCAGCTAGGAGACCGAACTGCTTCCTTTTCTCGAGTTGTGATTCGATCACTCCCTCTATCATATCCCACTCTCGATGCAAACTCAGCGCCATCAAATTTCGACTGAGAGCATCCGCCACCACATTCACCTTGCCCAAATGGTATTGTAAGGTGAAGTCATAGTCTTTCAATAGCTCGACCCATCTCCTTTGCCTTAAATTGAGTTCCTTCTGGGTGAATATGTACTTGAGACTCTGATGGTCGGTGAAGACCTCAAATCGAACCCCATATAAATAGTGCCTCCAGATACGCATGGCGTGGACCACTGCTGCCATTTCTAGGTCATGAGTGGAGTACTTCCTTTCACGGTCCTTCAGCTGTCTTGAGGCATAGGCGATCACCCGGCCATTTTGCATCAGTACGCAACCGAGGCCGATTCTAGAGGCATCTGTGTAAACAGTGAAGCCGTCGCCCCCTCGAGGGAGTGCCAACACCGGAGCCGTAGTCAATTTTTCCTTGAGCATCTAAAAGTTATCTTCACACTCTGTTGACCAGATAAACTTTGCTCCTTTCTTGGTCAGCTTAGTCATTGGGGCTGCAACGGTGGAGAAACCTTCGATGAACCGGCGATAATACCCAGCCAGTCCAAGGAAGCTTCTAATCTCCATGACTATCTTCGGTGCTTCCCATTTTGTCATTGCTTCCACCTTGCTAGGGTCCACTGATTTGCCATTCTAGGATATAACATGCCCGAGAAACATAACCCGATCTAGCCAGAATTCACATTTGCTGAACTTGGCGAAGAATTTGTTCTCCCTGAGGGTCTGCAGAACCACTCTCCAGTGCTGCCGATGCTCCTCTTGACTGGCAGAATATATCAGGATGTCGTCTATAAAGACCACGACAAACTGATCTAGATAGGGGCGGAAAATCTGATTCATCTGTTCCATGAATACAGTCGGTGCATTAGTCAACCCGAATGGTACTACTAAGAACTTGTAGTGACCATACCTAGTCCTAAAGGCCGACTTCGGCACATCTTCGGGTTTGATTCTGATCTGGTGATAACCTGTCCTCAGATCAATCTTGGAGAAGACTTTGGCAGATGATAATTGGTCAAACAACTCCTCAATCCTCGGTAGAGGGTACTTGTTCTTTATGGTGACCTGGTTGAGCTTGTGGTAATCAATGCACAGACACATGGTACCATCCTTCTTCCGCACAAACAATACTGGTGCTCCCCACGGGGACACGCTGGGCCGGATGAAGCCTTGTCTAGCAACTCTTGCAATTGCTTCCTGAGTTCAGCAAGTTCTGCCGGAGCCATTCGGTATGGTGGAATAGAGATGGGTGCGGTGCCTGGTACTAGCTCAATAGAGAACTCTATCTCTTGAGCTGGTGGTAGTCCCGATAGATCCTCGGGAAACACATCAGGAAATTCTCGGACTATGTCCAAGTCTTCCAAAGTCTTGACGGAGCCTTCTTCAAGCACCATAATGGCTAAGAAATAGTCACATCCAAAGTCTTGACCGACCTTACCATCATTCTTCCTGACTTGTCCTTAGGGCATTGAAAGAAGAATGTCTCCTTCCCCGATTTCTGAAAAATCACTCTCTTTCGATGGCAGTCCAAGAGAGCGCAGTGTTTGTCTAACCAGTCCATCCCCAGAATGAGGTCAAAGTCATTCATATCTAGGATGTATGCTTCCCCCAGCAATATCCTCCCATTGATGTTGACTTCTATAGTGGGGATCACAAGCTTGGTGTGGACTTGTTTCACAGTTGGTGTGCTAACTATCATTTCACCAAAGAATGTGGCTTGGGGTGGGGTTCTTTAGTTGGTTGGCAAAACTAGTGGATATGAATGTATGTGTAGCCCCCGAGTCAAACAAGACCTTTGCATAAACATTATCCACAAGGAGCGTACCTTCAGCCACGACCGGGTATTGTCTGCCTCCTCTTGCATTACCGCATAGACTCGCCCTTTGTATTGAATCTTCTCTTATAGAGAAAATGGCTTTTGCTGAGCCTTCTTGGGGCAATTCTTCACAAAGTGTCCACCCTTGCCGCATTCATAACACTTGCCTTCAGTCCTCCAGCATTCTTGTCCCCGTTGGTTGCGCCCACACTAGATACAAAACGGAATCCCCGGCCCGACCTTCGGAACCGATCCTTGGCACGCCACCTTTTCCTTGTCTCGCCTCCCTCCGGCCTGCATAGGTCTCTTGCCCGACGACTTCTTCTCCTCGGTGAACCTATAAATGGACATTGGTTAGGACTTACCCTTATATATTTCCTAACTTTTATGGCTTCAGCCATTACCTTGTATTTTCTTGCTTGGCTAGATGAGTAAGCCTCAACGTCGTTGGGTAGGAGCCAGGGTCTTGGGTTGCGACATAGCGTCGGACATTGCTGTGCAGGCCATTGACAAATTTCTTCACCTTCCGATGCGCATCATCAAATATGTGCGGAGCATATTGGCCCAGGGCTGAAAACTTGGCCTCGTAGTCGATCACCAACATGCTCCTCTGCTCGAGACTAAGAAATTCTTGCTCCTTCGCGTCTCACACATGTTCTGGAAAACACTTCTCTCGGAAGACAGCCAGGAACTCCTCCCACAGTATGTCACCATCGGGGTAGTCCGCGAAGGTGGTCCGCATCTTGGCCTTCCTCAACAAGTCGGCATGGTCTTGCAGAACATAGGTCGCCAGGTTCACCTTCTCCTCTTCGAGACACCGCATTGCGCAGAACTTCTTTTCCATTTCGCTGAGCCATGACTCAGCCACCTCTGGACGGCTCTCCCCCTTAAAGATAGGAGGCACCAACCTTAGGAACGTATCAAGTGCCGGCAGGTCATGACGTGGTTCAGTTGCGGGCTGCTATAGCATTTGTTGCTGCATGGCCTACATCAAGCCTTGGAAGCTCTGCATGAACCCTTCCAGGTTGACTCCTGCATTGGGCATCTGCCCACTGCCAACTGCAGGGGCATGGACAGCCCCGTCATGCGACCCATTTGGGTCATCTACCCCCGATCCCCTCTCGTCCGCCTGGGGAAGATCTCTTTGCCTTCTTGGCGGCATGGTTCTGAAAAACATACAATAATCTGAGTGAGAGGGTTTAAATGGTTTCAAACATACTCTGCCCTTTCCCCACTCTAACCTATCACTACCTCCACTACGGAACATCTGGAATGGTTGTAACCATGGTTTGTCTCTCGTGCTCTGATACCACATTGTAACGCCTCGGGATCCGATCCCCAAATTTTTGGGATTATTGTTTTTCCCTTTTTTCGGACCCCGAAGCAATCACTTCGTACGTATCGCGGAAGCACAATATTATGTAACATGTATACATTCACATGAGAGAGAAACCACAGGTTACAAGAAATGTAGGTAAGCATCTCAACCATTCATAATCTCCAAAAAGCGTACAGGTTCATGTCCCAGATTACACATGAGCCCACATGGGCTTTTCACCCCACACCCCTACATATAGCAAAACATTCAACCGTAGCATACCCAGACAGACTGTGCTAACTCTATTCCTTTGCTGCTGCCTCCACCTCAACCTCCTCCTCTATATTTCCTGAAAAACATGTGTCACAAGGGTGAGTGTGACGCTCAGTAGGCATCCTAAACAAACTGGGGTTAACTTGCATATATATAATAATTTATATGTATTTTTCAGATGTTAGCAGTAGCATAGTTCAATTAATATCATCTACTTAAAATAACTGAAACAAGGAAAGTGCA
The DNA here is from genome assembly GCA_022559845.1 of Amorphophallus konjac. NCBI lineage: Eukaryota > Viridiplantae > Streptophyta > Magnoliopsida > Alismatales > Araceae > Amorphophallus > Amorphophallus konjac. Next base: position 119,951,967 of record CM040126.1, on the reverse strand, counting down.
GATTCTTTAACTAGTGTATGAACACCTATGCATGCAGAAAGACCCCAGCACAAGAACAATTACCTATTATCATATTTTATGAGAGTTCATATTATTGCCATTCATGGAACCGGACAGCTGCCGCAAACACAGGAGGCCCACACATATAACGAACGAAAGAGTACTACGCAGACCCGAGAGTGAACTCCCACCTAGATTCTTGTGGCCCAGTGACGTTACGTATCGTCATCCCACAAAGGCTGCCCCACAATGGGAATGAAGACTAAATCAATAGGATTTTAAACCAGGGCGTTACGTATCGCCATCCCCTGGGATCTTTTACTTCCGCGGCGTTACGTATCGCCATCCCGTAGAAGGGACCAAAGTCCAACCTCACAAAATGCTGCTATTTTCCCTTCATGGCATACATATTCTTACTTGATATTACTAGCATGATGCTCATAATTTTCATGATTTTAAGGGGCTAAACATACTCATAGTCATTCTTCTAATGAGTTACTCATGCTCATAGATATGCTGCAAATAGTTTAAGATGGCTAAACACACCCGTAGTCATGTTCAAGTTACTATATGAAAGTATAGGTTCATCCTTCTAGGCTACACATGCATAAAAAATGACTTATATCTGAAAGTAAAGAATTTTTGGGTACATGAAACCTTTACAGTGGGTTACTAACTTATCTTCCTACAAATTTCTAATTTTCCAGATTTTTATGAAATAAAATGCCCTTTCCAAACTCTCATTTTCTATTTTTTTGGAAATCTGAACAGACCCACAGGTGCACCGGCCTTAGTTATGCTTGGACCAAAACATGCACCGACCCTACCTATGCATGGGCCAAATGTGCACCAACCTTAGTTATGCTTGGACCAAACATGCACCGACCTTAGTTATGCTTGGACCAAACATGCACCGACCTTAGTTACGCTTGGACCAAAACATGCACCGACCTTACCTATGCATGGGCCAAATTTGCACCGACCTTAGTTATGCTTGGACCAAACATGCACCTACCTTACCTATGCATGGACCAAATGTGCACCGACCTTAGTTATGCTTGGACCAAACATACACCGACCTTAGTTATACTTGGACCAAACATGCACCGACCTTACCTATGCATGGACCAAATGTGCGCCGTCCTTAGTTATGCTTGGACCAAACATGCACCGACCTTAGTTATGCTTGTACCAAAACATGCACCGACCTCACTATGGTCTAGGGAAAACCTGCACCGACCTCACTCTGAATATTAGGAACTATGCACAGACCTTGCCATGATCAACATGAAATATGCACAGACCTTGCTATGAACCATATGAAATATGTACAGGCCTTGCCATGATCAACATGAAATATGCACAGACCTTGCTATGAATCATATGAAATATGTACATGCCTTGCCATGATCAACATGAAATATGCACATACCTTGCCTCAAAGGCTGACCTTCCTAGGGGCTGTGCAAATCCTTAGAGACATAGAGGTAACTCGTGGAAGCCCAAAACTTGATGAAACCAAAAACCAAAATGAAAATGGTGGTGGTCCCCACGTGCCCTTAATCCCTCTTTAAAGTGTATAAAATATATTTAAAACCGTTCTAATGCATTGTTGACCCCTAAAGTTTGAGGTTAAGTGCCTACCTTTGAGATGCTAACCGACGATCCGGGGATAATATCCACACCCCAGATCCTCCTCAGCTTTAACCTTTTCGATCCGGGGATGAGATCCACACCCCAGGCCCTCCCAAGACTTCACTGTAGGTTCACCCTTCTAAGAAATGCCCAGGTCCCTCACCTATCTTCCTTACCAAAGGGAAACCGTAGGTGACAGAAAATGGAAGATTAGTGTTGCTAAAAGGGTGACCACCCATGACACCCCCTTCCTTTTATAGTTTCTTTCTAGTCTCCCAAGGTTCTCCTACGACCCAGAAGGCTCCCACCTGCTTCCCAAGGTCGATGGTTTAAGGAAGGTTAATGCTAAGCATCCTTTCGGTTTGAACAGAGATGACCCTTCGTCTACCTGGTCAAAGATATGAATGGGTGTACTTTTCTGTTTGGATTTAGGTTGGGCTGTCTTCATATGAAATAAAGAGGACCTCTAGATCTAACTTTCAGTTATGGTTTCATCGAATTTCATCAACTCTAGCATGAGTTATGATTTTGGCAATATTAACATTATTCCTCCTCTGTTTCAGTCGTGACCCTTCGGTAGCCCGAGGTAATCCGAGCACAACTCTATTATCCAGTCTGCATTGGGCCTCGACCCCATCATAGAAGTTGTAGCTAACATCCTACTTGAAATTTTGGCCTTGGTTTCAGGTCATTTCATTAACCACAGGCGAAGTTATGAATTTCCCATTAATTACCTTTGAATTTCCCCTACAGTCACACCCCTTCGTGATAGCTGTCAGCCAAAGGGCTCCGAGCCCAAGTTCTGGTGTGAATTGGGCTTCCTCCCCAACAAAGGAGTTTGGGCTTCCTCCCCAACAAAGGAGTTTGGGCTAAGAGCCCAAGTTTTCTAACGAGCCTAGTTTCATGCTTTTCTGATGTTCCTATGTTAAGGTACGAGTTTTCTAAGGATTCTTAATTAATCCGTCCAGTTTTCCGGCCCGTTGAGTCTCATGGGTCCGAATTATACCCGATTGGCTAGTGCCCATTTAGCGGTCATAGCAGTAGCGGTCGGTCAACGACCACTTCTGCCCATTTGAGCCCCCCCAAAAAAACAACACTGGCAGAGGCGGTTGGTCGCAAGACCGCTTTCTCAGAGCAGCGGTCTCTGGTGGACCGTTTCTGAATCCGAGCCCGACCTCCGGCGAGCCATGACACTCCTCAGGAAAACTCAAAATAACTTCCGGTATACAACATGAAAATTGGGCATTTCACTGTCAAATGAAAGAGGACAAAAATCAGCACAAGATGGATGCAATCAATTAAAATTTAGCCTACTAGGATCCGAGCTTAGATCAATCTAAAAGAAAGGAACGTTGTCGGAACCCTAACTCGACATGCCTTGATTGAAGACCTAATCGTGATCGCTATATTAGATAAAAATTGGGCTATTTAGTATCATTGGAAAGAGGACACAAAGATGAACAAACTAGCATGCTTTAATTAGAATTTGACCTGAGAGAAACCTACCTTTAATCGCGAGAAAGGAAGACGACACCACGAACCCTAATGCGAAACCCTCGCTTTCCTCGTTGCACCACGCCCTCGATCATCCTTGCCGGTGGCTGAATTAGCAAAATGGAGTTCTCGGGAGTGTTGGGCATCGACTTATAGGGCTAGGGTCGAAGGACGAGTCGTGTGTGGGCTTGGGGATCGACGAGAAGAGTCCTTCACGCGATATTCACGGTTGACCGAATCAATAAGCTTATCTTCAAAATTCGACGGCTAGGGTTTGGCTTTTCGTGGGAAAACAGAGGGGAAATGGGCTTCGAGCATGGACCTATCGATTGGGTCTAGATTGGGCTTAAATGGTCTTGAATTGGGCTCGAATTGGATCGATTAAGGGGGTTCTAATTAAAACTCCGATTAAGGGGGTTCTAAATAAAAGGAAAACTCGGGTAAAACTCGGACATAATAAAATTCGGACATAAAAAATAATTTGGACATAATAAAATTTTCTTTCAGGGTCGACCCAGTTATCAATGTTGGTAAGCATTCCGTCCTCTACAAGAATATAAAATTTTCATATGTTTTTAAAAATTGGTCAAAGTTCGGCCTAAGGGTGGAATTCGATTAATCTAATTTATTATGTTAAATTCGGATCGCCATGGAAAAATGATTGTACCTCAAACTATTAAATGGTCATTGTAGTAAAATAATTATTCCTTCTTATTTATATAGTTTGGTCACTTTCAAAATAATTAATTATTATAGTGTCATTTAACTAAGGAAGATCATTGGTAAGTTAATTAGGAATATAATTATTTTAACATTTTCAATAGGTCGGCCTGACCTTTAGACGGGTCATAAGTAAATTTTCCTAATTTATTTTCTTTCCTTTTGTTATTTTTATTTATTCATACAAAATTTTTATCAAGTTCAATATTTTAAGCAAATCTATGACTTAATTCACAACATAATTCCATCTATTTCTTTTCCCTTATTTTTCATTTCAGTAAATAATTTATACTTTAATTTTAACCTTTATTAATTGACTGGGGTGTTACACCCTCCCCCACTTTCAGGAATTTGGTCCCCAAATTCACCGATCATTATATATATATATATATATATATATATATATGACAACTAATTTAACTAAGATTGTCCTTGTCTATTTATTCAAAATAACATGTTAATCATAATCTAGCGAAATGAAAAGAATTAACTATGGCTAAGGATGAAACCTTCTATAATTCCTTCGTCGATAATAGGTTGGGGCTCCTTCAAAACCGGTTCCGATTCAACTTTAATTTTAGCTTGCGGGGGTAGTTTATGGCAACTAGCCATCCTATGGTCCATACTTCCGCAACGAAGACACGCTCCATGCTTCCTCCAACACTCTCCGGCTCGATGACCTAATATGTGACACTAAGAACATCTCTTTTGTGACAGGTTATTCCTTCCCTTTTTATTACTTTGAAACTCTTTACGACGGACTCGCCATCCTCTAACAAAATTGTGCCTTAACTTACTCGCGGACCCTCTCACTTTCATTTTAAAGAAGCTTAGATTCCTGAAAAATAAATATAAAGTTAATAAATCTTATTACCCTTACGTGTCGCACTACCGTAGTCTTGTACATGTTTTATTACTTAACCTGAGACACCACCCAATCTCACCAGCTGACACGAAGGGATGACACGGACTATATGACCTATTACTTATGGAAACCTATGCTTATGAACAAGAACTTGGGACTCAAACAACCTAGGCTCTGATACCACTTCTGTCATGTCCCGAACCGATAGCAGCGGAAGGCATGCTCGGAACGTGGTAGTGATACAATCATGAATAATCAGAGTAAACCAACCAACACGTAAAACAACACCAAAGATACAAGGAGGCCATGTTTTAACAAATAATAATATTTTTTATTGATATCAAAAATTTTAAATTTTAATTTAGCTTGACTTACAATAACGGATTCAATAAAAGAAAATAAAGAAAAAGGGAAATGAACAAAATAGAGAAAAGAAGACTCGAATCTCTAAGCTCCAGGTTCACTTGATCACACTGGCCCGTTCCTAATTTCATACTCGTCGATCACCGAATTACCTGAAAAATGTTAAAGTAGGGAGTGAGAAAGAAGCTCAGTAGGGTTCACACTCTATTGCCAGGCAGAATTTAAATAATTAACCATATCATGAATATGCACGAACGATGCGTGAAACACAAATAAACCAGACTAAGTAAACAATATTAACAGAAGATAATTGACAATTAAATGGAATTAAGATACTGCAAGTTGAGATATCAAGAGCAAGTAACTAGAACTTTCATGTGAATGACCATTTATCAAGTCAAGTCAAACAAGTACTTCATGAAATTCACGCATGTATAACAAAGTTTCACGAGGATGTGGAATGTCGTAGACTCAACACGCTAGATAGTACTTTGGGGCAATGCCTCCCCATGTCATTAAAACTTTCATGGACACTAGAACTTTTCGGGCGCTCTCCCCAGGACCAGACCGGGCCCCTTATGATGCATTGGCATTGAGGGTTGGATCAGAGATCCCACGAAATCTAGACAACCACACCATTTAATGGCCAAGAGTTCCAAGGTCAAGCTATGTAGTCAAGATAAGATGCGTAAGAAGATGGATTTCTTTAGGAGTTCAACCATAAGCTCATTACTCGAAGGAGAGTCATTTAACAAAATGACTTTAACGTGAAGACATAGACCTAATGAGATCAAAATCTCGAGGGACTATAGCCTAACGTGGCTACACCGGGTTAACATGCGAAAAGAAAAAAAGCCACAAAAAATCAAAATTTCGGAACACTAGATGAAGACACGGTCAGCTCGGAACCGCTACCAGGCTGAATAAAACAGGAAGCTCAGTCGACTTAATCAAGGTCCTCAATCGACTTGGGTTATGGCTGGACTATAACAGAGCTCAGTCTACATAACCCTGGGCAATTAAGGTGACATAAGTCGACCTCAATAGGGCCGAGTCGACCTGGAACAAGGCCCAGGTGACCAGACAACCGTGGTGCACAGGCCAGATCAGGAAAATGAATGCGGTCATGGCCTAACCGCTACTGTCCAATAGCGGTCCTAGTAAGGCCGCGTTCTGGATAGGACTGGGCAGAACATCACAACGTGGACTGCCCAAGAAATGAAATTCGATCGAATCGTTGGGTTCAGGCTTTGGTGGTACAACCCGCCTGGCGTCCTAGTGGAATCCCAAACTCACGGGGTCTTATGGAGGCCTCATAATAGCGGTCCTAGTCCGAAGGAAGGAGTATCCGGCGGAGAGTCCCAACTATCACAAGATTGAAGTATGGAAAACATGAAAAATAGAGTGAACGGTGAGCCAACACCACCGGGGTGGTTTGGCCCTCAAGCAAGCCTAGCAATTTTAAACAATAACAGCGATATACTACAATATTTATCAAGGATGAGAGCAGGTCAACTACGTTTAACTCCACTTGTGGGCAAGGTCAATCATGAGAAATAATGATAGTCAAAGGGGGAGAGGTGCATAAACTTAGATCCTTTAACATTATTTCATAAACCCTAACTATTACATGTGTTTATAGCATTTGAATCATGCTGGATAATCAACAGAAAATGCATAAATCAACAATGATTTACCTGTACATAGAGGGCCAAAAATGGTCAAGGAAGGACCGCTAAAAGAGGGTAGCAGTCGGTCAACGACCACTTTTACCCATTTGACCCCCCCCCAAAAGGCAATGCCGATAGAGGCGGTTGGTCGTGAGACTGCTTTCTCAGAGAAGCGGTCTCTGGTGGACCGTTTTTGAATCTGAGCCCGACCTCCGATGAGCCATGACAGCCCTCACGAAAACTCGACATAACTTCCGATATACAACATGAAAATTGGGCATTACTATCAAATGAAAGAGGACAAAAATCCTCACATGATGGATGCAATCAATTAAAATTTAGCCTACCAAGATTCGGCCTTAGATCAATCTAAAAGGAAAGAACGTTGCCGGAACCCTAACTCGACATGCCTTGATTGAAGACCTTATCATGATCGCTATACTAGATAAAAATTGGGCTATTTAGTATCATTAGAAAGAGGACACGAAGACGAACAAACTAGCATGCTTTAATTAGAATTTGGCCTGAGAGAAACCTACCTTTAATCACGAGAAAGGAAGATGACACTTCGAACCCTAATGCGAAACCCTCGCTTTCCTCGCCGCACCACGCCCTCGACCGTCCTCGCTGGCGGCTGCTACGACAAAATGGAGTTCTCTGGAGTGTTGGGCATCGACTTATAAGGGTAGGGTCGAAGGAGGAGTCGTGTGTTGGTTTGGGGATCGATGAGAAGAGTCCCCCGCGCGATATTCATAGTTGACCGAATCAATGAGCTTATCTTAAAAATTCGGCGGCTAGGGTTGGGGTTTTCATGGGAAAACCGAGGGGACATGGGCTTCAAGCATGGGCCTATCGATTGGGTCCGGATTGGGCTTAAATGGTCTCAAATTGGGCTCAAATTGGATCGATTAAGGGGTTCTAATTAAAACTCCGAGTTTTACCTAAAAACCCTTAATTTGGACATAATAAAATTTTCTTTCAGGGTTGGCCCATTTATCAATGTTGTTAAGCATTCCGTCCTCTACAAGAATATAATTTTTTCATATGTTTTTAAAAATTGGTCGAAGTTCGGCCTAAGGGTGGAATTCGATTAATCTAATTTATTATGTTAAATTCAGATCGCCATGGAAAAATTATTGTACCTCAAAATATTAAATGGTCATTGTAGCAAAATAATTATTCCTTCTTATTTATATAGTTTGGTCACTTTCAAAATAATTTATTATTAAAGTGTCATTTAACTAAGGAAGATCATTAGTAAGTTAATTAGGAACACAATTATTTTAACATTTTCAATAGGTCGCCTGACCTTTAGATGAGTCTTAAGTAAATTTTCCTAATTTATTTTCTTTCCTTTTGTTCATTTTTATTTATTCATACGATTTTTTTTCAAGTTCATTATTTTAAGCAAATGTATGTCTTTCTGATGCTGGTTTCTCTAAGCCTCAAATGACATGGTCCAACAATAGAATTGGCCCAGCTAATATCTGGGCGAGGTTGGATCGGGTCGTCATTAACAGTGTTTGGCTGGCCACTATGCCTACCATACTTGTTAAGCACTTACCCAGGGGCCCCTCGGACCACGCCCCACTATTATTGTCAGTGGGTACCTTTTCCTCTCAACCAACTAGATTTATATTTCAGAAGATGTGGTGTACCCACAATTCTTTTCTGCAAGTAGTGTCAAATGTGTGGCAACAAACTCATATTGACCATCCCAATGCCCTTGTCAGGTTGTCTGTTAAGTTGAAGGAAGTTAAAGCCACTTTGCGGAATTGGAATAAAGAGGTCTTTGGGGATGTCACTCTCAATGCTAGACAAGCTAAAGTTGAGATGGAAAGCCAGCAGGCTGTGTATGACTTTGACCCTTCTCCCAGCTACAGGGAAAGGCTGAATGCTGCCAATGCAGTTTTACGTCAAGCTCTCTTTAGGGAAGAGGTGTTTTGGAATCAAAAAGCAAGAATGGATTGGATAGAGAGTGGTGATAGGAACACCTCCTTCTACCATGCAGTGGAACAATGCAACCGGCGAAGGAGCTATATACATAGACTCAAGATTGGTGAGACAGACAATTGGTGTTCTGACCAAGACACCATGCGGAATCATGCAGAACAATATTTCAAGGATCTCTTCACTTATGGTAATCACCTTGTTGATGCCACTCTTTTGGATAGTATTCCTACCTTGATCACAGATGCACAAAATTCTGTCCTCTGTGTGGAGCCGGATGAAGAGGAAATTTGAAAAGCTATTTGGTCTTTGAAGGGCTCTAGTGCGCCAGGGCCTGATGGTTTTTCTGGGGAATTTTCACTGCCACTTGGGGCATCATTGGGCCAGATGTAGTTGATGCAGTGTAGGCCTTCTTTGCAGGATCTCTTCTGCCTAGGGGAATCTCTTCATCCTTGATTGCACTGGTGCCTAAGGTGCAAGAGCCTCGTTCTTTTAATGACTTTCATCCTATCAGTCTCTGCAATTTTTCTTACAAAATTATTTCTCGCATCATCTCTAAGAGGTTAGCTCCTTTGTTGCCCAGCATCATTTTTGATGAGCAAGGGGCTTTTGTTAAAGGTCGGTACATCCTGGATAACGTTGCTCTTGCAAGACAACTGATGATGGACATTAACAGGAAAGTTAGAGGTCACAATGTCATTTTCAAACTGGATATGGCATAAGCTTATGACAGAATAGAATGTGATTTTATCATTGCCATCTTGCGTAAATTTGGTTTTAGTTCCCATTTTACTTCTTACATTGGTATGCTGCTTTCTAATTATTGGTTTTCTGTCAATTTCAATGGGGTTAGTACTGGCTTTTTTAAATCCAATAGAGGGAGCCGTCAAGGAGACCCCATTGTGCCTTATCTTTTTATAATTGCCTCTGAAGTGCTAAGCAGAGGTCTTTCTGATTTGTTTCAATCTGGGGCGCTGAAGGGCTACAGCGGGCCTAGATGCTGCATTCAGATTACACACCTTCTTTATGCTGATGACACACTATTTTTTTGAATGCTGGTATGCAAAATGTTAAGGTTTTTCTTCGTTTCATCAACCAATATGAATTGAGTTCTGGGCAGAAGACCAATGCGGGTAAGAGTAGTTTTGTTCTTTCTTCTAAAGCTCTGCCGAACCTCAGGCATATCATCCACTCTTTAACGGGATACAAGCATCAGGCAGATGGCTTCCGATACCTGGGGATCCCTATGAAGAAAGGCAGATACATTTTGTTTGATTATAAACCTCTTATTGATAAAGTGCAGATGAAGTTGGATGGATGGCAATAGAAAATGCTCTCTCAGGCTGGGAGAAGTATTCTCATTGACTCTGTGCTTCGTAGCATGCCGGTCTACCTAGCATCAGCCTGTTCCATTCCCAAAGCCGCTATTCAAATAAATGACAGGCTTTGTGCCAATTTCTTCTGGCGGGGTTCAGATGGTGTAAAACATCAACATTGGGTGGCTTGTAAGGACATTCAAAGACCACTGATTGAAGGGGGTCTTGGTTTCAGAAATTTGAACCAAGTCCTGATCTCTTTGGCAGCCAAGTCCTTATGGACCATTATTCACTGTTCCTCCCTCTGGTCTACATACGCTAGACAGAGATTTGTTAAACATCATTTTTCAGACTCGAATAAACCCTTCCCTACAGGTATGTCCAAGGAAGTCTTCCAACAAGCTAGAAGCATCATCCTTAACAACTCCAGGTGCATTATAGGCAACGGGGCAGTTGCTGATTTTTTCAGGGAAAATTGGACTGGAGGTGGCTGCATTATCCATTCAGTCCATCGCAACAATAGTGCTCAAACTCAGTTTCTTCCTTTTGTCTCTACCAGGGATATGCTGATGGACCCACACCACGAAGCTTGGAGTATGTTCAGCTATGATCAACAGATTCCCTACCGGGCCTCAACATTGAGGAGGATATTTGTGTCTGGGTTGGCACTACCAGGGGGGTCTTCTCTGTCAAGTCTGCTTACTGTCTGCTACGCCCCAGTGGTAATGCTAGGCGCACATGTTTGAAGCTTTGGCACCCTTCTTTCGCGCCCAAGGCAGTCATGTTCACATGGAAGATTATTCACAGAGCAGTTTCGGTGGACAGCAGGGTGGCAGATTACGGAGTTCCCATGGTGTCTAGGTGTGGCTATTATACCTACCCAACTCAGGAGGATCTCAACCACCTTTTCATCACTGGAGAGATGGCATCGGAACTGTGGAATTAGGTCCTCCCGTTAATTAATGTAAAGGTCAACATGAGCGACCAAATCACCATCCGATGTTAGAGTATCCTTTCCAATTCCAATGTGCATTCTGCTTTCAGCTTTATTAGGCTTTATGCTACCATCCTAATGCTTTGGGAAATTTGGAAGTAAAGATGCTCTAGCAAGTTTGATAACAAGCAGAGTCATCTTGGCTGTATCAAAAGGAATATTCTATCCTCCATTACATATGCTCTCAATAAATTAACCTTCCACCTTCCAGTCTCTCATGTTCAAGCTGCTTGCCTGGAAATTTATAACCTCAAGCCTCATGTGAAGCTCAAACAACCTTTATTGGTCATCCGCAGCCTGGCTAATAACAACTACTCACTTCATGTTGATGGGGCTTCGAAGGGCAACCTTGGTTTATGCGGTGGTGGGGGCTGCATCCACGATTCCTATGGTAATATGCAGCTAGGATTTGATTTTCACTGTGGTTTTGGTTTTAGCATATTAGCTGAAGCCAGGGCGTTGCATGACGGGTTAATGATTGCTCTGAAAGGTGGTATTACTTTGTCTGCTGCCTTCTCCGATTGTGCTATTCTAGTTGATGCAGTTCACAAAGGGGTGGCTCCTAATTGGACTGTGTTACCTTGGTGGAGAGAGATCATGTGGTTTTTTGAAGCTTGCAGATGCCCGATTCATCATGTCTATAGGGAAGGAAATTAGGTAGCTGATTCCTTGGCATCTCACGCCTGTGGACTGGGAGCCAACACAGTCTATGCCACCACAAGGGATCTCCCTCAGATGGCTCGGGGGGCACTCATCATGGACAAAGCAAGAATGCCAGCCTTAGATATTTCACCTAGTTCTGGGTTACTTTTGTACTGGACGGTTCTTGGGTATGCCCCGCTTGTGCTTGTATTCCTCTTTTTTCATTAATAAAATCTTTTGGACAAAAAAATATGACTTAATTCACAACAAAATTCCATCTATTTCTTTTCCCTTATTTTTCATTTCAGTATATATTTTATACTTTAATTTTAACCTTTATTAATTGACTGGGGTGTTACACCTGGGCGGCCAGAACCCTGGCCACGAAACTGGGCTATTCCCAGAAGCCGGGTCCCTTCTGGGGATCACCCCGGAGGCTCATTCCCATGCTTGACACGCCCACATTGGGCTCAGAAACTCCCGGAATGCGTGGGGAATCACCCCCGACCGCAATGGGATGCACTAAACTCAATTTCGGTGAATCAATCCGATCACACGCCCCAAAACATGGATTTTCCCTGAAAAAGTGATAAACCCCTCTCGCTCGCCCTAAATACCATCGGACATGGGGAAAACACGGGAAATGAAGTGTGGGTCTGTCCCCCTACCTCTCGTAAAGAAAATCACCGTGAAACTGCCTCGATCGCGTGAGACGAAGCCCATTCACGCGGGAACACTGCGCCGGGCCACCGCCTCCGACTCCTCACGATCGTCCCCGCCTCTCGCCAACCACGTCATCCCCTAGGCTCGCCCACCGCCGCCGTCCGTTGGCCGCCGGAGAGGTAGTGGGAGAGAAAGGGAGGAAGAACAGGAGGGTGAGAGAGTGAGAACGCGAGAGTGAGGGAGAGAACGGAGGGGAAATATGTTTTAATTATTTTTTGATTTTTTTATTTATGCTATTCTCTTTTTTGTGAAAAACACACATTAACCCCGAAAATTCTCAAAAAATAAAATCTGACGCAGAAAAATTCTGGGAAAAAGCTAGGCCACTCCACTCGCTACCATGAACCCGAAATGACCCACAAAAACACCATCTAAGAGTCAGAAAATCCAAAATTAGAGTTCAAAATCCATTCGGATACGATTCACAACCCGCAAAAACACGATCCGAGACCTAGAGACATTACATGGCTAAAGTATAGATCTAGTAAAATTTTCAATTCAAGGGCATGTAGTATGAAGTACAAATGAATTTTATAAGAGAAGTTCAAGGATGATTTAAGACATCATGTTCAACGGCATTAAGACAATAAAGAGAATGAATTATCGATCAAGGCAAGATCAGCTCTCGCGAAAAATCTTGTAAAACATATTTAGATCATATTTTTCACAGTTGGGTGCTTAGCAGAAAACCAAATAGATCTCGGCTAGGTAAGAGGTGGGACAGTGGGAGGTTCTCCTTGTCTTCGCAAGGTCATAACTAAATAACCACTTATTCACTTAAGGCGTCTCCGTGGACCTCTAGCCTTAGACATTGATCTTTCTTGGTAAACTTGCTAGCTATATTATTTGTTGGAAACACAGAATCATGTAAATCAAACGAAAACCATTCTTGCATATTTTAACATGTTCATGTGTAAAAGAATTTCAATGAAGGAAATACTTTGAAAGAAGATGTCAAGCTTTCAAATAGAGCTTAGATCAAATAGGTAGGGTCAATTTTGTACAAGAAGTTTAGGAAAATTAGTCTTTCGCATAATTAATGATAGCTTTCTGAATTCATTTACCTAGTCATTTCCTTCTTGATAGTAATTTAAGATTAGAACATGATTTTTAAATCAAAATTAAGATTTTCATAATACTGTGCGTGAAATGAGGTCATTTAGACAATCAGTATGTGAAACAGGATGGAATGGAGTTTGACATGTAAAATGATGCAAACTGGGGTAGTGGGTAGGTCCAGGGCAAGTCGCTGCATGCTGACCGCCTCTTGGTCGCAATCAGGTAAGGAACCGCGTTCAAGTTTCTTAGCCTAGTCAAGTTTCACATGTAAAATGAGGTTTTTAGAGGGCTGGCCAAGTCACAGTCAGAGGAGCAACGGCCTTCTGGTCACGGTCTAAGGGATGATCGTGTTCAGGCCCAGTGAGCCATGTTACTCCGGGTGTGTTCGAGTCAGATCGCGGTTGGTCGGGGTGCCACGTTCTAAACGCGGTCTCTGTTAGGGACGCGTTCTGAAACAGAACCAGAAATGGTGAAAACTTGATTTCTCGATGTTAAAATCAAAATTGAGGTTCAAATACAAGGTTATAATGCACAAAACATGCATAGAATCAAAGTAGACATGCGATTGAACATATGTGAATATCAGAATTAAGTTTTGCCTGAGAGAAAACCTACTTAGTTGAAGATCAAAGAGGAAGAAGTACAAGAATAAAGAACACTTTGAACACTCTACCAAACTTTGAGCTTTCCTCCTTTCTATAATCAACAATTTCTCTAGAGTTTGTATGTTCCGAGTAGGGTAGATCCTGACCCTATTTATAGGCTCAAGCCTCCCATTAAACTATCAACCATTTAATTTCTAAATCAATTTCTACCAAATTTTACCAACCCATGTTACTATTCCAACAACCCATGAATGAAAATTCAAACTTCGGCGCAGTGACTGGTACAGTAATCCGGCACAGTAATTTATGATTTCACATCTAATGACGTAAGTAGTGACGCTTATGGGTTAATCAGGTTTAGATTAACTATTCCTCCTTTATCTAATTGCTACAATGCCACTATAGTATTGCTACAATATCACTATAGTGTTTCATCTATAGTGCTACGACAGTACCAACGACTTCGCCTTCTCAGAATTGTGCCGTGAATCTCGTCGTTCGAGTTAACAGGAGGGATAGGGTTTGCATTTATGTATTATATACTTTAAAGATATAAAGGAAAAGATTCATAATTCATTTTATTTTTATCTTTCATTATTTCTTTTCACACATATATATATTTGAAATTCTGAGTTGCTACATCCTCCCCCACTTAAAAAGAATTTGGTCCTCCAAATTCACATGATCCATTATAAAATAAGAGGAGTACCAACAATACTAATCTAAAAATAATTCTGGATACTTATGTTTAATCGCATCCTCCAATTCCCAAGTGACTTCTTCTTGTCCACGACGGCTTCATTAGATTTTAACCATTGGTATTGCACTATTTCTTAGTTGATGCGATCACGCCCGAGATATACATATACAACGGATGAGGATGATATAACGCATAAGTTTCTCTCTCCTCCATCCCATTCCTGTTCAAGGTCCACCGGTCCCGCCTGCGTGCGGGGTGGCTGCCGGCCATGGCCGGCGTGGGGGGGGGGGGGGGGCTTCCCCCTCCCCCTCCCTCTCCTTGGCCTCCTCTCCCTCCGCTGTCCTCTGCTACCAGTGGTGCCGTCGCCTTCGCCGCCGCATCCTCCCCTCCCGTTGTTGGGCTTGTCTATAGACATAGGCCTACATCCTCTACCGGTTGCTGCGGGCGGTCCTGGGGTAGTGCCCTCCGGTCTTGGGTCATCGCTGGGCCCTCTTTCTTCCTCTGGCGATGCCTCCAGAGGCTCCCTCGTCCCCACTGCCATGCCCTATCTTCCTGTAGCTCGACACGTCTTTGCCTCCCATCTTATGCCACCTGCTGCAGAAGCCCCTACGGCAGCGTCCGCCTACCCTGCATCATCTCCGTACCTTCCAACCTTCTTAGATGCGGTCCAGGCCTCGCCTGCCCCTGCTTCTCTTGGTGCCTGCCCAGTCACCGCCCCCCCCCCCTACGCACCCTGGGTCCTCATCTCTCTCCCAGGTGACCGCTGGTGCCCGCGTCTCCGCACCTGCTGCCATCCTGCCTTCGCCTGCCCTCCTTACTGGTGGGGAGCATCCTACTGCCGCCCATCTCATGCCAGCCGCTGGGCGTGTGCCGGGTATGGTTGGGCCTTCTCCTGGTGCATCTAGCCACGCCAATGCCCCGACTTCTGCTACTCCACCATCGTCTGCTAACCTTGCTATGGCTGCACCTATGCCTCTTCCTGGCGCCTCCTTCCCGTCGTCTGCGACTGCTGCTCCCTCTGCCTTGCCGTCTGGTGCTGTTGGGCTGCGAGCATGAGCGTCTTCAGCTGCGGCTGGTGTGGCCTCACTGGACAAATCTCTATGGGCTGGCAGTGCTCGCTCTACTATAGAGGACGCACTGGGTGCTCATCCGGCTATGGTGGATGGTCCTTCCTTGGCCCAGGTCATGTTGCAGTCTTTCTCACCTCCGGCCCTCTCCCTTGCGATCCACCTTCCCGCCTCCACGCACTAAGGAGAACCAGATGCCTTCTTCTCCCATGATGAGGTCAAGGCGTCATGCATGCCTCTTCAATTTTTCATCATTGCCAGGACTCCTCATGGGCACCCTCAATTCCAAGATATCAGAGGACATCTGGCGCTCAGGTTTCCCTTCAAACATGACTTCTTCATTAGTGCTTTGGATGCTCGTCACTTCCTTATCAGGCTTCAGAACATTGATGACTACCTCCAAGTTCTTCTCAAAGACTCCTTATATGTTCAAGGGTGGATATTCAAAATTTTCAAATGGTCCATGGATTTCTGCCCTAATGCAGACTCTCCGATCATTCCTGTTTGGTTGGACCTGCCCGATTTGTTGGATAATTTTTACAACGATGTTCTGATCTGCTCCATTGCAGAGAGCATTGGCCCTATCCTTAAGGTTGATAGGAGCACCTCCTGCCTGCTCAAGACTCATGTTGCAAGGGTATGTGTTCAGTTGGAGGTTTCCAAGCCACTACCAGCTCGCATTTGGGTTGGCATTGGGAGTGGTGGCACTTGGCAACCTATTGTCTATCCCGATCCTCCACTGTTTTGCCGAGGTTGCCTACATCTTGGCCATCTCGTGGACAAGTGCAAGAAGAAACCACCGTTGGCTACTGGGCCTGTTGGCTCAAGATCTGGAGGTATGGTGGGACCTCTTCCCCTGTCTGCTGTGAGAGGTCCTACTCTGGTGTCATCTAAGGTTTGGCGGTCTGTCTGTGCTGGTGAACTTGCTTCTTCTGATGCTCCACATGTGCTTGCTGTCGTACCCTATCAGGAAGTGGCCACTGCTGCCCTGGCGTCTGTTGGCGCTGCTCTGCAGCTAGTTCCTCCTGCGCCTGTTGGTGTTGTGGCTCCCCTGGCCGCTGCTATTCCTACTATAGAGTCTTCCCCGCTGGCCCTCCAAGGTGGCTCCGGTGTGGTGGGCTTGCCTCTTCCTCAAAGGATCGCTGCTGGTTGTTCTACCCCCCGGGTGTCGACTCCCCACCTCAGGGGGTCGACCCCTGCCCCCCGGGTTCCTCTTCTGGTCTCTACCTGCCTGGGGCGGGTGTTTATGTCGCTGTTGTAGCCTCTATGCCTGGTGCTGCTTCCCCGCCTTGTCCATCTATGGCTGGCGCACCCGTCGTGCTGGCCTGTGCGACCGTTGCTGGGGAGGTTGGTGCTGCTCCCTCTTCGTCCGCCGGTGTCGCCCGTGCCGTAGTGCCTTGCCAACCCTCTTCTATTGGGATCAAACCTCCGTCCCTGGAAGTCAACCTCTACTATGCTCCCTTCGCTGGTGTTGAGGGTAGCCTTCCAGGTGCTGCTCCTCCCTTGGCTCCTGCTGCTGCAAGGGATGTGGGGCCGCCTGGATGCACGCCTTGTCTGCCTTTGCCTATTGCATCTGTCGCTCTGGGCCTCGACGCTCTCCATGGAGTCAACGCTCGCTCCTCTTGCACTCCTCCTGGCGTCGACACTGCCTCCACTTGCCAACTGGGAGTCGACTCCCAGCCCCTGAAAGTCAACCATCGCCGCCCCGCTCTAGCTATTGTTCCCTACCCGCATGGCCTTCCTGCTGCTACAGGGGGCGCCCTGTCGCTTGGGTGCCCGCCTAGTTCCCCTCAGGTCATGGCTCCAGTGGCCTTAGGCCTCTCCACTCCAGGTCCTCCCCTCGTGGTGCCCGCCATCGCTTCTATGTAGGCCGCTAAAGCCTACCCGCTCAACGTAGAGGCACCATCTTGGTCTCCTGCTATTGCTCCCTCCACCAGCTTGGGCCCTCGTGCAGGCATTGCTGTTGCTCCTCCTGAGTCGGCCAATGCCCAGTGCTCGCCAGCTACTGCACCTGCTTCTCCCCGACTATCCTTCACCCTGGCCTTGAAACGGGCTACCAAGCATTCTGACTGGGGTGCTCCCTGCACCTTCGTCCCTCGTGCTCAACTGGTGGTGGATGTTGTGGATGGATCAAAGATCGATTTCCCTTTCCCCCTTCAAGTCTTATCTATTCCAGGGTTGGAATCGGTTCCCAAAGTGAAGGACCTTCTTGCTGCCCACGTCAACTTTGTGGGGAAGGGCCATGTGCCCTAGGTGGCTATCTCCGGTGTCACTACCCACAATGGTCTGCGCAGGAGCTCTTCGGCAAACCTCATCGACCTGCATCAACCTTGACGTCTCCTCCACTGATTGATCCCATTGATTTTTTATGGCCATTTTTGGCATCTCATTTTGTTAGGTTCTTGGGCTGAGCTTCCCACTGTTTGTATTTGGCCCCTCTCAACTTTATAAGTTTGGGTGCCCTTCTCTCACCCTCCCCACCTATTGTACTCCTTCTTTTTGCTCTACTTCTATGAATTCATCCCTGTCTTGCGGTTGGGGGTGGAGCGCACCTTCCCTTCTTCGAAGGGGTGATCGCTCTCCCTCGTCTTGCCCTGCAGGTATTGGCCGTAAAAAAAAAACATATACAGCGGAAACAACTCGGGAACATGAACACTCGACAAAGTAAGCCTCACGCTAGCAAGACAATCAGAGCGCACCATACAACATTATAAATATTGTACGCAAATGTCATATGAGAAAAACATCAACTTTATTGAAATAACGATCAAAGTTTATGTCTTGACAACGACTTTCTTTACTACATGACTCACTAGACTCAAGAAAATAGAAAATTACATAACATGACTTCTAAAGTTACATAAAAGACTCAAGATACTCTAAGGCTTCACTTGAATCTTCATTCGCTCTCAGAATCATCACTTGAAAAGTCTGACTCCAATCCACTAGAATTTCTTTAAAAATCAAAGAAAGTAGGGTATGAGCGCACTCGCCTAGTAGGTATCTTTGTGTCAACATGATGGCAAGTTTACATGATTAACATTTTAGCTCTAGAAGGTAAGATAAAGAGAATACGATAAAATGTGCGAATAAAACCATAGTAACAACAAGTAACACGATATAAATGTAGGGACATGAAATAGCAAGAATATAAGATCATGATCAAGAATATATATTTGGTCTTTCAATCATAAGAATGTACTTTTCATGTAACGAGAATGTACTTTTCATAACCTTGAAAAGGCTATGCACTAGAAAGTCATGTAACAAGAATGTAGTTGCAAGCATGCAAATTTCATGAGATTGCCTCGTGAATTTCACCCATTTATAAATAAAGTACTCATAGCGCAATGCGATGCCAATAATCATTATAACCCATGGTTAATAGTATATTTCTGGCCATCTGCCGAGGGGGCTAGATTGGATCCCTTGGACACCGTCCGTGCCCGCCCTTGCATCTTCAAGTTATAAATCAAGCTACTTTCACGATAAATAATAATAAAGTAGGCCAAGAAAGTAAAGTTCAAGAATTCATTAAGGTGATAATAAGCAAGGTAAGAAAGCAAGTGAACATTGAGAATTGAGAGGTCAAGAATGAATTAAAAGTACGCTGTGCTATGGAAGTATTTCGGCATCATAACGATATATTCATTAATTTTCATAGTTCATTAATGACTTAATGAATAAAGTTTAGGTTCCAGACAATCAGAAGAACATCTATGAACAGAACATAGTTAACCCTTGGGTCAGACCTCCGATTGGACAAAGTTTGACAGAACGCGGTTGATAGTGGACCGCTATCTAGAGGTAGTGGTCGAGTACCGTCCACTATCAGGCAGTGCGTTGACTCAAGAAAGAACTAGGTTGACTCAATAGAGATCTGCTGACTGATGCATGAACGTGGTCATTGGCCAGCTGCTATCTGCAGGAGCCGGTCGCTTCTTGGCCGCGATCAGGACAGAGTGCATAAATCGTGAAGTGCTCTTCTAGACTTGGGCTTTTAGGGTACAACCATCTCTACGTCCTAGTGGGAATCCCAGGCTCACGGAGTCTTACGGAGGACTTGAAACAAGATAACCTGGTCAGGTAGAAGGAATATCTGACAGAGAGACGCTCAAGTTTAAGAAAGTGATCCTACCATGTGCATGTGACTAATAGCTTACATACCAGAGTACGGGCTATGTGCCAGCAATGAAACCAGAAAGGAGATGAGAAGGAAACGTGTCAAATCAAAGATCGAAGCGTAAGAAGTTCATCAAAAGTGAAAATATCTTAAGTACAAAACTATAGGGTCTATTTATGAAAATAGCATATGTTAAAAACTAACCTTTTAACCCATGATATGGATAATCAATAACCCTTTAAACACATGGTATACTAGGTAACATAAATAACACGAAATACGGTGAAGATACAACTATATATAACCATAAAACATGAAGCTTGATCTGATCTCTAGTTGGGGTAAACAAAGTCAGATCGTGGTTTTCCCCACGACTGCCACTTGGAGGTCGCGGTGGGTTGGGCAACCGCTACTTGGAAGTCGCAGTCTCTGCAAGATTGCCTTCTGTCTGCATCAGATAGAGACCAATCCCGGTGTACAGGGGCTATTTCTATGGCAAATAATGTTGTAAACCATGTAAAACTGAAAGATAAAGCATGATAGCATGTAACCAATGCATGAGAAGGCATGAATTCAACCAAGGTTCTTATCTTTTCCCATCAGTGTCTCATGGATTGCATGAACTAAAGACCTAGTTGCACAATCAAGGTAAAACATGAAATACTCCGTATATAATGCATGAAATCAAGAGGAACCAGAGGGCTTTTACTCCTAACTTGATGTTTAAGCCATTCACGGGACAACCTACCTCTGGGATTGCTCCTAGACTGGGAATTTCTCGTCGGAAGAACGCTCCCGTTCCTACGCGTCCTACGTAGAAACAACAACTTCTGATCTCTCTAACTTTTTGACCACTTGATCTCCTAACATGAAATTTGAAGGGTTGTTAGAAGATACTAAGGGGAAAATATAACTCTAAAGGAAGAACTTAAAACAATGACGTCTTATCTCTGCTACGCGTGCTCCAAAACTAGGGTTCGCGTAGGTTGAAACTAGGTCCTATTTATAGAGATTGACCTACGGCTGCGGGTTTTGATCGAATTAGGAGCTCTATTGGAGATAGAGTCGATCCATAAGAGTCCTAGATAGGTTTCCCTTCGAGATAGCATTATAAAAATTTAAGATTTGCGTGCTTTCCTACGTCCCGTTCATGAAACCTAGTCGCGGTTGAGAAGGAACTGATAAACTAGAATGACAGATATAGAAGGGGAGATGAATATATCTGTCCCCAAAAATGAGAAAATTAAAATCTAAGGATAAAGCAGACAGATGCGCCAACAGCAAGACCAATTTGAACACAAGTAATGACTTAGACAAACAAGCAGCTAGCTAGCATGCAGAGAATAATACAAAGAACTTAGCGTGCATAATCAAGGAACTCAATAGTAAGAACTCTCACTCAGCATCCAAACATGCTTACAACGTCTGACATCGGTAAGAGGCGGAGGTTTGATCCGAGGATCTCCTCACGCAAGGGGCAGCATTCCAGATAGGCCTGACCTATCCTTCCAGCTACGTCTTTTGATATACCGATTAGTCGAAGTAGAGAACACTGAATGCTAAGCAAAGCAAACCACATAGAGGACAGAAGAATTTTTAGGTGGTTCGATTGTGATCCACAATCTACATCCACCCCTCACTCTCCCAGAGTGACGCTTGCTTGCTCTAAGCAAATCAACAAGCAGACTTAGTTTGTGACAACAGCTGAACACAGCTTTACCCCGAGGAACACCCTCCTCGCTTCTTCTGGAATTTCAGAAGGAACCCGGAGGATCAACCTCCCTTCCTCTGCTACCGCAGAGGGAACCCTATGAACTGCACCCCGTAGCTCACACAACCAGAGGTCAGAGACCTCCCTTCCTCTGAACCCACAGAGGGGACTCTGGAGAATACTCTCCCTTCCTCTGATATTACTCAGAGGGAACCACGAACAATTTCGCAACAAGAAAAAAGAAAAAATAGAAGAAATATGAATAATTCGATCAGAGGGAAATAGATGAAAATAATGTAGCTTCGAATTAAAGCAATCTCCAGAGGAGATAGTGTAGTGCCCCAAAATTTATAATTTCTGGATTATTTTTTTTGAATTTTCTAGAATTTATTAGGAATTTATAAGGGCTTAATAGATTAATAAATGGATTATTGAATTAATATCTAGATTATAAGGCCCAATTATGTTAAATAACTAATCCAGCTTTGATAATTAAAACCCAATAGGTTTATGGACCAAGCCCATTAAGTTTGACCCATATTCTAGAAGGTTATTTAGCCTATTTACGAATTTTAAGGATAGATACCATTTTTATAGATAATTATATGGATAAATAAACAAAAGGGTTTAAAATTCATTGATCTCTGCGCACATGGGATGTAGCGGTCTATCGCGCGACCGCCACAGTCAGGTAACGCGCCTACCTTCGACCGTTACGCTCTATTAGTTCCGTGAAGTGAAGAAAGAGCAAAAAGATTAGATTTTTGCTAGTCTATCTCTTAGGGATCGAGATGGGAAGACTAGTAGAGGTGTTAAAGACTCTTAGAAGCCGATCTAAACTTTAACAAGAACTCTAGAATCGATCTAATCCTCAAACCATAGCCAAAACCCTATAAATAGGACCAAGTTTTGACCTGCGCGACCCTACTTTGGCTCACATGGAATTAAGGTAAGGAGTCATAATTTCCTGTACGTTCTTTAGAACTTTTTGTTTATAATACTTTAGACTAATATCTCTCAAAATTTCGTGCTAGGAGATCAACTACACAAGAAGTTAGAAGCTTCCAAAGTTGCTGGTACGACCTTAGCAACCCAGGAATTTGAGCAAAGGTCCACTGAAGATCAGGGAATTAGATCATCAAAACGAGGTATTTATGGTTTAATTCTTTAGAACTTTTTGTTCCCCTTAGTTTCATCTTCTTACCCTCAAAATTTCACGTCCTTAGGTCAAGAGGTTGAGGAGTTAGAGCGACGTGAAGTTGCTGCAAATTCACAAGAAGGGAAGGATTAGGGCGTGTCTTGCAGTCCCAAATTGGAAGATTAAAGCCCAGAAAAGAGGTAGGTCATCTCATGAATGGCAAGAACATCATGTTAGGGATAAAAGCCCTCTGATTTTGATTGATTTCATGCATTCTAGACTATGAATTCATGTTTTAGTTTGACCTATGCATACATGCATGTCTTGAGCCTTAATCAAAGATAAAAGATATTATCTTGTTTAAATCACTGCAACATATGCATCTAGATAGCCTCTATATTTCGTTTCTCATGACTGGAATAGTCTAAGTATTTTGACTTCCAGCCATGACATATTTTCAGTCTTTTACCTTTAATATCCTGTCAGCAGAAGCTCTGACGGATTAAGGTAAGACCATCACATTATTGTAACGGCCTTACGAACAGCCGTCACACCCTCTGTTATATTTAAATTTCTCTATTGTCTCTGACGGACCAAAGTCAGTGCGTCACAATACTGTAACGGCCCCACGAAAAACCGTCACAGATGTATAACGCGTCTGTCTTACACCGTCAGAGTGCTATTTTCTATCAACCGAAGACATGATTGAGGACAGTCAAACTTACTTATAAATAAGCCTAGTTATCTAAGTTTTGACCTATTTTCATGACCTTGAGTTTATTAATTGATTCTTGATAGGAAATTGCATGTTTAAAGCATCTTGAGTTATTTTAAGTTATGCTAATTTCATTGCCTAAACTCTATAGTTTTGAATTTAAACTATGATTTTCAGTATTGTATTGACGAAGTTTTATCATGGTTTTACATCGTTACATATTCTTTCTCTTTTATAGTCATTTCTTTAAGTTCATGGCATATATTCCGGTATCTGACCATTAGTTCACACTTTGCACTATAGGAACATATTCTTGAACTTGAGGACCTCGCTATTGGATATTCCTTCCAATGGACTAGAAAATCTTGTTTCAAGGCCTCCGTAATTCTCCGCGAGCCTGGGATTCTCACTAGGACACCGAGTTGGTTGTACCATGAAAGCCCAATTGTTAGAAAGCACTATCAAAGTTTCTGGTTCTAGATATGTAACGGATCCATATTAGATCGTCATGCTCATCTAACGGCCTAATATACGACCGTCACATTTACTGAGTCCGTTTTATTGTTTCTGGATTCAGTCTTTCTAACGGATCAATGATAGACCGTCACGATCATGTAACGGCCCATTGATTGACCGTCACAGTTCTTGAGTGTTTTCACCCGAGATTTGACCTAAGGGTTGATATTCTAAAGTTCCTAGATGGATTATTGATAGTCTAGGACCTGTCATATTGTTCATAATACTTAATTTTAAATTATGAAAGTTAAGGAATGTACCATTATGCTGTTGATTTATTTCCATGGCATAACCTAGTTTTAATATGTTTATTGAAATTCCTTGGTTCAAATAGAAGCATTCTTATGATTGATTACTTTATCATGAACCTATTGTTGAAATTGTACATTCTTGGCCATATTGTTTACATGCGTGGAAGTAGCTTGATTTATACTTGAAGATGCGATCGAGCATTGATTGTGTTCAAGGGCTCTATGCTAGTCCCCTCGGCTGATTGCCGGAAACATACTATTGTAAACTATGGGGTATGATGCTACTGGCATCGCATTGCGCTGGAAGTACTTTCTCTATAAATAAGTGAAAATCCACGGCTCGACTTATACTCGTACATGACTTTCTTGCTTGTTACGTGATATTCCACCGAAATTCATGAAGTACTTGCTATTAAGCGAAGAGTACTTACTTTCTTGTTACATGACTTTCTAGTACATTCTTGTTCATGAAAGGCCATATCATGTTCTTGTTACATTCTTGTTCATACTTTCTCATTCTACCTTACATGATTGTCTTATTATTCGGTTATACTTGTGATTCATCGCATTCGCATGATTTCATCTTATTCCTCTAGAGCAAAAATGTTAATTACTTTAATCGTGCCTTCATGTTGATGTGAAGATACCTAATGGGAAAGTGTCCTCATTACCTATTTCTAATCTTTTCAGGAGATGGAAGTAAGTCAGGATCAGATTCAAAATATTTAAATAGCGAGTCCGAGAGTGAATGAAGAATGAGTGAAGACTTAGGAAGTCTACATTGTTTAGATTGAGTCTATGTAAATTTTTTATTTCTTGAGTCTAGTATGATGAAAAAAGTTGAAATAGTGATTGTATTTGAATATTTGATTTGATTATTTATGAAATAAGTTGAAGTTTGAATAAATATTGTGCAATTGTATTTATGTGTGTGATTGTCTTGCGCTCTGATCATTCTTCCTTGCAAGAGGCTTACCATGCCGGCTGTTCACGTTCCTTGAGCTAGTCTTCCGCTGTAATAAAGGCTCGGGGCGTGACAGTTAAGTTGGTATCAGAGCCTAAGTCTCAGGACTTAGGGAGAAGAATCATGTCATAGGATAAGTCCAATGTTTAAGGACCCCAACCTATGAACTAAGGAAGAAATTTTCATACTCATGTGAGAATTGGGTAGAGCCCAGGATAAGATAGTTAATTAGCTTTAAGATTACTTTTCTTCCAATTCCACGAGAAATAACAAGTTGTTATATTTCTCTCAGGTACCTTATTTTACAAATGGCTCATCACGTAGATTGGAATGGCATGCAACAAACAGTTACCGGCCTTACTAAGGCATTGCAAACTATGGCCCAAGCAGGCGCAGGGGCCAGGGCTGGTGACTTACATCGTAATTTTCAGAGTTTAAACCCTCTAAGTTTCTATGGTTCTTCTAATCCGGATGAAGCAGAGAACTGGATTGACTAGATGAACTGTATATTTGACGTCATCCGATGCACCGATCAAGAGAGGGTGCATCTTGCAACTTTCTAACTCAACAAGGATGCCCGTACATGGTGGAAGTCGGTTCCGGCACCTCCGGCCGATTCACCTCATACATGGGATACTTTTCTCACTTTGTTCCATGCTAAGTACTCTTCCGAGCATGTGAAAGAAAGAAAGGCTATGGAGTTCGCCTCTCTTCAACAAGGAATGATGACAGTCGCGGAGGATGAACTTCAATTCTCCAGACTAGCACCTTATGCACCGCATTTAATCAGTACCGATCTATTGAAGGCTAATCGGTTTATGGATGGGTTACGACCCGGTTTTATTCAGCAGCTCGGGACCCAAAACATCCGTACTTATGCGGAAATGGTACATCGGGCATATTTATGTGAAAGGACCTTAGAGAAGGTCGAGAAATTGAAAGGAAAAGAGTCCAGCCGATGATCCGATCGACGTTATAAGAAAAAAAATTCAGCATCACGGAGCCTTACAAAAGCCGTGATAGTAAGAAACGGTCCAGGAGCGGGAACGGTGGAAGTTTCCAGAAAAACAAGAAGATTAAGGAGGAGGAGAAACAAGTCACCACGGCTTGCACTTTTTGCGAGAAGTTCGGCCATTCGACGGAAGAATGTTGGAAGCACCTTGGTGCTTGTCTACGTTGTGGAAGTAGGGAGCATCGTATGCTAGATTGCCCCCTTATGAAGGATCAACCGTCTGGTGGTGGACGTAGGAGGCAGGCTTGCCTCAACGCTGTTCTAGAAGAAGAAGAAGCAGCTAGGGATGGTGGACTTATGGAAGGTACTCTTCAAATTTGTTCCCATCCTGCATTTGTGCTATTTGATACTGGTGCCTCTCATTCTTTTATCTCCACTACTTTTGTAAAAATATTACCAATTGCATCAGTTCCTCTACCTTCAAGTCTTGCTATAACCACACCCTTAGGATCTGGAACTAAGCTTACCGAATATTATCCTGATAGTGAGGTGATAGTAGAAGGTCACAATCTCCCCGTAAACTTAGTATGTCTTGACATGAAAGGTTATGATGCCATCTTAGGGGTAGATTGGCTTATAGATCATGATGCTGATATCAATTGCCGAAATAGGATTATATCCTTCTGAAAATCAGGTCTTCCAAGGTTTTCCTTCCTTGACATCAAGTATAGGAAACATCCCACTATCATATCCTCTCTTCACGCTTGCAAACTTATCTCACAAGGATGTGAAGCTTTTCTTGCTTCTGTCATTGTTACCGAATCTAAGGAAATCATCCTAGCAGACATTCCTATTGTAAATGAGTTCCCAGATGTGTTTCCACCCGAATTACCCAATTTACCACCCGAGAGGGAAGTAAACTTCACTATTGAACTCATTCCAGGAGCAGCACCTATTTCTATAGCCCCTTACAGGATGTCCCCCAAGGAACTTAAGGAACTAAAGAGATAGTTACAGGAACTACTAGATAAGGGCTTCATTAGACCTAGCACATCCCCTTGGGGTGTGCCAGTGCTATTTGTCAAGAAGAAGGATGGCTCTCTCAGGCTATACCTAGACTACCGGTGACTGAATCAACTTACAATCAAAAATAAGTATCCGTTGTCGCGTATTGATGAGCTCTTCGATCAGCTTTCAGGAGCAGAGTATTTTTCTAAAATAGACCTCAGATCAGGTTATCATCAGCTTAGAATTAAAGAAGAAGATATTTATAAATTGGTATTTCGAAGTCATTATGGCAACTATGAATTCGTGGTAATGCCGTTCGGGTTAACAAATGCCCCAGCAGCATTTATGCAACTTATGAACAATATTTTCCAGCCATATCTGGACCAGTTCATCGTTGTCTTCATTGAGACATCCTGGTATATTCCAAGACAAAAGAGGAACATGAAGAACATCTGAGAATAGTTTTGCAAACACTTAGAGAACATAAACTCTATGCCAAGTTTAACAAGTGTGAGTTCTGGCTCAAGGAAGTTTCATTCCTAGGACACATTATTTCAAAAGAAGGTATCGCTGTGGATCCTTCGAAAGTCGAAGCTGTCAGAAATTGGAGCCGGCCAACGACTGTATCAGAAGTACGAAGTTTTCTGGGTGTAGCTGGTTATTATAGGAGGTTCACTAAGGACTTCTCAAAGATTACAGTTCCTTTAACTAGACTCACAAGAAAAGAAAATCCTTTTGTCTGGTCCAAGGAATGTGAAAAGAGTTTTCAAACTCTTAAGAATCATCTTACTACAGCTCCTATTCTATCACTACCGGTGGAAGGTGATGGATTCGAAGTATATACGAATGCCTCCGGCATTGGCTTAGGGTGCGTCCTTATGCAAAATGAAAAGGCAATCTGTTATTCTTCAAGATAATTGAAACGTCACGAGAAAAATTATCCTGTGCATGATTTGGAATTGGCAGCTGTTATTTTCACCTTAAAAATTTTGCGTCATTATCTCTATGGAGAGAAGTTCACGGTCTACTCGGACCACAAAAATTTGAAATACTTATTCTCTCAAAAGGAGCTAAATATGAGGCAGAGGAGATGGTTAGAATATCTTAAAGACTTTGATTTTGCTATTCAATATCATCCTGGCAAGGCTAATACTGTAGCAGATGCACTCAGCAGAAAATCAATGGGAATGCTATCAAGTCTTATAATTAGTATGACTAATCTTATTCCTCAATTTACTTAGTTGAACTTAGATATTGACAGGAAGGAAGAGGGTTGTTTCATAGCCAATATCGAAGCTCAGCCTACATTGATAGAGGATCTAGTCAAGCTGTAAAATGATGATCCTGTATTACTGGAGATTAAATTTAACATAGAACAGAGGCCGGATTTTTCTATTACCAATGACGGAAGATTGCTATTTAAAGGCAGAGTGTGTGTACCGGATCATGAGGATACGAAGAAATTGATCTTGGATGAAGCGCATAATTCCAAATATGCCATTCATCCTGGTGGTACAAAAATGTATCAAGATCTCAAAAGAAATTTCTGGTGGCCCAATATGAAAAGAGAGATAGCTGATTTCGTGTCCCGCTGTCTCACCTACCAACAAATAAAAACAGAGCATTTTAGACCCGCAAGTAAATTACATCTCTTGAATATTCCCGAATGGAAATGGAAGAGTATATGGATGGATTTCATCATGGGTTTACCTAAGACCAGATGAGGAAACGATGGTATATGGGTGATCATAGACCGATTGACTAAATCCGCACACTTCATACCAATAAAAAGTCGATGGTCTGTAGATATTCTAGCAGCATTTTACATGAAAGAAATTGTCAAATTACATGGTGTCCCCGTCACTATTATATCTGATAGAGATCCTCGATTCACATCACAGTTCTGGAAGGGCCTACAACATTCACTAGGGACTAGATTGAATTTTAGCACAACATTTCACCACAAACTGATGGTCAGATTGAAAGAACAAATCAGGTAGTAGAAGATATGCTCAGGACTTGTGCTATTGATTTTGGAGGAAGTTGGCATGATCACTTACCTCTGGTAGAATTTGCATACAACAACAGTTATCAAGCCAGCATACAGATGTCGCCCTTTGAAGCTTTATATGGAAAAAGCTATAGATCACCAATATGTTGGAACGAAATAGGGGAAAAGTAATTCCTAGGCCCCGACCTTATTAGGGATTCTACAGAGAAGATCAAGCTCATTCAAGAAAGATTGCAGATGGCACAAGATAGACAAAAATCTTATGCTGATAATCAAAGACGCGACTTGGAATTTCAAGTAGGAGACCATGTGTATCTCAAGGTTTCTCCAAGTCGTGGTATTCGAAGATTTGGCATTAAAGGCAAGCTAACTCCAAGGTTCATTAGCCCATTTGAAATTCTTGAAAGGGTTGGTGAGGTGGCTTATAGACTGGCTTTACCTCCACAATTAGGAGTTCATGACGTATTTCACGTCTCTATGCTGAAAAAGTATGTATATGATCCTGACCATGTTATCACTTATGATAATTTGGAGATTCAGAAGAATATGACGTACGAGCAAACGCCAATAAGGATTCTGAAAAGGGAAGTGCGTCAACTAAGGAATAAAGCTATTCCTATGGTCAAGATTCAATGGAAGAAATCATGGCCGACCGAAGCAACTTGGGAAACAGAAGAAGACATGCGGAAAAGATTCCCAGAACTATTCAACGGTAAGTACACTCTCCACAATCCATGTATTGAATTTGGGGACTAAATTCTTCTAAGCGGGGGAGGGTGTAGTGCCCCAAAATTTATAATTTTAGGATTATTTTTTTTGAATTTTCTAGAATTTATTAGGAATTTATAAGGGCTTAATAGATTAATAAATGGATTATTGAATTAATATCAAGATTATAAGGCCCAATTATGTTAAATAACTAGTCCAGCTTTGATAATTAAAACTCAATAGGTTTATGGACCAAGCCCATTAAGTTTGACCCATATTCTAGAAGGTTATTTAGCCTATTTACGAATTTTAAGGATAAATACAATTTTTATAGATAATTATATAGATAAATAAATAAAAGAGTTTGAATTTTATTGAATTCTGTGCACATGAGATGTAGCGGTCTATCACGCGGCCGCCACAGTCAGGTAACGCGCCTACCTTTGATCGTTACGCTCTATTAGTTCTGTGAAGTGAAGAAAGATCAAAAAGATTAGATTTTTGCTAGTCTATCTCATAGGGATCGAGATGGAAGACTAGTAGAGGTGTTAAGGACTCTTAGAAGTCGATCTAAGCTTTAATAAGGACTCTAGAATCGATCTAATCCTCAAACCTTAGCCAAAACCCTATAAATAGGACCGAGTTTTGACCTGCGCGACCCCTACTTTGGCTCGCGTGGAATCAAGGTAAGGAGTCATAATTTCAGGTAAGTTCTTTAAGAACTTTTTGTTTATAATACTTTAGACTAATAGCTCTCAAAATTTCATGCTAGGAGATCAACTACAAAAGAAGTTAGAAGCTTCCAAAGTTGCTGGTACGACCTTAGCAACCCAGGAATCTGAGCAAAGGTCCACTGAAGATCAGGGAATTAGATCATCAAAATGAGGTATTTAGGGTTTGATTCTTTAGAACTTTTTATTCCCTTTAGTTTTATCTTCTTACCCTCAAAATTTCACGTCCTTAGGTCAAGAGGCTGAGGAGTTAGAGCGACGTGAAGTTGCTGCAAATTACAAGAAGGGAAGGATTAGGGCGTGTCTTGAAGTCCCAAATTGGAAGATAAAAGCCCAGAAAAGAGGTAGGTCATCTCATGAATGGCAAGATCATCATGTTAGGGATAAAAGCCCTCTGATTTTGATTGATTTCATGCATTCTGGACCATGAATTCATGTTTTAGTTTGACCTATGTATACATGCATGTCTTGAGCCTTAATCAAAGATAAAAGATATTATCTTGTTCAAATCACGGCAACATATGCATCTAGATAGCCTCTATATTTCGTTTCTCATGACTAGAATAGTCTAAGTATTTTGACTTCCAGCCATGACATATTTTCAGTCTTTTACCTTCAATATCCTGTCAGCAGAAGCTCTAACGGATTAATGTAAGATCGTCACATTATTGTAACGGCCTTACGAACATCCGTCACACCCTCTGTTATATTTAAATTTCTCTGTTGTCTCTGACGGACCAAAGTCAGTGCGTCAGAATACTGTAATGGCCCCACGATAAACCGTCACAGATGTATAACGCGTCTGTCTTAGACCGTCAGAGTGCTATTTTCTGTCAACCCAAGACAGGACTAAGGACAGTCAAACTTACTTATAAATAAGCCTAGTTATCTAAGTTTTGACCTGTTTTCATGACCTTGAGTTTATTAATTGATTCTTGATAGAAAATTGTATGTTTAAAGCATCTAGAGTTAATTTAAATTATGCTAATTTCATTGCCTAAACTCTATAGTTTTGAATTTAAACTATGATTTTCAGTATTGTATTGACGAAGTTTTATCATGGTTTCACATCGTTACACATTCTTTCTCTTTTATAGAGTCATTTTTTTAAGTACATGGCATATATTCTGGTATATGACCATTAGTTCACACTTTGCACTATAGGAACATATTCCTGAACTTGAGGACCTCTCTATTAGATATTCCTTCCAATGGACTAGGAAATCTTGTTTCAAGGCCTCCGTAATTCTCCGCGAGCCTGGGATTCCCACTAGGACACCGAGTTGGTTGTACCATGAAAGCCCAATTGTTAGAAAGCACTATCAAAGTTTTCGGTTCTAGATATGTAACAGATCTATATTAGACCGTCATGCTCATCTAATGGCCTAATATACGACCGTCACATTTACTGAGTCCGTTTTATTGTTTCTGGATTCAGTCTTTCTAACGGATCAATGATAGACCGTCACGATCATGTAACGGCCCATTGATTGACCGTCACAGTTCTTGAGTGTTTTAACCCGAGGTTTGACCTAAGGGTTGATATTCTAAAGTTCCTAGATGGATTATTGATGGTCTAGGACCTGTCATATTTTTCAAATACTTAATTTTAAACTATGAAAGTTAAGGAATGTACCGTTATGCTGCAGATTTATTTCCATGGAATAACCTAGTTTTAATATGTTTATTGAAATTCTTGTTTCAGATAGAAGCATTCTTATGATTGATTACTTTATCATGAACCTATTGTTGAAATTGTACATTCTTGGCCATATTGTTTACATGCGTGGAAGTAGCTTGATTTATACTTGAAGATGCGATCGAGCACTGATTGTGTTCAAGGGCTCTATGCTAGTCCCCTCGGCTGATTGCCGGAAACATACTATTGTAAACCATGGGGTATGATGCTACTGGCGTCGCATTGCGCTGGAGTACTTTCTCTATAAATAAGTGAAAATCCACGGCTCGACTTATACTCGTACATGACTTTCTTGCTTGTTACGTGATATTCCACCAAAATTCACGAAGTACTTGCTATTAAGCGAAGAGTACTTACTTGCTTGTTACATGACTTTCTAGTACATTCTTGTTCATGAAAGGCCATATCATGTTCTTGTTACATTCTTGTTCATACTTGCTCATTCTACCTTACATGATTGTCTTATTGTTCGGTTATACTTGTGATTCATCGCATTCGCATGATTTTACCTTATTCCTATGGAGCAAAAATGTTAATTACTTTAATAGTGTCTTCATGTTGATGCGAAGATACCTACTGGGCAAGTGTGCTCATTACCTATTTTCAATCTTTTCAGGAGATGGAAGTGAGTCAGGATCGGATTAGGAATATTTAAATAGCGGGTCCGAGAGTGAATGAAGAATGATTGAAGACTTAGGAAGTCTACATTGTTTAGATTGAGTCTATGTAATTTTATTATTTCTTGAGTCTAGTATGATGAAGAAAGTTGAAATAGTGATTATATTTGAATATTTGATTTGATTATTAATGAAATAAGTTGAAGTTTGAATAAATAGTGTGCAATTACATTTATGTGTGTGATTGTCTTGCGCTCTGATCATTCTTACTTGCAAGAGACTTACCATGCCGGCTATTCACGTTCCTCGAGCTAGTCTTCCGCTGTAATAAAGGCTCGCGGTGTGACAGATGGGCTGGCTGCACTCAAATCTCTCTCTTCTTCTCAAGGTGGATCTCTCTCTTTCTTTTCTCGAAGGGCTCTCTCTGAATTTGCAATGGCAATGAAGGCAGCAGCTTCAGCCCCTTTCTCTTGAACAGAGCGGCTGATATTTATAACAGAGAGCAGAGCATCATCTTCCTCTTTCTTCCACTCAAGATTCGATCAGCCAATAATCTATTGGTCTACGTGGAAAAGGAATATTCTGATAATGATATGATCCTTCCAGAATTCAGCCACGTATGATGAGATTTACGCGCCAAAACTTCCATGGAAGTAAGGCACGTGATTCCCCTGGGTTCATCATGAGCATATGATGATTTTCTGCTTGGTGGTGCAGATCTTCCTTAAGTACCCTTCATAGACACTCAAGTGAATATGATTAATTATTAAGAATCTTTTAATCACACTTGACGTATCAGAGAATGATGTTTCCTTAAGGGTGTTGAGAGGTGAATGAGAAGTGTCGAGGCACATGCAATCATGTCGAGGCATAATGTAATGACTCATATACTATTGACTGATGCGTCAGATCAGTGGCTTGCGGCTTCGACCTGCCATACTGACAACATTTACTCCTTCTTCTAGTGCTTCGACCTTGTAGTCTTCCAATTGCTGGTTGCGAGCTTAGTGCATCGATGCATTCCTCAGATGCATCAAGGCAGTGTTAAGATAAGTCCTTCGAACAACTGTCTTCAAACTCTGGCTTCTGACTTGGTGCGTCGATGCAACTGCTTGGTGCTTCGACGTAGTTGCATTAAAAAATTGAACCTTGACTTAGCACGTCGGTGCATCACTCTGATGCTTTGACGTAGTGCGACATGATGGCTGATTTTATTCTAGGTGCATCGGTGCACTTCTTTGATGCGTCGATGCAACACTTCTAAAAAACTCTTCTGTGGTCGTGACTGCATCGAGGCAGTGAATGTCCTGCTTTGACACTCCATGGTTCTTATCTTAACTCCTGAACTTTCCTCCTTGGCTTAAAGTGGATTTTCTCTTACCCAAAGCTCCTGCACTATAATACTATTCTTAGTTAGCCAATAAACCATATTGCATTGACATCATCAAAACACAAAATTCAACATTCTCCCCCTTTTTGATGATGGCAACCATATGAGTCGTTAAGACTTAATAGTTCATGAAAAGAATTGTATCTTCCTTGAGAGATAGTTGCACAATTTCAAGATTTGAAATGAATAGACTGAAATACAGAATGAAGGTTTATTTGAAATGCCAAGATGGCATGCATGATACCAATCAGTACAGACCAATCAGCACAAACAGACAGATATGGACAAAAACAAACACATACCTATTTCTTCCAACTTTACTCTCCCCCTGAACTGAACTGCCAACCTTTTCTCTCTTACTCCTTCAACGAACCTCAACTTATGCTCCCCCTTTCTCTCTTTACTCTCCTCAACTTATTCTCTTACTCTCCCCCGTTTCCCCTGTTTTCTACTCTCCCCCTTTACTCTCCCCCTTTGACAACATCAAAAACAAAAGTGGGCAAAGGGAAGGACATGTTTGATTGCAAGAGATACCGGATACAGTATGTTCACAGATTTAAAAGCTATCAGGATCATCTCTTAAGGGATTAAGTTTGGTAACTAGAAAGTTTTGCTTAGATGTTTCAAACTAATAATCCAAAGAGACAGAGAATAGGAGATTTTGAAAATTATCTTCATACATGAATAATGAATGTGAGCAGATTGTCATATATATGCCTTGAAGAAGCTATCTAAATGCTGTACTGGGTAGATTTTTAGAGACTTTTCAAGTGAAAAAGTTCCATCAGTATTGAAAACAAACAGACCACACCATACTTTGTATTGGGGTGTTGAATATTTCCAACGCTTTTTCTTAACAAGTTTCTTTTACCATTAGGTAATGTGGTTGATCTACACCTTTTTACGTGAGGAGACACATTGGTTAGATGCAGGAATCCCCAGTTACTCAATGTGGTAACCTTAATGCCTCTCTTTTGAGAAAATAGTTAGCAATAGAAATGTCTTTTTACGTGAGGTACAACACGTCTTAGGTGAAGTGACCCAGTTACTCAACACTCTGTGCCATTTCTCTGCCATGGTCTCATTTTTAGTACCTTTTTAATCAGAGATAATCTGGTACGTCATGACTCAACTTTTCTACACTTCATGATGAAGGAGTTGGTTTCTCAGTAAACCAAACCATTGCTCTGAGTAGATTTTACCCCTTTTGTTTCAATTAAAGCAGAATGTTTGAGGCCAATACTTAAATGTACAAATTTTCAGCTCAATTTGTCTCCTTATATATAATGTTCAAGCTTTTAGAAGAATTCAGGGCATGATATTCCAACTTGTTCTTTACTCATCAAATTATGTAGAAAGATATTTTTCAGAAGTCTTTATCTTTGTCAATAAAGATCATGAAGCTCAAACTTCTTAGCTGAATTTCAGTTAACATACTTAATGTCTTTAAGAGGTTTCTGAAATTCAATATCTATAAAAGAAATGTATAAGTTCTCAATAACCACCATGAACACTGACAAAATTCAGAAGAAAGACATACTCTCCCCCTATGAGTTTGACTTAATGGACTCAAGAAGAATGCTTAACCAGACGAGAAAGATATCTCCCCCTGACTACATGAATCAATTAGTCTTGGTACTTGGCTGAGTACGTAGGTCAAAGACCTCCTCAAGCATAGTGTAGGTTTCAAGATAGACATAATCTGCCCTTCTCCTAACACCATTTTATATACCAAGGATGGTTGAACAAGAACAGTCAGGGATAAATAACATAGAAATGCACATATGAGTTGACCTAGGATCAGGGTGCATTGACGCAGAGACTATTCACAGAGATGCAACTGGGAAGAGTTTAAACTGATAGGTCGAGGTGGTGACAGAAGTGCATCGAGGTAGGTTATAGATTCACAAAATTTATAGATAGAAATGAATTGGGATTTTAAAAAATAGCATGGAATTCAAGAAGATTTGAAAATGCCCAACTCTCTCCTCAAAGTAGAGAACTTCTCATTATCCAAGTGCTTAGTGAATATATCTACAATTTGATGTGCTATGCCTACATGGATTAATTCAAAGTTTCCCTTAGAGACTTCATCTCTTATGAAGTGATGCCTGATTTCTATATGCTTGGTTCGTGAATGCAGTACATGGTTCTTAGACAAGTTTATTGCACTAGTGTTGTCACAATATATAGGTGTGCAACCAAGGTCTACATTGTAGTCCTTGAGTTGGTGTTTTATCCAAATTACTTGTGTGCGACAACTCCCCACAACAACATACTCTGCCTCTGCAGTGGAGATGATGGGGACATCACCCATGATTCCCTCTAGCTCGGGACTTCCCTTCCTTTCGACGAGGGATAGGCTTGAGCTCCATGTCAAGTAGGCCCCCACGACACTTCGGCAGGTCACTTTGATGTATTTCTTGCTTTCTATTTGAGTCCTTTTGATGTAATTTGTCTTTTATTCGAGTCCAGCACCTAGTTTATGTAGTTATTTTCCTAAGTCTTGTAGTCATCATGTGGTCTTTGGGCCCAACTACTTGGGCTTGGCCCACCTGCGCCCCCTTCCCCCTGGTAATGTGTCATTAGTCCTAATATCAAGGGCTTTTTGTAAATTTTGGGTTCCCTATAAATAGGGCCCCAACCCCCCCCCCTTTTTGGAGGTAATGAAAAGCTTGAGTTTAAATCTAGAAGAATACTTGTGAGCTCTCTCTCTCTCTCTTGAAGGGGGCGAACCCCTCTCTCTCCCCTCCCCTCTCTCTCCTCCCTCCTTGCCACATCACCCCACCCCATTAAATATAACCCTTCACCTTCCCAAGGCTCATAAACCCCCATTCACTCTCACCACTATCCAAGCAACCCTTCATATTCCAAGGCAACCCTTCCACTTCCCTAGAACCCTTCCTTCTCCCCCAAGCACCCCTCCCTCTTCCCCACACACCCCTTCACATCCCCGAGGGGATTTGAATCCCCCTCCCCCACCTGGGTGCGAACCCCACCCCATTCACCCCCCTATCCCTTGTGCGACCCCCCCTCTCCCTTGGGCTCCCTCTAACCCCCCAAGACCCCCACGCACCCACTCCCTCTCTCCCCCTACTACCACCCCACCTTCCATCCCCCTTCCCCCTCCAGAACATCAGGCCACCACTTGCAATAGCCTCCCCTCCCAAAACCCCTATCCCACCACCAAGAACCCACTTCCTCCACCCTATTTTCTATGTACCAGTGAACAGTTGCAGAACAGCAGAGCCACCCTCCTGTTGCAGCGCCAG
Source organism: Amorphophallus konjac (assembly GCA_022559845.1). Classification (NCBI taxonomy): domain Eukaryota; kingdom Viridiplantae; phylum Streptophyta; class Magnoliopsida; order Alismatales; family Araceae; genus Amorphophallus; species Amorphophallus konjac. The sequence continues at coordinate 119,914,358 of CM040126.1, read as the reverse complement.
CCTCGCCCACGTGCTGGCGTTGCTGGAGGTGTGCCATACATCGACGGAAAGGTCTCCTAGCTAGCTTCGCAGGTGAGGTGGTCTCGCCCCTATCCGAGTTTGGAGCTCCCGTGGAGGCTCATTTTCGTCCGACTACGCAACTGGGACCCGAGCAGGAACCAGAGCTACAGTTCAGAAGCTACGAAGACCACAGCGGAGCTTCCCTTGGCGCGCCACTTGGCCGGAGCTGAGTTCCACCAGTCGCCTGTCCAACGCATCCAGCGGGGCACCAATTGAAGCCCGGAGCAGCTCGTTCCAATTTTTCTACTACAGGGTCGCAGATCAGGTCAGTCGGGATCCGTCCAGACCCACTCCCACTCTTCTAGACATATCTTTCGACCCCGAGCTCGTCTCCAAACGGGGTTGGTTTCTTCAAACAAATCGGGTAAGCTCCAACCCTTGCTCCCCCCCAGTATTTGTTCTTTTAATATCTGCGAAACTATTCCGCTAGTCGGTGAGAGAGTGCTCGACCCCAAAACATCCAGCTTTCGTGCGATCATCGTGGGCTTGAGAAAGAGAGTGCCCCAGTGCCCCCAAGGCACCAAGCTAGCCCCTTGATTGCAGGCACCGTACCATTGGGAGGGAAACCGTAGCCCTGCTGGCCCTCTACCAGCAAGGGTCTTGCTCCACCACCTCGACTCGGCATCACCGAGTCACCATGGGAAGCGCGTGCGCACGGTGGATTGGTGATTTCTGACAATCTCAAATCTTACGATTGTGTTTGCGATTTAGGTTCAAGGGATCATGACCACTTGCTGCATTCTCCCATAGTTTGTGTCACATCAAATGGTATCAGAGCAAGTTCTAGACTTGTCTCTACGAGTCTAGTCCTAGGGCATTGGCATTTGGGTCTCCCTTGCATCGTGTTTTCCATCGCTCCTTTGCATGACCACCCTAGGGAGACACCCCAAGTACCCATGGACCGATTTGACGCTACCGTCAACAACCTTCTTGATCAGCTAGATACCATCACTACCCGACTTGACCGGGTTGAAGCAAAATGGAACCACGGCCCTAGAGCTCGGTCACCACGGGATGAATTTGGATGGGAAGACAATAAACCACCACCTAGGAACCATGGCCTCAGAGCTCGATCTCCATGGGAAGGGTTTGATACGGACGAAATGGACTATGATCCTTATTATGACTATGACAGGCCCCGACATTATGGGCGTGAGGGAAGGGATCCTTGGGATAACCTGGATAACCATCCCTTAAGAATGATGCGGTTCTCTAGGCCTCCTAGGTTCACTCCACGACCGGATGGTCCCAAGGACATAGGACTCCGTCCTAACCCAGCCCCTCTCTTAAAGACCCCCACACCATGTCCTAGTGGAAGCACCCCATTTTGGCCCACTAATCTTCGTCCCACCCCCCTTCCGACAAGAGTCACCCCTAGTCAACCTATACCCCGGCAAGAAGGGAGTTCCAATTGGCCAAGTATGGGTGGGGACACTCCGAGAAATAGACAACAATACTTTAAGTGTAAAGACTTTGGACACTTCATCAATCAATGCCCCTCACGAGAGATGTCCAACATATTGATTGAAGAAATAGCTACCCCTACCCAAGGGGAACTTGAAAGTGACTGAAGTCCATGAGGCTCCCCTAGATTGGGAAGAGGAATATGAAGCCCAATGCCAAGAGTTGGGTCAAGAGAACTCATCCCTACCAAAAGAAACCCCATTGAGCCTAACTGGGTGCATCCTCCCCCGAGAGTTACAAAATGACCAACCAAGTCCCCCCACCCCTCCCTCCACGCGAATTGTGATTTTAAGGGAACCCCTCATTGAGTGGATAAAGCAAAACCTCCTCCTCCACGTCACGCGCCCCTCCATGGATAACCATAACCCAATCGTGCCCACCCCACCACTCCACACAACCTACCATTCGTTCTACTTTGTAAGAACCCTGAGGGACTTGATTAAGGGTATACTAAGGCAAATAGAGGTGACAAACATGCTGGCCTTAGGAGCAAGCGACATGGGGTATCTTAGTTTCTCACACCCCTCTATCGGGTCCATCACCTCCATTTACACCAATGGTCCTTGCACGAGTGAGCTCTTATTGTTTCTACCGGAGCCCGATGAGTTTTACACCACCCCCCTACTACAAGGAAAGGACACTCCACCTAGGGAATCCACTTTGGTACTTACCCCATTAGGAGACCAGTGCCTAGGCCGCACTAGGGAGTGTATGATTTGGAGTGCTCAAGGTCTTGGATGGGAAGAAACCTCATTCCCCTCAACCCAAGTCCTCCTAGATCCGCATGATCCCTTCCCGCTAGACCCTCATTGCCAACCCACCTCCTTGCCCTCCTACACCTTTCTTATAGTGCCCCAGAATTTATATATATAATTTTTGAATATTAAAATAATTTTCTGAAAATTATAAAGGCTTAATGAGTCATTATATGGCCCAATTGGGTTAAATAGTGAACCTAACATAATTAATGATTATCCAAAAGGTTAATGGACCAAGCCCATTAAGTTTGGCCCATATTCTAGAAGGATAATTAGCTTATTCACGGATTTATAAGATAAATAATATTTACCTAAGATAATTATAGGGATAAACGAATAAAAGAGTTTTATTAACTTAGAACTCCATACACGTTGACTGTAATGGTCCATCGGGCGACCGTCACAGCCAGGTAACGCGCCTAGGCACGACCGTTACATATTGTGAGTTCCGTAAGTCAAAGAACTCCCAAAAAGATTAGAATTTTTGAACCCTATCTACAAGAGACCTAACTAGAAGGACATGTTAAGTTACTAGGGACTCTTAGAGATCATGTTTTGATGAATTAAGGACTCTAGAATCGATCTAATCCTCAAACCCTAGCTAGAACTCTATAAATAGGACCTAGTTCTGAACTGTGCGACCCTTACTTTTGGCTCGTAAGGAATCAAGGTAAGGAGGCATAATCTCGGGTAAGTTATTTAGAAGTATTTGTTTACAATACTTTAGACTAGCTCCTCTCCAAATTTCACGTCTTTAGGTCAAGAGGTCGTGGAGTTAGAGCCCAAGGAATTTTCTGAAAAGTCACAGGAAAAGGAGAACTAGGGCTCGGTTTTCAGACCTTAATTTGAAGTTTAAAGCCTAATTAAGAGGTAGGTCATCTCATGAACGGTAAAAACATATTGATAGGACTAAAAGCCCTCTGATTTGATTGAATTCCGTGCATGATAGATCATGAATTTCATGTTTTAATAGTTCTATGTATGCATACATCTCTTAGCCCTAAGTAGAAAATTAAAGGATATTATCTATCTATTTCACTGAGACCTATGCATGTAGTTGGCTTACACTTCATTAACATGTCTCAAACTACATGATGTTTGATTTACAGATATGATGTGAGTTGATCTCTTGGATTTCATACTGTTTTCTGTTAGCAGATTCTCTGACGGATCATTGTAGGACCGTCACAGTGATATAACGGCCTTACGACAGACCATCACACACTCTGTTATATTTTTATTTCACTGTTATCTCTAACGCATCTAGACAGGAGCGTTACATACTGTAACGGCCCCTCGATAGACCGTCACAGACACTGTGACGCACCCATGTTAGACCGTTAGACGCTGTGTTCTGTCAACTCATGACAGAATAGTAACCATTTAAGTTTACTTATAATTAAACCTAGATAGCTAAGTTTTAACTTGTTATGTGACTCTTCAGTTATCTAATTGTTCATGATATGTATTGCATGTTATTTTAAGTTATGTTAATTTCATGAGAAAAAACTCTATAGTTTATAATTAAATCATGATTTTTCCAATGTTGTATGAACGGAATTTTATCATGGTTTTACGTTGGTACACGTTCTCTCTATCTATAGAGTCATTTCTTTAAGTACATGGGTCATACTCCGGTATGTTGTCCATTAGTTCACTTTGCACTATAGGAACACTACTCTTGGACATGAGGACCTCTCTATTGGATATTCCTTCCAATGGACTAGGAAATCATGTTTCAAGGCCTCCGTAATTCTCCGCGAGCCTGGGATTCCCACTAGGACACCGAGTTGGTTGTACCATTAAAGCCCATTGATTAGATTACACCGTCGATGTTTTCTGATTTTTAGTAATGTAACGGCTCTGTGTTAAACCGTCAGGCACATGTAACAGCTTAATATAAGACCGTCACATAATGTAACGGCCCAATACAAGACCGTCACCTATCTCTGAGTCTATTTTTATTATTCTGGACTCGGATCATTGTAACGGCCCACTATTGGAGCGTTACATGATGTAATGGCCCAGTAAACGACCGTCACATTTCTTAAGACCCAAGGTTTGACCCAAGGGTTGATATTCCAAAGGTTCTAGATGAACAAATGATAGTCTAGAACTTATAAAATTGATCAAGAAACTTAATATAATGGGAAGTTAAGAAATATACCGTTATGCTGCCGATTTACTTTATGAGCATAACATTATTTAATGTCATTCTTGATTTCCTCATATTCAAAATTGAAGCGTTCATTCATTGAATTTCATTAATTTGATCTTGCTATATTCTTGGCCATACTTTATAGTTCTTGCGTGGAAATAAGCTTGATTTATACTTGAAGATGCGATCGAGCACTGATTGTGTTCAAGGGCTCTTTGCTAGTCCCCTCAGCTGATTGTCGGAAACATACTATTTTATAAACCATGGGGTATGATGCTACTGGCGTCGCATTGCGCTGGGAGTACTTTCTTTATAAATATGTGAATTATCCACGGCTCGTGAAGTGAAAATCCACAACACGGTGCAGCATGGTTAACTCTTATACATGACTTTCTTGCTTGATATTCCACAGAAGTTCACGAAGCACTTGCTCATAAGTAAAAGATGCTGGAGTGTTGATTATGTGGCTTGCTAGTACATTCTCGTTACATTCTTGTTCATGAAAGTCTAATCTCATGTTCTTGTCATATTCATGCTAGTTCATTCTATCTTATATGATTATCTTGTTACTTTAGTTTAATCGCATGATTGATCGCATTCGCATGATTTTACCTTATTTCTCTAGAGTAAAAATGTTAATTACTTTAATAGTGCATTCATGTTGATGCGAAGATACCTACTGGGCAAGTGTGCTCATTACCTATTTCCAATCTTTTCAGGAGATGGAAGTGATTCGAATTCGGATTTGGGTTATACAAGTAGCGGGTCCGAGAGTGAATGAAAGTATTTTCAAGATGAGAGTGAAGACTTAGGAAGTCTATATTGTTTAGATCGAGTCAATGTAATTTTTCTATTTTCTTGAGTCTAGTAGAATGATAAAAAGGTTGTTGTAAAAGAATACTTTGATCATTTATGAAATAAAGTTGGAGTTTGATTACATTTATGCATGTGATTGTCTCGTGCTCTGATCGTTATTGCTCGCAAGTGACTTACCATGCCGGCTGTTCGCGCTCCCCGAGTGAGTCTTCTGCTGTAATAAAGGCTCGGGGCGTGACAGTTAAGTTGGTATCAGAGCCTAAGTCTCAGGACTTAGGGAAAAGAATCATGTCATAGGATAAGTCCAAGGTTTAAGGACCCCTACCTATGAACTAAGGAAGAAAATTTCATACCCACGTGAGAATTGGGTAGAGCCCGGTATGAAATAGTTATTAGCTTTAAGATTGATTTTCTGTCAGTCTCACGAGAAATAATAAGTTGTTATATTTCTCTCAGGTACCTTATTGCTATCATGGCTCATCGCGTAGATTGGGATGGCACGCAACAAACAGTTGCCGGCCTTACATAGGCATTACAAACTATTGCGCAAGGTGGCGCAGGAGCACGGGCTGGCGATCTACATCACAATTTCTGGAGTTTAAACCCTCCGCGTTTCTATGGTTCTTCCAATCCGGATGAAGCAAAAAATTGGATTGATGAAATGAATCGTATCTTTGATGTTATCTAATGCACCGATCAGGAAAAGGTGCATCTGACAGTGTTTCAACTTAATAAGGATGCACGTACTTGGTGGAAGTCGGTTCCGGCACCTCCGGCCGATGCACCCCATTCGTGGGATGGTTTTCTGGCTTTATTCCATTCCAAGTATTTCTCCGAACACGTTAAGGAAAGAAAGGCTATGGAGTTTGCCTCACTTCGGCATGGGATGATGTCGGTGGCAGAGTATGAGCTGCAGTTTTCAAGGCTAGCACCCTATGCACCACATCTGATTAGTACTGAATTATTACATGCAAATCGGTTCATGGACGGGTTACGGCCTGGTTTTATTCAACAATTCGGGACCCAGAACATCCGCACTTATGCGGAGATGGTTCAGCGGACATATTTGTGCGAAAGGACCTTGGAGAAGGTCGAGAAATTAAAAGGAAAGGAGAAGAATCAGGCCGACGCTCTGATCGGCATTATAAGAAGGAAAAATTTAGCATCACGGAACCCTATAAAAGCCGTGACAGCAAGAAGAGATCAAGAAGAGGGAATGGTGGAAGTTCCCAAAAGAACAAGAAGGTCAAGGAAGAGAAGGAGCAAGCCGCCTCGGCGTGCACTTTTTTGCGAGAAATTCGGCCACTCGGCTGAAGAATGCTGGAAGCACCTTGGTGCTTGTTTGCGTTGTGGAAGTAGGGAGCATCGCATGCTGGATTGCCCCCTCATGAAAGATCAACCGTCAGGAGGAGGATGCAGGAGGCATGCTCGCCTTAATGCCGTCTTAGAAGAAGAGGAAGCACCCAGGGATCAGGATGGTGGACTCATAGAAGGTACTCTTCAAATCTATTCACGTCCTGCATTTGTGCTATTTGATACTGGTGCCTCTCATTCTTTTATCTCCACTACTTTTGCCAGATCCATACCAATCGCATCAGTTCCCTTACCTTCAGATCTTACTATTTCCACACCCTTTGGTTCTGGAACAAAGCTTACTAACTATTATCCTGATTGTGAGGTAGTGGTAGAAGGACACAATCTCCCCGCGAACTTAGTATGTCTCGATATGAAAGGTTATGATGCCATTTTTGGGGTAGATTGGCTTGTAAATCATGATGCTTACATCAATTGCCAAAATAGGATTATATCCTTTCGAAAGCCCGATCTTCTGAGATTCTCTTTTCTTGGCATCAAGTACAAGAAACACCCCACTATCATATCCTCACTTCACGCTTGCAAGCTCATCTCGCAAGGATGTGAAGCTTTTCTTGCTTCCGTCATTATTACAGAGTCCAAGGAGATTATCATAGCAGACATCCCTATTGTAAATGAGTTCCCAGACGTGTTTCCATCTGAACTATCTAGTTTACCTTCCGAGAGGAAAGTGAACTTCACTATTGAACTCATCCCAGGAGCAGCACCTGTTTCTATAGCCCCTTACAGGATGTCCCCCACAGAACTTAAAGAACTAAAGAAGCAGTTGTAGGAACTTCTGGATAAGGGCTTCATTAGACCTAGCACATCCCCTTGGGGTGCACCGGTTCTATTTGTCAAGAAGAAAGATGGTTCACTCAGGCTATGCATCGATTACCGGCGACTAAATCAGCTTACAATCAAAAATAAGTATCCGTTGCCGCGTATTGATGAGCTCTTCGATCAGCTTTCGGGAGTAGAGCATTTCTCTAAGATTGATCTCAGATCAGGTTATCATCAGCTGAGAATTAAAGAAGAAGACATTTATAAATTGGCTTTTCAAAGTCGTTATGGCCACTATGAATTTGTGGTAATGCCATTTGGGTTAACTAATGCTCCAGCAGCATTTATGCAGCTTATGAATAATGTTTTTCAGTCATATCTGGATCAGTTCATTGTCATCTTCATTGATGATATCCTAATATATTCCAAGACAGAGGAAGAACATGAAGAACATCTAAGGATAGCCTTGCAAACACTTAGAGAACACAAGCTATATGCCAAACTCAATAAGTGTGAATTCTGGCTCAAGGAAGTCTCATTCCTTGGCCACATTATTTCAAAAGAAGGTATTGCTGTGGATCCTTCTAAGGTAGAAGCTGTCAAGAATTGGAGTCGGCCAACGACCGTATCAGAAGTTCGAAGCTTTTTGGGTCTAGCTGGTTATTATAGAAGATTCATTAAAGATTTCTCTAAGATTGTAGTTCCTTTAACTAGACTTACAAGGAAAGAAATTCCCTTTGTCTGGTCGGAGGAATGTGAAAAGAGCTTTCGAAATCTTAAGAATCATCTTACTACAGCCCCTATTTTATCATTACCAATGGAAGGTGGTGGATTCGAAGTATATACGGATGCCTCAGGCATTGGCTTAGGGTGTGTTCTTATGCAAAATAGGAAGGTAATCTGTTATTCTTCAAGACAATTGAAACGACACGAGGAAAACTATCCTGAGCATGATTTGGAAATAGCAGCAGTTATTTTCGCCTTAAAGATTTGGCGTCATTATCTTTATGGAGAAAAGTTTACGGTCTATTTAGACCACAAGAGCTTGAAATACCTATTCTCTCAAAAAGATTTAAACATGAGGCAGAGAAGGTGGTTAGATCATCTCAAGGACTTTGATTTTACTATTCAATATCACCCTGGCAAGGCAAATGCTGTAGCAGATGCCCTCAGCAGAAAACCAATAGGTATGCTATCAAGTCTTATGATAAGCGTAACTAACCTTATTCCTCAATTTGCTCAGTTGAACTTAGATGTTGACATAAAGGAAGAAGACTGTTTCCTAGCAAATATCCGAGCTCAACCTACATTGATAGAGGATTTGGTCAAGTTACAAGATGATGATCCGATTTTACTAGAAATTAAGGCCAATATAGAACAAAGACCAGATTTTTCTATTTCCAATGACGGAAGATTGTTATTTAAGGGCCAAATATGTGTACCAGATCAAGAGGCTACGAAGAAACTGATCCTAGATGAAGCGCATAATTCCAAATACACAATTCATCCAGGAGGAACAAAGATGTATCAAGATCTCAAAAGAAATTTCTGGTGGCCCAATATGAAGAGAGAAATAGCTGATTTCGTGTCCCGTTGCCTCACTTGTCAACAAGTAAAAGTAGAACATCTTAGACTCGCAGGTAAATTGCATCCCTTAAGTATTCCGGAATGGAAGTGGGAAAGTATAGGGATGGATTTCATTATGAGGTTACCTAAAACAAGAGGTGGACACGATGGAATATGGGTAATCATAGACCGGTTGACTAAGTCTGTACATTTCCTACCAATTAAGAGTCGATGGTCTGTGGATATTCTAGCAGCATTGTACATAAAAGAGATTGTCAAGCTACATGGTGTCCCCGTCACTATTATATATGATAGGGATCCTCGATTCACATCACAATTATGGAAGGGTTTACAACATTCACTAGGGACTAGATTGAATTTCAGCACAGCTTTTCATCCACAAACAGATGGTCAAACGGAAAGAACAAATCAGGTAGTAGAAGATATGCTCAGGGCTTGTGCTATTGACTTTAGAGGTAGTTGACATGATCACTTACCTCTAGTAGAATTTGCTTATAACAATAGCTATCAGGCAATCATACAAATGGCACCTTTTGAAGCCTTATATGGAAAAAGCTATCGATCACCAATATGTTGGAGTGAAATGGGGGAAAGATAATTCTTAGGCCCCGATATTATCAGAGATTCTATAGAGAAAATAAAACTCATTCAGGAAAGAATGAAAATGGCGCAAGATAGGCAAAAATCTTATGCCGACAATCGAAGACGTGACTTGGAGTTTCAGGTAGGAGATCATGTATATTTGAAGATTTCTCGAGGTCGTGGTATTCAAAGATTTGGCATTAAAGGAAAGCTAACTCCAAGATTTATTGGCCCATTTGAAATTCTCGAAAAAGTCGACGAAGTGGCTTATAGATTAGCTTTGCCTCCACAGTTAGCAGGAGTTCATGACGTATTTCACGTCTCCATGCTAAAGAAGTATGTATATGATCCTGATCACATTATCACTTATGACAATCTGGAGATTCAGAAGGACTTAACATACGAACAAACACCAATAAAGATTCTGGAACGGGAAGTGCGTCAACTAAGAAATAAAGTTATTCCTATGGTCAAGATCCAATAGAAGAAGACATGGCCATAAGAAGCAACATGAGAAACTGAAGCAGCTATGCGAAAAAGATTTCCAGAATTATTTAACTGTAAGTACCCTCTCTGAAATCCATATATTTGAATTTGGGGACCAAATTCTTCTAAGTGGGAGAGGGTGTAGTGCCCCAGAATTTATATATATAATTTTTGAATATTAAAACATTTTTTTGAAAATTATAAAGGCTTAATGAGTCATTATATGGCCCAATTGGGTTAAATAGTTAACCTAGCATAATTAATGATTATCCAAAAGGTTAATGGACCAAGCCCATTGAATTTCAGCACAGCTTTTCATCCACAAACAGATGGTCAAATGGAAAGAACAAATCAGGTAGTAGAAGATATGCTCAGGGCTTGTGCTATTGACTTTAGAGGTAGTTGACATGATCACTTACCTCTAGTAGAATTTGCTTATAACAATAGCTATCAGGCAATCATACAAATGGCACCTTTTGAAGCCTTATATGGAAAAAGCTATCGATCACCAATATGTTGGAGTGAAATGGGGGAAAGATAATTCTTAGGCCCCGATATTATCAGAGATTCTATAGAGAAAATAAAACTCATTCAGGAAAGAATGAAAATGGCGCAAGATAGGCAAAAATCTTATACCGACAATCGAAGACGTGACTTGGAGTTTCAGGTAGGAGATCATGTATATTTGAAGATTTCTCGAGGTCGTGGTATTCAAAGATTTGGCATTAAAGGAAAGCTAACTCCAAGATTTATTGGCCCATTTGAAATTCTCGAAAAAGTCGACGAAGTGGCTTATAGATTAGCTTTGCCTCCACAGTTAGCAGGAGTTCATGACGTATTTCACGTCTCCATGCTAAAGAAGTATGTATATGATCCTGATCACATTATCACTTATGACAATCTGGAGATTCAGAAGGACTTAACATACGAACAAACACCAATAAAGATTCTAGAACGGGAAGTGCGTCAACTAAGAAATAAAGTTATTCCTATGGTCAAGATCCAATAGAAGAAGACATGGCCATAAGAAGCAACATGAGAAACCGAAGCAGCTATGCGAAAAAGATTTCCAGAATTATTTAACTGTAAGTACCCTCTCTGAAATCCATATATTTGAATTTGGGGACCAAATTCTTCTAAGTGGGAGAGGGTGTAGTGCCCCAGAATTTATATATATAATTTTTGAATATTAAAACATTTTTTTGAAAATTATAAAGGCTTAATGAGTCATTATATGGCCCAATTGGGTTAAATAGTTAACCTAGCATAATTAATGATTATCCAAAAGGTTAATGGACCAAGCCCATTAAGTTTGGCCCATATTCTAGAAGGATAATTTGCTTATTCACGGATTTATAAGATAAATACTATTTACCTAAGATAATTATAGGGATAAACGAATAAAAGAGTTTTATTAACTTAGAACTCCATACACGTTGACTGTAACGATCCATCAGGCGACCGTCACAGCCAGGTAACGTGCCTAGGCACGACCGTTACATACTGCGAGTTCCGTAGGTCAAAGAACTCCCAAAAAGACTAGAATTTTTGAACCCTATCTACAAGAGATCTAACTAGAAGGACATGTTAAGTTACTAGGGACTCTTAGAGATCAAGTTTTGATGAATTAAGGACTTTAGAATCGATCTAATCCTCAAACCCTAGCTAGAACTCTATAAATAGGACCTAGTTCTGAACTGTGCGACCCTTACTTTTGGCTCGTAAGGAATCAAGGTAAGGAGGCATAATCTCGGGTAAGTTATTTAGAAGTATTTGTTTACAATACTTTAAACTAACTCCTCTCCAAATTTCACGTCTTTAGGTCAAGAGGTCGTGGAGTTAGAGCCCAAGGAAGTTGCTGAAAAGTCACAGAAAAAGGAGAACTAGGGCTCGGTTTTCAGACCTTAATTGAAAGTTTAAAGCCTAATTAAGAGGTAGGTCATCTCATGAATGGCAAAAATATCTTGATAGGACTAAAAACCCTCTGATTTGGTTGAATTCCGTGCATGATAGATCATGAATTTCATGTTTTAATAGTTCTATGCATGCATACATCTCTTAGCCCTAAGTAGAAAATTAAAGGATATTATCTATCTATTTTACTGAGACCTATGCATGTAGTTGGCTTACACTTCATTAACATGTCTCAAACTACATGATGTTTGATTTACAGACATGATGTTAGTTGATCTCTTGAATTTCATACTGTTGTCTGTTAGCAGATTCTCTGACGGATCATAGTAGGACCGTCACAGTGATATAACGGCCTTACGACAGACTGTCACACACTCTGTTATATTTTTATTTCACTGTTATCTCTAACGCATCTGGACAGGAGCGTTACATACTGTAACGGCCCCTCGATAGACCGTTACAGACACTGTGACGCACCCATGTTAGACCGTTAGATGCTGTGTTCTGTCAACTCATGACAGAATAGTAACCAGTTAAGTTTACTTATAATTAAACCTAGATAGCTAAGTTTTAACCTGTTATGTGACTCTTCAGTTATCTAATTGTTCATGATAGGTATTGCATGTTATTTTAAGTTATGTTAATTTCATGAGCCAAAATTCTATAGTTTATAATTAAAACATGATTTTTCCAATATTGTATGAACGGAATTTTATCATGGTTTTACGTTGGTACACGTTCTCTCTATCTATAGTCATTTCTTTAAGAACATGGGTCATACTCCGGTATGTTGTCCATTAGTTCACTTTGCACTATAGGAACACTACTCTTGGACATGAGGACCTCTCTATTGGATATTCCTTCCAATGGACTAGAAAATCATGTTTCAAGGCCTCCGTAATTCTCCGTGAGCCTGGGATTCCCACTAGGACGCCGAGTTGGTTGTACCATTAAAGCCCATTGATTAGATTACACCATCGATGTTTTCTGATTTTCAGTAATGTAACGGCTCTGTGTTGGACCGTCAGGCACATGTAACGGCCTAATATAAGACCGTCACATAATGTAACGGCCCAATGCATGACAATCACCTATCTCTGAGTCTATTTTTATTGTTCTGGACTCGGATCATTGTAACGGCCCTCTACTGGAGCGTTACATGATGTAACGGCCTAGTAAACGACCATCACATTTCTTAAGTACTTAACCCAATGTTTGACCCAAGGGTTGATATTCCAAAGGTTCTAGATGCACTAATGATAGTCTAGAACTTATAAAATTGATCAAGAAACTTAATATAATGAGAAGTTAAGAAATATATCGTTATGCTGCCGATTTACTTTATGAGCATAACATTGTTTAATGTCATTCTTGATTTCCTCATATTCAAAATTGAAGCGTTCATTCATTGAATTTCATTAATTTGATCTTGCTATATTCTTGGCCATACCTTATAGTTCATGTGTGGAAATAAGCTTGATTTATACTTGAAGATGCGATCGAGCACTGATTGTGTTCAAGGGCTCTATACTAGTCCCCTCGGCTGATTGTCGGAAACATACTATTTTATAAACTATGGGGTATGATGCTACTAGCGTCGCATTGCGCTGAGAGTACTTTCTTTATAAATATGTGAATTATCCACGGCTCGTAAAGTGAAAATCCACAACACGGTGCAGCATGATTAACTCTTATACATGACTTTCTTGCTTGATATTCCACAGAAATTCACGAAGCACTTGCTCATAAGCAAAAGATGCTGGAGTGTTGATTATGTGGCTTGCTAGTACATTCTCGTTACATTCTTGTTCATGAAAGGCCAATCTCATGTTCTTGTCATATTCATGCTAGTTCATTCTATCTTATATGATTATCTTGTTACTTTAGTTTAATCGCATGATTGATCGCATTCGCATGATTTTGCCTTATTTCTCTAGAGCAAAAATGGTAATTACTTTAATAGTGCCTTCATGTTGATGCGAAGATACCTACTGGGCAAGTGTGCTCATTACCCATTTCCAATCTTTTTAGGAGATGGAAGTGATTCGTATTCGGATTTGGGTTATACAAGTAGCGGGTCCGAGAGCGAATGAAAGTAATTTCAAGATGAGAGTGAAGACTTAGGAAGTCTATATTGTTTAGATCGAGTCAATGTAATTTCCCTATTTTCTTGAGTCTAGTATAATGATAAAAAGGTTGTTGTAAAAGAATACTTTGATCATTTATGAAATAAAGTTAGAGTTTGATTAAATATTGTGTGATTGCATTTATGCATGTGATTGTCTCGCGCTCTGATCATTATTGCTCGCAAGAGGCTTACCATGCCGGCTGTTCACGCTCCCCGAGTGAGTCTTCTGCTGTAATAAAGGCTCGGGACGTGACATTTCCCTACCCCTCGCCCCTTTGCAAGGAGCATTACGTTAGGTCCCATCTGGTTCATGATTTTTACTTCCCCACGTGCACTACTACCCCAGGTCTATCTCTTGAATTGAGGTCCACCTCCACTTCACCCACCCCTCGACCCATCTTAATCCTTATGACCCCTTCCAATGGACTTCCGAGTACTCATGTGACCAACCTGCATCACTCACCACCCACTCCTTCCTACCCTCACCCACCTTATTGGACCAAGCCCACTCCACTTTCCTAGACCCCTTGGACCCTTATGAGTGGAAACTCCCACACCAAGCCACACACATAGAAGATGCCATTTGGATGGAAATGCATGTGTCACTACATTTTGCATCATTTGGTAGGGCTAGTAAGTTGCATCATTTGGTAGGGCTAGTAAGTTAAGTCATCTCTTTTGTGTCACACACACACTAGGTCCAGTGCACGACAGGTTTACATTTGGATATGCAGGTCCTCCCCCACTCATCATCCATCTTATGCATGATAGGAGTATACATGGAAGTCCGGGTCCTCCGGCATTCACTGCACCCATACCTAATAGAACCTTTTATGGATGCCCCGGTCCTCCTAAGTCCGTCAAAACCAAAGTAACACTTGATAGGGCCGAATTTGGTTGTCCAGGCCCTCCCTTTATCTCTAGAGGATCATCCTTCATGACACTGCATGGCACCATTCACAAACACATCAACAAGAGCAACGGGGTTTATAAGAAAATAGCCGATTCCCACCGCCGCCACCAAGAATTCTAAGTTGGTGATTTTGTGATGGTGAGGGCTGAGAGATTATTCCATCGAAATGTCTTAAAGTTGAGGTCTCGTGGAGCAGGCCCCTTCCAGGTGTTGAGGTGCATTGGCACTAATGCTTATGTGTTGGACCTCCCTGAGGAGTACGGAGTAAGTCCCACCTTCAATGTGGCAGACCAGGTGCTGTACAAGGGTCCCACGATGACACCCAGTGAGGACATCCAGCCTGTCCTACCCCTTGAGAGAGTCCCTACCCGAACGAGAGCTCCACCCGGCCCGAAGAACCAGCGTGATCAAGTGGAGCGGATATAAGATGAACAGATCACTACCACACGGAGCAAGGTGTATGAGCGATATCTGGTTAGGTGGAAGGGATGGCCACCTTCGGATGATGCCTGGGTGAGTCGGGAGGATCTTCAGCTGCTAGGTCCTGACCTATTGGAGCAGTATCGCAGCAGGGAGGGCCCCTACTCGACAGAGTCGAGCTCTTCGCCGCCCAGGGGAAGTGATGGGGACATCACCCATGATTCCCCCTAGCTCGAGACTTCCCTTCCTTTCGACGAGGGATAGGCTTGAGCTCCATGTCAAGTAGGCCCCCACGGCACTTCGACAGGTCACTTTGATGTATTTCTTGCTTTCTATTTGAGTCCTTTTGATGTAATTTATCTTTTATTCGAGTCCAGAACCTAGGTTATGTAGTTATTTTCCTATGTCTTGTGGTCATCATGTGGTCTTTGGGCCCAACTACTTCGGCTTGGCCCACCTACGCCCCTTCCCCCTGGTAATGTGTCATTAGTCCTAATATCAAGGGCTTTTTGTAAATTTTGGGTTCCCTATAAATAGGGCCCCTACCCCCCCTTTTTGGAGGTAATGAAAAGCTTGAGTTTAAATCTAGAAGAATACTTGTGAGCTCTCTCTCTCTCTCTCTCTCTCTCTCTCTTGAAGGGGGCGAACCCCTCTCTCACCCCTTCCCTCTCTCTCCCCATTTCGCCCCCCTCTCTCTCCTCCCTCCTTGCCACATCACCCCACCCCATTTAATACAACCCTTCACCTTCCCAAGGCTCATAAACCCCCATTCACTCTCACCACTATCCAAGCAACCCTTCATATTCCAAGGCAACCCTTCCACTTCCCTAGCACCCTTCCCTCTCCCCCAAGCACCCCTCCCTCTTCCCAAGCACCCCTCCCTCTTCCCCACACACCCCTTCACATCCCCGAGGGGATTTGAATCCCCCTCCCCCACCTGGGTGCGCACCCCACCCCATTCACCCCCCTATCCCTTGTGCAACCCCCCCTCTCCCTTGGGCTCCCTTTAACCCCCCAAGACCCCCACGCCCCCACTCCCTCTCTCTCACCCCACCCTCCATCGCCCCTCCCCCTCCAGAACATCAGGCCACCACCTGCAACAGCCTCCCCTCCCAAAACCCCTATCCCACCACCAAGAACCCACTTCCACCACCCTATTTTCTATGTACCAGTGAACATTTGCAGAACAGCAGAGCCACCCTCCTGTTGCAGCGCCAGCCTCGCCCATGTCCCGGCGTTCCTGGAGGTGTGCCATACATCGACGGAAAATTCTCCCAGCTAGCTTCGCAGGAGAGGTGGTCTTGCGCCTATTCGAGTTCGGAGCTCCCGTGGAGGCTCATTTTTGTCCGACTGCGCAACTGGGACTCGAGCAGGAACAAGAGCCGTAGTTCAGAAACTACGAAGACCACACCGGAGCTTTCCTTGGCGTGCCACTTGGCCGGAGCTGAGTTCCACTAGTTGCCTGTCCAACGCATCTAGCGGGGCACCAACTGAAGCTTGGAGCAGCTCGTTCTGATTTTTCTACTACAGGGTCGCAGATCAGGTCAGTTGGGATCCGTCCAGACCCACTCCCACTCTTCTGGACATATCTCTCGACCTCGAGCTCGTCTAGAGCCATTCTTTGTTGCTGAACAAAGATGACTCGGCCACGCTCACGACCGTTTTGGCCCCGCCTCAATCAGATCACGGGAGCGATCGTGGTAAGGTCGCCAACCTACTGTAACAATCTAGACTCAGGCTGAACCAGAACCAAGCAGCACTGGTCCAGCCTCTACCACAACCAACAGTGACACCTCGATGACTCGACAAAATTCAGGCCACATCCTGGACCAGTCAGCAACGTTTTGGCACTGGTCTCGTCAGTATCTAAGTTCGGGAGTGCCCTCAGGAAATATGACAGAAAGTACATGTCAGCAGGCAAAACAGGCAGGCAGAACCTCGAGGAGGCAGTTCGGCTCCGTCCTTGCTTCACGTCCCACCCCGCCTGGCCTGCTCACCGCCCCTCCCTGCGTGGAGGTAGTGTTTGTTTGTACTCCTTCCCCCCCACCCCGAGATCCCCCTCCTGCGTGAGGCGTAGTGCATGTAACCTTTTGAACAGATCGAAGCTTCAGTCGACGCAGTGTGCGGGGAACCCACACTTCCCCGCTCGCCCTCGTCTCCAAATGGGGTTGGTTTCTTCAAACCAACCGGGTAAGCTCCAGCCCTTGCTCCCCCCAGTATTTGTTCTTTTAATATCTGCGAAACTATTCCACTGGTCGGTGAGAGAGTGCTCGACCATGAAACATCCAGCTTTCGTGCGGTCATCGTGGGCTTCAGAAAGAGAGTGCCCCAGTGCCCCCAAGGCACCAAGCCAGCCCCTTGATTGCAGGCACCGTACCCTTGGGAGGGAAACCGTAGCCCTGCTGGCCCTCTAGCAGCAAGGGTCTTGCTCCACCACCTCGACTCGGCATCACCGAGTCACCACGGGAAGCGCGTGCGCACGGTGGATTGACGATTTCCAACAATCTCAAATCTTGCGATTGTGTTTGCGATTTAGGTCCAAGGGATCACGACCACTTGCTGCATTCTCCCACAGTCTGTGTCACAACAGGAGAGGGTGACAGAATGTTGTTTCTTGGAAGCCCAAGAAACTAAACACCCACCTAAGAATTGACAAAAACCACTTGTGCTCTTCCTATCTAACTTGCAGCCATCATAGTCTGCATCGGTTTAAGAAATTAAATCTAGTGTGTGTGTAGCAGAAAACCAAAGACCTAAATTGTGTGTGCCCGATATATATCTGAAAATTCTTTTAACATCAGGAAGATGTAATTAGTAGGTCTAGATTGAAATCTAGCACACATACACATACTAAATTGAATGTTAGGTCTTGAGACAGTTAAGTATAGTAGGGAGCCAATCATACCTTGGTATAATTTTGCATCTACTTCTTTACCTGACTCATCAGCATCTAAGGAGGTATTTGTACCCATTGGAGTGGCTATGTGCTTCAATTTGTCCATTCCAAATCTTTTCAAGATATCCAATGTGTATTTAGTTTGACTGATGAAATAGCCATCCATCAACTACTATACCTGTAAGCCAAGAAAATATTTCAGTTCTCCAACCAAGCTCATTTCAAACTCACTAGACATCAAGTTTGCAAATTCATCACATAGTTCGGTGCATGTTGAACCAAAAATAATATCATCCACGTATACCTTAACTATGATAAGATGACTATTCAGATTTTTTTGTAAAAAGAGTCTGATCCACCTTACCTCTACAGTAGCCCTTATTGAGCATAAATTCTATCAGTCTATCATACCAAGCCCGTGGGGCCTGTTTCAATCCATAGAGGGCTTTATTTAACCTGAAGACATGGTTAGGTAGCACAGATAACTCAACGCCGGGGGGTTGCTCAACATAAACTTCCTCTTTAATAAAACCATTCAAGAAAGCACTTTTTACATCCATTTGATGAAGTTTAATGTCGTTTGAGCATGCAAATGCAAGCAATATTCTAATTGCTTCAATCCTAGCAACTAGTGTATAGGATTCATCAAAATCCACCCGAAATTCCTGACTGTAGCCTTTTGCTACCAGTCTAGCTTTATTTCTAGAAATTATACCATCTTCATTTATCTTATTCCTAAAGACCGATTTATTTCCTATGACAGACACATTTTTAGGTCTAAGAACTAGGTTCCAGACTTTATTCCTTTCAAATTGACCCAATTCTTCGTTCATAGCAATTATCCAAGATTCATCTTTTAAGGCCTTTTCTATGGTTTTGGGTTCAATTTGAGACACAAGTGCTACTAGATATTGATTATTGACTTCCTGATGATAATATCTTGTCCTAGCCTCCTAGGAGGATCATGTAAATTGCCTATGATGTTGTGTGCAGGGTGATCTTTTAGAAATCTGAGATTGGTTGAGGACTCACCTTATTCGGCTGACTAACCCTGAGCTGGGTCATTTTGTGCACCAGGTTCCCGTGATTCTTCATTCAGCTTGACCTCCAAAAATTCTCCATCATCTCTTGACTTCCTGTCATCATCATTCATGTTAGTAGATTTGAATGTTTCATCGAATATGACATGAGGAGACTTCTCTACTATTTGGTTAGAAATGTTAAAGACCCTGTATGCCCTTGAAACTTTAGAATATCCTAAGAAAATCCTTGGACTACTCTTGGCTTCAAATTTGTCTAAGTCCTTTTTATCATTGTTATAAATAAAGCACTTAGAACCAAAAATTCTGAAGTAAGCCCAGTTTGGTTTCTTACTTTTCAGAAGCTCATATGGGGTTTTCTTATGAATGGGTCTTACCATGGCCCAGTTAATTGTATAACATGTAGTATTTGCAACTTTTGTCCAAAATCTTCGTGGTAATTGGCTTTCAATGAGCATTGTCCTTGCCATTTCCACAATCGTTCTGTTTCTTCTCTCCACTATTCCATTTTGCTCTGGGGTCCTGGGAGAAGAAAATTTATGTGTAAGTCCTTCACTGTCACAAAAATATGAAAACATTGAATTTTCAAATTCCCCCCCATGATCAGATTGGATTTTGTAGATTTTGTGCTATCCTTCTTGTTTTATTTTTTTTAAGAATTATTTGAATTTATGAAATGCATCATTTTTATGAGCCAAGAAAAATATCCATGCAAATCTAGTATGATCATCCACAATCACATATCCAAAGCATTTATCATTGAAACTCTGAGTTCTAGAGGGGCCAAATAGGCCCATGTGCAACAATTCCTGTGGTCTGGAATACAATGATTATGTTCTAAGTTTAAAAGATTTTCTGGTTTGTTTGCCCAATGCACATGCATCACATATTTTTGAATTTGTTTTGAATTGGATTTTGGGTAAACCTCTAACTAGATCATGCTTGACTAGTTTATTTAGAGTGCTATAACTAGCATGGCCTAACCTCCTATGCCAATTGAAAGCATTATTATCTAGGTTGGTAGACAGACACAAATTGGATACTGAATTTTCATTCAGGTCTACTATGTAGACATTATTGACTCTATGCCCAACAAATTTAACTCTATTAGAATTTATTTCAAAAATCTTGCATGCATGATTATCAAAATAACTTTGTGACCCTTGTCACACAATTGACTAATACTTAACAAATTATGCTCGAGACCTTTAACAAGTAAAACTTTTTCAACAATGTTTGAGGGAAACTTACCAATGGTTCCTGAACCAATTATTCTACCTTTATTCTTTCCTCCGAATTTGACCAGTCCCCCTACCTTCAATTCTAGCTCACTGAACTTGGTCTGGTCTCTAGTCATATGTCTGGAATAGCCATTGTCTAAGTACCATTTGTTGTGCATGGCTACCAGACTGACCTGCAAGCAAATCAAGTAGAAGAATTTGGAACCCAAGAAAGATCGGGTCCAAAAGTATCATTCAAGTCCTTTAGCAAGTTTTTAGGGATCCAAAACTGTCTAACAGTTTTCCTCTGATTAAGTTTCATGTGTTCTGCATTAACAGTTTTAGTGACAGTAGGCATTGAGTTTGGTCTTCTTTGAGCTTCAATAGAGAAAAAATTATTCCAATTGCTTTGATGATTGTTTCTGGGATATCTCATGAAACCATTTTATCTTTGAAAAACATGGTTATTGAAGGATTCTTGAAAATAAATAGAATGTGGCCAATATGTTTTGTTTTGATTCATGTTTCCATTTTTCCTTTGACTTCAGTTCTGGGTGGCTTGCATCGACCTATGGTATGTGGTGCGTCGATGCATCTTAGTTTGAGAACCAGCTTTGGTTCTGTCTGAGATAAAATGACTCGATGCAGTAATCAGACTACATCGATGCAGGGTAGGTTTAACAGTTGGGTTACCCTGAATTTTGATTGACTGTCCAGTGGGATTTGTTGAACTAGCTTTTACAAATTTCATCATCTTAGGTTGATGGACATGCTGGTTTCTATTTGAACTGGATGGAGTGTCCACTTTTTCTTTCCCTTTGCCTAGGCAGAATGTCATGGTTTTGAACTCAAGAGGCTTTTTGTTCGTTGGGTCATAACCTAGACCTTCTTTGTTGAAATTCATTTTTACACCTAGCATGGTGTCTAGATTCATCCTACCCTGAACAAATTTTTCCAGCATTTGTTGTTTGTCATCTAAATCCTTTTGAAGCTTTTCATAATGTTTTTGAATTTTAGAATTTGCATTCTTAACAGCTTCATATTTTTCATCTATTAACTCCTTTTCCTTCTGGACTTCCTAAAATTTTATTTTGAAATCACCCAGATGTTTCTTGGTTTCCTCATTTTCTGTTTTCAAGTTTTCATTCTCAATTCTCAATGATTTTAGTTCTTCAATCTGTTTCCTGAGATTTTCATTCTCTTTTTCTACAGAAGCTTGATCATGAACTACACTATTCGGCTTCCTTTTTATTGCTTTGTATTCCTTGGTTTGACAATTGAACTTATCTAATAAATCAGCGTAAGAATCTTCCCAGTCATCAATTGAATACTTCTCAAAAGGATTGCTTACCTCATTATCACCGTCGGCCATGAGACATAGCCCTTGTTCTTCTTCCTCTGAAGATCCACTTTCAATGTCTTCTTCTTCATCACTCCATGTGTAGACCATGGCTTGAGGCTTCTTTTTCTACACTTTGATATTCTTCCTCATGAGCTCCGGGCAGTCTCCTTTCATGTGACCTGGCTTTTTGCAATGGAAACAAGTGATTTTGTCAGAGTTTTTATTCTTATCAGATTTAAAGTTAGAGTTCTTACCAGCCTGCTATGACCTTCTTCTCTTGAAGGTTTTACCTCTGATTCTCAAATTTTTTGAAATTGCCGGGTCAGCATGGCCTGTTGGACATCATCAAGGTCTGAAAGAATCTCATATTCTTCACTACTCTCACCACTACTCCGAGATACCTTGAGGGCTATAGTTTTTCCCTTCTTATTTTCTTCAGCACTCCTTCTGAGATTGATCTCATACGTCATTAATGACTCCATCAACTCAGTGACTGTCATGGTGGATAGATCCCAGGATTCTTCTATCAGAATGGCTTTTGTGTGCCACGTAGGGGTTAGAGACCTAAGGATCTTCCTAACGAGATCACTCTCCTAAAATTATTTCCCAAGTGCCTTCAGACTATTGGTGATCAGTGAGAGCCTAGCATACACTTCAGAGATGGTTTCATCGTGCTTCATCTTAAATAATTCATAGTCAGAGGTGAGCATGTTTACCTTAGTGGCTCTCACCTGTGACGTTCCTTTATAGATCAGCTCAAGTTTGTCCCACATCTTCTTAGCTATTTTACACGCATAAATCCTGGAGTACTCTTCTGGGTGCATAACACACTGCATGATGTTCAACACTGTCCAGTTGATAGTAGATAATCAGATCTGCTCCCCAGTCCAAGTGCTTTCATCTTTAGGGAGTTCAAATGGTCCAATGGTGACGACTCTCCACAGCTCGAGACTCTGCGCTCGCAGGAATACCTCCAACCTGTTCTTCCAATATAGGTAGTTAGCACCATCAAAGAATGTGGGTCTATTTATCGAATGCCCTTCAGCTATGAAGCTGCGAGCATTGCTAGTTCCAGGTCCTCCCTGGTCGTTTGACCACATCATGGGAAACCTGCTCTGATACCAATTGATAAAATAGAATGACAGATATAGAAGGGGGGATGAATATATCTGTCCCCAAAATCGAGCAAATTAAAATCTAAGGACAAAGCAGACAGATGC
Source organism: Amorphophallus konjac (assembly GCA_022559845.1). NCBI lineage: Eukaryota > Viridiplantae > Streptophyta > Magnoliopsida > Alismatales > Araceae > Amorphophallus > Amorphophallus konjac. Next base: position 119,891,218 of record CM040126.1, on the reverse strand, counting down.
ACCAATAGCAAGACCAATTTGAACACAAGCAACGATTCAGACAAGCAAGCAGCTAGCTAGCGTGCAGAGAATAATACAAAGAACTTAGCATGCGTAATCAAGGAACTCAACAGTAAGAACTCTCACTCTGCAGCCAAACATGCTTACAATGATTGACATCGGTAAGAGGCGGAGGTTTGATCCAAGGATCTCCTCACGCAAGGGGTAGCATTACAGATAGGCCTGACCTATCCTTCCAGCTATGTCTATTGATATATTGATTAGTCGAAGTACAGAACACTGAATGCCAAGCCAAGCAAACCACACAAAGGATAGAAGAATTTTTAGGTGGTTCGATTGCGATCCGCAATCTACATCCACCCCTCACTTTCCCAGAGTGAGGCTTCCTTGCTCTAAGAAAATCAACAAGTAGACTCAATCTGCGACAATGGCTGAACACAACTTTACCCCGAGGAACACCCTCCTCGCTTCTTCTAGAATTTCAGAAGGAACTCAGAGGATCAACCTCCCTTCCTCTGCTACCGCAGAGGGAACCCCGTGAACTGCAGCCCGCAGCTTACACAACCAGAGGTCAGAGACCTCCCTTCCTCTAAACCCACAGAGGGGACTCTGGAGAATACTCTCCCTTCCTCTGATATTACTCAGAGGGAACCATGAACAATTTCGCAACAAGAACAAAAGGAAAAACATAAGAAATATGAATAGTTCGATCAGAGGGAAATGGAGAAAAACAATGTAGCTTCGAATTGAAGCAATCTCCAGAGGAGATGGGCTAGCTGCACTCAAATCTCTCTCTTCTTCTCAAGGTGGATCTCTCTCTTTCTTTTCTCGAAGGGCTCTCTCTGAATTTGCAATGGCAATGAACGCAGCAACTTTAGCCCCTTTCTCTTGAACGGAGTGGCTGATACTTATATCAGAGAGCAGAGCATCATCTTCCTCTTTCTTCCACTCAAGATTCCGATCAGCCAATAATCTATTGGTCCACGTGGAAAAGGAATATTCTGATAATGATATGATCCTTTCAGGATTCAGCCACGTGTGACGAGATTTATGCACCAAAACTTCCACGGAAGTAAGACACGTGATTCACCTGGGTTCATCACGAGCTCAGGACGATTTTCTGCTTGGTGGTGCAGATCTTCCTTAAGTAACCTTCATAGACACTCAAGTGAATATGATTAATCCTTAAAAATCCTTTAATCACATTTGACGTATCAGAGAATGATGTTTCCTTAAGGGTGTTCAGAGGTGAATGAGAAGTGTCGAGGCACATGCCATCAGGTTGAGGCATAATGTAATGACTCATCTGTTGATGACTGATGCGTCAGATCAGTGGCTCACGGCTTTGACCTTCCCTACTGACAGCATTAACTCCTTCTTCTAGTGCTTCGACCTTGTATTCTTCCAATTGCTGGTTGCGAGCTTAGTGCGTCAATGCATTCCTCAGATGCATCGAGGTAGTGTGAAGATAAGTCCTTCGAACAACTATCTTCAAACTCTGGCTTCTGAATTGGTGCGTTGATGCAACTGCTTGGTGCTTCGACGTAGTTGTATTAAAAAACTGAACCTTGACTTAGTGCGTCAGTGCATCACTCTGATGCTTTGACGTAGTGCGACATGATGGCAGATTTTGTTCTAGGTGTGTCGGTGCACTACTTTGATGCGTCGATGTAGCTCTTCTAAAAAACTCTTCTGTGGTCGTGACTGCATCGTGGTAGTGAATGTCCTGCTTTGACACTCCATGGTTCTTATCTTAACTCCTAAACTTTCCCCCTTGACTTAAAGTGGATTTTCTCTGACCCAGAGCTCCTGCACTATAAAACTATTCTTATTTAGCCAATAAACCATATTGCATTGACATCATAAAAACACAGAATTCAACGGGAACCACTATCATTAGGACACGGTCGCGCGACTGACCGCGACCTGTTCCTCTCTCCAAAACTTTAGTTTAATTCAAATTCCACTTCTAATTATCCCTATTATCCATTCTAATTAGGGAAATAGTCCTTGTTACATCTCTAAGAGTTGGGCTTGGGCCAAAAGGTCTAAATTTAGGGTTTAAGGTCCATTTTTAGTGGACTTATTTATCTTGTTAATAGCTGGGCTTTTAAATCAATGGCTTTGAATTGTTAAGCCCACTTAAGCATATTAAAATGCTTAAATAAATCTATTTAATTTTTGAAAATTTAAAAAATTTCTAGGGGTGCTACAAATACACCCAAAAAGCGTTCGAGGTAAAAGATTTACCTGACCCGGGTCTATTTGCTCACAACCTTAGATGGTATTTGATGGATCACCTTGGAACCCTATCGGTCAACCACGCGACACTGACTCGGAATCAGACGTCGTCGCACCTATAGGTGACACGCTTGCATTGACCTAAGCTCAAGGTTATTGGAGAAAGCATTGAGGCGGTAGATGAGGGTCTTGGCCTACCAGAAACACCGAGACTCCTTCGCAGCAATAGCTTCTACCTTTCAAAGTTGGACAACCATCAATGTATTTTTCATAAAATAGGGTTACGTGCCGAAATGGGGTCCGCCCTTCAAAGCTTCAGTCGAGGCCTCGTCCTTAAGGGGGGAGACAGAAGAATGTGGGGGATAAACCTTCTAGGAGGACTGGCAAAGCTGTTAATTCGGTGAGCCAGCAAGCATGCCTACTCGACACCTCCCTTTTAGGTTACTTCGGACCACTCCTTGAGTGTTTTGACTTTGCTCCTTTTGGGTTGTGCCTTTGGCATTCGTAAGGCTTAGCTCATTTAAGTCAGACATGGTCACGTCTAGACTTTTCATTTATTTTTTCTCTTTTTTTTTTATTTTTGAGGGGATTTCAGATTTGACTTTCTTGGATTTTGGATCCCTCTTATATGCCTGCGGGGACACTGCCCTCTTCACATGCTCTGATAGGACTCTAGGGATGAATCCTACTCTCACCTTGAGGGTGGTGTATTTCGGCTACCCTGCTCAGCGCTTTAAGGGCGCCGACTGTCTTGGTCGGTCGATTAGAAGAGAAAGTGGACTAGGGCTTTTCAAAAGCCGTAGGGGCGAAGTCCCATCCTGAGCGACGCCATTGATTTTAAGAGAAATATGTGCGTGTGTGCATGTTGTCTTCCTTTTAATGAGCATAGGCCGACGGGGCCGGACCGAGATCTCCTCGGTTCTGGTAGACCAAGACCCATGACCTACCGAGACCTTAATGTGCCGTATCCTAACATAAAGGGTGGATGCATTGCTTGAAACTACATGTGTTGAGTTTCTCCAGTTGATTTTGATGATAACAAAACCCTGAATTTGTTAACTGTCTCATGCCGTGTATACTTGCATAAGAGCGAGCACAAGAAGGTGATTAAGGCCATTTTTCATGAAGTTCAAATGATCACATGTCTACGCTTCATAAATGCACAAACTGAGCCAAATGAACTTTAACTGAATGGTACAAGATGTTCAACATAAGGCATTTTTATATGGATATGTTTTTTGGGCTAATGAGCTTGTTTCTACAGTGAACCCAGGGTTTGGTCGACCAATGGAGCTTGGTCGGTCGACAAAAATTCCTAGAAACCTAATGTTTACAAGTTTACAGAGTTCGGTCGACCAATTCACTTGGTTCGATCGACCAATTCTCCCAGAACCCAGAACTCTAAAAATTTACAGAGTTCGATCGACCGACGGGCCTATTTCGGTCGACCAATTTTCCTATCAATGAAAGTTCTGAAAAATTACAGAGTTCGGTAGATCGACTGACAATTTCAATCGACCGACCCCTGCTCAGCCCTTATTGTTGACTTTGTGATTTCTACAACATGGGAAGCCTCTCTTTTGGACTTTTGAGTCGTTAAGCCATCTCCTGCGCTAGAAAACATGGGATGCTATCCCTGAACATCCCTTGACCATCCTAAGGGATATAAAAACACATTTTGGGATAAGAAACCCTAATCAACCAAAAAGATCCATCGAGGCCATCAAGAGGAGAAAGGGAGCTGCAGGAAGAACCAGAAGCACTACGTGAACAGTACTCCGTCCAGCCATCCTACATCAAGATTCAAGCAATAGAAGATCATTTTGAAGCCAACGAAGTGGAGATCAAGTGGAGAAACAAACCTTAGTCCAAGATCTGCATCTTTCATTCAGGGGGAACCTAGATATGAAATTTTCATTTCTTTTCTTCCTCTAAATTGTTTTGAGCTTCAAGTGTGTATTTTTCCTTAATCTTTGAACATCAAGTGTGTGTATGGATCTATTTAGATCCGTGTGTGTGTGTCGGTGCCTCTGCACCATCGTAGGAGTTCTGAACTCCATATGAGTGTGTGTGTGTGTGTGAGCGTCGATCTTGTAATCTCATACAAGATAGTGTGTGAATCCTCACGGATCATGGGGGGTGGACGTAGGTTGCAGGTGTTGCATCTGAACCACCTAAAAATCGCTGTCTCTTGTGTGGTTTGGTCCATTTCTTCTACCCCCATTCTCTGTAAGCATACCTACATTTTACTTCATCCGTGTTCTGTCGTTCAGATCTAGCATAATCGAGCATTTCCGTAATAGATCTTTGGTAAATCGAAAAGTTGGTTTGAATTGACAAGGCCAGTCCTGTCAAGACGATAACACTTTGCGTGAGCAGAATCTTCATATTCCTACCTCCGCCTTATACCAGAAGACTATCGAGTGTGAGATTGTATTAGATCTAACTCAAAATATAACAGATCTGAATTCCAAATTGCCATTTCATCACATTCGGTTAAATCGGGTAAACATTTTGTAAAAACGGTAATCACCAAATTCACCCCCCTCTTGGGTGTCATTTATTGAGGGACTTTAATTGGTATCAGAGCTAAGGCTCTATTTTTCATAGATCTAACAATCTAGAGAGATCCAGATCAATGGCCAACAAGGGGATGATGCCTGAGGGTCGCTCCATCCACCGTCCTCCATTCTTTGATGGCTCGAATTATTCATATTGAAAAAACAAAATGCATGTTTTCCTCATAGCCCAAGAATATGAAAGATGGAGGGTTGTGGACAAGGTCCATACGATCTTCCCTAGGAAGAGGACAAATGGACTCATGAGGACATTAAAAAGTCGACAGTAAATTTTATTGCCATGAATATCATGCAATGTGCTATTCATCCTAATGAATTCTCCCGTGTCTCTATGTTCAGTTCCGCAAAGGAAATGTGGGATAAACTCTGGCTAATCTACGAAGGAACCTCCGAGGTGAAAGAGACCAAGGCCAACCTCCTTGTGAAAGATTACGAGCTCGTCAAGATGAAGCCCGAAGAAACAATCTCTGAAATGTTTGCAAGACTGACTGAGATCACTAATGGTCTCAAGGGTCTTGGAAAAGACTACACCAACTCCGGGCTAGTGAGGAAGGTGTTGAGATCTCTTCCACCTACGTGGCACACAAAGGCCATAGTAATTGAAGACTCCAAGAACCTGTCCATACTCGCTTTGAACGAGCTCATAGGTTCACTCATGACCTATGTGATAAACATCAAGCGAACTGCGGAGGAGGAGTCCAAGAAGAATAAATCAGTGGCCTTGAAAGCCACCCAACCTGTAACATCCCTAGAATTTTCTAGGATTTTTAAAGAATTAAATATAATTATTAAGCATTTAAAAATGCTTAATGGGCTATGTAACGAAATCTAGGTTAATTAATTAAATTAAAAGGTCCAATAATTAACCTAATAAATAGACTTACTTTAAATAGGCCCATAAACTAAATTCTAAGACTTTTAGGCCCAAATCCACTTCTAGAAACGTAATTAGTTCTATTTTTGGATTTAAACTAGATAAATAGGCTAATTAGGGGATAAATAGCAGATAAATAGGAAAATATGAATTTTTCACATAAAATGCCAGAAGGTGGTCTATCGTGAGACCGCGTTCTGATGAAGGTGGTTCGGCCATGACCGCGTTTAGCTTCCGTATACGAAACCCATAAATCTTCGAGAAACTTGGATAATTTCATCTCAAAATGCCATGGTTCGAAGTGATCTAGTATGAGAGATTGTTTAGGACTCTTTGAGGATCGAATTGACCCCTTCTAGAACTCCTAATTTGATCAAATCCCTCAGCCCTAGTTCATTCCCTATAAATAGACCCTAATTTCGTTCTATGCGAACCCTAGTTTTGGAGCGCGTGGTTCGAAGGTTGGACTTCATCATCCCAGGTTAAGTCTTTACAACTTTTTGTTTCTTTTAGTATTGTCTAACTCCCCTCCAAATTTCGTGCTAGGAGGTCAAGAGGTTGAGGAGATAGAACGCCTGGAAGTCGTTGGTTCTACGCAGGACGAGCAGGAACTGGGGTGTTCTTCTAGCAAGGAATTTGAAGTTTAGAGCCCATCCCGGAGGTAGGCTATCTCATGATGGCTTTAACAAGGTGTTAGGAGTAAAAGCCCCCTGTTTCCTCTTTATTTCATGCTCTATACACGTCGTATTATATGTTTTCCCCGGACTACGCATCTAGGTCCTCCCTGCATGAATGTCCCTGCAAATTAATGGAAAAGATAGTAATTTGGCCAAAGTTATCCAAATCAATGCACCCCCATGTAATTATTTTGTTATAGCATGCTTAATCTCTTAATTCTCTATGATTTCCATATGTTTAATGCCCTAGAATAGACCTTACTCGCACTGTTTTACACAGAAGGCAGTTCTCTAGAAACCGCATCCATCATAAGACTGTTCCTGACTGACCGCTTTCTACATACAGTGGTCACCTCTAGACCACTTTTTGCTTTCTATTTCTGAGAAAACAGTACCCTGATTAACCCCTTTCCTTAGCTTGTAGTTTTACTGCCTTATGCTATATTCTCATGTCTCTCCTAGTAGTTATGTTACTGATGATATTATAGATATGATGGTTCCAATTTCATGTCATATCATGTTTTAGAACTTATTTTAATCCTATGCTAATTTCTTGCCAAAATCATATAGTCTTGTATTAAAGATATTTTTCATGGCTTATAGAACTTGCTATATTGGTGTTTTAATAGTTGTTTTACACGTTCATTCTTGTCTCTATGTCTTTCTTACGTACATAGCACATATCCCGGTACGATGCTATTATTTGCACGCACTTGATAGGCACATCTCTTGGACTTGAGAACCTCTCCATCGGATATTCCTTCCCCAGGACTAGGTGATCTTGTTTCAAGACCTCCGTAAGTCTCCGCGAGCCTGAGATTTCCACTAGGATGCCGAGCTGGTTGTACCCTAAAACCCAATGGTCTAGAAAGCACTTGAGTTCCCCGCATTTTTCTATGAACGGGCCTGAACGCGACCATCAGGCGACTGCTACTTCATGAAGGCGGTCCTGGCATGACCGCGTTCTGCCAGTTTGTTCATTGCGTCGGCCTGTTCTTTCTTCTGCGTCGACTCATCCAGATAGCAGTTCCCACATATGACCGCTACTACCTTATATCGGTCCTCACATGACCACGTTATGTCTAAATGTTGTCTAACCCATGGTTTGACCAAAGGGTTAACTCTACTCCGTTCCTAGATGGTCTTCTAATTATCTGGAACCTAACACCTTATCCAATAAGCTATTAATAAATTATAGAAATCTATGAATGTACCGTTATGTTACCAGAATTCCTACGTAGCATAATGTCCAATTAAATCATCCTTGATCTCATGATTCAGTTTTGGTGCATTCTTACCTTGATTACATTTGTTATCATGAAACTATTGTTTGAACATGGTATTATTGGCCCACATTATTATTTCTCGTGGAAGTAGCTTGATTTATAACTTGAAGATGCAAGAGCGGACACGGACAGTGTCCAAGGGCTCGACGCTAGCCCCCTCGGCGGATGGCCGGAAACATATTATAAACCATGGGGTATGATGAACATTGGCGTTGCATTGCGTCGGGAGTACTTTTTTTTATTAACGGGTGAAATCCACGAGGCAATCTTATGATAATTAAATGCTGGTTAAAGTACATTCTAGTTACATGACTTTCTCGTTACGTGCTAGTACATTCTCATCATTTGAGAGGCCACATTATAATCTCTTGCTTGATCATTCTCATACTCATATCTCTGTGGTTCATATTTCAATGTTACTTTGGTTTTATTTCACATGTTTATTGCATTCCTTTATCTTACCTTCTAGAGCTAAATTATTAATTACTTTAACATTACCATCATGTTGATACAAAGATACCTACTGGGCAAGTGCGCTCATTCCTTACTTTTTCAATCTTTTTTCAGGAGATGGTAGCGGGTCGGATTCGGACTATTCAAGTGGCGAGTCCGAGAGTGAATGAAGATCCGAGTGAAGCCTAGTAGTGTCTTATTTAGAGTCATAATGATGTAAATTTTCTTTTATCAAGTCTAGTTAGTCACTATGTCAAGAGAGTCAAATGTAAATGTACTTTTGATTATGATTTAATAAAGTTGGATTTTTTAGTATATAACCGTGTGCATTACTCTTTTATGTGTGAATGTTATTGCGCTCTTATTATATTGCTAGCTCGAGGCGTATTGCAGACTGTTCACGTTCCTGTCTTAATTCGGCTGCATATCTCGGGGCGTGATACTTAAGTTGGTATCAGAACTTAGGCATAAGTAATTCCTAGAAAAATGTCATGTCATAGGTTAAGTCCAAGATTTAGGTACCACACCTTTCCACTAGGAAGAAAATTCCAAACCCATGTGAGATTGTGTAGAGCCCGGGATGAGATAGTTTATTTAAAAATTAATCTCTAGGTTGACCCTCATAAATTCTAAAGAAAAAAACTAATTAATTGTTTTCTCAGGCACCTCATTCTCATAATGGCTGGCAACTGCGCAAATTGGGAAGCGATGCAACAAACTTTTGCAGGTCTTACCCAGACCCTCCAAACCGTGGCACAGGTGGGCACGCAGGTAAGCGCTGGTGATTTACATCACAATTTCCAGAGCATGAACCCTCTGTGATTCTTGGGGTCGTCAAACCCTAATGAGGCAGAAAACTAGATTGGCGAAGTAGATAGGATCTTCAATGTTATGCAATACACGGACCAGGAGAAGGTCCCATTGGCCACATTTCAACTCAATAAAGATGCGTGCACATGGTGGAAGGCGACTTCGGCCCATCTTCATAATGCGCAAATTAATTGGGATGAGTTCCTAAACTCTTCCGGAAGAAATCTTCTCGGAGCATGTCCTGGAAAGAAAGGTGGCAGAATTTGCATCCCTTCGGCAAGGTAAGATTACCGTAGCCGAGTATGAATTGTAATTCTCAAGGCTGGCACCATATGCTCCTCACCTGGTTAGCACAAACCTATTAAAGGCTAACCGATTCATGGACAGATTGAGGCCCATCTTCATAATCAACTTGGACCTCAAAATATCCGTTCATATACGGAGATGGTCCACATGGCTCATTTATGTGAGAGGACCTTGGAGAAGGTCGAGAAATTCAAAAGTAAGGGCGAGGAGTCTAGCCGTAAGTACGACAAGAAAGGACTAAAAGAGGAGAGATTTAGCATCACGGGGTCTTACAAATTCCGTGACAATAAGAAGAGGTCCCGTAATGACAACGAGAATGGCAACAGTGGCAAGAACAAGAAGGTTAAAGAGGAAGAGAAACATATCATGATGGCTTGCACATTTTGTGGCAAGTTTGGTCATTCGGCCGAGGAATGTTGGAAGCGTCTTGGCACTAGTTTATGCTGTGGAAGCCGGGAGCACCGCATGCCAGATTGCCCCCTCATGAAAGATCAACCTTCTAATGGAGGGCGTAGGCGACAAGCTCGCTTAAATGCTGTGCTAGACGAGGAAGCACCCGAGGATTATGGGTTAATGGAAGGTACCATTCAAATTTACTCACATCCTACCTTTGTGTTATTTGATACTGGTGCTTCTCATTCCTTTATATCTACTACTTTTGCAAAAACATTACCCGTTTCACCTCTTCCTTTACCTTCGGACCTAGCAATTACAACACCCTTAGATCTTGGAACCAAACTTAAAACCCACTATCTGGATAGTGAAGTGACCATAGAAGGCCATAATCTCTCCGCAAACCTCGTATGCCTTGATATGGAAGGCTACGATGCCATTCTAGGTGTAGATTGGTTGTACGACCATTACGCCGATATCAATTGTCGCAATAGGAGAATTTCCTTTCATAAACCGGATCTTCCACGGTTTTCTTTCCTTGGCATCAAATATAGGAAGCATCCTACTCTTATTTCTTCTCTTCATGCCTGCAAACTTATCTCGCAAGGGTGTGAAGCTTTCCTTGCTTCCGTAATAGTCACCGAGTCCAAGGAAATTATCCTAGAAGAAATCCCTATAGTAAGAGAGTTTCCAGATGTCTTTCCATCCGAATTACCCAGTTTACCACCTGAAAGGGAAGTAAACTTCTCCATTGAACTCATTCTTGGAGCAACACATGTTTCAAAAGCTCCCTACAGGATGTCCCCCTCGGAACTCAAGGAGTTGAAGAAGCAACTTCAAGAACTATTGGAGAAAGGCTTTATTCGACCAAGCACATCCCCTTGGGGTGCGCCGATCTTATTTGTCAGGAAGAAGGACAGATCCCTCTGGCTCTGTATCGACTATCGATAGTTAAATCAACTCACAATCAAGAATAAATACCCACTGCCGTGGATCGATGAGCTATTTGATCAAATCTCAGGAGCAGAGTATTTCTCTAAGATTGACCTCAGGTCGGGTTATCATCAATTAAGAATTAAAGATGAAGATATACATAAGAATGCTTTCTGAAGCAGATATGGGCACTATGAGTTCATGGTTATGCCGTTTGGGTTAACCAATGCCCCTGCAGCTTTCATGCAACCAATGAATAATGTCTTCCGGCCTTATCTCGACCGATTCATGGTCATTTTCATTGATGATATTCTCATATACTCCAAGACCAAGGAGGAGCATGAAGAGCATTTAAAAATAGCCTTGCAAATCTTAAGAGAACACCAACTGTATGTGAAGCTCAACAGATGTGAATTCTGGCTAAATGAGGTCTCATTCCTCGGCCACATCATATCAAAAGAAGGTATCACTGTGGATCCTTCGAAGGTCGAAGCTGTCAAGAATTGGAGCCGACCAACTACCATGTCTGAAGTCAGGAGTTTTCTTAGGTTGGCTGGCTACTACCGGCGATTTATAAAAGATTTCTCTAAGATCGTTGTTCCACTGACTAGGCTTACAAGGAAAGAAAATCCTTTTATATGACTATGAAGAGAGTTTTCTAACTCTTAAAGAACACCTTACTACTACCCCATACTGGCACTACTTGTTGAAGGTGGTGGTTTTGAAGTCTACACGGATGCATAAAGTATTGGCCTCGGTTGTGTCCTTATGCAACATAGAAAGTTGATTTTCTATGCTTCAATACAACTGAAGCATCATGAAGAGAATTATCCCGTACATGATCTAGAACTGTATGTTGTCATTTTTGCTTTAAAGATATGGCGGCATTACCTTTATGGGGAGAAATTCAATATATTTTCAGACCACAAAAGTCTGAAGTATCTTTTCACCCAAAAGGAGTTAAACATGAGTCCGAGAAGATGGCAAGAATACCTCAAAGACTTTGACTTTTCTATTCAATACCACCCTGGCAAAGCAAATGCTGTAGCCGATGCTCTCAGTAGGAAGCCAATGGCAACTCTATCGAGCCTCAGGAAAGGTATGACCAATCTTGTAGAAGATTTTACAGACTTGAATCTAGATATTGATGTAGAGAATGAAGGGTGTATTATTGCCAATATCCGATCACAGCCCACCTTGATAGAAGATCAAGCTAAATTGCAAGAGAATGATCCCATGATGGTGGAAATCAGAACCAATATAGATCAACAGCCATATTTCTCCATCTCAATCGATGGAAGGTTATTATTTAAGGGACGAATTTATGTACCAGATCATGCCGATACTAAAAAGATTATTATGGAAGAAGCTCATAAGTCAAGATATGCTATTCACCCCGGTGCTATCAAAATGTACCAAGATTTAAAGAGGAATTTCTGGTGGCCCAACATGAAAAGAGAAATAGCGGACTTTGTATCTCGTTGCCTTACTTGTCAGTAAGTTAAGGCAGAACATCTAAAGCATGCTAGAAAGCTACATCCCTTAGAAATTCCCGAGTGGAAGTGGGAGAGCATAGGGATGGATTTCATCATGGGTCTGCCAAAGATAAGAGGTGGACATGATGGTATATGGGTGATCATAGACCGATTGACGAAATCTGCACATTTCCTACCTACCAAAAGTCGATGGTCTATTGATATATTAGTAGCCTTATATATGAAGGAGATTGTCAGATTACACGGTGTCCCTATCACCATTATTTCTGATCGAGACCCTCGGTTCACATCATAATTCTGGAAGGGTCTACAACATTCCTTGGGGATCCGACTCAATTTTAGCACTATTTTTCATCCACAAATGGATGGTCAAACTGAAAGAACAAATCAGGTGATAGAAGATATGTTCAGGGCTTGTACAATTGATTTTGGTGAGAGTTGGCACGATCACTTGCCTCTAGTAGAATTTGCCTACAACAATAGCTATCAGGCTAGTATCCAAATGGCACCATTCGAGGCTTTATATGGGAGGAGTTGCCGCTCACCGATTTGCTGGAATGAAGTTGGGGAAAGATAACTTCTAGGCCCTGAAATCATCAGGGATACTATCGAGAAGGTAAAGCTTATTCGAGAAAGACTCCAAATGGCCCAAGAAAGACAAAAGACATATGCAGACAATAGAAGGTGAGACCTGGAATTTCAGGTCGGAGACCATGTGTTTCTCAAGGTTTCTACGGGACGAGGTATTCAAAGATTTGGCATCAAAGGCAAGCCCACTCTGAGATATATCAGACCTTTTGAAATTCTGTAAAGGGTTGGTGAGGTCACATATCGGATTGCTTTGCCTCCTCAATTAGCTGGAGTCAATGATGTATTTCATATTTCTGTGCTTAAAAGGTACGTCTATGACCCATTCCATATCATAAGTCATGATGATTTGGTGATTCAAAAGGATTTGACGTACGAACACAAGCCAATCAAAATAATTTATCAAGAAGTACGTCAACTTCGAAACAAAACCATCCCCATGGTAAAAGTTCGATGGAATAAAAATACAGACCAAGAGGCGACATGGGAAACAGAATAAGCTAGGCGTAAAAGATTTTGGAAGCTATTTGATTGTAAGTATAAATCTCACTGTCCATAAATCCCATGCAATGAATTTGGAGACCAGATTCTCTTTAAGTGGGGGAGGGTGTAACATCCATAGAATTTTCTAAGATTTTTCTAGAATAAAATATAATTATTAAGCATTTAAAAAGGCTTAATGGGTTATTTAATGAAATCTAGGTTAATTAATTAAATTAAAAGGTCCAATAATTAACCAAATAAATAGACTTACTTTAAATAGGCCCATAGACCAAATTCTAAGGCTTTTAGGCCCAAGCCCACTTCTAGAAACGTAATTAGGGCTATTTTCAGATTTAAACTAGACAAATAGGCTAATTAGGGGATAAATAGTGGATAAATAGGAAAATCTGAATTTTTTAGATAAAATGCCAGAAGGCGGTCTATCGCGAGACCGTGTTCTGATGAAGGCGGTTTGGCCATGACCACGTTTAGCTTCTGTAAACGAAACCCAAAAATCTTCGAGAAACTCGGATAATTTCATCTCCAAATGCCGTGGTTCGAAGTGATCTGGCATGAGAGATTGTTTAGGACTCTTTAAGAATCGAATTGACCCCTTCTAGGACTCCTAATTTGATCAAATCCCTCAGCCCTAGTTCATTCCCTATAAATAGACCCTAATTTCGTTCTGCGAGAACCATAGTTTTGGAGCGTGCTTTTTGTTTCTTTTAGTATTGTCTAACTCCCCTCCAAATTTCGTGCTAAGAGGTCAAGAGGTTGAGGAGATAGAACGCCTGGAAGTCGCTGGTTCTACGCATGACGCGTAGGAACTAGGGTGTTCTTCTAGCAAGGAATTTGAAGTTTAGAGCCCATCTCGAAGGCAGGTTATCTCATGATGGCTTTAACAACGTGTAAGGAGTAAAAGCCCCCTGTTTCCTCTTGATTTCATGCTCTATACACGTCGTATTATATGTTTTCCCCAGACTGCACATCTAGGTCCTCCTTGCATGAATGTCCATGCAAATTAATGGAAAAGATAGTAATTTGGCCAAAGTTATCCAAATCCATGCACCCCCATGCAATTATTATGTTCTAGCATGCTTATAGGGTGTTTGGGAGCACTTAAAAAAAACTCTTTCTATCAAAAAAATTATGTTATATCAAATTTTCACTTAATTTTTGAAATTGACAAAAATAGATACTATCTGTTTGGTAAAAATATCATAAATTTTAAATTTTGTATAAACCCGTTTGGCTGGAAGCATGTCCATTCATCGAGGAGCCAAGTCGGAATCGCGCTGCCTCTCCCCAGCTTCCTCCGCTCGCAGCGATGGCGACTGCATCGGCATTTTCCCAGCTTTCTCTTATGTTGCGTGACACATGGCACAATGAGACAACTTTCTGTTGACGTCCCCCCCCCTCCATCTTCGCTTGTCTATGGCTACTGGAGAGCACGAAACCTAGTCAGCCACCATCTGGCCACGCCGTCGTCGCCGCAGTCCGATGGGCACACGCCACCTTCCCCCCACGCCGGTGCCACGCCGCAGGACGCCAGCTACCCCCACGTCCCATGCCTGCAGCACCCCAGCATGCCACAACCGTCGGGCCATCCAGCCCATCCTCGTCGCACGTGGCTGTCGCTGCCATTCCTCCCCTCACCGGCCTGTGCCCTGGATCACTACCGCCGCTAAACACCTTGCCACTGCGCCACCACCTTCGGACCATCGCCACCGGGGAGGGGAGTCGCGGGGGAGGGGGCCGGCCGCGGGGGAGGGAGAACAGCCAGGGGGAGGGGAGGGCCGGGGCCGCCGGGGAGGGGAGCCGTGGGGGAGGGGAGCCACGGGGGACGAGGGGGGCCGCCGGGGTGGGTGCTGTATGAGGGGTCGGCCGCGGGGGAGGGGATCCGCAGGGGAGGGGGGCCGGGGCCACCGGGGAGGGAGGGGGGAGGGGACGCCGGCCGAGGGGGAGGGGAGGGAGAACAGCCAGGGGGAGGGGGGAGGGGACGCATTGGGGAGGGAGAATGAGAGACAAGCGATCTCAAAAAAAATGGTAGATACTTATTTTTTTTAGAAATAGATTATAATAGGATGGGATTCTCTTCCTAAAATTTAGGAGAGGAACACCAAACGGGGTTAGATGGGTCTATCTCTCTTATTTTTAAATTTAATAGAAAAAAGAGAAAAAAATAGCAACCAAAGACCCTATTAATCTCTTAATTCTATACGATTTCCATATTTTTATTACCCTAGAATAGGCCTTACCCGCACTGTTTTACATTCTGTCTGTTATAGATAGAAGGCAGTTCTCTAGAAACCACATCCATCATAAGGCGGTTCCCGATTGTCCGCTTTCTATAGACAACGGTCACCTCTAGACTGCTTTTTGCTTTCTATTTATGAGAAAATAATACCTTGATTAACCCCTTTCCTTAGCTTGTAGTTTTACTGCCTTATGCTATATTCTCCTGTCTCTCCTTGTAGTTATGTTACTGATTATATTTTAGATATGATGGTTCCGATTTCATACCATATCATGTTTTAGAACTTATTTTAATCTTATGCCAATTTCATGCCAAAATCATATAGTCTTGTATTAAAGATATTTTTCCATGGTTTGTAGAACTTGCTATATTGGTGTTTTAATCATTATTTTACACGTTTCATTCTCGTCTACATGTCTTTCTTAAGTACATAGCACGTGTCCCGGTACGATGCTATTAGTTACACACACACTTTCTAGGCACATCTCTTGGACTTGAGATCCTCTCCGTCAGATATTCCTTCCGCCGGACTAGGTGATCTTGTTTCAAGGCCTCCGTAAGTCTTCGCGAGCCTCGGATTCCCACTAGGATGCCGAGCTGGTTGTACCCTAAAATCCAATGGTCTAGAAAGCACTTGAGTTCCCCGCATTTTTCTGTGAACGGGCCTGAACGCGGCCATCAGGCGACCGCAACTTCATGAAGGCGGTCCTGGCGTGACCGAGTTCTTCCCGTTTGTTCATTACGTCGACCTGTTGTTTCTTATGCGTCGACTCATCCAGATAGCGGTTCCCACATGACCGCTACTGCCGGATAGTGGTCATGGCATGACCGCGTTATGTCTAAATGTTGTCTAACCCATGGTTTGACCAAAGAGTTAACTCTACTCCATTCCTAGATGGTCTTCTGATTATTCGGAACCTAACACCTTATCCAATAAGCTATTAATAAAGTATAGAAATCTATGAATGTACCGTTATGCTGTCGAATTCCTCTATATCATAATGTCCAATTAAATCATCCTTGATCTCATGATTCCATTTTGGTGCATTCTTACCTTGATTACATTTGTTATCATGAAACTATTGTTTGAACCTGATATTATTGGCCCACATTATTATTTCTCGTGGAAGTAGCTTGATTTATAACTTGAAGATGCAAGAGAGGGCACGGACCATGTCCAAGGGCTCGATGCTAGCCCCCTCGACAGATGGCCAGAAACATACTGTAAACCATGGGCTATGATGAGCACTGACGTCGCATTGCGTCGGGAGTACTTTTTTTTATAAACGAGTGAAATCCACGAGACAATCTCATGATATTTACATGCTGGTTAAAGTTCATTCTAGTTACATGACTTTCTCATTGCATGCTAGTACATTCTCGTCATTTGAGAGGCCACATTGTAATCTCATGCTTGATCATTCTCATACTCATATCTCTATGGTTCATATTTCAATGTTACTTTGGTTTTATTTCGCATGTTTACCGCATTCCTTTATCTTACCTTCTAGATCTAAATTGTTAATTACTTTAACATTGCCATCATGGTGATTCGAAGATACCTACTGGGCGAGTGTGCTCATTCCCTACTTTTTCAATCTTTTTTTAGGAGATGGTAGCGGGTCGGATTCAGACTATTCAAGTGACGAGTCTGAGAGTCAATGGAGATCCGAGTGAAGCCAAGTAGTGTCTTATTTAGAGTCATAATGATGTAAATTTTCTTTTATTGAGTCTAGTTAGTCACTATGTCAAGAATGTCAAATGTAAATGTACTTTTGATTATGATTTAATCAAGTTAGAATTTTGAGTATATGACTGTGTGCATTCCTCTTTTATGTGTGAATGTTATAACGCTCAGATTATATTGCTAGCTCGAGGCATATTGCCGACTGTTCATGTTCCGGACTTAATTCTGCTGCATATCTCGGGACGTGACACAACCCGATGTTGACTCCCAATAAGAGGAGTCCAGAGAAAGAAGTGACGAAGAAGAAGACTTGGCCATGCTGACCCACCAAGTGAAATAATTTCTGAGGAAGAAGAAAAAATTTCAAGGAAACTTAAGGGAGGGCCAAGGAAATTGGCTCAAACCAAGGGGGAGCCGAGCAAGCCCAACAACATAATTTGTTACGAGTGCAAGAAGCCCAGGCATATGAGAGGAGAGTGCCCTGACTTAAAAAGAAAATTCAAGAAGGAGAAGTTCCGGAAGCCCTAAGCCATGGTCGCCACATGGAGCGACGAAGGGGACGAACAGTCCGAAGAGGTGCGGGGGAGCTCATGGAGAGTTTGTGCCTTATGGCACATGAAGAATATTCAAATGATGTACAATCTGACCCCGACTTCATTTCAAATGAACAATGGGAAATGGAGTATGAAAAACTGTATAAAAAATACAGGAAAATCAGGTCGAAAAACAAAACCCTCAAGAAATAGATCGAAGATCTCACACATGAAAATTCTTCTATTAAATTTGAAAAACTTGAGCAAGAATGGTTTGAATTAACAGAAGAAAAAGAAAGTTTGTTACAAACAATTTCAGACATCGAACAAACCAAAGAGGAGTTATTATCCAAAGTGTCTGAAATAAAAAAATCCTCTAAAAAATTCAAAAATAAAAAAGAAGTCCTGACATCCATAATTTCAGAACTTGAACAGAAAATTTTGAGCTTGAATAAGGAAGTGACTGATTTGCATTTCACCTTATCTAGGTTTGTTAAAGGCAAGAAAAATCTAAATAACTTGCTGGGAGTTAAACTTAACTTCCAGAAAGATGGTTTGGGGTACATTTCCAAAAATAAAAAATATTTTTAGTGCAAGATAACAACTTCTTTTGTTTATGAAAAAGAAAACAACTATGCATCACACAAAGCCAAAACATGTCCAACCTAAACCACACAAATTCTAAAGAAAGTTTTCAAATGTTTATTGCTTTCATTGTGGAAGATTTGGTCATGTTATTGTAAATTATTGGTTCAAACAAAATATACAAAGCAATCATGCTGTCTAGATCAAGGAAAAATATGTTCAGAATTGGACTAACTCTCATGGACCCAAATTAGTTTGGGTACCAAAAATAATTGGATGAGAATTTTGCATCTTGCAGATATGCCTTGAAGCCAGGGGGAGCAAATGGTACATGGACAGCGATTACTCAAGACATATGATAGGGGAGAAGAAGGTGTTCTCTAAGCTGTAGGACAAGGATAGAGGTTCGATTGCCGTTGGAGGAAAAGACAAAGGTAAAATCATTGGGATTGACAACGTGCGTAAGAATTCTAAAACCCTAATTGAAAATGTACGGTTAGTGAAGGGCTTAAATCACAATCTATTGAGCATAAACCAACTCTGTGACAAGGGTTTTAAGATTATTTTTGATGAAACCTATTGCCTCGTCATGAATAAAAGCACAAGTGAAATCAAGTTTATTGGAAAAAGAAACAATAATGTGTATACTTTTGATCTTGATGATGTTTTAGGTGATGATATGTGCTTGGTAGCTAACAACCATGAAAATGCGTGGTTATGGCACCGAAGATTAGGTCATGCTAGTTTTGGAGTAATCTCCAAATTGTCTAGACATGACTTGGTGAATGGATTACCAAAATTAAAATTTGAAAGTGATAAAATCTGTGAGGCTTGCACAAAAGGCAAGCAAACACGTATCTCTTTCAATAACAAAAACATTGTTTCTACCTCCCAGCCCTTAGAACTGTTGCATCTTGATTTATATGGCCCCACTAGGACATCTAGCCTAGGAGGGAAATCTTTTGGATTTGTTATCGTTGATGACTACTCCAGGTTTACATGGGTGTTATTTTTAGCTAATAAAATTGATGTCTTAATGGAGTTTCAAGTATTTTGGAGGAAAATCCAGAATGATAAGGGCTACCTCATCACCACCATTCAAAGTGATCATGGTGGTGAGTTTGAAAATCATGAATTTAGTAGTTTATGTAAAGAGCATGGATAGACGCATAATTTCTCATCACCAAGGACGCCTTAATAAAATAGTGTAGTGGAGAGGAAGAACAGAACTTTGATAGACATGGCACGGACCATGTTAAGTGAAAATTCTCTACCAAAGTATTTTTGAGCTGAGGCAGTAAGCACTATGTATTATATCATCAACAGGGCAATGATAAGGCCTATTTTCAAGAAAACTCCATACGAGCTCTACAAGGGTAAGAAATCAAATATCTCCTACTTCAAACCCTTTGGTTGCCCTTGCTACATCTTGAATAATGGTAAGACTAACCTAGATAAGTTTGATGAGAAAAGTGACAAAAGAATCTTCCTAGGTTATGCATTAAATTCTAGAGCTTTTAGAGTGTTCAGTAAGAGGACTTTAGTTGTTGAAGAAAGTCCTCATGTTATTTTTGACGAATCTGAATCAAAATTGACAAATCAAATAACATCAATTTTGGATGTAGATGACACTCCTAAAAATTAAAGTGATGCTGGGCCATATAAGGCCAAGAGTGAATCAACTGAAGGAACTCCCAGTGAGGATGAAGATGATGAATATCCTTCAATTGAAACACTTCAAAAACTGTAAGTGCAGCACCCCGATCTGCCCAAAACATCAACTCTTTTGAAAGATCACCCTGTTGGGAATATAATTGGTGATATTGAAGATGGTGTAAAAACTAGATCTTCACTAAGGCAAGTGGAAGAAGAGGATTTGATGGCTCTAATTTCTCAAGAAGAGCCTAAGGACATTCATGAAGCTCTTTAAAATGAATCCTGGATCTAGACTATGCATGAAGAGCTACACTAGTTCGAAAGGAACAAGGTGTGGTCTCTTGTGCCGCGTCCTAAAAATCATCTCGAAATTGGAACCAGATGGGTTTTCACAAACAAACTAAATGACACGGGATTGGTGGTTAGGAACAAAGCCCGGTTTGTAGCCAAAGGGTATAGCCAAGAAATGGGTAATGATTTTGATGAGTCCTTTACACAGGTTGCTAGATTAGAAGCAGTCCAGATTCTTCTGTCCTATGCTTACTCGTTAAACTTCAAGTTATTTCAAATGGGTGTAAAATCTACTTTTCTTAATGGGTATATCAAAGAGGATATTTTTGTAGAACAAACTCCAGGTTTTTAAGACCCGAAGTATCCACAACACGTGTACAAATTACAAAAGGTCTTGTACGGACTGAAGCGAGCACCAAGGGCATGGTATGAGAGACTCACCTCATTCCTACTTGAGAATGGATTCAAGAGAGGTAAGGTTGATCAAACCCTCTTTACAAGAAATTCAGACAAGGACATATTAGTGGTTCAAGTCTATGTAGATGATATCATTTTTGGAGCTACTAATGATGCCTTATGCGATGAGTTTGCATAGATTATGTAGGGTGAATTTGAAATGAGCTTAATGGGTGAACTGACATTCTTCCTTGGCTTGCAGGTATAACAAACATCCGAAGGAATTTTCATCAACCAAGCCAAGTACACAATAGAATTATTAAAGAAATAAGGAATGGCAGATGCAAAACTAATGTCAACACCGATGGCCACAACCACGGAGTTAGACAAGGATGAAAAGGGTAAAACAGTAGATCATACATTGTTTTGAGATATGATCGGATCACTACTCTACCTTACTGCATGCCATCCCAACATTCAGTATAGTGTATGTCTCTGTGCTCATTTTCAGTCATGTCCTAAAGAATCTCATATGCTTGCTATTAAATTGATTTTTTGATTTTTAATTGGTACAATAGACTTTGGTTTATGGTTTCCCATTGGTAGCTCTTTTGATTTGATTGCATACACCGATACGGATTATGCTAGATGTGTTGTTGATCGTAAAAGTACTAGTGGGTACTGTCAGTTTCTTGGTGGGTATCTAGTTTCATGGGCTTCCAAGAAACAACATTCAATAGCTCTCTCAACGGCCAAGGCAGAATATGTAGTCGCCGGAAGTTGTGGGGCCCAAGTACTTTGGATCAAAAATCAATTACTTGATCTGAATGTTGAAGTTAAATGTGTTCCAATTTTATGTGACAATACCAGTGTAATAAATTTATCTAAAAACCCTGTCCAACATTCTAGAACTAAGCATATTGACATCCGACATCATTTCTTGAGAGATCATATAGGAAAAGGGGATTTTGAGTTGAATTTCATTGATACACACAATCAGTTGGCAGATATCTTTACCAAACCCCTAAATCAAGAATAATTCACAAAGATAAGGAGAGAGATTAGCATGTGCAAGGGTGAGAGCGTGCATACCTAGGTCTGCATTGAGGCTAAGTGTTGCATAAATGGGAAGGCCATTTGCATAAGGGGTAGGTTGCATTGAGCACATGCATTTCCTGCTTGCTTATCTCAGTCTCTTGTATGATAACATGCCATACCTGCATGCTTGAATTTAAATAACTGTATTGCCTTTCCTTGAAAATTTTCTAAGGCCAAACACTCTGTGTTAAATGAATGTGGATGTAGTGTACTCGAGATCCGAGGCATTTTCTGAGGGAGAGAGTCAAGGAAATTCCTGAGACAGTATATCTTAGAATTCTTCATCATTTTTCACCAAGTCCAATCCTTTTCAAAACAACAAAAAAATGGGGGGAAGAAGGAGAGAAGTATAAAACAAAAAAGGAAGGATATATATAAAAAAGGAGAAGGATAAAAAAAGGGGGGAGAGAAGATTACAAAAGAAGAAGAAAAAAGACAAATAAACAGAAAAGGGAAGAATGAGAATTAAAAACAAAAACAAAAGGGTGTAGGGCGACCGGTTCGGTTGACCGACACCCCAATTTTGGTTGATCGAAATTGGTCGAACCGGTCCGACCAAAGCCGAGACCGAACTCATTCTTAAAGTGGTTTTTACCCCATTTCTCTCATTCTTTCACACCCATTCACTCCTACAACACCTTCTCCAACCCTAAAAATCTCAAACTCCTCCCTTCAAGCCCTAGCACTCCCTTTTTCTCCTCTCTGCACAAGATCAGGATCGACGCTGCCTTTCGACACAGAATCTGTGCGGTGGTGTGTGCGACCTTGAAGCCCCTTCCTTGGGTTCTGGCTTGTAAAGAATCATTTTCCAAGGCATTTGGTGTGTCATTCGGTCCACTTTCACCCTAAAGAAGGAGGTTAGTCTCCCAACGGGATTCCATTTAGGGTTCTACTCCAATGGCGCCTAGACGAAGCTTGTTTTCTAAAACCCTCAAAAATCCACATGGGGTGAGTCCAATTCTAGGAGAGATGAGGACCGAGTTCCTCAAACCCCATAGGCACCCGCTCCTACGTGTGCACCACCTATGCATCCGAGGCCGATCATCAACCCTCGACTGGTAGATTTTGGTGAGTTGGATGAAATTCTCCCAGATTTGAGTTTTGCATTTGAAAGTCAAGATGGCTGGATTGATTTTGTGACAAGATACACTAGATTTTATCTTATCTTAATCCAACAATTTTATGGTAACTTCTCTATGAGGCATACACGGTTATTTACGGTTGTCAAAGGGGTTAAGATTACTATAAATCCAGCATTGTTTGAGAGCACCCTAGGAGTTTCATCTAGGGGCTATGATATGATTAACAGTCATGCTCCAGTTGAGGAGACATTCCTCCTTATGACTTGCAGCCAGTACATTGCTGGGGTTAGCAATCTGACCAAGTTGAATGCAAATTTCTTCCCGTCACTACAATGGCTTATACACCACATGTTTACCACACTTATTTATCCTAAGGGTGGCAGCATAAATGAAGTCACTAAGGTGCACAAATTCTTATTTTACTGTGCATTGAATCGCCTACCGATCAACACGGGACGTCTCATGACCTACTTGATTGGGTCATTCCGTACTCAACGAGGATGATCCCTGCCCTATGCTTCCCAACTCACCGGCGTCTTTACTTATATTGGAGTCAGTTTGGCCAATGAAGTGGCAATTCAAGTTAGGCAAGATGACATCTACAACAAGCACAAACTCTTCACATCCTTTAATTATTCTTTGGGTGCTGATGGAGAGCTATACAGAGAGGTGGGAGTTTATGGTGAGGATTCAAAAAATGAGGAAGAAGAAGATCCCCGCCAGTAGGAGGCTCAAGCACCAGCCCCACCTCAAGTTCAGGCTAAGGAGTAGCCTCCTCCCCCACAGCCAATGGATTAGGAGATGCCACCACAGTTTTACCACGGGGAATCATCTACTTAGGGCGTTGGATAGCCCTCTTGGGCAGATCTAGAGGGTTTTGATAGGCACCTTATACAGACAGAGACTAGTGTGGATACCAATGGGGGACAAATCTCCGCTTTGTGGACACCTTGACAGGCCGAATGGACAATTTCTCCAATGTCTTGGACAACCTTGCTAACCATGTGGCCCATCTCACCACCAGTTATGAAGATTCCTGCCAGGCCTTCCATACCACCAACCAGTCCCTTATCAACATTCAACATCACCTGCAAGATCAAGACGCAGTCCTTCATTCCATTGACCACCGTCTCGATGATGATGGCCAAAGGAATTCTGCTCCTCCTCCTTAGTGGCTATCTTTGAGGTCCTTCAGTGTGTCTTTGGTCCACCTTTTCTTGTATCCCTTTCCCCTCTTTTGATGATGACAAAGGGGGAGAAGTATATTATAAGTATCTTATATAGACTATGCATGCGCGTCTAGTGCTTGTATGTGTGTTTGCACATTTTTAAGTCATTTGCATTTGCATGAGTTAGTGTCCAAGTGTCAAGGCGTCAGTGTTAGTGTAATGAGTCAAGTGTTCATGTATTGAACTTGTAATGAACTTATTTGAATCAATGAAATGCACTTGGTTACGACACATATATTGTTTCTTCCATTTTACTTCTTTTCATATGGATGTAGCAGCGACATGAATGTTTTTGGATTGGATGGTTTATGTTGAATGGATTGAAACTGCTTCATGGATTGTTTGTTTACCAACTTCCCCCTTGGTTTTGTATATGAAATGGTGTTGGAAGAAGGATGAATCAAGTCTGTCTGAAATCCTTCACTATGTGTGAGTGTACAACTCCGCCTCGTACAAGAACCATGTTGGGAGCTTGCATTGCCCGAGGATGATGTATTCAGTGAAGTATGGGTTATGTTCTCGTTCAAATTGATCTCAATGACATGCCAATGTATTTAATGAAGTGGAGTTTTGTCATCATCAAAAAGGGGGAGATTGTTGAGTTTCTCCAGTTGATTTTGATGATAACAAAACTCCGAATTTGTTAACGGTCTCATGCCATGTATACTTGCATAAGAGCGAGCACAAGAAGGCGATTAAGGCCATTTTCTGTGAAGTTCAAATGATCACATGTCTAGGCTTCATAAATGCATAAATTGAGCCAAATGAACTTAAATGAATGGTACAAGATGTTCAGTGCAAGGCATTTTTGTTGAGTATATTCAGGTGATTTTGATGATAACAAAACCCAGGACATACGTTCTATCACGTGCTATCTATTAACAATCAAGTTCAACTTTCATACACTTTCAAAGCCTAAGTTCATCATGCACTATGTTCAAATGCTTAATCCTTTCCAAATGCATAAATCCATTTTGGTTTCTAAACTGACCAAGCTAAGCACAACTCACTCACCTTGATTGGAACAAGGTAGCCATAAACTGATTTGTTCATGTATTATGTTGCATTGGCTAACTTCTTTATTTTTGCAGGAAATCCATCCAGCAGTCGACCTCCAGCCAGGGCCGGTCGACCGGTTTTCCCAGATACGAAAAGCCCTGTTCCTGTAGAATTTTGGTTGATCGCCCCCTACTACCGGTCGACCGCTAGTCTCGAAAGCCTTCATTTTTATTTTTGTGTTCTCAACGTGGGAAGCCCTATTCATTGGGTTTGTTTAATCCAAAAGTCACCAGACTTACCATAATTTGTGGATCTTGTTCCTGGCTTGTCTCTTGACCATTCAAGAGTTATAAAAACATCTCTTTGGGGCTTGTAACCCTAATCAATCCAAGGAGGCTAAAGGAGGCTATCAAGGGGAGATTCAAGTGCTGGTACTGTAGCCGTGAACAGTGCTCCGGGAAGGAAGTTCTTCATCCATCCTCAAGTGATTCAAGCCACAACTAGAGCAGATCAATCCCAAGCCAAGTGGAGATCAAGCTGCATCCAAAACCTTCTTCATCAACTAAGGGGGAGCTTGAATCTGAAGATTTCTTTTTGTGTCTTTCATTCGATTTCTATTTCAGATTCAAGTGTATGTTCTTGTAATATTTGAATACTTGTGTGTGTGTGGATCTACACAGATCTCTCTCTCTCTCTCTCTCTGTGTGTGTGTGTGTGTGTGTGTGTGTGTGTGTGTGTGTGTGTGTGTGTGTGTGTGTGTGTGTGTGTGTGTGTGTGTGTGTGTGTGTTCATTTCTTCACATTTCTTTGTGATTCAGTGCTTGTGCACCTTCGTGGGAGTTCTGAACTTACACGAGTGTGTGTGTGCCTTGATCTTGTAACCTTCTACAAGATAGTGTGTGAATCCTCACAGTCCATGAGGGGTGGACGTAGGTTGCAGTTGTTGCATCCGAACCACCTAAAAATCGTGGTCTTCTGTATGGTTTGCTCCTTATCCTCTACCTCCAATTCTACTCTAGCACATTTGCATATTGTATCATCTATTTTCTTTGTTAGATTTGGCTTGATTAACCATTCTTTGGGAGATCTCTGGTATATCAAAAGGTGATTTCTGATTGACAAGGTTAGTCTTGTCGGGAGGACAATACCTTGTGTGAGAGAATCTTCGGATTCCCGAACTCCGCCCCGTACCAAAGAACTCCTGTCGGGGTTGATTTAGCTAGATTCCTTTCTGTAATCCATAAGATCTATACGTGGTTGTTACTTACTCTTAATACATGTTTAAATCAGTTAAAAGTTTTTTTAAAATCTGTCATCACCCAATTCACCCCCCCCTCTTGGGTGTCATTGATCGCGGGACTTCAATTGGTATCAGAGCTAAGGCTCTATTTCTTTCAGATCTAATGATCTAGAGTAAGATCCAAATCAATGGCAAACAAGGGTATGATGCCTGAGGGCCACTCCATTCATCATCCTTCATACTTCGATGGCTCAAATTACTCCTATTGGAAAAATAGAATGCATATTTTTTTGAGAGCCCAGGAGTATGAGATCTGGAGAGTTGTGGATAAGGGTCCTTACAAACTCTCTGACGATGAAGAGAAATGGACACCCAAGGAAATTAAGAAATGCACTGTCAACTTTAATGCTATGAATATTATGCAATGTGCCATACATCCTAATGAATTCTCTCGTGAATCCATGTGCAGTTCAACAAAGGAAATGTGGGACAAATTGCGGCTCATTTATGAGGGAATCTCCGAGGTCAAGGAGACCAATGCAAATGTCCTCGTAAGAGATTATGAGCTGTTCAAAATGAAGCCTGAAGAAATAATTTCAGAGATGTTCACAAGATTAAATGAGATCACAAATGGTCTCAAAAGTCTTGGAAAAGAGTACACAAACTCCGATCTTGTAAGGAAGGTTATGAGATCACTTCATCAGCGTGGCACATAAAAGCCACAGTGATTGAGGATTCGAAGAACCTGTCCACACTCTCGTTGGACGAGCTCATAGGGTCACTCATGACCTATGAGATTAATATGAAGGGAACAACCGAGGAAGATACGAAGAAGAAGAAAGTGGTTGGATTGAAAGCTCATCAATCTGATGAAGACTTTCAAGAAGAAGAATCCAACGAGGGAAGTAATGAAGAAGAATACTTGGCCATGATAACTCACCAAGTAAGGAGATTCTTGAGAAAGAAGAGGAATTTCCAAAGCAACTTCAAAAAGTGGCAAAGGAAGCCCATTCAAACCAAGGGCGAGTCAAGCAAGCCCAACAATGTCATTTGCTATGAATGCAAGAAGCCCGGACACATGAGAGGAGAGTGTCCAGATCTGAAGAAGAAGTTCAAGAAGGAGAAATTCAGAAAGCCAAAAGCAATGGTCGCTACATGGAGCGACGAAGAGGAAGAGCTGTCCGAAGAAGAGCTCAGAGAGCTCATGGAGAGCATGTGCCTCATGGCACATGAAGATGATTCGACGGAGGTAAATTCTGACCCTGATTTTATTTTAAATGAACAATGGGAGTCGGAATATGAAAAATTCTATACAAAATACAAAAGAAATAGATCTGAAAATAAAACTCTCAAAAAGAAAATTGATGATTCATCACATGAGGATATCTTTGTTAAACTTGAGAAACTGGAACAAGAATGGTTTGAGTTAACAGAGGAAAAAGAAACCATGCTTCAAATAATTTCAGATCTTGAAAAAATCAAAGAGGAGTTATCTTGCAAAATGTCTGAAATGGAGAAAGTGTGTGAAAAAATGAATCCTGAAGAAAAAATTCTGAAATCCATAAATTCAGAACTTGAAAAGAAAACTTTGAGTTTGAATAAGGAGGTGACTGACTTGCAGTTCACTCTCTCCAGTTTGTCAAGGGCAAAAAAAATCTAGATAACTTGTTGGGAGTTAGAGTCAATTTCCAAAAGGAAGGATTGTGATATACTCTCCAAAATAAAAAATCTTTTGAGCATAAGATCACTACATCCTATGTTCATGAAAAAGAAAAAAACCATGCTTCATGTTCCAACTCTAAGCCAAAACATGTCCAACCTAAACCATAATAATTCCAAAGATAGTTTGCACTTGTTAATTGCTATCATTGTAGTAGATTTGGTCATGTTGTTGCAAATTACTGGTTCAAACAAAGTCCACCAAGAAATCATACTTTCTGGACCAAGAAAAGATATGCACAAAATTGGACTAACTCCTACGGATCCAAACTGGCTTGGCTACCAAAATTAATTGCATGAGAATGTTGTTTCTTACAGATATGTCTTGAAGCCAGGGGGAGCAAATGGTACTTGGATAGCGGCTGCTCAAGGCATATGACATAGGATAAGAAGGTATTCTCTACACTGCATGACAAGGATGGAGGTTCAGTTGTATTTGGAGGCAAGGACAAAGGTAAAATAATTAGAATCGGTAATATAGGTAAGATTTATGAAATTCTTATCGAGAATGTCCTTTTGGTGAAAGGCTTAAATCACAATCTCTTAAGTATAAGCCAGCTGTGTGATAAGGGTTTTAAAATTATTTTTGAGGAAATCCACTGCCTTGTCAAAAATAAAACCTCTAATGAAATAAGATTCATCGGCAAGAGAAGCAACAATGTCTATACTGTTGATTTAGATGATGTTTCCGGTGATGATGTGTGCTTGGTAGCAAACAATCATGATAATGCATGGATATGGCACCGAATACTAGGTCATGCTAGTTTTGGAGTAATCTCCAAGTTGTCTAAACATGACTTAGTAAATGGTTTGTCAAAATTAAAATTTGAAAGTGATAAAATCGGTGAGACTTGCACAAAAGGCAAGCAAACACACATATCTTTCAAAAATAAGAATATTATTTCTACCTCCCGACCTTTGGAATTACTACATCTTGATTTGTTTGGCCCAACTAGGACATCCAGCCTAGGAGGGAAATCCTATGGTTTTGTGATTGTTGATAATTATTCCAGATTTACATGGGTGTTATTTCTATCCAATAAAAACGATGCATTGATGGAGTTTCAAGTGTTTTGCAGAAAAATTCAAAATGATAGAGGCTACCTTATCACCACCATTCAAAGTGATCATGGTGGGGAATTTGAAAATCATGAATTCAGCAATTTTTGTGAAGAGCAGGGGTATATGCACAGTTTTTCATCACCAAGGACGCCCCAACAAAATGAAGTGGTGGAGAGGAAAAATAGAACATTTATAGACATGGCACGGACCATGTTAAGTGAAAATTCTCTACCAAAATACTTTTGGGCTGAGGCGGTAAGTACAACGTGTTACATCATCAACATGGCAATAGTAAGGCCCATTTTAAAGAAAACACCCTATGAGCTCTACAAGGGTAAGAAATCGAATATTTCCCATCTTAAACCCTTTGGATGTTCATGTTTCATCTTGAACAATGGTAAGTCTAACTTAGGTAAGTTTGATGAGAAAAGTGACAAAGGAATTTTCCTAGGTTATGCACTTAACTCTAGAGCTTATCGATTATTCAATAAAAGGACTTTGGTTGTTGAAGAAAGTCCTCATGTTATTTTTGATGAATCTGAACTAAAACTGACAAGCCAATATATTCCAATTGTGGATGCATGAGAAGCCCACAAAGATTCAACTAATGCAGGAACATCTAAAGCTAAGGATGAACCAAAGGAAGGAATACCCAGCAAGAGTGAAGAAGATGAAGATCCTTCAATTGAAACGTTGCAGGAGCAACAAGTGCAGCACCCCAACTTGCCAAGAAGCTCAAACTTCTTGAAAGATCACCCAGCTGAAAACATCATCGGTAATCCTCAAGAGGGGGTAAGAATGAGATCATCACTAAGGCAAGTAGAAGAAGAGGATTTGATAGCCTTAATCTCACAGGAAGAGCCTAAGGATATTCATGAAGCTCTTCAAAATAAATATTGGATCTAGGCAATGCATGAAGAGTTGCACCAGTTCAAAAGAAACCAGGTGTGGACTCTTGTGCCGCGGCCTAAGAATCAATCCATAATTGGAACCCGATGGGTTTTTAGAAATAAATTGAATGATACGGGATTGGTTGTTAGGAACAAGGCCCGGCTTGTTGCCAAAGGGTATAGCCAGGAGATGGGTATTGATTTTGATGAGTCATTTGCACCGGTTGCCCGTCTAGAAGCAGTCCAGATTTTATTGTCTTATGCTTGCTCATCTAACTTCAAATTGTTTCAAATGGATGTTAAATCCGCGTTTCTAAATAGGTATATCAAAGAGGATGTCTTTGTAGAACAACCTCCAGGCTTTGAAGACCCCAAACATCTATAACATGTGTACAAGCTCCAGAAGGCCTTGTACGGACTGAAGCAAGCCCCAAGGGCATGGTATGAACGGCTCACCTCATTTCTGATTGAAAATGATTTCAAGAGAGGTAAGGTTGATCAAACACTTTTCACAAGAAAATCAGGTAAAGATATATTAGTAGTTCAAGTGTATGTGGATTACATAATTTTGGAGCTACTAATAATGCTTTATGTGATGAATTTACAGAAATTATGCAAGGAGAATTTGAGATGAGCTTCATGGGTGAACTAACATTCTTTCTTGGACTGCAGGAGAAGCAAACCTCTAAGGGCATTTTCATAAGTCAAGCCAAGTATACAATGGAGCTTTTGAAAAAATATGGGATGGCTGAAGCAAAACCTTTGTCAACTCCAATGGCCAAAACCTCGAAGTTAGACAAAGATGAAAATGGTAAAATAGTAGATCCTACACTGTTTCGAGGTATGATCGGATCACTACTGTATCTTACAGCATGCCGTCCTGACATTCAGTCATGCCCTAAAGAATCTCATTTATCGACTGTTAAACATATTTTTAGATACTTACTTGGCACAATAGACTTTGGCTTGTAGTTTCCCATCGGTAGTTCTTTTGATTTGATTGCATACACCGATGCGGATTATGCCAGATGCATTGTAGATCGTAAAAATACTAGTGGGTACTCTTAGTTTCTTGGTGGGTGCCTAGTCTCATGGGCCTCCAAAAAATAACATTTAGTAGCTCTCTCAACGGCCGAGTGTAGATGTGAAAAATATGTATGTGTATAAGCGTGCCGACCCCACAAATCACATGAATAAATATGAAGGCATATGTCCACCAATCAAGTGAATAGCATGAATATGTGACTATGTGAACATGGTAGCATGATCATACAATAAAGAAACGGTGACAAAAGATATAGAAGAATACCGTGATCGCCACCAAGGAATGACAACACCAAAGAATGTGAAAGAAGACTATGAGTGTGTTGTGTACCTTGGAAAAAGAAGATGATCGCGTTAAATATAAATAATGTGGGAACAATATGGATTATCTCTCCTCGCCTTCCAGTCGACTAGAAGGTAAGGGCCTCACTTTTCATACTTTCCTACGAAACAAAGACAAAACAAGAGGCAAAACCTATTAGAAAATACTAAGTGTAGAAATATGCCCAAGTGCATAAAGTAGCATGAAAGATTAAGGGCAAACTTATCGGGGGAGGATTTTTAACCCCTATGGAAGGGTGCAAATAATAGGTGTGTATATTGTGATGAGATTAACATGAAAAGATTGATTTAATATGCTACGATGAACATAGATAAACAAGGTGCAAAAGTGCAAGTCACAAGAAAAATTATGCAAACAGTGTAAATTAGGTGCAAAGACTGATGCAAATAGTAGGGCAAACGATGTCCAAAATAACGAAAAAGTTGGGAGGACAGAAGACTTGAGTGTTGTGAAGAAGTAGGAACAAGAATCACTCCAAAAGGAGGTCGGGACATAAAGTTATGATACTGGAGATTTTGGAAAAAACATAGACTGTGCAGAAAATGCAGAACGGTGCACAAAATAGACTCAAAGAACAATGAATATCTCACAAGATAGAACACCAAAAAAGGAAAGAGAGGATGCTATGAAAAGGTGAGAATATTGTTATGAAACTAGGGCAAAAGGAGGGTTTAAAACGGGGAAGACAGCAGTGAAAAACGGGGTGGAAAACACAAGAAAATAATGGGGTGCAGAATATGACAGAAAAATGACTAAGTGTAAAAACAGAATGAAAGTGCAAAACTCATGGACAAAAATATGTAGGACGATGACAAGATAATGAGCCTAAAACCAAGGAAAACAAAGATTATACTTCCCTCTAGAGCCTGGAGTTGAAAGGACAGATCAAGAGTGTCCCATGGCCTCGCTCCGGTGATGCAAACATGCCACCATCGCAAGAAATCTGAGCTTCAGAAAAGTGCAGAATAGAGTGGTGCAACCTCAAAAGTTGGGGCTTGGAAGAAAGGGAAAAGATAGGAGAAATAAGTCACACATATAATGAAAACGAAGCTACTACTCCCCTCTTTAAGATGGAGTCAAAGGAGGACGAAAAGGATGAAGCATGACTCTGCCCCGGCTTGATGAACAGGCCCCCGTCGCGGACTTGTAGCAGAAAAATAGTAAACTGTGATGATTTGCCAAAAGTAGGGGCAAAGTTGAGTGGGCAAACGTTGATGTAATTAAGCAAATAAGGAACCAAAATGAAGTTAATACTTCCCTCTCCAGGCTATAGTCGAAGGAAGATGAAGACAATTCGGCATGGCTTCACCGTCGCCTTGGAAACGCGCCCCCGTTGCGAGGTTCGCACATGGCCCTTTATATAGAAAACTGCCCAAGTCCCCAACTTTTCTCTACGAGTTTAAGAGATGGAGTCCACCAAATCTCGAGATATATGGATCAATATCGAGATAATAGTCAAGATAAGATGTAGGAGAAAATGAGACTCTATTTGGATGAAGGATCTAGAAGATATGGCTTCTGGAAGGGAGCCCTGGAGCTTAATCTGCAGAGTTTGTGTTGAACTAGGGCGCATAAACCCCCAACTTTTGTCCACATTTCTGAGCAAGATAGCCAATGAAAATCTGAGATCTATAGATCAAATTTAACATAATATAAAGGAGAAGCCATAGGAACAAACGGCGCTCAATTCGGAGTAGAATTTAAGAAGTTATGGGTTCTGCAAGGGGGCCACGGTGCACAGAAACAGAGTAGAGTCCAGCGCAGGTTGGACTCTCGGTTTGCTTAGCGGTCTATCATAAGACCGCTAAGGAACCGTTAGCAATAAGAAACGGTCATTTGCACGATCGTTTGGGTAGACTTCGTGCGACTTTAGAAATCGGATCATATCTCGAAAACAATGCGGAATTAGTGAAAGTGGTAGAAGAAGAATTTATAGATAACTGAAAGATGAACTACTTTTATGAATATAGAAAGATGAAAAGATAATTAGAAGATGGAGAAAATGGGGCTAGAATAGAGAGAAAGAATTCTGGGACACAAGTGAATAGCACGCCGAAAAAATGCGAATAGATTGAAATTGGTGTAGAACTGGCTAAGGGCGTAGAAGAAGAAATTATAGAGCTTTGAAAGATGAACAACTTTGGTGAGGGGCACATTTTGAATAGAGGAAGATAATGGGATACAAAAGTGCCGTTTTCAAGACTGCACAGCGAAAGAGAGCCGAATGCTTGATGGAAATGGGCCTAAATGGGCCGTAAGTCAACTTAGAAGGTCGGAAGGTGATAAGATAAACTCCAGGGCTATAAGATATCATGATCTCCAAGGCTCAAAGGGAATGGAACAATGAAATGAGCTCGAAATTCATCTAAGGAAGGCTCTAAAACAATGGGTAATTCGGGACATCAAAAATGATGAATAAGAGAAATAACGCGACTTATGGGCTAAAACGGGTGTCAACACCGAGGCTGAATATGTAGCCACCGGAAGTTGCGGAGCCCAAGTACTTTGGATTAAAAATCAATTGCTTGATTTAGATATTGAAATGAAATGTGTGCCAATCTTGGGTGATAATACCAATGCAATCAGTTTGTCAAAAAACCCTGTTCAACATTCTAGGATCAAGCATATTGATATTCGTCATCACTTTCTGAGAGATCATGTAGGAAAAAGGGTCTTTGAATTGAATTTCATTGACACACACAATCAACTAGCTGACATCTTCACAAAACTCCTAAACCAGGATCAATTTAACAAGATAAGAAGAGAACTTGGGATGTGGAAGGGTGAGAGCATACATGCATAGGTTTGCACTTAGGATAAGAGTTGCATTTGTAAAAACTCATATGCATCAAGGGTAGGAAAACATGCATATTGTCTCTGTTTACTTTTAATACCTTGTGTGTGTTCACATACACCCCTGCATGCTTGAATGTATTTATATATATAGCCCTCCTTGAAAAACATTTCTAAGGCCAGATATTCCTTGGTTAAATAATTATGGACTTAGTGATGTCGGACCTAAGGAAACTTCTGAAGGGGAGTTAGAAACTTTCCTCAAATCTGCATCTATTTCCTTCCCTCCACTTCATGACGTTGGCTCATATCAGAAGGTCGGTTGTTAGTCCCCCCCATATATAAAAAAATAGAAAACAAAAGAAAAAGAAACAAAAAAATACAAAATTTGGTGCTTTTGGGCTAGCGGTCGACCGCCAGCCCCGCACCGATCGACCAGTGGCGGCTAACTGGCCCGACCGGGTCACACCCGAGCCAACTTATAAGGGGTCCTAAAACCCCTCCTTCTCATTCCATCACTCCCATTCATCTTCCACCACTTTGCCCTAACCATAGAACCTCAAAAATCCACCTCCCAAGCCCCTAAACCTCATCATTCCTCCACCCGCACAAGATCCGGCGTGTTCGTCACGATTTTGGGACACACTCCATTTGGCCGATCGTGCGTTCGTGGAGTTTCCTCCTAGGTCCCAGTTTATGGAGAAGGCTTTTGCAAGCCCCTGGAGTGTCCGTTGATCTTTCTTCATCCCCCAGGACGAGGGTCATCTCTTCAAGGGTTTCTCACCGGGTTTCTAGTTCGGGATGCCGCCTAGACGAAGCTCTCGGCGTTCTGCCCAAGGGGGAAGGGAGTGGCCAGAGACGCGAGGCACCGTCTCCTCCACCACATCGGGTGCCTGCACCATGACGAGCACCTAGGTTGCCTCCTCATCCCATCATCGACCCTCGACTAGTCGACTTCAATGAGGTGAATGAGCTTTTGCCCGACCTATGTGCTGTCTTTGAGATTCAACCAGGATGGACTAATTTCGTCAGTAGGTATACCCGCTATTACCCCAGTCTAGTGCAACAGTTCTATGGGAATTTGATTGCAAGGAATGAGGTGCTATTTTCTGTTGTTCGAGAGGTTGAGATTCACATTACTCCCGATCTGTTTGAGAGATGCTTAGGATTTGCCGCAAGAGGAGCCGACTTGGTTTATGGTCATGGGGAGGCTGAAGACACATTTCTTGCTATGACCAGTTGTGAGTACGTGCGTGGGGTCAGCAATTTAATTGAATTAAATGTGAATCATTTTCCACCACTGTAGCGTGTATTGCACCATATATTTACCTCTCTCATTTATCTAAAGAGTGGCAGCAGAAATGAAGTGACAGAGGTTCATAAATTCCTATTTTACAATGTGATGAATGGTATACAAATCAACATGGGTCGCCTCATGACGACTCTCATTGGAGCTTGCCGAACAAATCTGCGACGATCCTTGTCGTATGCTTCACAGTTGACCGGGATATTCATTCATGCTAGGATCAATTTAGCAGAAGAATAGTTTATTTATGTTCTCTAGGACGATATCTATACCAAGCATAAGATCTTTACTGATATGGGATATTACTATGCTCCCGATGGTGAGTTACGCCGGGATGTGCCTACTTATGGAGAAGAATTTGATACTGAGGAAGAGTAGGAACAAGAACATCAGCAGGATCAAGGGGATATCCCCCCTCCAGTTCAGGCCGAGGAGCAACCTCCTCCA
Source organism: Amorphophallus konjac (assembly GCA_022559845.1). Taxonomy (NCBI): domain Eukaryota; kingdom Viridiplantae; phylum Streptophyta; class Magnoliopsida; order Alismatales; family Araceae; genus Amorphophallus; species Amorphophallus konjac. The sequence continues at coordinate 119,855,443 of CM040126.1, read as the reverse complement.
CCCTCACCTCATCATATGGATCCCGAGATGCCTCCTCCACCACAGTTTCATCATGGAGAGTCCTCCTCTCAGGGGGCCACATAGCATTCTTGGGTAGATTACGAGACTTTTGACGGGTGATTTACTGGGCTAGAGACATGTGTGGATACTTTTGGGGATCGACTTTCTACTCTTGGGGATCACATTGACACTATGGGCTGTGTGATTGACACCATGTCAGGTCACATAGATTCCTTCTCCACTGTTCTGGATACCCTCTCCACTCAAATGGCCACACTCTCCACTCATATGACTAGCCTCACCGACAGTGTTGCTGATTCCAGCCAGGCCTTCCACATTATGAACATGACCCTTCTTGGCATGTCTCGCCGTGATGCCGCTCGTGACCTCGCCATTGGCCGTATTCGGGATAGTCTTCACACTCAAGTTCATTCTCTTGAAGACATCTGCAATCACCTTGGTTACCAGCCCCCTCCTCCAGAGGATCAGCCTCCTGCAGATGCACCATGAGGATTTTTCCTTTTTCTCCCTCTAGATTGCTGAACTTTGGTCTTGTGTCACTTGGGTCCCCCTTCGTCTATCCTACCCCCTTTTGATGATGCCAAAGGGGGAGAAGTAGTAGTGCATGCTCTATATATTTATGTATGTTAGTGTGTGGTTGTGTGTTTGCATGTTTGATCATGTGAGGATCATGAGTCTATTCTGTTTCTATGCATTTATTTAGTCTCTTGAGTCTAGAGTCGTGCATTCACTCTCGCATTAATGTACCTTGTAATGAAATGATGAATTGAATGCAACTGGTGTTTGATCTCAAATGGTTGGCTCTTGTATCTCACTTCTTCTCTAATCGACAAATACAGTGTTGAATGGTTTGCGTTCGCTGGCTTAATGGGATGTGAGTGAAATGCCTTGATTTTTAACTTTGATCTCAATTTTCAAACATTGCTTAAAGGCACGTTCATGTATTTCAATATCCGCTCAGTTTTGTCATTATCAAAAAGGGGGAGATTGTTGAGTATATTCAAGTGATTTTGATGATAACAAAACCCAGGATGTATGTTCTATCACGTGCTATCTATTAACAATCAAGTTCGACTTTCATACGCTTTCAAAGCCTAAGTTCATCATGCACTATGTTCAAATGCTTAATCCTTTCCAAATGCATAAATCCATTTTGGTTTCTAAATTGACCAGGCTAAGCACAAGCTACTCACCTTGATTGGAACAAGGTAGCCATAAACTGATTCGTTCATGTATTATGTTGCATTGGCTAACTTCTTTATTTTTTGCAGGAAATCCAGCCAGCGGTCGACCGCCAGCTAGGGCCGGTTGACCGATTTTCCCAGAAACGAAAAGCCATGTTCTTGTAAAATTTCGGTCGACCGCCCCTTACTACCGGTCGACCGCCAGTCTCGAAAGCCTTCAGTTTTGACTTTGTGTTCTCAATGTGGGAAGCTCTATTCATTAGGTTTGTTTAATCCAAAAGTCACCAGACTTACCATGATTTGTGGATTATCTCTTGACCATTCAAAAGTTATAAAAACATCTCTTTGGGGCTTGTAACCCTAATCAATCCAAGGAGGCTATCAAGGGGAGATTCAAGTGCTGGTACAGTAGCCGTGAACAATGCTTCGGGAAGGAAGTTCTTCATCCATCCTCAAGTGATTCAAGCCACAACTGGAGCAGATCAATCCCAAGCCAAGTGGAGATCAAGCTGCATCCAAAACCTTCTTCATCAACTAAGGGGGATCTTGAATATGAAGTTTTCTTTTTGTGTCTTTCATTCAATTTCTATTTCAGATTCAAGTGTGTGTTCTTGTAATATTTGAATACTTGTGTGTGTATGGATCTACACAGATCCGTGTGTGTATGTGTGTCTTTATTTCTTCACATTTCTTTGTGATTCGGTGCTTGTGCACCTTCGTGGGAGTTCTGAACTCACCCGAGTGTGTGTGTGTGCCTTGATCTTGTAACATTCTATAAGATAGTGTGTGAATCCTCACAGTCCGTGAGGGGTGGACACAGGTTGCAGTTGTTGCATCCGAACCACCTAAAAATCGTGGTCTTTTGTGTGGTTTGCTCCTTATCCTCTACCTCCAATTCTACTCTAGCACATTTACATATTGCATCATATGTTTTCTTTGTTAGATTTAGCTTGATTAACCATTCTACGGGAGATCTCTAGTATATCAAAAGGTGATTTCTGATTGACAAGGTTAGTCCCGTCGGGAGAAAAATACCTTGTGTGAGAGAATCTTCGGATTCCAAAACTATGCCCCATACCAAAGAACTGTTGTAGGGGTTGATTTAGCTAGATTCTTTTCTGTAATCCATCAGATCTATACATGGTTGTTGCTTGCTCTTAATACGTGTTTAAATCAGTTAAAAGTTTTTTTAAAATCTGTCATCACCCAATTCAACCCCCCTCTTGGGTGTCATTGATCGCGGGACTTTAGTTTTTATATGGATATATTTTTTGGGCTAATGAGCTTGTTTCTGTAGTGAACCCAGGGTTTGGTCGACCAATGGAGCTTGGTTGGTCGACCAAAATTCTCAGAAACCTAAAGTTTACAAGTTTATAGAGTTCGGTTGACCAATTCACTTGGTTCGGTCAACCAATTCTCCCAGAACCCAAAACTCTGAAAATTTACAGAGTTCGATCGACCGACGGGCCTATTTCGGTTGTCCGATTTTCCCAGCAACGAAAGTTCTGAAAAATTACAGAGTTTAGTCAACTGACCGACAATTTCAGTCGACCGACCCCTGCTCAGCCCTTATTGTTGACTTTGTGTTTTCTACAACGTGGGAAGCCTCTCTTTTGGACTTTTGAGTCGTTAAGCCATCTCCTACTCCAGAAAACATGGGATGCTATCCTTGAACATCCCTTGACCATCCTAAGGGATATAAAAACACATTTATGGACAAGAAACCCTAATCAACCAAGAAGATCCAAGGGAGGCCATCAAGAGGAGAAAGGGAGCTGTAGGAAGAACCAAAAGCACTGCATGAATAGTACTCTGCCTAGCCATCCCACATCAAGATTCAAGCATTAGAAGATCATTTTGAAGCCAACAAAGTGGAGATCAAGTGGAGAAGCAAACCTCAGTCCAAGATCTGCATCTTTCATTCAGGGGGAACCAAGATCTGAGCTTTTCACTTCTTTTCTTCCTCTAAATTGTTTTGAGCTTCAAGTGTGTATTTTTCCTTAATCTGTGAACATCAAGTGTGTATGTGGATCTATTCAGATCTGTGTGTGTGTATCGGTGCCTCTGCACCATTGTAGGAGTTCTGAACTCCATACGAGTGTGTGCGTGTGCTTCGATCATGTAATCTCATACAAGATAGTGTGTGAATCCTCATGGATCGTGAGGGGTGGACGTAGGTTGCAGGTGTTGCATCCGAACCACCTAAAAATCATCATCTCTTGTGTGGTTTGGTCCATTTATTCTACCTCCATTCTCTGTAAGCATACCTCCATTTTACTTCATCCATGTTCTGTCATTCAAATCTAGCATAATCAAGCATTTCGTAATAGATCGTTGGTATATCTAAAAGTGGATTTGAATTGACAAGGGCGGTCCTGTCAAGGCGATAACACTTTGCGTGAGTAGAATCTTCAGATTCCTACCTCCGCCTTGTACCAGAAGATTATCATGTGTGATAGATTGTATTAGATCTAACTCAAAATATATCAGATCTGAATTCCAAATTGCCATTTCATCACATTTAGTTAAATCGGCTAAAAGTTTTGTAAAAACGGTAATCACCCAATTCACCCCCCCTCTTGGGTGTCATTGATCACATGACTTAAACATGACGGACACCAGGCAGTTGGCATAGTTTTCAGTTTTCTCTTTCTTTTTTTTATGGATTATGATTATGTACAAGGTCTCATGGATCGAATTTCTTTAAGTAGATCCCATTCCAGGGGTATGTTAGTTCCACCCAATTAGCAACCACTAGCTTATATGCGTTTCCAGAAAAGACCACTTTGATGACGTGTTGTTGGCACTAAAAAAAAGAGGAGAAGAATCAACATCCCTTCACGCAGACGCCAATTCTTTAATTGGCGACTCGTGAAGTGACGCCAATTCTGTAGGTCGAATCAGCCTCCTTTGGGTCGACTCATGTGAATGGGCGTTAGTTTGAGTGGACACTAATTCTTTAATGGGCGTCCGCGCAAAGTGATGCCAACTCTTGGTATTATTAGATTTTTTGAAGATTATTGGATTATAAATCCGATGAATTGGCGCCCCTCAGCGTGGATGCCATTTTGAATTTGCGTCAAGGTCATCGACACGATTTTTCTTGGGTCTCAAGAATCTGCGACCAACCTCCTGGACGCCAATTTCACTATCAAGAATCTGCGCCCTTCCCTCTAGACACCATTTTCATGATTTGGGCACTGTAGCATCCACGAATCCCCTATTTTCCCGCGACGTCGATGGCGTGGCCATCCCCACACGTGCACGATCGAAGCGCCAGAGCGGCCCGACCATGCCTCCATGTTCCACCTACTTCGCCATAGCAGCCACACCAATGGCAACAGAAGCTGCCACATCAGCACCAGCAACAACGTCAGCAGAAGCAGCAACGGCGACAATAGGAGTAGTAGCATAGCAGCCAAAAAAAATTAAAAGAAACAAAAGAAGAAAAGAAAATGGAGGCTTTCCCTCCGAACAGGGGGGTCTCAACCCCTATAAAGGGCCTCCCTTGTGGAGCCAAATATTTTTTTTCTTCAGCAATTTTGGAGAGATATTTTCCTTCTGGTTCTGATCTCCTTCGGAAGCCGCTGAAGTCCACCTGAAGCCCACGTTCCTACAGAAGGGGAAGAGGAGAAAGGGAGAAGAGAGCCCGAAACAAGAAGAAGAGCAGAGTGAGAGAGGGAGTAAAGGGTTTTTAAGAGCCATTTATGAAAGGGTGGGTCTTTGTGCTTCTCCCTCTCCCTCCTTTGTATTATGAAGTTTAGCTTGCCCGTGATGTAACTTTCTCTACACAAGAAGGAAATAAAAGTTGGGTTTGACTGTGTTTTCCCTAGTGCACATTGGTGTTTTATCTCCAATTCATGTGATGTATCATTCCCATTGCCTCCCATCTCTCCTTTCAGTAGGTAGGGTGATCATCCTTTCACTTTTAAACGTGTTGTTCCTGTAGCGGTGCAACTGTTCATTCGGTGGCCACCGGCCCAAGGCTCATCCACATCTGTGATTGTGCCTTTGGGTTGCCAACCACCAACAGTTCACTGAACTTTTTCTTTGTTACGTTTTGAAATGACCTCATTTTCCCTCTCAATACCCTACTTTGGGATTTGGACCAATCCAATGGCCATGATGCCAAAGGGGTGAGAAACATGGGGTTTAATCCCAAACCGACCATTTTCTTCGTGAATATTGGCTTCCAGAGTCTTGATCATCCCTAGATCCCTGGGGACTCGCTTCTTCATAGCGTGGTTCACGGGTGAAGTCTTTGAAAGGGATGAACGTTGATAGCCATGCAACGTGGCGATAATTTAAGTCCACGTCTCAGAAACGAGATTGTGGCGGCTCGTGGGTCGTCGGAGTCCTTTGCAGGCTAGTCCTCGAGAATTTCATGCCGAAATCGGGTTACGAGGTATTGCCGCTTCTGTGCGCACCCTGGGATGTTGCTGCTTCCGTGCGCATCCCTCTTGTTTCGGGGCCATCTCGGAGTTTCTCCGTGGAAGCTTACCCATTTACACCCCCCCGACGCTCAGGGTCTAGGGGGGATGCTGTCGGATTTTCTCCGAGATAATAACGTGAAGAACAATGACAAATGGACTGAACTCAAGAATATCACAAACGAAACCATTGAGCACAAAGAACTCGATATGAACTAATGTGTAATAAGCACAAAACAATGCAAACAATTAACCTCATCCTCGTATGTGCGTAGATGCATGAAAAATGAATACCTTATTTCACTCTTGAATACTTGCTTGCCATGGACCTTGGCATATCAAATGGTGAGCGATGGAAACCCGGAGTACTTCCGGGTGAAGATCCTCATTATGCGTAAGTGAAACGCTCCGCCTCGTACTAAGGATCATTTTGCATAAATACATGATCAGACCTTTGCATGATGAGCATAGGGATTTGCCAATCCATATTCTTGCATTCTCCAAAATCATGGGTTTCTCAATGCATATGTCATGCATACATGCATAATCCTGCACAGTCATGCATAAAAAAGGGGGGGGGGGATGAAAGAAGAAGAGAGAAGAAAACAAAGATGGTATTCGCATTCTCATATGTGCATTGCATGACAAGCCCATATATGCATTAAACTCCTATCCTTGAGGCTATCCATGATTTTCCATGCATAATTGAGCTCTTATCAACCTTAAAGACTGAAATTTCCATCCCCGTAGGGGAAGAGTCAACTTAGGAAGTCGGCCCCTCCCGGGCCAACCTTTGTCTGAGGGCCCGCGTTGACTCAGCCTTTGTCTGGATCGACGTAGTGAATTCGCGTCCACTCAGGTGGACGCCATTTAATTAACGCTTTCTCAGAGAGGTGCTAATTCTCTGATTTAAAATTTAACTTAAAAAATGAGTAGAAAGACGCTGATTAATCATCGCCTTTCTGAAGAGACACCAATTCTTCATTTTAAAAATTCAAGTAAAAATAGAAAAAAAAACAAGAAATGGCATCCAGTCAAGGGACGCCAATTCTTTAATTGGTGTCCACTTGACGGACAAGAATTCTTAAAAATGCCAAAAAATGACTAATGATGAATTGCAATGCTTAAACACTGATATAATAACGGTGTTAATAATAATAATAAAAAATATGATAATCATATAAAGAAATCGATAAAACATCCTCGTTAAGAAACCTAACATCATTTTGTCCAGAGCTTTCCCTTTGACCCCACATGAGGGGAAATATCAAAGATACCCTTGCGAGACACGCTCGACCCTTGGGATCACCCCCATTATGGTCATGGCCTGACTCTACTCCGGACCAATAACCTACTGATTTTTAACTGTCTTGACCGAGATTTGACCGAATTGCTTCACCTTTCGAATGTTAAACTTGCCGTGCCTTGGCATACATTCGTCCCGATATTATATGTATACTTGGGATATCTTCAACCCGGACTCGCGTCCGAATATGAAATGGTCAATATATGACCGACATGATTTTAAAATATTATCTTGCACTCTAATGTAGGGGATTTTAATAATTTCAACCCAACTTTCATTCATTAACAAAAATTGATCTTCAGGCCATTTGGCCCCTTATCTTGGCAATTAATAAAAGGTTTTCCCTTCTCCGAGGGGATGTAATTAATGTCGTGACCTTTATGGCACGGTGGGTCTCCAGTCCCAACCCGATACCCACAATCGTCTGGTTAGTCAGATGGAGCGCACCACAGGCTTCAGACCCCTCCAGTCTCGGAGCCTGAACACATTTGTCACATATGTGACTGGCATGCCCACACACTTAATAAACTGATAAACCAATAAATGATATAATGATATCCCAATAGAAAAGAAATTGAGTGCGTCCAACAAGTTGGCACGCCCGGTGGGACTGGACCACTATTCATCTTTTTGCCAAGATCTGGGGCCTCATGGCCTCTTCTTAAAATTTTAACCTTCCTCAATTTGAAATTGCAGGGGTTGAATTTCAAAAAACGTGATGGCAGTCACCTTTGGTCCACTCATCATCGTCAGCCATGCCGAGCATGGCTATCTTGCTGTGCCGGTCCAATTCGGCAGCTTCCCACCTATTGTCGACTTCCCCAACTTCTTGGGGGTGGCCTTCGTGGATCTCCTGGACGTCCAGGAGAACAACCTCATCGCCGCTGCAATGGCGACACTAAAGAATACCGAAGCGGTGGGCAACCACGTCCACCACGCTCACCACCGCACCATAAATAGCAACAGGCGCACACCGGCTGCCAGGCGGGCGGCCACGAAGAATGCCAACACACTACAAAGCTGGCTCTCCACTTTGGGCAAATCTGTACTCATCGGAGGTGTCTGAGTTTTTTTGAATGGCCGACAGGCCAAGATCACGCCCGATAAGACAATTCCAAGGGTGCCAGTGTACAACTCCTTCCAAGCACTGGCCCAAGGGAAGCCGAACTGCTTCAAGTCCAAATCAGAGGGGGGGTTGGCCCCAAAGCCAACCAGATTCAAGCATATTCGGGTTCCCAAGCGGACTTGGCCCCGAGCTCCAACTCAGCCAGGCGAGGGGTTGTGGACCCTTGCTGAAGGAACCAGCCGGGATGAGACTATGGTGGTCATCACCGTCAATGTAATCATGACTGAAGATGATGGTGGGAGGTCATCCACGTCATCTGAAGAAATTCCAGTTGAGTAAAGAGGTGTCACCCTCGATCCCTCCGCACAAGACCCTACTATACTGATGCTGTTGCAAGAATATTGGCAGGAAATTGAAATACTGAAGAAGCAGCTGAATGAAAAGAATGCACATGCATCTACATCCAAGCAGGACGAAGTCCCTCCCAGGACACCTGAGGACAATGGCCAAATCCTCAAAGCTTCGCCACAGGTGGCCGCATCTTAGCCAGCTCCTAGCTACACTGGAGGCACTCCCTTCTAGCAACAACATATCACCGTAGTGCAACCCTAATTTTTCCATACCAGGGGACTGCCGTTACACCTCAAGCAATAGTGCCAACGCCATAAATGTAGCAAGTTCACTCCTGCCTAAGCCCGGTCGACTAGGCGATGGTGAATAAAATGATGATAGAACAAATGATCGAAAAGAAGGTGGCCGACATGGGAAATGGTGATTGTGCCACTTTTGATGTGTACATGGTACCTTACCTTATCCATCATGCGGCCAAGAGATTGCCTTCGAGCGTCAACAAACCACCAAGTTCGATAAATTCATCAGACAAGGTTCGCCGAAGGAGCATATAGCCTTTAACTATCACACCGCAAGATTATGCAGCAGAGACTAATCGGGAACGTGAACAGTCGGCAAGAGAAGCCTCAAGTGACAATAACAATTAGAGTGTAAAATCACCCACACATAAGATGAATGGAGACAATAATTGATCAAAAAAAATCTGACCTTTATTGATAAAAACAATCTAGTACATGATGTTGAGTCATTGACTAGCTAGACTCAATAAAGTGAAAATTACATAATTGACTCTTGAATCGACTAGCTACGGCTTCTCTCGAACCATCAATCACTCCGGGATCCATCACTTGAGTAATCTGAATCCGACCCGCTAAAATTTTCTGAAAAAGATTGAGAAAAGTAGGTATGAGCACACATGCCCTGTAGGTATCTTTGTATCAACATGAAGGCAATGTTTAAGTAATTAGCATTTTTTCTCTAGAGTGTAAGATAAAAAGAAAATGCGATAAATCACACGTATTAAACATAGTGACATAATAGCACGATAAGATCATGATGTAGGACGAATGACGATAGATGAGCATGATTCAAGTAAGAATATATCAAGAATGTAACTTGGCCTTTCACGAACGAGCATGCTTGCATGTAACGAGAACACACTTTCACTTTTCACTTTTCATAACCATAAAGGCTATGCACTGGAATGTCATGTAATCAAGCATAATTCAATCAAGAGAGAGCCTCGTGAGAATTCGTGGATTTCACTTATTTATTAAGAAAGTACTCCCAGCGTAATGCGACGCTAGTACCATCATACCCCATGATTTATAGTATGTTTCCGACAATCAGTCGAGAGGACTAGCATAGAGCCCTTGGACACAATCAGTGCCCGAACTGCATCTTTACGTATAAATCAAGTTACTTCTATGAGTATAACAATAAAGTATGGCCAGTAATGTAACAGGTTCAACTATAGTATCATGATAGCAACACCAAGGTAAGAATGCTTCTAGTAAGAATATGGAAGTTCAAAGATTTAAGTTAGAACTAGGTTATGCTATGAAGAAAATTCGGCAGCATAACGACATATTCTTTTCTTTTCATAAATTATAAATATCTTAATTGACAAGTGTTAAGTTCCAAGCAACCATCATACCAACTAGGAACTTGGAAAACCCAACCCAAAGGTTAAACCTCCGGTTAGACATGATCAGGAATAAAGCGATCGTTTACTGGACCATTTCATGTAGAAAGTGGTCAGAGTCTGGACCGTTTCATGAATAGAGTCGACGCATGAAAAAGAAGTGTCGATGCAGTGGAACCTTCCGAAGCTTTAGCGGTCTAGTGAATGGCCGCTTAGTATCCTTTAGCGGTCGTCCATAGGGCCGCTAAGGTCTAGAATACATAAAACACCGGTAAAGTGCTTTCTAGATAATTGATTTTAATGGTACAACTAGCTTGGCGTCCTAGTGGGAATCCATGCTCGCGGAGTCTTACGGAGGCTTTGAAATAGAATCCCCTAGTCCGACAGAAGGAATATCCGACGGAGAGGTTCATAAGTCCAAGAAAGTGTGCCTATAAGTGCATAGTGTAACTAATGACATCATACTACGATATGTGCCGTGTACTTAAGAAAATGACTCATAGATGAGAAAGGATCGTGATAAAATATCGATCAAGTTAAAACTAGACAAGTCATGAACCATGTGAAATTTTATGTAATTATAAGAGTATATGATTTTGGCATGAATTTAACATAAGTTTAAAATAATCCCAACGTGCATAAGGAACATGAAATCAACTAGGATGATTGATTAACATATCCAAGTACAAGAACGCAACATTTAAAACAGGTGTAAAACCTAATTAGCTAAGCTTATCATATGATATTTAGGGATATTCTGTATTATGCTTCGGATTAACATAAACATAGAACTCAGATAACATAAACGGTCATGTGAGGACCGTTTTATCGGGCCTAGTGGTCTATCGCAGGGCCGCTAGTGATTTCAGGCGGTCTTCTAGAAGACCGTTTCTTCCTGTTTACGGTAAATAGCAATAAAAATTGAAATATGGCTACTCTAAGGTAAATGGACGCATGGAAAATGACGTAAAAACATGTAATAAAAAATGCCAAAATAAAGTTGGGCCAAGAATATGCATAGGGGAATGTAAATTAAGTAAGAATTACATCCTTTTCATTAAAGGGTTAGACTCGTGCATGAAAATGAACTATTTAATAAAACACAAAATACTCCACGTGCAATGCATAAAATTGACTGTAAATTGAGGACTTTTACTCATAAGATCATGTTTAAGCCGTTCATGAGATAAGCTACCTCCGTTCTGGGCTTTAGACTTCGAATTTAAGGTTAGAAGTCACCTAGTTTCTGCTTGTTCAGAACCGAACCAGCAACTTCGTGGCCTTCTAACTTCTGATTATCTTCACCTAATACCACAAAATTTTGAGGGTAAGAAGAGGGTATTAACAAGAACAAATAACTCTAAATAACCTCTATCTACTTACCTTGTTTAGGGCTTCTAATTTGCTGTCCAATCTGGCTCGGTCGCACAGGTTCCTGGGTTGCTTGTACCGAACAATCGACTTTGGATGCCTCTAACTCCTTGTGGGCTTGATCTCCTAGAACGAAATTTTGAGGGTAGTTAGACCTTAGTATTATGAACCAAATATTCTAAAGAACATACCTCAGATAAAGCTTCGTTACCTTAGTTCCACGCAAGCCAAACCTAAGGGTTGCACATGTGAAACTTGGGATCTATTTATAGGGTTAGATAGGGTTTCATGGATTGGAATGAATCTAGAGTCCTATTTAGGGTTTCAATTCAATTTTCTAGCATTCTAGACTCTTCTAACTAAGGGATAGCATCAATCCTGGGTGATTAGGATGCCAAAGTTTCTATCTTTCCATGCCTTCTTCCATTCACGGAATCTGCAGAGCTTAGCGGTCTAGTCTAGACCATTTTCAATCCCCAGGCGGTCGCCCGATATACCATTTTTGGCTTTGGGCGCCGAATTTAAAACATTTCAAACTCTTTGATATATATCCATTGATTTATCCAGTAATTGGTATATTTATCCCCTTAATTTTGTAAATATCCTATTTTAAGCTTCTAGAATGTGGGCCAAACCCATTAATAGATATAAGGCCTTATTATTTAATTAATCAATTCCTTAATTAATTTAATAGCCCATTAAGCTTGAATTAATTCTCTTTAACTCCATAAAATCTTAGAAAATTCCAAAAATTCTTTATATAAAATTCTGGGGTATTACACCCACCCCCACTTAAGAGAATTTGATCCCCAAATTCATAACATGAGTTTTTTCACGGAGGGTGTGTGTATGTTTTAAATTTGTTAATTAACTAAACTAAAATTTAAAGTAATATAACTTGGTTAAGATGGTACCTTTAATTATTTTACCTTCCTCGTCTAGAATGGCATTTAGTCGGCCTCGTTTTCCGCATCCGTTGTTATCCCTTGAAGATTATTCCTTTATGAGAGGACACATGGGCAAGCGATGTTCCCGACTTCCACATTTGAGATAAGCGCCAAGACGCTTCCAACACTCTTCAGCCGAGTGCCCAAATTTTTCACAAAATGAGCAAGCCGTGGCGACTTGCGTTCGTTCTTCTTCCTTAACTCTTTTATTCTTTCCGTTACCCTTTCCATTTCTTTTTCCATTACCGTTCCCATTGCGGAACTTCTTATTATGATGGGGTTCATCCTCTTCTGCTTCTCTCTCCTCTCGCCTATCATGTTTTCGGCTCAACCTTTCTTCCTTCCCTCGGAGCTTTTCCACATTCTCTAGGGTTCTTTCGTATAGATGTGCCCGTTGAACCATTTATGTATACGTGCGGATATTTTATGACCCAAGTTGCTGAATAAATCCGGGCATTAAACTGTCCATAAATCGGTTGGCATTTAATAGGTCTATGCTTACTAGATGCTGAGCATAGGGTGCTAGCCGAGAGAATTATAATTCATATTCCGCCACCGTCATCATGCCCTAACGTAGTGACGCGAATTTCGTTGTCTTCCTCTCCTTTACATGTTCGGAGAAGTACTTTGCTCTGAAGAGGGTGAGAAATTCCTCCCAAGTGTGTGGTGCGTCTGCAGGTGGTGCTGGAATAGACTTCCACCATGTATATGCATCCTTATTGAGTTGGAACATGGCGAGATGAACTTTCTCTTTGTCGGTGCATTACATGACATCAAATATTCTATTCATTTCATCGATCCAATTCTCTTCTGAGAGTCCTTAAGATGTTTACTAGTCCACCCATCTCGATCTCCAGGAGATAGCTCATCAAAAATCCAATCTTTTTGCTCTTTCTTCACTTCACGGAACTGACAGAATGTAGCGATTGCTTAATGGGCCGCTTGATGGCATGTAGCGGTTGCATGATAGACAGCTACAGATCCTGGGCGCCGAATTTGAAATGAGTTCAAACTCTAATTTTGGTTTATCCATTTTATTATCTATTCAAGATGTATTTATCCTTAAATTCCGTGAATAGGCTAATTAACCAGCAATCTAGTACATGATGTTGAGTCATTGACTAGCTAGACTCAATAAAGTGAAAATTACATAATTGACTCTTGACTCTACTAGCTACGGCTTCTCTCGAACCATCAATCACTCCCAGATCCATCACTTGAGTAATCTGAATCCGACCCGCTAAAATTTCCTGAAAAAGATTGGAAAAAGTAGGTATGAGCACACATGCCCAGTAGGTATATTCGTATCAACATGAAGGCAATGTTTAAGTAATTAGCATTTTTGATCTAGAGTGTAAGATAAAAAGAAAATGCGGTAAATCACACGTATTAAACAAAGTGACATAATAGCACGATAAGATCATGATGTAGGATGAATGACGATAGATGAGCAGGATTCAAGTAAGAATATATTAAGAATGTAACTTGGCCTTTCACGAACGAGCATGCTTGCATGTAACGAGAATGCACTTTCACTTTTCACTTTTCATAACCATAAAGGCTATGCACTGGAATGTCATGTAATCAAGCATAAATCAATCAAGAGAGAGCCTCGTGAGAATTCGTGGATTTCAGTTATTTATAAAGAAAGTACTCCCAGTGCAATGCGACGCCAGTACCATCATACCCCATGGTCTATAGTATGTTTCCGACAATCAACCGATGGGACTAGTATAGAGCCCTTGGACACAATTAGTGCCCGAACTGCATCTTCACGTATAAATCAAGTTACTTCCATGAGTATAACAATAAAGTATGGCCAGTAATGTAACAGGTTCAACTATAGTATCATGATAGCAACACCAAGGTAAGAATGCTTCTAGTAAGAATATGGAAGTTCAAAGATTTGAGTTAGAACTAAGTTATGCTATGAAAAAAATTCGGTAGCATAACGACATATTCTTTTCTTTTCATAAATTATAAATATCTTAATTGACAAGTGTTAAGTTCCAAGCAACCATCAGACCAACTAGGAACTTGGAAAACCCAACCCAAAGGTCAAACCTTGGGTTAGACATGATCAGGAATAAAGCGGTCGTTTACTGGACCGTTTCATGCAGAAAGCAGTCAGAGTCTAGACTGTTTCATGAATAGAGTCGACGCATGAAAAAGAAGTGTCGACGTAGTGGAACCTTCCGGAGCTTTAGCGATCTAGTGAATGGCCGCTTGATATCCTTTAGCAGTCATCCATAGGGTCGCTAAGGTACCGTCTAGAATACATAAAACACTGGTAAATTGCTTTCTAGATAATTGGTTTTAATGGTACAACTAGCTCAGCGTCCTAGTGGGAATCTCAGGCTCGCGGAGTCTTACGGGGGCCTTGAAACATAATCTGCTAGTCCGACAGAAGGAATATCCGGCGTAGAGGTTCATAAGTCTAAGAAAGTGTGCCTATAAGTGCATAGTGTAACTAATGACATCATACCGGGATATGTGCCATGTACTTAAGAAAATGACTCATAGATGAGGAAGGATCGTGATAAAACAGCGATCAAGTTAAAACTAGACAAGTCATGAACCATGTGAAATTTAATGTAATTATAAGAGTATATGGTTTTGGCATGAATTTAACATAAGTTTAAAATAATCCCAACGTGCATAAGGAACATGAAATCAACTAGGATGATTGATTAACATATCCATGTTCAAGAACACAACATTTAAAACATGTGTAAAACCTAATTAGCTATGCTATCATATGATATTTAGGGCTATTCTGTATTATGCTTCGGATTAACATAAACACAGAACTCGGAAAACGTAAACGGTCATGTGAGGACCGTTTTATCGGGCGTAGCGGTCTATCACATGGCCGCTAGTGATTTCAGGCAATCTTCAGGAAGGCCGTTTCTTCCTGTTTACGGTAAATAGCAATAAAAACCAAAATCTGGCTACTCTAAGGTAAATGGATGCATGGAAAACGACGTAAAAATATGTAATAAAACATGCCAAAAGAAAGTTGGGCCAAGAATATGCATAGGGGAATGTAAATTAAGTAAGAATTACATCCTTCTCATTAAAGGGTTAGACTCGTGCATGGAAAATGAACTAGTTAATAAAACACAAAATACTCCACGTGTAATGCATAAAATCGACTGGAAATTGAGGGCTTTTACTTCTAAGATCATGTTTAAGCCGTTCATGAGATAAGCTACCTCTGTTCTGGGCTTTAGACTTTGAATTTAGGGTTGGAAGTCAACCTAGTTTCTGCTTGTTCAGAATCGAACTAACAACTTCGTGGCCTTCTAACTTCTGATTCTCTTCACCTAATACCATGAAATTTTGAGGGTAAGAAGAGGGTACAAACAGGAACAAACAACTCTAAAGAACCTTTATCTAAGTACCTTGTTTAGGGCTTCTAATTTGCTATCCAATCTGGCCCAATCGCACAGGTTCCTAGGTCGCTTGTACCGAACCATTGGATGCCTCTAACTCCTTGTGGGCTTGATCTCTTAGAACGAAATTTTGAGGGCAGTTAGACCTTAGTATTATGAACCAAATATTCTAAAGAACCTATCTCAGATAAAGCTTCCTTACCTTAGTTCAACGCGAGCTAAACGTAACGGTCGCACATGTGAAACTTGTGATCTATTTATAGGGTTAGCTAGAGTTTCATAGATTGGAACGAATCTAGAGTCATATTTAAGGTTTCAATTCGATTCTCTTGCATTCTATACTATTCTAACTAAGGGATAGCATCAATCCTGGGTGATTAGGATGCCAAAGTTCCCATATTTCCATGCCTACTTCCATTCACGGAATTTACAGAGCTTAGCGGTCTAGTCTAAACCGTTTTCAATCCCCATGCGGTCGCCCGATAGACCGTTTTTATCACGCCCCGAGCTTTTAATACAGCGAAAGATAATTTCGGGAATCGTGAACAGCCGGCATGGTAAGTCTCTTGCAAGCAAGAATAATCAGAGTGCAAGACAATCACACATAAGATGCAATTGCACAATAATTTAACCAACTTCTCCTTACATTAATAATAAGAATGATAAAAATCCAAGTACATAGACGATTCAAAATCTAGTTGACTCAATAAAGAGAAAATTATATGAACTCGATCTAGACATTATTGACTTCCTAAGTCTTCACTCTTAACTTTATGAAACTTTCATTCGCTCTCGGACCCATCACTTGAACAACTCAAATCTGAATCCGAACTACTTGCATCTCCTGAAAAGATTGAAAAGTAGCTAATGAGCACACTTGCCCAGTAGGTACCTTCGCATCAACATGAAGGTAATATTAAAGTGATTAGCATTTTAGCTCTAAAGAATAAGGTCAAATGATGCGAATGCAGTAAATCATGTAAATAAACCAAAGTAACAAGACATGACCAAGTTAAGATATGATTGAGCAAACATGATCAATCAAGAATGTAATTATGGCCTTTCAAGAATGTAACAAGAATGTAACAAGAATGTACCAGCAAGTCAAGCAAGAATGTACTCTTCATTTAGTAGCAAGTACTTCATGAATTTCTATGGATATTTTCACAAGTCGTGAATATTTCCGTGATTGCCGTGGATATTTCACTTATTTATAAAGAAAGTACTCCCAGCGCAATGCGACACCAGTAGCATCATATCCCATGGTTTATAATAGTATGTTTCCGACAATCAGCCGAGGGGACTAGCATAGAGCCCTTGAACACAATCAGTGCTCGATCATCATCTTCAAGTATAAATCAAGCTACTTCCACGCATGTAAATAATGTGGCCAAGAATGTACAATTTCAATGATAAACTCATGATAAAGTAACCAAAAATACTAACGCTTCTATAAGGAAATAAGGAATTTTAATAAATACCTTAAATAACTAGGTTATGCCATGGAAATAAATCGGCATCATAACAGTACTTTTCTTAAATTTCATAATTTAGTCAAATCATTCTTGATTAAGGTGACATGTCCCAGAAATTCAATAGTCCTTCTAAGATAATATAGATATTAACCCTTGGTCAAACCTTGGGTTAACGGAACTCAGGAAACTTAGCGGTCCATAACTGGGCCGCTATATTGATATGGCGATCTAGTATTGAGCCGCTAGAATGGGCTGAATCCAGAAAGAAATCAATTGGACTCAGATGACATGGCGGTCAGATACTGGACCATTAATGGGGTTTAGCGGTCGAGTATTGAACCGTTATAGAATCAGAAATTATCGGTAGTGCTTCCTAGATAATTGGGCTTTAATGGTACAACCAACTCGACGTCCTAGTGGGAATCCCAGGCTCGCGGAGAATTACAGAGGACTTGAAACAAGATTTCCTAATCCATTGGAAGGAATATCCAAAGGAGAGGTTATCATGTTCAAGATTATGTTCCTAAAAGTGCAAAGTGTGTAACTAATGGCCATATACCGGAATATACGCCATGAACTTACAGAAGTGACTCTGAGATAGGAATAGAATGTGTACAATGAGAAACCAACGTTCAATCTCTTTCATACAAGCACTTAAACCATAATTTAATACAAGATTATATAGTTTTTGGCATAAAACTATCATATGTTTAAAATAATCCTAAGAACCATAATGAACATGAAGTCACTGTTATGAATCAGTAAAATAAAACTCAGAGTAGTACATAACATTAAACAGGTTAAAACATAGTTAACTAGGCTTACTTATAAGTTAAATGGATTGTTCTTGATTCTACCTCGGTTGATAGAAAATAGAACATTGGCGGTCTATCACATAACCGTTACAGGAATTTGGCAATTTATCGTAAGGCCGCTAGAGAGATAAAAATGGTCTATTTCTGGTCTGCTAGAGATTTCATAAACAAACGAGTTTACAGAGCTTCTAGCGGTTTATCGTAGGCCCGCTATACGAGGTTGGCAGTCGAACCTTAGGCCGCTAGAGCACGCCTGACAGTAAACTTAAGTAAAAGGATCTAGTGTTTAAAACACATCATGTCTGGAAATCAACATATTTATAAAACTTCTACATGTTAGAACGAGAAATAGGCTACAATATGCATGGGAATCATGTATCATGACTAGGAAATACTTTAGTTCATTAGGGCTAAGAGATATGCGTGTATGACATACTAAGTGCATAGGTTCTATTGAAACATGAAATTCTCCACACATAAAGCATAAAATCGAGTAAAACCAGAGGGCTTTTATCCTTAGAATAGTATTTCAGCCGTTCTTGAGATGACCTACCTCTGCTGAGGCTTCTAGTCTTGGAATTTTGGACTGGAAGTTAACCCTAATCCCGAACTTCCTGTGGTAAATCAGCAACTTCACGCTGGTCTAACTCCTTACTCTCTTGACCTAAGGACATGAAATTTGGAGGGTAAGAAGTAGATATTAAAGGGAACAAAAAGTTCTAAAGGCACTAATGCTAATTACCTCGTTTTGGTATCCTAATTCCTTGATCTTCATCGGACTTTTGCACAGTTTCCTGGGTCTCTAATATGTAACTAGCAACTTTGCAGGCTTCTACCTCCTTGTGTGCTTGATCTCCTAGCATGAAATTTTGGAAGATGTTAGTCATATATATTAGGAATAAAAACTTATAAAGAACATGCCTGAAATAATATCGTCTTACCTTGGTTTCACGCGAGCCAATGTAAGGGTCACACATGTCAAAACTAGGTTCTATTTATAGTGTTTTACTAGGGTTTGGACATTAGATCGATCCTAGAGTCCTTATCAAACCTTAGATCAACTTCTGAGAGTCCTTAAGATGTTTACTAGTCCACCCATCTCGATCTCCAGGAGATAGCTCATCAAAAATCCAATCTTTTTGCTCTTTCTTCACTTCACGGAACTGACAGAATGTAGCGATTGCTTAATGGGCCGCTTGATGGCATGTAGCGGTTGCATGATAGACAGCTACAGATCCTGGGCGCCGAATTTGAAATGAGTTCAAACTCTAATTTTGGTTTATCCATTTTATTATCTATTCAAGATGTATTTATCCTTAAATTCCGTGAATAGGCTAATTAACCTTCTAGAACATGAGCCAAACTTCATGGGCTTGGTCCTTAAACACTTTGGCTTCAATTAATTAGGCTAGGTTAATTGTTTATCATAATTGGGCATAAATAATGATTTATTTAACCCAATATTTATTTATTAATTCATTTGGACTTTTAATAATTCCAAAAATTTCTAAATTCATCAAAAGTAATTTATAAAAATTCTGGGGCATTACACCCTCTCTGACTTATGAGAATTTGGTCTCCAAATTCAATATATATGGATTTTATGAAGAGTGTACTTACAATTAAATAACTCCGGATATTTCTTGCTCATAGCTTCCTCCGTCTCCCATGTTACTTCAAAGGGCCATGACTTCTTCCATTGAATCTTGACCATACGAATGGCTTTATTCCTTAATTGACGCACTTCATGTTCAAGAATCTTAATTGGTGCTTGCTCGTACGTCATATCATTCTGTATCTCCAAATCATCATAAGTGATAACATGGTATGGATCATACATATATTTCTTCAACATTGAGACATGGAATACGTCATGAACTCCTACTAGTTGTGGAGGCAAAGCCAGTCGATAAGCCATTTCACCGACCCTTTCCAGAATCTCAAATGAGCCAACAAATCTTGGAGTAAGCTTGCCCTTAATGCCAAATCTTCGAATACCATGACCCAGAGAAACCTTAAGGTACACATGGTCTCCCACTTGGAACTCCAAGTCGCGCATTCGATTATTAACATAAGATTTTTGTCGGTCTTGTGCCATCTGAAGCCTCTCCCGAATAAGCTTTATCTTTTCTGTAGTATCCCTGACCATGTCGGGACCTAGAAATTGCCTTTCTCCTACTTCATTCCAGCATATCGGTGACCGACAACTTCTTCCATATAGAGCTTCAAATGGTGCCATCTGTATAGTAGCTTGGTAGCTATTATTGTATGGAAATTCTACTAATGGTAAGTGATCATGCCAACTACCTCCAAAATCAATAGCACAAGCCCTTAGCATATCTTCCACCACTTGATTTGTCCTTTCCGTTTGACCATCATTTTGTGGATGGAATGTCATGCTAAAGTTTAGTCGGGTCCCTAAAGAATGTTGAAGACCCTTCCAAAACTGTGATGTGAATCGAGGATCTCAATCCGATATGATAGTGACAGGGACACCATGTAATTTGACGATTTCCCTTATGTATATTACTGCTAGAATATCCATAGACCATCGACTTTTTATTAGCAAAAAATGTGCAGACTTAGTCAATCGGTCTATGATTACCCATATTCCA
Organism: Amorphophallus konjac; assembly: GCA_022559845.1. Classification (NCBI taxonomy): domain Eukaryota; kingdom Viridiplantae; phylum Streptophyta; class Magnoliopsida; order Alismatales; family Araceae; genus Amorphophallus; species Amorphophallus konjac. Next base: position 119,834,822 of record CM040126.1, on the reverse strand, counting down.
TTGTGTCCTCCTCTTGTTTTAGGTAAACCCATGATGAAATCCATCCGTATACTTTCCCATTTCCATTCGGGAATATTCAAGGGGTGTAATTTACCTACATGTCTTAAATGCTCTACCTTTACTTGTTGACAAGTGAGACAATGGGACATGAAATCAGCTATTTCTCTTTTCATATTGGGCCACCAAAAATTCTTTTTAAGATCCTAATACATTTTAGTACCACCTGGATGAATGGTGTACTTGGAATTGTGAGCTTCCTCTAGGATCAGTTTCTAAGTATCCACATGATCCGGTATACAAATTCGTCCCTTGAATAGCAATCTTCCATCATTAGCAATAAAGAAATCCGGCCTTTGCTCAATATTGGTTTTAATCTCCAATAATACTGGGTCATTGTCTTGTAGCTTGACCATATCTTCTATTAATGTAGGTTGTGTTCGAATACTGGCCATAAAATAATCTTCTTCCTTCATGTCAATATCTAAGTTCAACTGAGCAAATTAAGGAATGAGATTAGTCATACTAATCATAAGACTTGATAGCTTTCCCATTGGTTTTCTACTGAGTGCATCCGCTACAACATTAGCTTTGCCAGGATGATATTGAATAGCAAAATCAAAGTCCTTTAGGTATTCCAACCATCTTCTTTGCCTCATATTCAGCTCCTTTTGGGAGAACACATATTTCAAGCTTTTGTGGTCTGAATAAACCGTAAATTTTTCTCCATAAAGGTAGTGACGCCAAATTTTTAAGGCAAATATAACAGTTGCTAATTCTAAATCATGCACAGGGTAATTCTCTTCATGATGCTTCAATTGTCTTGAAGAATAGCAAATTACCTTCCCATTTTGCATAAGAACGCACCCTAGGCCAATCCCAGATGCATCCGTATAGACTTCAAATCCACCACCCTCAACGGGTAATGATAATATAGGGGCTGTCGTGAGATGTTCCTTAAGAGTTAGGAAACTCTTTTCACAGTCCTTCGACCATACAAAAGGATTTTCTTTTCTTGTAAGTCTTGTCAAAGGAACAGTAATTTTAGAAAAGTCCTTGATAAATCTCTTGTAATAGCAGCTAGCCCTAGGAAACTTCTTATTTCTGACACAGTCGTTGGCCGACTCCAGTTCTTGACAGCTTCCACTTTAGAAGGATCCACAGTGATACCCTCCTTTGAAATGATATGGCCAAGAAATGAGACTTCCTTAAGCTAGAACTCACATTTACTAAGTTTGGCATAAAATTTATATTCTCTTAGAGTCTGTAAGGCTATTTTCAAATGTTCTTCATGTTCTTCCTTTGTCTTGGAGTAAATATGAATGTCATCAATAAAGACGACTACAAATTGGTCTAGATAAGGCTGGAAAACTTTATTCATGAGTTGCATAAATGCTATTGGGGCATTTGTTAACCTGAACGACATTACAACAAACTCATAATGACCATAATGGCTTTGAAAAGTAGTTTTGTATTTGTCTTCGTCTTTAATTTTGAGCTGGTGATAACATGACCTGAGGTCTACCTTGGAAAAATACTCTGCTCCCGAAAGCTGATCAAAGAGTTCATCGATACGCGGCAACAGATACTTGTTCTTAATTGTGAGTTGATTTAGTCGCCGATAATCGATACAGAGCCTCAGTGATCTATCCTTCTTCTTGACAAAAAGGATTGGCGCACCCCAAGGGGATGTGCTAGGTCGTATGAATCCCTTGTCCAATAATTCCTGAAGCTGCATCTTCAAATCCTTAAGTTCTGTGGGGGACATCATGTAGGGAGCTATAGAAACAGGTGTTGCTCCGGGAATGAGTTCAATGGAGAAGTTTACTTCCCTTTCAGGTGGTAAACTAGGTAAATCTGATGGGAATACATCAGGAAACTCATTTACAATGGGGATGTCTGCTAAGATGATATCGCTAGACTTGGTAACAATCACAGAAGCGAGAAAAGCTTCACATCCTTGCGAAATAAGTTTACAAGCGTGAAGGGAAGAAATGATGGTACGATGTTTTCTATACTTGATACCAAGGAAGAAAAATATTTGAAGACCTGGTTTGCGAAAAGATATTATCCTACTCCGGCAACTAATATCGACATCATGATCCACAAGCCAATCTACCCCTAGAATGGCATCATAGCCTTCCATGTCAAGGCATATGAGGTTTGCAGGTAGATTTTGACCTTCCACCCTTACTTCACTATCGGGGTAATAGTTTGTGAGTTTAGTTCCAGGGCCTAAAGGTGTAGTAATAGCAAGGTCTGAAGGTAAGGGAACTGATGAAATTGGCAATGTTTTTGTAAAAGCGGTGGATATGAAGGAATGAGAAGCACCGGTATCAAATAGCATAAATGTAGGACATGAATAAATGTGAACAGTACCTTCCATAGGCCCATCATTTGGGGGCGCTTCATTATCTTATAGAACAGCATTGAGGCGAGCCTGCCTCTTACGTCCACCACCAGACGATTGTTCCTTCATGAGAGGGCAGTCTGGCATGCGATGCTCATGGCTGCCACACCTTAAACAAGCACTGAGGCGCTTCCAGCATTCTTCGACCGAGTGGCCAAACTTTTCACAAAAGGTGCAAGCCGCCATGACTTGCTTATCCTCCTCCTTGACTTTCTTATTCTTCTGGGAGTTACTCCCGCTCCCATTCCTCGACCTCTTCCTGCTATCACGAGGTTTGTAGGGCTCCGTGATGCTAAATTTCTCCTTCTTACTACGCCGATCCGACCGTCAGCCTCACTCTTTGCTTTTGCCTTTTAATTTTTTGACCTTTTCCAAGGTCCTTTCACAGAGATACACCCGTTGGACCATCTCCGCATAAGTACAAATATTTTGGGTCCCGAGCTGCTGAATAAAATCGAGTCTTAACCCGTCTATAAATCGATTGGCCTTCAATAGGTAGGTACTGACTAGATGAGTCGCATATGGCACTAGCCTGGAAAATTACATTTCATACTCGGCAACTGTCATCATTCCCTGACGTAGCAAAGAAAACTCCATAGCCTTTCTCTCCTTAACATGTTCTGAAAAATCTTGGCACGGAATAAGGTATGAAAGCCTTCCCACGTGTGTGGTGCGTCCGCAGGAGGTGCTGGAACCGACTTCCACCAAGTGCGTGCATGCTTGTTTAGTTGAAAAGTAGCAAGACACACTTTTTCTTGGTCTGTACACTGGATGACGTCAAATATACGATTCATTTCATCGATCTAGTTCTCAGCCTCATCTGGATTTGAAGAACCATAGAAACATGGAGGATTTAAGCTTCGAAAATTGCGATATAAGTCCCCAGCTCTTGCTCCAATGCCTGCTTGGGCTATCGTTTGCAGTGCCTGAGTGAGGCTCGCAACAGTCTGCTGCATACCGTCTCAATCTACACGATGAGTCATTATAAGAATAAGGTACTTGAGAGAATAACAATTTGTTAATTCTCATGGAAATTTGAAAGGGTTAATCTAAAGCTAACTTATTATCTTATCCCAGACTCTACCCAAATTCTCACATGGGTGGGGAATTTCCTCCTTAGTTCATAGGTAAGGGTCATAAACCTTGGACTTATCCTATGATATGACTTTTCTCCCTAAGTCCTTGGACTTAGGCTCTGATAGCAACTTAACTGTCACGCCCCGAGCTTTTAATATAGCGGAAGACAATTTCGGGAATCGTGCACAGTCGGCATGGTAAGCCTTTTGCAAGCAAGAATAATCTGAGCGCAAGACAATCACACATAAGATGCAATTGCACAATAATTTAACCAACTTCTCCTTACATTAATAATAAGAATGATAAAAATCCAAGTACATAGACGATTCCAAATCTAGTTGACTCAATAAAGAGAAAATTACATGAACTCGATCTAGACATTATTGACTTCCTAAGTCTTCACTCTCAACTTTATGAAACTTTCATTCGCTCTCGGACCCATCACTTGAACAACTCAAATCCGAATCCGAACTACTTGCATCTCCTGAAAAGATTGAAAAGTAGCTAATGAGCACACTTGCCCAGTAGGTATCTTCGCATCAACATGAAAGCAATATTAAAGTGATTAGCAATTTAGCTCTAAAGAATAAGGTAAAATGATGCAAATGCGATAAATCATGTAAACAAACCAAAGTAACAAGACATGACCAAGTTAAGATATGATTGAGCAAGCATGATCAAGCAAGAATGTAATTATGGCCTTTTAAGAATGTAACAAGAATGTACCAGCAAGTCAAGCAAGAATGTACTCTTCACTTAGTAACAAGTACTTCGTGAATTTCTATGGATATTTTCACAAGTCGTGAATATTTCTGTGATTGCCGTGGATATTTCACTTATTTATAAAGAAAGTACTCCCACCGTAATGCGACGCCAGTAGCATCATACCCCATGGTTTATAATAGTATGTTTCTGATAATCAGCCGAGGGGACTAACATAGAGCCCTTGAACACAATCAATGCCCGATCCGCATCTTCAAGTATAAATCAAGCTACTTCCACGCATGTAAATAATGTGACCAAGTGTAATACCCCGATAATTTGTATTGAGCCCAATTTATTTATTAAGCCTTTATTAACTTAAAATTGAATTTTTAGTGAATTAATGCTTGAATTTCAGATTTTTAATATTTCATTCCTTAGAAAATAGAATAGTGAAAATTCGACTACCTTATAAAAATCTGGAAAAATGCTAATTGGGTCAAGGACCATGTAGTTAGCAACTTTGTCTTCTGTGATCGATCCAGAAAAAATCCGTAATTAGGTCTAATTAGTAGATTAAGCCTAAAAGTGCACACTTAGTTAACCTTTACCTAACCTCATCTTAAAACATCAAATTAGAGCTTAATACTGAACCAAATGAGTTCAAATCGGTGGCAAATGAAAGGCCATGATCCAAGGATCAATAGTCCTCTATCAATCGAACCCAAACCTAACCCTAGCACATGGTGGCGGCCGAGTTTTGGCTTAGTCAACCTTGGCGGTGCCGTTTTCAAACACCACCTTGCGTGGTGGATTTCTTTCAACTCCGAAGTCTCCAGAAGCTCTATGAGCTATCAAAATAAAGCTATTTGAGTCTATTTTCATTTGGTGGCTGTGGTGTTCGCATTGGAGTTCGATCCAGGAAGTTCTTGGTCGTTTAGTGGAGGTGGGTCGGCAGCCGTCGTCCTCCTTCCTCTCCTCTTTGTTCCATCGATTGAGGTAGGTTTCCTTAACCAAAATCTACACATGAATACACCAAATTGTTCCTCTCGACGAGCTCTTTTCAGTGGTTGTAAAATCCCTAAATTTCGTTAGGTATCCAAGGAGATATCGTTGTTTTTCTAAGGTGCTGTCAAGTTCGTTCTTCATTCTAGGGCTTTAAGTTCTTTCTTCGATTGAGGTAGGATCTAACAGCTCAACTCTAATTAATATACATGGATGTAAGCATCATCATGTTAGCTTTCTTTTGATATAAGAAGACCCAAATTTCATTGAGCATGTCAATAGAATTTTGGATCGAAGTAAGAGCATGTATAGGCTTGATTTATGCAGTGTTCTAATGAGTCAAAGCATGATTTCGGGCTGATTTGAGTTGCATATCTTGATCCCCATATAGCATATCATACATGGATGGAATCAACATTGAAGTAGCTTTCTTTTGATATAAGAAGCCCCAAATTTCGTTGTATATATTGAGAGAATTTTACGATTTAGTAACTGCATGTAAAAATTAGGGTTTCCCATGTTCTTGCTTTGATAAATCGTGATTTCAGAAAGATATTATGAAATTGATCTTACTATTAGGTAGAGTTTTTCATTATCTTTCCGACAGTACCAAAAGCCCCTTATTTGGATTTCGTTTCCATTAGTTATTAGCGTTTTAGTCCAACTCCCTGGCTTGCCCTTTGACCCCTGTTCAGCCCTGTTTAGTCCAGAGGTTATAAGGTTCATTCCGAACCGTTTATCCATGCAGTAAGTGACTTAGTTATGATTCTAAATGCTTCATATTAGTATCCTAATGGTAATTAATAAATTATAAACTCACATGATTAGTGGTTAATTATGTAACTAAATTTCTGTTAATTGCATGTTGTTCATCCTACGCGAGTTTGTCCATTCTCCTTATCAACTTGAATCATTCTTTTTGGCAAATTGACTTAATGTAAAACTTAATCCTTGATAATTTGACATGGAATTAGGATTAATGTGATTATTAGCTTTCTATTTAGCTGCTGTACTACAGTAAATAGCGTGACCAACTTACCAACTTTTAATAAGTCGTTAGCCGATTAGTGTGCTAGTCTTGGTTTTACCCCCGGAAACTCTATCCGGCAGTTTTACCATCACCTTGGAACCTTGTTATATCCATGTTATGAACCTAATGAACTACCAAAAACATCATTTTATGTGTTTAAACCGCTGGTTTAAGGCTTGGATCGTATCGGACGACGAGAGGCACGCGCGGCTAGTAGTTGACCGCATATCCTCTTCGACGGCCCGATAATGACCGCATATCTGTAATACGGCCCAGTATGGTCCGTATATCTTATCATGGGTCTTAATGTCTTCTGGACATTAGCGGCCCATAATGCACCGTTCATACCTTAGAGCGGCCCACTGTCAGCCGTTCTTTCTTGACCTCGCTGGCTGAGTTTCAGCCCAGTTTCTGTATACACGGCCCTGTGTTAGCCGTACATACCTTGCGCGGCTTCTGTACGACCGCACATCTCTCGGAGATGAGTTTCATCGTGTTTATGTGCTCTTGAATCCAAGGACAAGGTAGTCCTTTAAATCTTGAACTTCTGGCAGTAATTCCCCCGATTAAATTGGCCATTAAACGTGACTGAATGTCTAGACAATCGTGGGATCTTGGATCCAATAAATCAATACCAACGCATCATAGGGGCCCGATCTGGTCCTGGGGAGAGCGCCCAAAAAATTATTGAGCCCATGGGATGTTATAATGACGTGGTGAGATATTGCACCGAGTGTATGACTTGTGTAACGTCTATGACATAAAATCTCTTGTTACTTGTTACTTGATCGTGCTTGAATTAATGTTTAAAATACTTGCTTGTTGGCCAATTCTTTATTACTATCTCCTGTTGTTAATCCTTGTACTTGTTATCTTGTTAATTCTTGACATCATATATTTCTTGACCTTGCAAGATCTTTTTACTACGTCGTTTCATTATATCGTTATCGTCATTTATTTCTTTTATTAGCATGGCATATGAAAATGTAATTAACTTGTTAATCACGTAAACTTGTCTGTTATTTCCTACTGAGCGTCAGCTCATAGTTGTTGTTTCCCCCCTTTCCAGGCTATTCAGGTGACGATGTGCAAACCGATGGGGAAGGGCAGGAGTGATGTCTTGAGTGTATCAGTTCTAGTGTTTTGGCAGTCTTATCCTCCTATTAGTTGTGCTTTGGAGAGTATTTAGTTTCAGTTATGTTATTGTTGTTAAGTGGTTGTTGTCTCAGTTGTATTAAGTTGGTTTGAGGTTATTGTATCAGTTATGGTTTGTTTTATGATCATTAAGTTATTTCCTTTTCTTAGCACTTGTATAAATATTTAGATTAGTTCTCTCTCTTTCCTTCTAGCTAGTTTCTAACTGTACGTCCCGATATTCCGCGTTGGGGCGTGACAGTTTAGTTGGTATCGGAGCCCTAGGTTTCACATTCCTAGGTTCTTTATGTTCTAGGTTTTCTAAGTTCTAGGGTGCTAAGTGTTCTCATAGGACCCCTAACCTTGTTTAGTCTAAGAACCCGACCTGGTGAGATTGGGTAGAAACTTGGGTTAAGTTCGTATCTTAATCATGTTATTATCTATCTTATTGAACCTTAGTAATCTATTCCTCGTGTAGGCCATTACAATGGCAGCTGACCGTGCGGAATGGAGGAACTTGCAACGTACGGTTCAAGCCCTTACGCAGGCTTTACAGCAAGTGGCTCAAGCAGGAGCTGCACACCATGGCACCGACGATCGATATCGGAACTTTCGAGGAATGAATCCGCCGAGATTTGGAGGCTCGACTGACCCCGATGAAGCCGAGCACTGGCTTGATGAGATGGGAAGGATATTCGAAGTGATGCAATGCAGCAATCAAGAGCGTGTCCTTCTCTCAACTTTTCAACTGGAACGAGATGCAAGAACTTGGTGGGATTCTGTGAAGGCTACCCTTGGTGATCAGCAAGTCACATGGGAGGAGTTCGAGGAATTCTTTAACAGCAAGTATTTTTCTGACCGAGTACAAGAGAAGAAGGCGGCGGAGTTCGCGGCCCTGAAACAGCGAGGTCTGTCCGTGGTGGAGTATGAGGCTCAATTTTCCCGGCTTTCTCGTTATGCTACACACCTTATTTCCACCGATAAGATGAAGGCGAAGCATTTTCTCAACAGTCTGAAGCTACATTATATTAATCAGTTGGCACCGATGGAGATCTCAACCTATTACGAGATGGTGAGGAAAGCTCAAGTTCTAGAAGATACTCTAGAGATGACGGAGAGAATCCGTGGAAAAGGCACCAAAAAGGAACTACCTATGGGTTCCGGGAATATCAAACCCGGGTATGGCAAGAAGAGGCCCCTTAGTGGACCTGGTTCGTGGAGTGGATCTGGATCGTGGAAGGGCAAGATGCCGAGGCATGAAGACAAGAAGCCTGGCCCTATTGTTCCATTCAAGGGCGTGTGCAAGTTTTGTAATAATCCTGGTCACAAGATGGAGGATTGCTGGCGCAAGCTATGCGCATGTCTGCGATGTGGAAGCAAGGAGCACCGTATCTCTGACTGTCCTCGTTTATCTGAGCAAGCTACCCCGGCGAAACCTCAAGTCTTCAAGAAACCACAAGGCAAGCTTCAAGCTTTCCATGCAGAGGAAGTAGGAACCGCCGAGGATGGTGGACTCGTCGAAGGTACTCTTATTATACTCTACAAGCCAGCATTTGTTCTTTTTGATACTGGTGCCACGCATTCATTTATTTCTCAGAGATTTGCTAAGTCTTTAGCTGTGGAACCTGTTTTGATGAATTCTCCGTTAGAAATATCTACACCTATTGGTTCTAGATCGGTAATTCAGTATTTCTATCCTTCTAGCAAGGTTATGATTGATGAACAGAATTTTCCAGCCGATTTAGTTTGCATGGACATGAAGGATTATGATGTAATCCTAGGAGCTGATTGGTTGGCTAGATATGAGGCCAATGTTCATTGTAGTTCTGGCTCTGTGTCTTTTACTAGGCACCCAAGGCTTTCTTTTGTGGGAGTTAAGCACCATAACTCCGTACCACTTATCTCGGCTCTTCGAGCTGATAAGCTGGTGAGACGAGGATGCGAGACTTTTCTAGCCTTTGTCTGTGCAACCCCTGAGCAGCAGATTGAGATTAAGGATATTTCTGTCCTCCGAGATTTTCCTGATATCTTTCCAGAGGAACTACCAGGACTTTCGCCTAAGCGGGAAGTTATCTTTTCTATTGATCTCATTCCTGGCACATCTCCTATTTCCAAGGCTCCTTATCGTATGTCCCCTACGGAACTGAGGGAGTTAAAGCAGTAGTTGATGGAATTGCTCGAGAAGGGTTTCATTCGCCCTAGTACTTCTCCTTGGGGAGCCCCTGTATTATTCATCAGGAAGAAAGATGGTTCGATGAGGTTGTGCATCGATTATCGGCAATTGAACCAGCAGACTGTCAAGAACAAATATCCATTGCCGAGGATCGACGAATTATTTGACCAGATAGCGGGAGCTCAGTATTTTTCTAAGATCGATCTTCGATCTGGATATCATCAGTTGCGGATTAAGGAAGAGGATATCTATAAAACAGCTTTCCGCAGCAGGTATGGTCATTTCAAATTTATCGTTATGCCTTTTGGTCTAACGAATGCTCCAGCAGCTTTCATGCAGTTGATGAACAATGTATTTCGGCCCTATCTTGATCAATGGGTCGTGGTATTTATTGATGACATCCTGATTTATTCCAAGAATGAAGAGGAGCATGCTGAACATCTGAGGATGGCATTGCAATTATTGAGAGATCATCAACTATATGCCAAGTTCAGTAAGTGTGAATTCTGGCTGCAAGAGGTGTCCTTTCTCGGACATATCATTACCAAAGAAGGTATTTCTGTTGATCCTTCGAAGGTAGAGGCAGTGAAGAATTGGGATCAGCCTACTAGTGTGACTGAAGTGAGAAGTTTCCTAGGCCTAGCAGGCTACTACAGAAGATTTATCCAAGATTTCTCTAAGATTGTGGTACCTATGACAAGATTAACCCGCAAGGAGAACAAATTTGATTGGTCAGATGATTGTCATCGAAGCTTTCAGACTTTGAAAGATTGTTTGACTACTGCACCTATATTGGCTTTACCTTCTGGTGAAGGAGGTTTTGTGGTATACACTGATGCTTCAGGTATTGGTTTAGGCTGTGTACTCATGCAACATGGGAAGGTGATTGCCTATTCTTCTAGGCAGTCGAGGAAGCATGAAAAGAATTATCATGTTCACGATTTGGAACTAGCAGCAGTCGTGTTTGCATTGAAGATATGGAGGCACTACTTGTATGGAGAAACATTCACAGTGTTTTCAGATCATAAGAGTCTGAAATATTTATTTTCTCAGAAGGAACTCAATATGAGGCAGAGAAGATGGTTGGAGTACTTGAAAGACTTCGACTTTTCGATTGAGTATCATCCTGGCAAAGGCAATGTTGTGGCAGATGCATTAAGTAGGAAGCCTGTGGCTAGATTGTCTAGTCTCATGTTACAAGAGTGGAAGCTACTGGAACAATTGGCTAGCCTGGATCTGAATGTCGATAATGATCGGGTTATGATTGCACAAATTCAACTTAAGCCCGAATTGTTGATGGAAATCAAGTCCTTGCAAGATAATGATCCCGAGTTGGTAGAGATCAAGGGAAGCTTGAGCAGCAGACCTGACTTCTTGATGGCTGACGATGGACGATTGTTATTCCAGGGTAGAACTTGTGTACCTGATGAAGCTGGAATAAAGAACAAGATTCTGGAGGAAGCACATAGATCCCGATATACCATTCATCCTGGAGGCACTAAAATGTTCAAGGATTTGAAGAGATCTTTTTGGTGGCCGAACATGAAAAGGGAAGTTGCAGACTTCGTGAGTAGATGCTTGGTTTGTCAGCAAGTTAAGGCTGAACATTTCAGACCAGCAGGAAAGTTGAAACCACTTGACATACCCCAATGGAAGTGGGAAAGCATTGGCATGGATTTCATTATGGGTCTACCTAGGACTCGTGGTGGATTTGATGCAATATGGGTGATTGTTGACCGATTGACAAAGTCAGCTCATTTCTTACCCATTAAGTCCAAGTGGACAGTTGATGTATTGGCTGCTTTGTATTTGAAGGAAGTGGTAAGGCTCCATGGCATACCAGTCAGCATTGTGTCTGATCGAGACCCCAGATTTACTTCACATTTCTGGAAGGGACTGCAAGAGTCTCTTGGTACTCACCTGAATTTCAGTACTGCTTTTCATCCATAGACCGATGGACAGACTGAAAGAACCAATCAGATAGTGGAAGATATGCTTAGAGCATGCATGATTGATTTCGGAGGCAGTTGGAGTGATCATTTGGCTTTGATTGAATTCGCCTACAACAACAGTTATCAATCCAGTATCCAGATGGTTCCTTTTGAAGCATTGTATGGAAGAAGTTGTCGTTCCCCGTTGTGTTGGGATGAGATAGGTGAGAAGCAATGGCTTGGACCGGATCTTATTTCAGAATCATCACAGAACATCCGTGTTATCTGAGACCGGTTACAAGTAGCCCAATCAAGACAGAAGAGTTATGCCGACACAAGGAGAAGAGCATTAGAATTTCAAGTTGGCGAGCATGTATTCCTGAAAGTCTCTCCTACTAGAAGGATTCGAAGATTTGGCATTCATAGCAAGCTCAGTCCGAGATATATTGGTCCATTCGAGATCCTAGACAGAGTGGGAGAAGTTGCTTACAGACTGGCTTTACCACCGCAGTTGTCTGGCGTACATAATGTTTTCCATGTGTCTATGTTACGGAAATATGTGTATGACCCCACTCACATCATTCAGCATGTGGATTTTGAATTGAAGGAAGATTTGACCTATGAAGAAAGACCTATCAAGATTCTGGACCGGAAACAACAGCAACTCCGGAATCATTCTATACCAATGGTCAAGATTCAGTGGAGTCGGTGTGGGACCGAAGAAGCTACTTGGGAGTCCGAAGATACTATGCGGAAGCGGTATCCCGACTTATTCTAGGTGAGCGATCTCTTTCCCTATCTTCCGTATTTAGTGCAGTGAATTTGGAGGACCAAATTCCTTAAGTAGGAAAGGGTGTAATACCCCGATAATTTTTATTGAGCCCAATTTATTTATTAAGCTTTTATTAACTTAAAATTGAATTTTTAGTGAATTAATGCTTGAATTTCAGATTTTTAATATTTAATTCCTTAGAAAATAGAATAGTGAAAATTCGACTACCTTATAAAAATCTGGAAAAATGTTAATTGGGTCAAGGACCATGTAGTTAGCAACTTTGTCTTCTGTGATCGACCCAGAAAAAATCCGTAATTAGGGCTAATTAGTGGATTAAGCCTAAAAGTGCACACTTAGTTAACCTTTACCTAACCTCATCTTAAAACATCAAATTAGAGCTTAATACTCAACCAAATGAGTTCAAATCGGTGGCAAATGAAAGGTCACGATCTAAGGATCAATAGCCATCTATCAATCTAACCCAAACCTAACCCTAGCACATGGTGGCGGCCGAGTTTTGGCTTAGTCAACCTTGGCGGCGCCGTTTTCAAACACCACCTTGCATGGTCGATTTCTCCCAACTCCGAAGTCTCCAAAAGCTCTATGAGTTATCAAAATAAATCTCTTCGAGTCTATTTTCATTTGGTGTCTATGGTGTTCACATTGGAGTTCGATCCAGGAAGTTCTTGGTCGTTTAGTGGAGGTGGGTCGACAGCCGTCATCCTCCTTCCTCTCCTCTTTGTTCCATCGATTGAGGTAGGTTTCCTTAACCAAAATCTACACATGAATACATCAAATTGTTCCTCTCGACGAGCTCTTTCCAGTGGTTGTAAAATCCCTAAATTTCATTAGGTATCCAAGGAGATATCGCGGTTTTTCTAAGGTGCTGTCAAGTTCGTTCTTCATTCTAGGGCTTTAAGTTCTTTCTTCGATTGAGGTAGGATCTAATAGCTCAACTATAATTAATATACATGGATGTAAGCATTATCATGTTAGCTTTCTTTTGATATAAGAAGCCCCAAATTTCATTGAGCATGTCTAGAGAATTTTGGATCGAAGTAAGAGCATGTCTAGGCTTGATTTATGCAGCGTTCTTATGAGTCAAAGCATGATTTCGGGCTGATTTTGAGTTGCATATCTTGATCCCCATATAGCATATCATACATGGATGGAATCAACATCGAAGTAGCTTTCTTTTGATATAAGAAGCCCCAAATTTTGTTGTATATATTGAGAGAATTTTATGATTTAGTAACTGCATGTCAAATTAGGGTTTCCCGTGTTCTTGCTTTGATAAATCATGATTTTAGAAAGATATTATGAAATTGATCTTACTGTTAGGTAGCGTTTTTCATTATCTTTCCAACAGTACCAAAAGCCCCTTATTTGGAGTTTGGTTCCATTAGTTATTAGCGTTTTAGTCCAACTCCCTGGCTTGCCCTTTGACCCCCGTTCAACCCTGTTTAGTCCAGAGGTTATAAGGTTCATTCCGAACCGTTTATCCATGCAGTAAGTGACTTAGTTATGATTCAAAATGCTTCATATTAGTATCCTAATGGTAATTAATAAATTAGAAACTCACATGATTAGTGGTTAATTATGTAACTAAATTTCTGTTAATTGCATGTTGTTCATCCTACGCGAGTTTGTCCATTCTCCTTATCAACTTGAATCATTCTTTTTGGCAAATTGACTTAATGTAAAACTTAATCCTTGATAATTTGACATGGAATTAGGATTAATGTGATTATTAGTTTGTTGGTTAGCTGCTGTACTACAGTAAATAGCGTGACCAACTTACCGACTTTTAATAAGTCGTTAGTCGATTAGTGTGCTAGTCTTGGTTTTACCCCCGGAAACTCTATCCGGCGGTTTTACCATCACCTTGGAACCTTGTTATATCCCTGTTATGAACCTAATGAACTACCAAAAACATCGTTTTATGTGTTTAAACCGCTGGTTTAAGGCTTGGATCGTATCGGACGACGAGAGGCACGCGCGGCTAGTAGTTGACCGCATATCCTCTTCGACGGCCCGATAATGACTGCATATCTGTAATACGGCCCAGTATGGTCCGTATATCTTATCATGGGTCTTAATGTCTTCTGGACATTAGCGGCCCATAATGCACCGTTCATACCTTAGAGCGGCCCACTGTCAGCCGTTCTTTCTTGACCTCGCTGGCTGAGTTTCAGCCCAGTTTCTGTATGCACGGCCCAGTGTTAGCCGTACATACCTTGCGCGGCTTCTGTACGACCGCACATCTCTCGGAGATGAGTTTCATCGTGTTTATGTGCTCTTGAATCCAAGGACAAGGTTAGTCCTTTAAATCTTGAACTTCTGGCAGTAATTCCCCCGATTAAATTGGCCATTAAACGTGACTGAATGTCTAGACAATCGTGGGATCTTGGATCCAATAAATCAATGCCAACGCATCATAGGGGCCCGATCTGGTCTTGGGGGGAGCGCCCGAAAAATTATTGAGCCCATGGGATGTTATAATGACATGGTGAGGCATTGCACCGAGTGCATGACTTGTGTAACGTCTATGACATAAAATCTCTTGTTACTTGTTACTTGATCGTGCTTGAATTAATGTTTAAAATACTTGCTTGTTGGCCAATTCTTTATTACTATCTCCTGTTGTTAATCCTTGTACGTGTTATCTTGTTAATTCTTGACATCATATATTTCTTGACCTTGCAAGATCTTTTTACTACGTCGTTTCATTATATCGTTATCGTCATTTATTTCTTTTATTAGCATGGCATATGAAAATGTAATTAACTTGTTAATCACGTAAACTTGCCTGTTATTTCCTACTGAGCGTCAGCTCATAGTTGTTGTTTCCCCCCTTTCCAGGCTATTCAGGTGACGATGTGCAAACCGATGGGGAAGGGCAGGAGTGATGTCTTGAGTGTATCAGTTCTAGTGTTTTGGCAGTCTTATCCTCCTATTAGTTGTGCTTTGGAGAGTATTTAGTTTCAGTTATGTTATTGTTGTTAAGTGGTTGTTGTCTCAGTTGTATTAAGTTGGTTTGAGGTTATTGTATCAGTTATGGTTTGTTTTATGATCATTAAGTTATTTCCTTTTCTTAGCACTTGTGTAAATATTTAGATTAGTTCTCTCTCTTTCCTTCTAGCTAGTTTCTAACAGTACGTCCCGATATTCCGCATCGGGGCGTGACACCAAGAATGTACAATTTCAATGATAAACTCATGATAAAGTAACCAAAAATACGAACGCTTCTATAAGGAAATAAGGAATTTTAATAAATATCTTAAATAACTAGGTTATGCCATGGAAATAAATCGACAGCATAACGGTACTTTTCTTAACTTTCATAATTTAGTCAAATCATTCTTGATTAAGGTGACATGTCCCAGAAATTCAATAGTCCTTCTAGGATCATATAGATATTAACCCTTGGTCAAACCTTGGGTTAACGGAACTTAGGAAACTTAGCGGCCTATAACTAGGCCGCTATATTGATATGGCGGTCTAGTATTGGGCCGCTAGAATGGGCTGAATCCAAAAAGAAATCAATTGGACTCAGATGACATGGCGGTAAGATACTGGACCATTAATGGGGTTTAGCGGTCGAGTATTGAACCGTTACAGAATCTGAAAACATCGGTAGTGCTTCCTAGACAATTGGGCTTTAATGGTACAACCAACTCGGTGTCCTAGTGGGAATCCCAAGCTCGCGGAGAATTACGTAGGCCTTGAAACAAGATTTCCTAGTCCATTCGAAGGAATATCCAAAGGAGAGGTTATCATGTTCAAGATTATGTTCCTAAAAGTGCAAAGTGTGTAACTAATGGCCATATACCGGAATATACGCCATGAACTTACAGAAGTGACTCTGAGATAGGAATAGAATGTGTATAGTGAGAAACCAACGTTCAATCTCATTCATACAAGCACTTAAACCATAATTTAATACAAGATTATATAGTTTTTGGCATGAAACTATCATATGTTTAAAATAATCCTAAGAACCATAAGGAACATGAAGTCACTGTTATGAATCAGTAAAATAAAACTCAGAGTAGTACATAACATTAAATAGGTTAGAACATAGTTAACTAGGCTTACTTATAAGTTAAATAGACTGTTCTTGATTCTACCTCGGTTGACAGAAAATAGAACATTGGCGGTCTATCACAGAACCGTTACAGGAATTTGGTGGTTTATCGTAAGGCCGCCAGAGAGATAAAAATGGTATATTTCTGGTCCACCAGAGATTTCATAAACAAACGAGTTTATAGAGCTTCTAGCGGTTTATCATAGGCCCGCTACACGAGGTTGGCGGTCGAACCATAGGCCGCTAGAGCACGACTGACAGTAAACTTAAGTAAAAGGATCTAGTGTTTAAAGTACATCATGTTTGGAAATCAACATATTTATAAAACTTCTACATGCTAGAATGAGAAATAGGCTACAATATGCATGGGAATCATGTATCATGACAAGGAAATACTTTAGTTCATTAGGGCTAAGAGATATGCATGTATGACATACTAAGTGCATAGGTTCTATTAAAACATGAAATTCTCCACACATAAAGTATGAAATCGAGTAAAACCAGAGGGCTTTTAGCCCTAGAATAGTATTTCAGCCGTTCATGAGATGACCTACCTCTGCTACGGCTTCTAGTCTTGGAATTTCAGACTGGAAGTTAACCCTAATCCTGAACTTCCTGTGGTAAATCAGCAACTTCACGTTGCTCTAACTTCTTACTCTCTTGACCTAAGGACAAGAAATTTGGAGGGTAATAAGTAGATATTAGAGGGAACAAAAAGTTCTAAAGGCACTAATGCTAGTTATCTCGTTTTGGTATCCTAATTCCTTGATCTTCACCAGACTTTTGCACAGTTTCCTGGGTCGCTAATATGGAACTAGCAACTTTGCAGGCTTTTATCTCCTCGTGTGCTTGATCTCCTAGTATGAAATTTTGGGAGATGTTAGTCATATATATTAGGAATAAAAACTTATAAAGAACCTACCTGAAATAATATCGTCTTAGCTTGGTTTCACGGGAGCCAATGTAAGGGTTGCGCAGGTCAAAACTAGGTTCTATTTATAGGGTTTTGCTAGGGTTTGAGGATTATATCGATCCTGGAGTCCTTATCAAACCTTAGATCGACTTCTGAGAGTCCTGAAGATGTTTACTAGTCCACCCATCTCGATCTCTAGGAGATAACTCATCAAAAATCTAATCTTTTTACTCTTTCTTCACTTTACGGAACTGACAGAATGTAGCGGTCGCTTAATGGGCCGCTTGATGGCATGTAGCGGTTGCATGATAGACCGCTACAGATCCTGGGTGCCGAATTTGAAATGAGTTCAAACTCTAATTGTGGTTTATCCATTTTATTATCTATTCAAGGTGTATTTATCCCTAAATTCTGTGAATAGGCTAATTAACCTTCTAGAACATGGGTCAAACTTCATGGGCTTGGTCCTTAAACCCTTTGGCTTCAATTAATTAGGCTTGGTTAATTGTTTATCATAATTGGGCTTAAATAATGATTTATTTAACCTAATATTTTTTTATTAATTCATTCAGACTTTTAATAATTCCAAAAAATTCCTAAATTCATCAAAAATAATTTATAAAAATTCTGGGGTATTACAGTTTTTGGCTTTGGGCGCCGAATTTGAAACATTTCAAACTCTTTGATATATATCCGTTGATTTATCTAGTAATTGGTATATTTATCCCCTTAATTTCGTAAATATGCTATTTTAAGCTTCTAGAATGTGGACGAAACCCATTAATAGATATAAGGCCTTATTATTTAATTAATCCATTCCTTAATTCATTTAATAGCCCATTAAGCTTGAATTAATTCCATTTAACTCCAGAAAATCTTAGAAAATTCCAAAAATACTTTATATAAAATCATGTGGTATTGCACTATTACATCAACGTGATGGGCGATCTGGCAGCAGACGAGTCCTACCTACTCAAGTTCTTCGGGTCCTCCCTCACATGACTCACTTTTGAGTGGTACTCAAACCTGTCGGCTGGATCTATCAATGACTGGCCAGATATGTAACAGAAGTTCCAAGAGCGGTTTCACGTTGCTAAAAGAGAAGTAACTATGGCCGAATTATATGCCTCCAAGCAAAAGAATGATGAAACGGCTTTAGAATATATTAAAAGGTGGCAGAACCTCTGCATGAGTTGCAGGCGGCCGCCACATGAAGGATACGCAGTGCAAATCTACAAACAAAATTTGAAGAGGGGGATCCTTGAAAAGATGATTGGAATCAAAATTAGGTCCTTTGACCGATTGAATAATGTGGTGGTAGAGATTGAGGCTTTCCTCTCCATATACTCCTCTGCCCCTGTGGCCTCAAGCCAGAAGACTAAATCAGCAGATAAATGGCCCACGCCTGAGGAAGTTCATACAGTCAACTTCAAGACGTTTGAGTGGAAAAAAGATAAAGATAAGGGGCTCGTCGACCCTCCTCCAGCTAAGTCCGCTGAACAATAAGAAGGGCCTCCCTTGCGAGCCAAAATGATGAAGTCCTACTCCTTCCCTAAGGATAAGACCCAGGCCTTGTTTGGATGGGCCATTAAATATAACAAGGTCACCCTACTAGAGCCAAAAGGCCAGGTGACGTTAGAGGAAAAGATGACCCCCGCTTTTGCCCGTATCACCGAATGCTTGGGCACTCTATCGAAGATTGCCATATATTTAAAGATGTTATCGAAGGCTTGATCAAGAAGGGGGAGGTCTAGATGGGCGAACATAAGGTCGATCCTCTACGCCCTCACCAACTTCCCGACTTCAAGAAAGTTGTCAACATGGTGTCTATACACCGGCAGTTACCCGGAGAGGTGTCCGAGGCGTACACCCCCGAATATGTCCCACATGAGCACTTTGAATCCTCGAACTTGATAAATGATCCAGAAAGAAAATTAGGAATGCCAAAAGCACCAGATGACCCATTGTGGGGGCAGATGTCAGCCACAGAAGGGAAGAAGAAGATAAAGTCAAAAGATAGAAGAGGAGGTGTTGTCCTCTCTTGCAAAACATTGTCGGCCTTGTCCGACACAAGCCGAATGGCTGAAGAAGAAGAAGATGAAGAAATATCCTTTATGCCGACTAAGGCAGATCAACTCGAGGCTTCTACCTCCCGCCATGCCAATCGGTCCCAAGAAAAGTGGGGGCACTCTTTGCTGCCTGATGAAGATGTATGCTATCATATTCCCTCGCATACGGGCGTGGGGGCAAGAATATCAAGCTCTGAAGGATTGAATATGTCCGATGGTGATATTAGGGGGTCACTGGTCCTACCTGAAATCAAGATGGGAGGCATCATTTCTGACTCTCTGCAAGTTAGCTCTGCTCTGATGATAGAGCCATACCAGGAAATACAAGAAGTTAAAATGATAAGAAGAAAGTTGCGGGGAAGGGGTTTAGACCTAGCCGACCTGCACCTGAATCAAATAGCTCCAACGGTAGTGAATGAGCCAAGTACGTAGCAGATAGCTGAAATAAAGTCAATCGAGGGAGAGGTCACCAAGGTAGAATTATATGAAATCAAGCAAAAGAATGATGAGCCCACCCTGGACTATATCCAATGCTGGGGAAGTCTCTATGCGAGATGCCAGCATCCGCCAAATTATGAAGTCGTTGTCCAAATATGCAAACAAATTTGAAGACAAAGATCCTATTAAGGATGGTTGGTATCAAAGTTAAATCCTTCGATCGATTGAATGATATGGTGGTCGACATTGAAGCCTTTCTAGCAAAATATTGCCCGGCCATAGGTACCCCAAGCCAAAAGAACAAGCTGACTGATGGGCGGCCGAAGTAAAAAGAAATCCAAGCTACTGATTTCCAGTCCTTCGCAAAGCAAAGGCAGAAGGCGAAGGAGGCAGCTAGCTCTTCTTCAGCAGCGTCTGCCAAGCAATAACCCTCGCTGAGGGATAAGATGAAGAAACCCTATTCCTTCCCTAAGGAAAAGGCTCAGATGCTGTTCCTTTGGGCCCACGCATACGATAAGGTTGCCCTCCCGTAGCCTAAGAAGTCAAATGACGCAAGAAGGAAGGTTGACCCTCAATTTTGCCCTTATCACCAACAGAGGGGGCATTCCATTGAGGATTGTTATCTGTTCAAAGATATTATTGAAAGCCTTATCCAAAAGGGTGAAATACAGATGGGTGAGCACAGGGTGGACCCACCACGGCCCCATCAAATGCCCAGCCTTAAGAGGGCGGCCAATGTAGCCTCACCCCACAGCTGAAGAATAATGTGCCCTGAAGGGTATTTCAAGCCTCTCGAATTATGGCAGGAAGCCGAAAGAGAGGCAAGATACAAATGGTGCCATGTTCTGGGGGCAAATGTTGAAAGAAATAAAGATAGAGATCTAAAGATCAAGAAATCATTACCCTACACTGTAGTATGTTGTCGACGCTCTTTAGAGCTGACAAATGTAAACAAAAAGAATAAAAAAGAAGCAAAGTCGACCGACACCAAGGCCGACAGCCGAATGATGAAGCTAAAAGCCTCTCCGAAAGGTACTCTCTCCAGATGAAAGATTTAGCAAAGTATAGCTGTGGCTCCACGTTGGAGGATGCCCCACAAAAATAAGGCCAAAGCTGGCCATGGCTAGCCGAAGAAGAGGTGCTCCGGCCCTCCACGACCCTTCGCGGGTCACTCCGTGTGAGAAAGGAGTAACCAAATGTTCAATAATCCTAAAGCTCTTCAACTATCAGAATCTAAGCTGACAACTTTTCAACTATCGGCACAAGGCTGACAACTCTTCAACCATCGGCATCCAAGCCGACAGCACTTCAACCATCAGCGTCAAGGCCGACAGCTGGTCAAAGGAAAAATTCCAAGCTCTTCAATGATCGGCATTCAGGCGAACAACCATTGAAAGATGTTCAAAAATATATATATCAATAGCTTTTCAATCATTGGAGTTCAGGCCGACAGCCATTGAAAGATACTCAAAAATACCCAAGCTCTTCAATTATCGGCGCCTAGGCCGACAGCTGTCCGAAGATGTTCACGAAAAAAATCTAAGCTTCTTCAAAGATTGGTGTCCAGGCCGATAGCTGTTCAAAGATATTCAAAAAAATATTCAAGCTCTTCAACTATCAGCATGCAACCCGACAGCTCTTTAGTCACCGGCGTCCAGGCCGACAGCCGTTCAAAGAAGCTCAAAAATATCCAAGCTCTTTAGTTATCAACATTTAAGCCGACAGCTCTTCAACTATAGGCGTCTAGGCCGATAGATGATCAACGATGTCAAGAATGTGCAACTATCGGCGTTTGAGCCGACAACTCTTCAGCCATCGGCATCCAAGCCGACAGTAGTTCAATCATCGGCATTCAAGCCAATATCCCTTAAACCAACGACGTTCAAGCAGACAGCTTTTAAAAAAATATATTCAAGCTTCTCAACCATCTGCATCTGAGTCGACAGCTCTTTAATCATCGGCATTCAAGCCGACAGCTCTTCAACCATCGGTGTTCAAGCCGACAGCTCCTCAACCATCGGTGTCTAGGCCGACAGCTATCCAAAGATATTCCAGCTCTTCAATCATTGGCGTTTAGGCCGATAGCTGTTCAAACATATTCAAAAAAAATACTCAACCATTGGCATTCGGGCCAGCAAATACTCAAAAATGTTAAGGCTTTCCAACCATGGGCACCTGGGCCGACATCATTTCAACAATCAGCGCTTAAGACGACAACTTCTCAACCATTGACATCCATGCCAGCACGCACATCCAAAAAAAAATATTCAAAGATACTCAAGATACCTGACCAAAGCCGGTAGCTATTAAAAATGTTTGAAAATATTCAAAGCTATTCAAATACATTTAACCATTGGCGTTCGAGCCAATAGCTTTTCAATCACTGGCGTCCGTGCTAACACACACTCAAAGATGTTCAAACAAAAAATGATTCACAAGCATTCA
The DNA here is from genome assembly GCA_022559845.1 of Amorphophallus konjac. Classification (NCBI taxonomy): domain Eukaryota; kingdom Viridiplantae; phylum Streptophyta; class Magnoliopsida; order Alismatales; family Araceae; genus Amorphophallus; species Amorphophallus konjac. The sequence continues at coordinate 119,812,636 of CM040126.1, read as the reverse complement.
AAGATGTCCACCGACTTTAAAAAAAAGAAAAAAAAAGAGAAAGAAGAAAGAAGAAAAGAATAACAATAACAATATATATATATATATATATATATATATATATATATATATATATATATATATATAACCTCTCTTGCATGAGTTTGATTTTAAATGCGTGCTCGCCCTACTTGCATGATTATTTATAATATATCTAATACACCCGAGATAAACTCCCACTCGTTGCACACAATGTGATCAACGAATTCTAATTATAAGGATTGTAGAATTTCTTCCTGACACTTTATTGGTACTCGAATTCCTATGCTCACACGAAAGGTAATCACGAGGAAAAAGCTGCCTATGCCCTTCAAAAAGGAAAAAAAAAGAAACAATGATGAAAAAAATGATATGCGAATCCAAGTAACCGAGAATCCTCACTGAAGTAAATGAGGAGACTCGCGTAAAAATAGTGGAGCAAGTTTTGCAATAGAAGTGCAATAAGGATGAATCCTAGTAGTCGGGAATCCCCGTTGAGACACATGAGGAAACTCGCGCCGAACGGTGAAGTCCAGATTTCAAACAAACAAAAATTGATGTCCACTACACACTTCGTTAAAAATGCCATGCCATAATTTAAAAAATATACTGCACTCACTCACTAAAAAGATTTTGAATTAGAGTAAAGTGATGAATACGGATCGATCCTACGGAGAAGAAAAATTCTTGTTTAAGCAAGTTGGATGACTCTTACGTTTTGAAAAGCCAAATTTTTGAGTGAGTTTTTAAAAACTAAATTAAAATTGCATGAAAATAAATTACTTGAAATTAAATCTACCTAAAGAATATTGGAGGATTGAGAAGAGAAATTGGAAGGAGTGGAGAGAAAGAATAAAAGGAACAATTACATAAAATAAATTTTTATTGTTAAGGAAAGATTACAATGTCATATGGAAACTAAAAATTACAGCTTGAATAAACTAAGGGAAAAAGGGAAGAAAGGTGCCGAGAAAGTGGAAGAATAGCGTCGTCCAAATGTCATGGCGAGCCTTTGAAGTGATCCCCCTGCCTTAGTGTTGAATACCGCTATGAGAGCACCGAAGTAGAAAATCCGCCTTTGGGATATGAGGAGAGATTAGAAGAGAGAGAGGAAGATAGAAGAAGAGAAGGCTTTAAAACAATAAACAGTAAAAATGAAAATAGAGCATGATTAAAACTAGAATAAGTTTAAAACTAAGAAGAATTAGAAGATGTGAAAGAAGAAGAAGTTGAAGATCTTGAAGAGAGAAGAGGGAGAAAACGATCAGAAGGGGAAGAAAATTTGAGAATAACGGAGGTGGATGAACAATAAAAACGTGAAAACTAAGCTTTGAAAACTCAACTGTAACTTAAAAACTAAGCAGATTTAGAAGAAGAGGAAGAAGAAGCAAATCTAGATCTAAGAAAAATAAAGAACTTTTATGAAGAGAGTAGATAGCGAAAACGATCAGAAGAGGGAGAAAATTTGATAAGAACACTAAAAAATGTTGATGAACAGTAAAATGGAAAAAATAGAGCTTTGAAAAATGAGAAATAACTTAAAAAAGAGAGAGATCTAGCTAAAGACGAAGAATAAGAAAGTGAAGAGCTTTTAAAAATGAACAACTTTTGTGAAGAAAGCAAGAGGAGAAGAGGAGCAGAAGGGGGAGAAAATCAGCTAAGATCTCTAGCCAGTTGCTCTTGGGCAGGTATTTATAGTGCACAGGGCCTCCTTGGGCTGGTTTTCTAATTGGACAAGGATCTTCTTAATTTATCTCCAATAATTTCTCCACAAGATAATTCTATAAATATTCTTTCTTATTTCTCCCTTCACACAAATAAGGCATGGCATCTTGCTTTGACTTGGTCAACAAGAGGAGGGAAATGGGGCTGCGCCCTAGGGCATCCCCTGCCCTGGTTCTATGACAAATTCGCCCCTGACCCTTCTAGCACATGCTGAGAATGTCCTGCACACACAATATTTGAATTAAATTCATAGAAAAATGTTACTTTACGCATAAAAATCATGAGTGCTCACAATTATGCAGTGGGAAATTAATCCTCATGCCCCTCAACCCCTTGTTATTCATTAAGTATCCATAAATTAAGTTAATTTGCATAAAAGGCCTTGATTCAAGTGAGGTTGAGTTTAGCTATAAAATATGCACAATTGTCTAATTATGTGCATTTAAAGTGATGTGTGTGACATGAATTATCATAGAATTATGAGCACTCATCACCGGGAATCTCCATTTAAACACATGACCAAACTCGCGTCGAACGGTGAAGTCCAGATTTCAAACAAACAAGGGGGCTGTGTGAAGCTACCGAAAGTCGAGAGCCTGAAATGCTTGTGTAGGCACTACAGTAATCCTTTAAGTGTTACTTAGAACGTCTACTTATCCCTATGTCTAGGGTTCACTGCTTATATACCTGCACTGCCACACCATAAAGAAAATGTCTCGGGTGTAGATTGTGATGTAAACTATGCGCATGCGCTATGTGATATCCTCTTAACGAATGAGCATCTCCCTTAGTTACGCTTCATGGGCTGCACTCTCTCCATGGATCAGGGGCGCCGTTCTTATCCTATCCCTGATAGAGGGGAGCTATCCTATCTATCTACTCTATACTTGCCATCAATGAGTGCTCGCATGCTCAAGTAAAAAAGGTTAAAAAAGAAGAAGGAGATGATAACGAAAAGATAATGATAGAAAAATAATGATGATAAAAAAGTAATGATGATAAAAAAAGGAAGAAAGAAAAGAAATGAAGATAATAATAAAAAAAAAATGATCATGATAAAAAATAAATGAATAATGATAAAAATGATGATGAAAATGAACGATGATGCTAAAAATGATAATGATAAACAATAATGTTGATAAAAAAATTGTTAATAAAACATATATTCAACCATCGGCACCCGAGCCGACAGCTTTCCAATCATTGGCATTCGAGCTAATAGCTTTTCAACTATTAGGCACCGAGCCGACAACTCTTCAACTATCAGCATCCGAGCCAACAGCTTTTCAACCATTGGCGCTCGAGCCGGCAGCTTTCCAATCATCGACATCCGAGCCGACAACATTTTAACCATTGGCATTTGAGCCAATAGCTTTTCAACCATTGGCGCTCGAGCCGACAGCTTTCCAATCATCGGCATCCAAGCCAACAGCACTTTAACCATTGGCGTTTGAGCCAACAACTTTTCAACCATTGGCGCTCGAGCTGACAACTTTCCAATCATCGACATCCGAGCCGACAACATTTTAACCATTGACATTTGAGCCAATAGATTTTCAACCATCGGCATTCGAGCCAATAGCTTTTCAACTATCGGCACCGAGCCGATAGCTCTTCAACTATTGGCATCCGAGCCAACAACTTTTCAACCATTGGCGCTCGAGCCGACAGCTTTCTAATCATCGACATTCGAGCCGACAGCATTTTAACCATTGGTGTTTGAGCCAATAGCTTTTCAATCATTGGCGTTTGAGCCAACAACTTTTCAACCATTGGCACTCGAGCCGAAAGCTTTCCAATCATCGGCATCCAAGCTGACAGCACTTTAACCATTAGCGTTTGAGCTAACAACTTTTCAATCATTGGCATTTGAGCCAATAGCTTTTCAACCATTGGCGCTCGAGCCGATAGCTTTCCAATCATCGACATCCGAGCCGACAACATTTTCAACATTGGCATTTGTGCCAACAGCTTTTCAACCTTTGGCATTCGAGCCAACGACTTTTTAACCATTGGCGCTCAAGCCGACAACTTTTCAATCATCGGCATCTAAGCTGATAGCTTTCCAATCGTCGACATCCAAGCTGACAACATTTTAGCCATTGGCATTTGAGCCAACAACTTTTCAACCATTGGCATTTGAGCCAATATCTCTTCAACCATTGGCATTCGAGCCAACAGCTTTTCAACCATTGGCGTTCAAGTCGACGGCTTCTCAATCATCGGCATCTAAGCCAAAAACTCTTCAATCATTGACATTCAAGCCGACAACTCTTCAATCATTAGCATCTAAGCCGATAGCATTTCAATCATCGACATCTAAGCTGACAACATTTCAACCATTGGCACTCAAGCCAACATCATTTCCGTTATTGGCGTCCGAGCCAGCAACATTTCAACCATTGGTGCTAAGGCCAAAAGCACTTCAACCATTGGCGACCGAGCCAATAGCAGACAGTTTTTCAACCATCGGCGTCTAAGCTGATAGCAATTCAATCATCGACATCTAAGCCGACAACATTTCAACCATTGGCAACCGAGCCAATAGCAGATAATTTTTCAACTATCAGCCCTCAAGACACCATCTCTTCAACCATTGGCGCCTAAGCCGACAGCTCTTCAACCATCAGCATCCAAGCCGACAGATGATCAAAGAAATTTAAAAGATGTTCTTCTCCATTATCGACCGCCTGTCGGGCAAGAAGTTGCACCCGCGGGCCCCGCTCCTTCGTCCCTCATTCGCGACATCCGCGGGTGGGGGGCATTTGTTGGCACTAAAAAAAAGAGAAGAAGAATCTGCATCTCTTCACGTAGACGCTAATTCTTTAATTGGTGACTCATGAAGTGACGCCAATTCTATAGGTCGACTCAGCCTCCTTTGGGTCGACTCATGTGAATGTGCGTCAATTTGAGTGGACACTAATTCTTTAATGGGTGTCTATGCAAAGTGATGCCAATTCCTAGTATTATTGGATTTTTTGAAGATTATTGGATTTTTATATCTGATGAATTGGTGCCCCTCAGCGTGGACGCCATTTTGAATTAGCGTCAAGGTCATCGGCGTGATTTTGCTTGGGTCTCAAGAATCAGCGACCAACCTCCTGGACGCCAATTTCATGATCAGGAGTCCGCGCCCTTCCCTCTGGACGCCATTTTCGTGATTTGGGCACTGTAGCATCCACGACTCCCCTATTTTCCCGCGACGTTGTCGACGTGGCCATCCCCACACGTGCACGATCGAAGCGCCGGAGCGGCTCGACCATGCCTCCATGCTCCACCTACTCCGCCATAGCAGCCATACCAATGGCTGCAAAAGCTGCCACGGCAGCACTAGTAGCGGCGACAACAGAAGCAGTAGCGGCGACGACAGTGCAACAGAAAAAAAATAAACAAAAGAAGAAAAGGAAATGGAGGCTTTCCCTCCGAATAGGGGGGTCTCAACCCCTATGAAAGGGCCTCCCTTCCGGAACCAAAGATTTTTTTTCTTCGACAATTCTGGAGAGATATCTTCCTTCGGCTTCTGATCTCCTTCGGAAGCCGCTGATGTCCACCTGAAGCCCACTGTTGGCCCCGGTAGGTGAGCGGACAAGAAGGGGGGTTGAATTGTCCCCCACGCGATATGGCAAATTTTAAAACAACTATGCAAGATTAGAGGAACTAACAAATTTAAACTAAGATGAACTGAGATTTGAAACCTAAAAGAAATAATTCTCTCAGCCTTTCTGATCTCACACGATTGCCTAGACGGGTTTAACAAGTAAACACGTAGCACGATGCACAATGGATAAACATAGTGTGTATGTGAACAATATGTGATCTAAAAATAAGTTCCTCTGAATGGGATAGAAGATAAGGAATCAAACACACAATCCAAACCACAATGCACATGGATTTTTAAGGTGGTTCGGGACCACGACAGGCTCCCTACGTCCACCCCTTACCAAACCGATAAGGCTTCACTGCTGGAAAACCAGCACATGGATAAATCCCCAACACGTAGCAAAGCTCCAACAAGATGTAGGACGATGCCTGCACACACGGGGACAAGCCCCAACACACACACGTAGGAAGATCCTGCACACACGGGGTACAACCCCAAACACACACGGAGATGACGTGTCCAACACGATCCGTCGGCCGGATCAACAACACTCACACACGCTGCAAACATCGCTGCACAAAACACACACGACCCTATGCAAACAGTCACACACACACAGAATATTCTTTAAGAAATAAACAAAATTTCGACAGATGGATACAATAAAGTCAAAGCATGTTTTAAAGACTGAATCAAACAAAATATATCAAGAGTAAAGCTCCCCCTTCTCTAAACGATCCAGCGCTACTTTGGTCATAGACGGGTGATTACGATATTGGCGTCTTCTTGTTCCTCTCATCAAGCCGCTCCTCTTTCTCTTCTTCCACGATCTCCAGAAATGCCTTGGAGCAGATGAAATCCAGCTTGGCTTCGTCCCCTTTTCTTCTTTCTCCCTTTCTTCTCCTACAAGATAGAAAAATCCGCACATAAGGGTTTTTCCTTGTCAAATTCGTAGCTCTCACATGAGTATATAAAGGAGAGAGCAAACAACCAATATAGCCCTTTGAGAACCATCCAAAAAGACCCTAACATGTCTAGACAGACCCTAGGGGCATAAGGGTAAACGTTGGGACCCAAAAGGATCAAGTTTGATGGGTTTCGGATGTGATTCGTGAAGCCCGATCCAGAGCCCGACGGAATCGATCGACCAAAATTGGCCGTCGGTCGACCTAACTTTTGCAAACTGTAAAACTTTCAGTTCTGGCCAACTCTGGCAATTTTTATCGACCTAAACTTTCTGGTCGGTCGACCTAACTTTGCAGCATTTCAGACTTGTTTGCTCAAGCTAAATAGGTCGACCGATCCCTTACTTTGGTTGACCTAAAACCTACAAAACATAAAAACAAAGTAAAGTTAGTGATTTTTCATATACATTGATGCCATCTCACCTTTGATCAAACTCTTGGTGTCTTGGGAGCCTCTTAAACATTCTCAAACTCATTTCCAACACCAAGAACCAATTTCACCAAGATTCACATGAATAGTTTAGAACACTAGCTCAAGAGCCCTATGAAGAACATGCATGAATATTACGAAATGAGGATATTGCTAGCTTACAAAGCTTTACATGAAAGCTCAACAAGTTCTCACCATCATGGGTTTTAATACCTCATGAAGAATATGCAAGGAGTACATTCAAAACTATACAAAAGACCCATGAAAACTCATTTCACAATGGCCCTTCATAACAATCTCCACAACCAAGACTAGGTTCGAAACACACCATGTATCTCTGCATAATTAGACCATAATCAACCCAATTTTCACTTAGATATGCATGACAATCTTAAACATGTGACTGTAGACACGCCAAAATTGACGCTATGTTGATCAAATCTCATGTCACTATGTTGACGCCCCAAAGTGAACTTCGATATATTCATAATATGAAGTTTTTCTATTTTTTGTGTGTTTTTTGGTTTGTTCTTGCATTTTTGTGATTCGCGACCTGAGGAGGGGCGTGTTTTATATAGCGACCTAACATGGGGCGTGTTCAAAGAAAGGACGACCAAATGTCAGGGCGTCAATTCCTGGTATTATCCGGTTTCAAAATAAATTCAAAATAAATTCAAATTATTTATTAACGTCCTTCCTCAGGGCGTGGTTTCAATTAACGCCTTCACCTCAGGCGTGTTCTCACAATTTTCAAATAAAGTAAGTTTTATTGCCAAAATTTAATCCCAGAAGTGACGCCCTTGATCATGGTCGTGTTTTTGAGTAACGTCTTGATGTAGGTCGTCAATTTGTGATTTGACGCCCTTCTGAAGGTCGTGTTTCACCTTTCCATGTTCTGCTTAAACTCAACTTTCCTGGAGAGTTCCCTGCCTCCGTTGGTCTCCTTGCTCGAATTGGAGTTAGAGTCCTGCATTCTTTGATCATTGCCTATCCTTATCTTCCCAAATTTGAGCTTATCTTCGATTGAAATCCTATAAAAGGATGCTCTGGTCGATCTAGACAGAGGTTGACGGGTCAGAGAGTTCACAGGTTTACGGGTTACGAGTTCAGGGTTACAGAGCTTCATCTTCCTCTTGCGCGATCGTTTAGAAAAGGCTCTGCTTCCTCTGCTTCCGATTAACCGCGTCCACCTTGTTTCCCTTTACTGTCGTCAGGGACAGCAGGGTTCTTTTTATTCTGTTTGTGTTGTTTTGTCTTCATCAATCGTTCATCATCACTATGTTGTTTTCTTCTTTTTTGCATTAGCTTCATCATCACTGTGTTTTCTTCTTTTACGTTTGCATTAGCTGCATCATATCTCCTTCCCTATTTTCTTTAGGGGTTTTAAAACAAAAATAAGGTGCACATGTTTTGTTCTTTTCTCATCTTCATATCATCTTTGGGATTGATACTACGTGCACTTGGCTGATCCACTTCTCTTGGCTTGTTTTATTGTCTTTTTTTTGCAAGGGTAATCAATAAAGAAAAACCCCCTTCATCGGCCGGCCGGTTGAAGGAGGAGGAGGAATTCACAATCCATCTCGCGTTCTATTTTCCACCAGGTATTCGCGATCTTCTTTGTTTCTTCTTGAGGTAACCCCTCTGGCGATCACTCTCCTTAGTAGCACCACGTGCTTCTTTTCCTTATTATTATATCATCTCCCCCTTATTCTTGTTATGCTTTCTCATATTTAAATTTCTTCTTCGTGTGTGGATTTATCACGATCTACAAATTGGCGATCACGGTGGGACCTCCACTATTTTTCTTTTGATTACCATCTCCTATTGGCACCCACGTGTGCCCTTTCCTATTGGCACCCACGTGTGCCCTTTCCCCTCGGTACCCTTGGTACCCCTCCTTTTGTGCCCCACGGGCACCCTCCATCGTGCACGCTGCACACTCCCGGGATCAGCCAGTTTGTGATTGTTTGATTATTTTCCTGAATTAACGCCTCACCCAGAGGCACTTTTTCTTTTCACGCCTTCGTCTAGGGCGTCTATTTTCTGTGTCACGTCTTCCCATAAGGCGTCTTTTACCATATCTGCTGTCTTCTTGTTCTGTTTGATAATTCACGCCCTACACTTTGGGCGTCTTTTTATTTGTCAGCGCCTCACACCAAGGCGCGTGTTTCCCCGACCGTGTGCACCCCTGGTATTTGACGCCCTTTAGTAGAGGCGTCCTTTCATATTACGCGCCTCACACCAAGGCGCGTGTTTTGCACTACCTATGGGCCACCACAGTGATTCACAACAGTGACCCTGTCGTTGCTTTGGTTGATAGCGACCTGCCCCAGGTCGTCTCTTTCCTGCATTTTACAGAAGCCTGCTTCCTGTTGCTGTCTGTGATAGTTTGTTTGGTTCTTACATTGCTTGCCTATATTGCTGTTATCTTATCATCTTATTTTGCATATTGTGGCATTTGGTTGAGAGGCCTCCTCTCTCTACACTAGGATTCCACACACCTCTCTTGGAATCGGGACGACCCTCCATTGAGCATTCCGTCTCTTTGGACCGTAAATCCATTTTCCAAGACCTCCGTAAGTCCCCGCACCCGTGGATTCCCTCACGGACGCCGGGCTGGTTGTACCCTTGAAGTACCCGGAGTATAGAGAACCTATCGTTAGTGAGGAGAGAGAAAGAATCTAGTTGACCCGGAGGTTACACTTGGATCAACTAGGTTTCACATTGCAAACAGAAGTGAACTATTCAACAATTTAATCCACTCTAATCTCAAGCATAACACTAAAATCTTGCGTTCATCTCAACTTGGTTGCATACACTTGCTTGGATTAATTTGTTTAGACTTGTTTGGATTGAGTGGTTGTTTGTTTGATACTGCCTTTATAAAGTTGTCTCTCCTCTTAAACATGAAACTCCGTTCAGGAAAAATCATCAACATGGCAGGCTACGGGTATTCTTATGATGATGAGGATGAGAATGTTTTTGGTCAATATGAGACCCCCCCCAGGATTCCATCTATTATGAGGGAAATTACCCTCCTCCTCAGTCCCATCATCCTCAAATCCATGTGGTTGATACCACTCCTCAAGAGGTTGTGCCCTCTTCCTAAACTTTACCCTCCAACACCTCGGGGAATTCTTCTCCATCCCTCAATGTCACGGATTTAATTAATGCTTTATCTCAGTTAGACGATTCCCAGCGGCAGGCTATTCAGGCCACTTTGAAAGGGAAGTCTGTTCCCTCTTCATCCTCCAATCCCCCTCCGGCCGAGAGTGGCCATCACCTCACTAATGACCAGGCGGTCTTGCACAAACCCCCCTCTCGTCCACCAACGCCCGGTGCGGCCATGCCGGCCCAGCATGCGAGCTATTCAGTGGTTAGACCTCAGTTCCAACCCCCCCGAATTCTGCGGACACCTATACCACATTCTTTTATTCAAAATCCGGCCCCAGTCGAGTCCGACACTAATATGCTATTACTCTAGAAATTGGCCAGCATGGAGGAGCAACTAAAGAAGGTCACCACGGCTAAGAATGCCCCGGAAATTTTGCTCCCTACATTGCCCGTCTTCCACTTACCACCATCTGAAATGCCGAACTTCCGGCGATATAATGGGACTGGTAATCCTTTTATTCATTTAAAGGATTTTATGTACGAAACCTCCTTTTGGCAAGACAACAAGGCCTCTTTGGCTTACTTATTCAGGAGATCTCTGGAGGGGCCAGCCCTTGAATGGTTTTATTCACTGGATTCCGCTGATGCCGGCGACTTCGATATTGTTTAAAGGAAGTTCTTGCAAAAATACAGAGACCGGGTCGGACCATCCCTTTCGCTCACAGATCTGGTCGCGGAAAAGATGAAGCCTGAGGAGGACTTCATAATGTTTGCTGATAGATGGCGGTCTATGGCCGAAAAGTTGAAAGATACACTGTCTGAACCGGAACAAGTCAAGATGATAATTTCCAATGCCACTCCTCAGTTCCGGCACATACTGGCCATGAACCGGTTAACCACCATGGAGGAGCTCTATGAGAGAGCTCGTTATATCCAGACGCAGATGAAGGATTCGCCCATTATGGGCATGTTTGAGCCGAAGTCACGGCTATTCAAGAAAACCACAACTGTCAACAACAGCGGGCCCACGATGGAGGGCACTATTGCAAATGAGCAGGTTGGCGTAGTTGGCCACCCCCTTCAAGCTAACCCACGTCCTAACCTTCCTCCACCACAAAGCCCCCATTTCAACTCCACCCCACAACGCCAATTCGCACCCCAACATTCCTTTGCTTCACCACCAAACCAAGCGCCCCGCGCTAACCCTCCAGCTCCGCAACAGTACCACCAAGTACCACCACCTACCAACTATGGCCAACAACAACAACGGAGACCACCACTTGGCCCCAAAAGGGACCACTACCCTCCATTACCAGAAAGTGTCCCGGATATTTTCAATGCCTTAATGGCCGCCAATTTGCTCATATTACCAAGGGAAAGAACATCGTGGCCCGCTAATGTTGACACATCCCGTTACTGCGCTTTCCATCGTGCACCTGGTCATAACCTTGATCGTTGCTTCCACTTCAGAGATTACATTTATGACCTAAATGACCAAGGTGACATCAATTGGGATGAGATGAGATAATTCATCTCCACCATGAAAGAAAGAAGGTCTCCTCGGCAGCAACAAGCTCAGCAGCCACAGCAACCAGCTCCACAGCAGCAACAACAAGCTCCAGCGCCTCAGCACGATATGGGGATTGTCCACAATCCACTACCGGAGCACCCGCCAAACCAGCACGTAAACCCTGTCACGTCTCTCTATGAGGTGGAGAGAGGGCAGGGATGGCATGAAGAAAACGCCTCTGTCGGGGCACTTTATCATGATCAAAATCAACCTCCGCGACTCTTGCGCACCCCTTCTTCTTCTCCTACCCCTCAAGTGGGCCGATCTCTTCTGCGCCCCATTAATTCACCTCCTACCACCAATTCTCCAACCTCGCCGGTTCGCCCCCTTCTTACACGCTTCCCACCTCTGCAGCCTACGCCACAACAAAACCCATCCACCACCAACCCTTCGCCATTGCCATCTAGGCCACTCTTCATCCGCCCATCACCAACGCCCACTGCACCCGCCACCACTACTCCTTCACCGGCAAGGATCCCCCCACCATCGGTTCCGCCACCTTTTGTACCCAGAACCCTTCTCATTCCACCCCCCACCAATTCCCCCCGCATTCGGGTATCCCTTTCTACCTCTACGCCTCCTACCAGGGCAGCAGCACCCTCTACAGGGATTCCCTCTGCGGGAACTCCCACTCCACCACTTCTTAACACCAATACACCTTCTTCTTCTTCCAATCCCCCTCCCACACTTGTCCCGACAGAGGCACGTCAAGGCGTGGCGCCGCTCCGCAGTGGACGGATGTTCCACCATATTTTTCCACAGAGAGAGCTAGAGCCCGCGCAGGGGCCGCAAGAGCAAGAACAAGAACAAGAGTCAGTGCCAGGGACTCAGTATGATTTGCTAAAGCACTTGGACCGAACACCAGTAAGGATTTCAATCCTGGAACTAATTAAAAGGTCCACCACTCATCAGCTAGCTTTAAAAGAATATCTGCAAAAGGTGATGGTCAATGAGGACATCCCAGTTGAGCAGATAATCACGGTTTTAACGCCCGCTAGCAGTCAGCCGGCAATTACTTTCCATGAACATGAACTGGCACCACTCCCAGCAAGAAAGTACGCTCTATGCATCACAGTTGACATTAATAAGGTGGCTGTTAAGCAATGTCTGGTGAACACTGGGGCATCCATCAATGTCTTGCCACCTAGCACCTTGAAGTTGTGTGGCATTCCGGAAAGCCAAATACGGCCGTCTACTATCACAGTCACTGCATATGATAACACGAAGAAACCTCCTCTAGGCATGATTACGTTAAAAGTAAGTTTGGGTCCTGCCGTCATCACAACAGATTTTCATATTCTGGATATGGATCCGACATTTAATGGCATTCTGGGACGCCCCTACATTTAGCAACTCGACGCGGTGCCCTCCACAAATCACCAATGCCTTAAATTCCCACACAAGGGCCGCATTATTAAAGTTACCAGTATGCCGATTCTGCCAGAGGAAGATATTCATGTGGCTTCATTAGTTCCATCCATGTGGCCGGCCAACAAGCCACTATTATCTGTGCTGGACGTCCCTTGTCCACGACCAATGCCAGAAAAAGTCACAACAGTTGCTATGATACCCCTGCCTCCCAAGGGGAAAAAGAAGAAAACAATGATGAACACCTCTGGCTAGAACATCTTAATGAAAATGGGGTATCAAAATGGCAAAGGTCTGGGTGCCAATTGTCAAGGCAGAATTAGGCCTGTTAAACCTCAGAAACTGATTACACGAGGTGGCCTAGGTTACAAAGGGCCAGGCAAAAACAAAGATGAACCATGGGCATTTATGACATCCACATTAAAAACAGATCGCCAACCGCTCACCTGGACATTAAAGACACATTTTGTCACGGGTGGCTTTCAAAATAATGAGCAAGCTACCATGATCACTTCCATATTAGACTGTCAGGATGTTCATGCTAGACAGTTTGCTCGTCATATTGCCCCGTTGGCCACATACAAAGCCCTGGAGTCCTTAAGGCCTGACAAAAGAAGAAAAATGGATGATCCAGAATGTGACTGGTACAGGTGGTTCGATATGCAGGATATTACTATTTCTTTGAGCCGCCTCTTCATGCCGACTGACCCGTAATGGCCGCCACTTATTCATGAATTGATTGAGATGCCAGCTGCAATTACAGATAAGAGGCAGCTGCTGAGTGACTACACTGATACTGGAGAGCCAGATGTTCCGTTTGAAGAAGGATTCACTGTGGACAGGCTGTGGGCCGGCCTATTTTCTCTCACTTCCATGCATCCATCGGTGCTTGCTTCTCTATATTCTCATCGGTTTGGTCGCGTGCCAAGACCGCCTCCGATTATAATCAATTTATCTCCAGATTCAATCCAAGTTTCTCTCCCAATTCCTTCTTCGCTCCTCGAGCGATTTTTCTAAACTCTCCATCACGCCCCCGCGCGGGCCATCACTGATTCAATCTTTCTCTGATCTGGCAATTTCCACTCCTCCTGCTATCCTCCCTGCACACTGCTTTCTTCTAGAAATAGAAAATAAAAATGAAGAAAAAGACAAAAATGAAAAAGAAAAAAAAATGCCAAATTCCCAACTTTCCAAACCTCCATTTCTGTTGAGGAGACCTCCTATTTCTCTTCTGAGTGCGTCCCGACCCAGGGGCCGCTCCTTCAAGATTCATTGCTAAACCTTTTCTCCCCCTCTGGTGAGGGGACTTCCTCTGTATTACCTCCTGTATCCACTTTTTCACCTCCTTCCCTTCCTTTTTCCGATCAAGCTAGTTGCTCCTCCTCATCTTCCGCTAACTCTAAAATTCAAGGGGTAGATTCACATAAGAAGTCCAAAGGTAAGCAGATTCCCCATAGGTTTCTGTTGGAGTTAGCTATCAGATGCCAGGCTTGTTTAGCTCTTCCTAAATTTATAGAGAATCCAATCATCCTGCCAGAGTTAGAATATGAGAATGCTGTTGTGTCTTATGAGGGTTTGGGTGTCTATGAAATTATGAATGACGAAGACCCTATTGAAGAGGGAGATGAAAGTTATGAAGAATATGAGGACGAGGCTGATGCTTTTGCTAGTGGCATTAGACGATTTGATGAACCATCAGCTTCTGTAGAAGAGCCTACCAAAGAAATTAATTTGGGTACCGAGGAAGACCCTAGGATTGTCCTCATAAGCAAGAATTTACCGCCCTCCGAAGAGGAGGCGCTCATTTTGGTTCTGCAAGAATACAAGGACACATTTGCATGGAGTTATGAAGATATGTCTGGTCTAGATCCTGCGCTCATTGAACATCGCCTTACACTTAAGCCAGGGTCTGTGCCGGTCAAGCAACGGTTGAGGCGTTTCCACCCTAACATGGCTCTAAAGATGAAAGAAGAGGTCGACAAGCTCCATAAGGCTAGATTTGTTAGGGTTGTCCTCTACCCCAATTGGGTGGCTAACATCGTCCCGGTTATGAAGAAAGATGGAAAAGTTCGGATTTGCATAGACTTCCAGGATCTCAACCGTGCGTGTCCCAAGGATGACTTCCCCCTCCCTCACATTGATGTTCTGATTGATAACACGGCAGGATTTAAGACTCTCTCTTTTATGGATGGCTTCTCAGGTTACAATCAAATTCATCTGGCTGAAGAAGATCAAGAGAAGACATCATTCACTACACCATGGGGTACTTATTGTTATGTGGTCATGCCTTTTGGACTTAAGAACGCTAGAGCCACCTATCAGAGGGCTATGATGGTGATTTTTCACGACATGATTCATATCTATATCGAGGTGTATGTGGACGACCTGGTTGTGAAATCAAGGACAAGGATTGAACATCCTGGGGTTCTAGCTAAGGTCTTGCAAAGATCACGAGAGTATCAGTTGAAGATGAACCCCAAGAAGTGCGTGTTTGGTGTTTCTTCAGGGAAGTTACTTGGTTTCATTGTTAGCAGGAGGGGAATTGAAGTTGATCCCAACAAGGCAAGGGCCATTAGAGATATGCCTCCTCCCAAGAATTTGAAGGAAGTTCGAGGATTAATCGGGAGGTTGCAATTCATTCGCCGCTTCATCTCCCAGCATTCACAAAGATGTAGGCCGTTTTACGAGCTTACTAAGCCGAGAGTCAAGTTTAATTGGGATGACAAGTGTCAGGCAGCCTTTGACGGATTAAAGGATTATTTGGCCAATCCTCCTGTCCTGAGGCCGCCGATTCCAGGCAAACCACTTATTCTCTATGTTTCTGTCCTGGATGACTCCGTAGGTGCTGTCTTGGCTCAAGTGGACGAAGAAGGTAAGGAGAGGGCAGCATACTATTTGTCTAAACTTCTTAATCCTTGTGAGCAGAGGTATTCAGCCATGGAGAAAACTTGCGCTGCTTTAGTCTGGGTAGTTCAGAAGTTAAAGCACTATTTCCTAGCTCACGAGGTTCACCTCATTGCTCGCATGAATCCGATTAAATTCCTCCGTGAAAAATCTATCCTCACTGATCGATTAGCACGCTGGAAAAGCTTCCTCTCTCAGTTTGATATCACTTACATTCAATAGAAAGCTATCA
The DNA here is from genome assembly GCA_022559845.1 of Amorphophallus konjac. Lineage (NCBI taxonomy): Eukaryota > Viridiplantae > Streptophyta > Magnoliopsida > Alismatales > Araceae > Amorphophallus > Amorphophallus konjac. Next base: position 119,796,709 of record CM040126.1, on the reverse strand, counting down.
AAGGTTACGCCATTGCCGAACATCTTGCTCACCACCCTCTACCGCGTTTTGATCCTGTCAATTCGGAGTTTCCAGATGAAGAACTAATGTCCATTAATCAACCCCACGACCCTATGTGGACATTACATTTTGATGGAGCTCTAAATTCCCAAGGAAGAGGGATCGGCATGGTTCTTTTAACACCAGAAGGGGTCACCATCCCATTTGCTGCTCGGCTCACTTTTCCTGCCACCAATAATATAGCTGAGTATGAAGCTCTTTTGGCCGGTCTTCAAACCGCTCATCGATATGGTGTCACCCATTTGAGGATTGTGGGTGACAGTCAGCTCATTCTGCGCCAGGTATTGGTCAAATGCCGCACTATCAATCCTAAGCTCAAACCCTACCAGGAACGTGCTTCAGCTTATGCCAAACTCTTCACCAAATTGATCTTCGTCCATGTTCCTCGTAGCCAAGATATCTTGGCCGACGCCCTTGCTTCTTTGGCCTCTGCTTTAGTCTTCCCTCCTGAGCGTGATTTTCATGTTCCTCTAATTCATCAGCGTGACACGCCAGCTATTAAGGATCGTGCATTCCTCGATATTAGGGATAAGGTGCTTGAAAAGATTAAGCAAAAGGAATCCCTTAAAGGCAAAGAGGTCATGCTTTTAGACTGGGAAGAAGAATTGGTTGACGAAGAGAAGCCTTGGTATTATGAGATTGCCAGATATTGCAATGATCAGTCCTATCCCGAGGAAGTCACTGCAGAAGAAAAGAAAGCAATTAGAAGAGTGGCTCAGCGTTATGTTTTGATTGGAGGTGTACTCTATAGGAGAGGGCTCACCGGTGTTTTATTAAGATGCCTCGACGATGATGAATCATGGAAAGTTGTGGAAGAGGCGCATTCTGGAGTGTGTGGTGGTCATGTGAATAGCCAGATGCTAGCTAAGAAGATCCTTAGGGTAGGTTTCTATTGGCCAACTCTAGAAGAGGATTGTTCCATCTATGTTCGAAGGTGTGTTAAGTGTCAACTGCACGCCGACAAGATTCATTCTCCTGCTTCTTCACTCCATCCTACATACTCCCCATGGCCTTTCTCCATGTGGGCTTTTGATATCATTGGACCTCTTGGTGATTCGAACCTCCTGACCAAGCAAAAATCATTCATCCTCACGGCAACGGAGTACTTCACCAAGTGGGCGGAAGCAGAAGCTTACGTGGAGATCAAAGCATCAACCGTCTGCAAGTTTATAATGAAGAACATCATCACGAGGTTCGGCATCCCAAGCATCATCGTCACCGACAATGGACCTCAATTTATCTCTCAAGAAATCAAGGATCTCTGCAACAAGTATAACATTGCATTGCATCATTCTTCTCCCTATTATCCGCAGGGCAATGGCCAAGCAGAGACAACTAACAAAACTTTGATAAAAATTGTCAAAAAGACGTGTGAGGCTAATAAATTTTCGGATTGGCCAGACAAGCTAGTTGAAGCTCTTTGGGCCTACCGAACTTCCATTCGAACCCCCACTGGGCAAACCCCTTTCGCCCTTACTTATGGAATTGAGGCGGTAGTTCCTTATGAGATTCTCATTCCCTCTCTACGAGTACAATTGGATAAGGAATTTTCTATTGATGAGCGTCGTGATTCACTCCTCGCCCAATTGGAACTCCTAGATGAGAAGCGTCTAGTCGCCGCTGAGCATGCGCGCGTTTATCAAAACAGGCTCTCGCGTTTTTATCAAAAGAAAGTAATTGAGAGAAAATTCAAAATCGGTGAGATGGTAATTAAGAGGATTTTCGTAAAGTCGGGTGGCCCTCGCTCAAAACTCCAACCCAATTGGGAAGGACCGTTTGTTATAAAAGACGTTTTTCCAGGCAATATGTAGCAACCCTAATAAATGAATAATTGAAATGAATTAAAACATATATATTACAGAAGTAATATATACGAAATAAAACAAATTAAAAATAACGCCTCTTATTAAGGCGTTAATTTATAAAGAAACGCCTCTACCCATGGCGTGAATAAAGAAAGGACGCCCACACCTACGGTCGTCAGTTCTCACGCGACCAAATGGGTAAGTAAAAGAAACGCCTCTATCTTGGGCGTGTTTTAAAACAAGAAACGCCCTTTATCAAGGCGCTTTTTAAGAAACGCCCTAAAGTAAGGCGTCAATTAAATAATACACGCCCTGACCAAAGGCGTTAATTCTGTTCGTGAGCCGTTCGAACCCAGAGCTTATCCCGGGAAGATCAACCTAATCTAGTAAGTGTCTATTAGAGTAAGGACTCTATTGGGGATATATTACCCTCAATCAAACACTACTCTTGTTAGGACTTCCAAAATCCTATAAATAACATGTTCGATCGAACCCTAAAACCCATTTGATCGAACGTCTGCTGCTAGGTACGTGAAGAAAAAAACGGTTCCTCTATTCTTTTATTTTTCTGCTTCTATTACATGAAGAACTAATGTTCTTCATCTGATTCTGTTATAGGTCTGTAAGGTGGCGTACGTGAAAGAACAAGGTATGTTCTTCACCATATACCTGTGAAGATTGATTTCATATCTTCATATTCCTTCCTCTCTTTTCCTACAGGTTGATTGAAGGCTATCATCTCCTTCATATTCATCAACTAAAATCTTCCTTCTTCCTGTCCAAGGTGTTCTTCTCAAGTTATTCACCGGTCATCTCCAAATCTATTTTTAAGGTAGGTTTTCTCAAGTTACTGTAGCCCAAATGAAATTAATGCAAGATATATATATATATATAAGCATGTCATGCATATGATTATTATAGTTTTCATGCGTTTTCAGAAATATTTTGAAAGAAACGCCCTTGATTAGGGCGCTAATTTAAAAGAAACGACCATGCTAGTGGTCGTCAATTTAATATTTGACGCCCTCTACGCAGGCGTTAATTTCATAAGAATCGCATGTGATTAATAATTGATCCTGTTTAAAAATTACAATACATATGAAATATTGATTTTTAATATCTTGCATGACTCTGTGAATTCCTGTTAAATTTTACTGCCATGACATGTCTCCTGTCTCTCGAAATATTATTTATTAAAATATCGTAAATCCCTTGAAATTCACGACTTGGACAAAGTCGTTTTCCATATTCTAACGCCCCAGTACAAGGCGTGAATCTTAAAAGTAACGCCCCTTCCTAGGGCGTGTATCTGCTAAAATCCTGAAATTCACATATTCTGTAAAATGGAATTAGAAAGTAACGCCCCTTCCAAGGGCGCGTTTTTGATAAATTTCTGAGAATAATTATATCCTGTCGAATATGTAAATGATGAGACGCCTGCCTCTGCAGTCGTCAACTTTGAAGAAACGCCCCCAGGAAAGGCGTGTTTTTGATAAATTAATGAAATAATGAAAATTCTGCAAATTGGCAATACATGTAAACGCCCTTCTGTTAGGCGTTAATTATTCAATACACGACTTTACTTAAGTCGTTATTTTAATGTAAACTGATTTTATCCTGATTCTATTACCGATGGTTTCATATTATACATATATATATATATATATATATATCGGCACTATTCTCCACTCCGTGAGTATAGTCCCACGTTTCATGTTGATTTATCGATCACATTCAACTCTCATTGACATACAAGCTCTCCATTGGACATTCCGTTCCTTTGGACTAGCGAGTTAGTCATAGAGACCTCCGTAAGACTCCTCGTAGCCTTGGATTCCCTCAAGGCCGACTGAGCTGGTTGTACCCTAAAAACCCATTACACGATCCTTGCCATGTCAATCTAAAGAAACATGGTATACCGGCCCTTATGATTATACAAAGAGTATATCATAAGAAATTCTTGATGGGATGATGATATCATGCCATATCGTGTCATTCTTGTAAACCCCAATTCTATGATAAGAATGAGGGTATCTTGCTTGATCTAATGTTCATGTGGACCTCAATTCTATAGAAAGAATGTCCATATTGATTTGTCATGGTACCTAAGTTAAGGGAACCATATTCTACCTAGTTTTATCGATATCGTGATTATACCGTTATGATCGCCATTCTATGTCTTTGTCATATTTTGGACTCTATTCTATCAAAGTTGTCATACGTGTCTACAAGCTTGATTATTGAAATTCTATATTGGCTATATAAACAAGAGTGGATGTCAAAACACATGATAAATGCCTGCGCATATAGGGCCCGATCTGGTCCTGGGAGGAGCACCCGAAAGTACTTGTGCCCATGGGAGTTAAAATGATAAGGTATCTGGCATTATACCGAGTACTTGACTTGCTTGATTGGACATTCCACACACATCTTGTACTTGACTCGTACTTGACATGAAATGAAATGCGTGGCCCGAAAAAGGGTAATTTACTTGCTTGATACATGATAGCCAAAGTTCTTGACATGACTTGTTAAATGTACTTGCTTGAATATCTCGAATAAACTTGTTATCTTGTTGGAAGTTCATGACTAAGTTCATCTTATTTTCTTGATATTACATTCTTTCTATCTTGTCGTTTCATGCGAGCATGCATAGCTTTATTGCATCCATGAAAATGTAATTACTTAAACCACTTGCTAGTACTTGAGATATAATTTCCTACTGAGCGTTCGCTCATTCCGTTTGTCCCTTTTTACTTTTCAGGTAAGTCCGACGACGATGGAAGTCAATCGGATGGGAATGGTCAAGAGTGAAAGTGATAGAGCTTCTACAAGTGTCGTCTAGTCTTTTCCATAGTTTCTTGAGTCAACTATGTATTCTTTTCCTTTTTATTTTAACAGAGTATTGGATTTGTAATAGTCTATCCATTATGAAATAAAGGATTGGGTTATCTTGCTATTTTGCGCATCTCTGTATTCGTGTCGAATACACGACCACTCTGATTGACATGATTGATATAGACACGTCGCGCTTCTCCGGGTATCTTCCGCGCTCGGGGCGTGACAGTCTTTGTGGTATCAGAGCCTAAGGTATTCAATTCCTAGGAAACCCAAGTCCAAGGATAGGTTTCAAAACCTTTAACCAAGTGAGAGTGGGTAGAACCAAGGGTTAAATGATCAATGAGTCCTTTATAAGATCATAGTGATATAATACTAACATAGCTATTGTAATTGTAGGATAATGGCTGCCGAACGTGCTCAATGGCGCAACATGCAGCGTACCCTTCAAGGGATGACCCAAGTGCTACAACAGGTAGCACAAGGTGGTGCTCCACGAGCTGGAAGCTTACACCAAGCATTCAAGAATATGAATCCCCCGAAGTTCATGGGATCGACCGATCCAGACGATGCCGAGCATTGGGTTCGGGAGATTGAACGTATATTCCGTGTCATGCAATGCACGGATCAGGACAAAGTCTTATTAGCTACTTTCCAGTTAGAAAAGGATGCTAGATGCTGGTGGGAGTCGATTGAAGCTACTATTGACCCAACTCAAGTTACATGGGGTGAATTCGTTGAATATTTCAACGCCAAATATTTCTCTGATAGGGTCCAGGAAAGGAAGGCCGCCGAATTTGCCGCATTAAAGCAAAGATCTTTATCGGTGGCTGATTATGAAGCACAGTTCTCTAGACTGTCTAGATATGCTAAGCATTTAATTGGCACGGAAAAGATGAAAGCCCGCAGATTTCTTAATGGGCTTAGGCCCCACTACATTACTCAACTGGCGCCTATGGATATTCAAGTTTATACTGAAATAGTGCGCCGAGCTCAGTTGCTTGAAGATGCCACAGAACTATCTGATAGGATCCGTGGGAAAGACAAAAAGGAGCAAGTCACAAGTTCGGGTTCTTTTAAACCCAACTTTAAGAAGAGGCCCAATAATGGAGGTTCTTCCTCTCAAGATCAGAAGTACAAGAAATCCAAGCCTTTCTCTATCACCACTACCCCTTCAAACGTAGTATGCAAGCATTGTGACAAGGCTGGTCACAAAACAGAAGAATGCTGGAGGAAATTAGGAGCATGTCTCCGTTGTGGGAGTCGTGAACATCGGATTCCCGATTGTCCATTAATGAATGACCAAGACGGTGAGGGTAAACGCCCAGTGACAAGGAACGCGCATCTTCATGCAATCCAAGAGACCGAACCAGAAGAAGAAGGCGGATTGGTGGAAGGTACATTAAAAATTTGTTCCAAATATGCACATGTCTTATTTGATACGGGTGCATCGCATTCCATTATGTCCAAGAAGTTTGCTGACCCATTACCTCTAGAACCAGAATGGATGAAAATAGTGTTGTCTACTCCTCTCGGAAACGAGACGGATATCACGCATCATTACCAAAACTGTGAGGTGTTGGTTCGAGGAAAGAATTTTCCTATTGATCTTATCTGCTTAGATCTAAAAGAGTATGATGTTATACTAGGAGCAGATTGGTTATCCAAATACCAGGCAACGGTTGATTGCCGTGATAGCAAGATTGTTTTCAAGGAATTTTCGGAACTGACTTATACTAGTCCTAAGAGTCGAAGCAAATCCCCTCTTATTTCGGCTCTTCGAGCAAGCAAGCTCGTCAAGAAAGGATGTGTATCCTTCCTTGCTTTTGTCACTATTAAAGAAGCTAAGGAAACCAAGATAGAAGACGTTCAAGTAGTACGAGAATGCCCAGACGTATTTCCGGAAGAATTGCCGGGATTACCCCCGCAAAGAGATGTGGCCTTTACCATCGACTTAGTCCCTGGTGCTGGTCCGGTTTCAAAGGCACCATATAGAATGTCCCCTGCTGAACTCAAGGAGTTGAAGGAGCAGTTGATGGAACTAATCCAAAAAGGGTTTATTAGACCAAGTACTTCCCCGTGGGGAGCACCAGTCTCATTTGTAAAGAAGAAGGATGGATCCATGAGATTGTGTATTGACTATCGACAGTTGAATCATCTTACTATCAAGAACAAGTATCCACTGCCGAGAATCGATGAATTGTTTGATCAGATTTCAGGATCCAAATATTTCTCCAAGATTGATCTCCGGTCGGGATATCATCAATTAAGGATCAAGGATGATGACATTCACAAGACCGCATTCAGAAGCAGGTATGGCCATTACGAATTTGTTGTTATGCCTTTTGGACTAACAAATGCCCCTGCTGCCTTTATGCAGTTAATGAATAACATATTCAGGCCTTACTTGGATCAATTCATAGTAGTTTTCATCGATGATATATTGATATATTCTAAGACTAAGGAAGAACATGAAGAGCATTTGAGGATTGCATTGCAAGTCTTGAGGACAAATCAATTATATGCTAAACTCAGCAAATGCGAGTTCTGGCTTGAAGAAGTGGCTTTTCTCGGACATGTCATATCCAAGGACGGTTTATCTGTGGATCCGTCAAAAGTTGAAGCTGTGAGAAACTGGGAGAGACCCACTAATGCAAGCGAGATCAGAAGTTTCTTAGGTCTTGCAGGCTATTATCGGCGATTTATCAAAGATTTCTCTAAGATCGCCGTACCACTTACAAGATTAACTCGTAAGGAGATCCGATATGAATGGAGTGAGGAATGTGAAAGCAGTTTCCAAACTCTCAAGGATCATCTCACCACAGCTCCGGTCTTAGCCCTACCAATTGAAGGAGAGAAATTCGAGGTCTACACTGATGCTTCTGGCATTGGCCTCGGATGCGTTCTAATGCAACATGGGAAGGTCATAGCATACTCTTCTCGTCAACTGAAGAAGCATGAGGAGAATTACCCCGTCCATGACTTGGAATTGGCCGCGGTAGTATTTGCCCTAAAGATATGGAGACACTATCTCTATGGGGTACAGTTTACTGTATACTCCGATCACAAAAGTCTCAAATATCTATTTTCACAAAAGGAGCTGAACATGAGACAAAGACGTTGGCTAGAATATCTCAAGGACTTCGACTTCAGTATACAATACCATCCCGGAAAGGGTAATTATGTGGCTGATGCCCTTAGTCGAAAGCCGAGAGCAAAGATAGCAAATTGTATGATACAAGAATGGAGGTTACTTGAACAATTCTCCGAGCTCAATATAAGCTTGGACACGGAATCCAAATTTGTCACACTATCTCATGTAAGCATACAGTCAGATTTGTTATCTGAGATACAAACACTTCAGGATGATGATCCTATGTTAATAGAAATCAAAGGCAGATTAGAAGGACAATCTGATTTTCAACTAACTTCTGATGGAAGATTATCGTTCAAAGATAGAACTTGTATACCCGATTGTCCGGAATTAAAGAAGAAGATCTTAGATGAAGCTCACAGGTCAAGATACACTATTCATCCTGGATCAACTAAAATGTACCAAGATGTAAAGAGGAACTTTTGGTGGCCCAATATGAAAAGAGAAATAGCGGACTATGTATCACGCTGTCTCACATGCCAACAGGTCAAGGCGGAACACCAAAAGCCTGCGGGAAAACTACATCCTCTAGATATTCCTAAGTGGAAATGGGAGGATATTGGTATGGACTTCATCATGGGTTTGTCTAAATCTAAAGGAGGACATGATGGAATCTGGGTTATCATTGACCGATTGACTAAATCGGCACATTTCTTGCCAATCAAAAGCCGATGGTCGATTGATGTGCTAGCTGCACTATACATTAAAGAAATAGTCAGGATACATGGAATTCCTGTCTCAATCGTGTCTGATAGGGATCCCCGTTTTACTTCTCATTTTTGGAAGGGATTACAACATTCGTTGGGGACAAGGCTCAACTTTAGTACTGCTTTTCACCCACAAACGGATGGTCAGACCGAGCGAACTAATCAAGTTGTTGAAGATATGCTGAGAGCATGCATTATTGACTTTGGAGGAAGTTGGCATGACCACTTACCTTTAGTTGAATTTGCATATAATAATAGCTACCAAGCTAGTATCCAAATGGCACCTTTCGAAGCCTTATACGGAAGGAGTTGCCGATCTCCCATATGTTGGAACGAAGTTGGAGAGAAACAACTATTAGGTCCAGACATGGTAAGGGATACAACTGAGAAGATACAGGTAATCAGAGAAAGATTACAAGTTGCTCAGACCAGACAAAAGACTTATGCAGATACAAGAAGAAGAGATCTTGAATTCCAAATCGGAGATCATGTATTTCTTAAAATATCCCCTGGACGTGGCATACGAAGATTTGGTGTTAAGGGCAAGCTTACGCCAAGATTCATCGGACCATTTGAGGTACTCGAAAGAGTTGGCGAGGTTGCTTATCGCATCGCGTTGCCTCCTCAGTTGTCCGAGGTACACAATGTATTTCACATATCTATGTTGAAGAAGTATGTGCACGATCCGTCACATATTATTGAGCATGGAGATCTGGTGATCCAGAAAGATCTCACATATGAACAGAGGCCCTTGAAGATATTAGATCGAGAAATACGAGCTCTAAGGAATAAGGTTATTCCCATGCTTAAGGTGCAATGGAATAAGAATCCTGAACGCGAAGCGACATGGGAGACCGAAGAATCTATGAAGAAACGATTTCCCGAGTTATTCTAAGAGGTATATGTCCTACACTCTCCGCGTGTATAATTATATATATATTGAATTTGGGGACCAAATTCTTTTTAAGTGGGGGAGGGTGTAGCAACCCTAATAAATGAATAATTGAAATGAATTAAAACATATATATTACAGAAGTAATATATACGAAATAAAACAAATTAAAAATAACGCCTCTTATTAAGGCGTTAATTTATAAAGAAACGCCTCTACCCATGGCGTGAATAAAGAAAGGACGCCCACACCTACGGTCGTCAGTTCTCATGCGACCAAATGGGTAAGTAAAAGAAACGCCTCTATCTTGGGCGTGTTTTAAAACAAGAAACGCCCTTTATCAAGGCGCTTTTTAAGAAACGCCCTAAAGTAAGGCGTCAATTAAATAATACACGCCCTGACCAAAGGCGTTAATTCTGTTCGTGAGCCGTTCGAACCCAGAGCTTATCCCGGGAAGATCAACCTAATCTAGTAAGTGTCTATTAGAGTAAGGACTCTATTGGAGATATATTACCCTCAATCAAACACTACTCTTGTTAGGACTTCCAAAATCCTATAAATAACATGTTCGATCGAACCCTAAAACCCATTTGATCGAACGTCTGCTGCTAGGTACGTGAAGAAAAAAACGGTTCCTCTATTCTTTTATTTTTCTGCTTCTATTACATGAAGAACTAATGTTCTTCATCTGATTCTGTTATAGGTCTGTAAGGTGGCGTACGTGAAAGAACAAGGTATGTTCTTCACCATATACCTGTGAAGATTGATTTCATATCTTCATATTCCTTCCTCTCTTTTCCTACAGGTTGATTGAAGGCTATCATCTCCGTCATATTCATCAACTAAAATCTTCCTTCTTCCTGTCCAAGGTGTTCTTCTCAAGTTATTCACCGGTCATCTCCAAATCTATTTTTAAGGTAGGTTTTCTCAAGTTACTGTAGCCCAAATGAAATTAATGCAAGATATATATATATATAAGCATGTCATGCATATGATTATTATAGTTTTCATGCGTTTTCAGAAATATTTTGAAAGAAACGCCCTTGATTAGGGCGCTAATTTAAAAGAAACGACCATGCTAGTGGTCGTCAATTTAATATTTGACGCCCTCTACGCAGGCGTTAATTTCATAAGAATCGCATGTGATTAATAATTGATCCTGTTTAAAAATTACAATACATATGAAATATTGATTTTTAATATCTTGCATGACTCTGTGAATTCCTGTTAAATTTTACTGCCATGACATGTCTCTTGTCTCTCGAAATATTATTTATTAAAATATCGTAAATCCCTTGAAATTCACGACTTGGACAAAGTCGTTTTCCATATTCTAACGCCCCAGTACAAGGCGTGAATCTTAAAAGTAACGCCCCTTCCTAGGGCGTGTATCTGCTAAAATCCTGAAATTCACATATTCTGTAAAATGGAATTAGAAAGTAACGCCCCTTCCAAGGGCGCGTTTTTGATAAATTTCTGAGAATAATTATATCCTGTCGAATATGTAAATGATGAGACGCCTGCCTCTGCAGTCGTCAACTTTGAAGAAACGCCCCCAGGAAAGGCGTGTTTTTGATAAATTAATGAAATAATGAAAATTCTGCAAATTGGCAATACATGTAAACGCCCTTCTGTTAGGCGTTAATTATTCAATACACGACTTTACTTAAGTCGTTATTTTAATGTAAACTGATTTTATCCTGATTCTATTACCGATGGTTTCATATTATACATATATATATATATATCGGCACTATTCTCCACTCCGTGAGTATAGTCCCACGTTTCATGTTGATTTATCGATCACATTCAACTCTCATTGACATACAAGCTCTCCATTGGACATTCCGTTCCTTTGGACTAGCGAGTTAGTCATAGAGACCTCCGTAAGACTCCTCGTAGCCTTGGATTCCCTCAAGGCCGACTGAGCTGGTTGTACCCTAAAAACCCATTACACGATCCTTGCCATGTCAATCTAAAGAAACATGGTATACCGGCCCTTATGATTATACAAAGAGTATATCATAAGAAATTCTTGATGGGATGATGATATCATGCCATATCGTGTCATTCTTGTAAACCCCAATTCTATGATAAGAATGAGGGTATCTTGCTTGATCTAATGTTCATGTGGACCTCAATTCTATAGAAAGAATGTCCATATTGATTTGTCATGGTACCTAAGTTAAGGGAACCATATTCTACCTAGTTTTATCGATATCGTGATTATACCGTTATGATCGCCATTCTATGTCTTTGTCATATTTTGGACTCTATTCTATCAAAGTTGTCATACGTGTCTACAAGCTTGATTATTGAAATTCTATATTGGCTATATAAACAAGAGTGGATGTCAAAACACATGATAAATGCCTGCGCATATAGGGCCCGATCTGGTCCTGGGAGGAGCACCCGAAAGTACTTGTGCCCATGGGAGTTAAAATGATAAGGTATCTGGCATTATACCGAGTACTTGACTTGCTTGATTGGACATTCCACACACATCTTGTACTTGACTCGTACTTGACATGAAATGAAATGCGTGGCCCGAAAAAGGGTAATTTACTTGCTTGATACATGATAGCCAAAGTTCTTGACATGACTTGTTAAATGTACTTGCTTGAATATCTCGAATAAACTTGTTATCTTGTTGGAAGTTCATGACTAAGTTCATCTTATTTTCTTGATATTACATTCTTTCTATCTTGTCGTTTCATGCGAGCATGCATAGCTTTATTGCATCCATGAAAATGTAATTACTTAAACCACTTGCTAGTACTTGAGATATAATTTCCTACTGAGCGTTCGCTCATTCCGTTTGTCCCTTTTTACTTTTCAGGTAAGTCCGACGACGATGGAAGTCAATCGGATGGGAATGGTCAAGAGTGAAAGTGATAGAGCTTCTACAAGTGTCGTCTAGTCTTTTCCATAGTTTCTTGAGTCAACTATGTATTCTTTTCCTTTTTATTTTAACAGAGTATTGGATTTGTAATAGTCTATCCATTATGAAATAAAGGATTGGGTTATCTTGCTATTTTGCGCATCTCTGTATTCGTGTCGAATACACGACCACTCTGATTGACATGATTGATATAGACACGTCGCGCTTCTCCGGGTATCTTCCGCGCTCGGGGCGTGACACAATACTTATAAATTGATTAATGCTGAAGGAGAAGAGTTAACTCACCCTTGGAATGGTTTGTATCTTAAGAAATACTACCCTTGATTCAAAATCCAAACAAAATGAAAATTGTTTCAAAAATCTAAAATAAAGTGGAATATTTCCAAAAACCAAAAAAAATAGAAATTCCAAAAAAAACAAAAAAGAAGAGATCAAAATTGGTGCCATGGCACACGAAGGATCAAGGTCCGAAAGGTCAAAATTCAGAATTCATTCATCAGTCTTGCTAACTTAAAAGGGGGTTGACTCCCGCACACACTACACGCTTTATTCTTGAACTCAAGCAGTGCAAAATCCGATGGAAAGTCAAAAACCTGACTAAAAGTGAAAGACAATACCCGTTCTTTTCTTCTTCGTCCCATAAGGGAGGAAGGGAGACCTCGAGGTAGACACGCCAAGCCTATCCGCCGCCCTAGTAGGTGGAAGTCAGGGCCCAAAAGGGAGCAAATGCCATAAAAGCCCAAGTACAATTAGATTTTTATTCATCAATGCAAATCAATTCCGAAGTGAAAGTCAAGTTGTGAAAAGAAAAGCATGTTAAGAGGGCAAAGTCCCCGCAAGGAAAATCTTGGGCGTATGCGTGCAATAATAAAAGAGGCAAAAAGGTAACAAATTTTCCTACGCCAAAGACCGAACCCCAACAGGCATAGGGTAGGGGAGGTAACTTTGCCTTGAGCATCTCAGAATCCCTTATGGGCTTCCCTTATACTTTCTTCCATCCTTTCTATGTGGTAAGTCACGAACTGGTAGGATGGTCAAGACGGACTAAAGAAATTACACTATGCGAAATCTCGAATACAAGTCAACTATGACCACGTCAACCCCCTTTTAATTACTCAAGAAAGGTTAATGAATTTTAGATGGTGACCGTGTAGGACCCGTGGTCTTGATAGCCTTGACAACCTTTTTGCAGAATAATTCAATTAACGCCTTTGGCTAAGGCGCTTTTTATAGAATTAACGTCTTAGATTAAGTCGTCTCTTTCAGAATAACGTCTCTGATCTGGTCGTTACTTTTTCAAAAATCAGATTTCCTTTTCAAATTCACGCCATATTCTAGGGCGTCTTTATTCGAACCACGACCTACTCTAAGGCGTGTTTTTCAGGAAAAATAACAAAAAAATATAAATGAGTGAAAAAAGAAAAAAATGTATTTCTTCACGATGTATGCTTGCATGGGCATCTTTTATTTATGGTTGGCATATGCGTGCTTTGCATGAGGCATCTCCCCGCTATCAGCTATTTTATTTTTACCTTATTTGATCAAAGGTTTGGCCCCTTGACCCCTCATTAAGGTCAAAATATTGCTACCCCTTGCTTATTGGGCAAGGGGCCAAGTCGAACAGATGAATTAACCTGTTTGTTCAAGGTATGGATTACAGTTGCAGGTACAGGGCACAGTAAAGCAAACACGAAGAACGTGGAAAGAGGAAAGTACACAAACACAAGGCCACAACTACACAAAGTGCTCAGGTAACAAAGAAATCTCAATCATATATATATATATACATCATGAATGTCTATCATGTACAAGTGTGAGGGTGGAGGAGTACAAGTAAGTCGCTCAGCTCTCGCCTCCACCCTCCTCTCTCCTACTCTCAACCTCCTCCTCGCCGTCCCGAGCTGGCGCTGGTGGAGGAGGCATGGGCCCCCGTGAAGAAGCTGGAACCCGAACCTGACCTCCTGCCTCGCTCCTCTCTCGGAGGGAAGAGCCCGCCACAAAAGTGGAGCTGGTGAAGGAGTATCCCGCAGCTCGTGCTCGCTCGCGCCCTCGCTGGAGACGCTCCTCAGACACTCGTAGCCGCTCCTGAGAAAGGATCAACTGGGTCCTCGAGTCTGCCAGCTCTCGCTCGCGTGCTGCTACCTACTCCTGGTACCGAGCACGCTCCGCCTGGTACTCCTCTCGCTCACGAGCACGCTCCTCGCGCTCTCGGGCACGCTCCCGTCGCTCCAGCTCAAGAGCCACCCGCAGCTCGGCCACGTCCTGAGGCAGCTCCTCTCGTCGCCTCAGGGACCTCTCTAGCTCCGAGATCCGCTGATCACGGATCGCCAACTCGGTACGTACCGCCTGAAGCTGAGTCGTCTGCAAACAGGTAAACAAATCATCAATTCCACAATTAAATGATTCAATGATCTAGCAATACAAGCAATACATGATTTAAACCACTCACCTGTGTGCTCGTCGCGCGGAAGCCCTCATCAACGCAGGTAAGAGCGGCTCGAAGCTCCTCAGTCTGTAAAATGGATTTTCATCAGTGCACAATTATATAATCAATTTTTGAATGGATCTGTGTTTTGGAAATTACTCGTGAAGCAAGATCGCGCTCTGCTGCCTCGGCTCGTGCAATCGCTCTGGCTAGCTGCCCTGCCAGTGCAGTCACCTCTGCATTGGGCCCTCTCGAGCTGGAGGCCTCTCCTGGGTCTCTCCTCACTGCTCCCTGCTGGGCGCACTGCATTCATTGAGATCGTCAGTGGCTAATCATCAACAACTCAACAAAAAAGATATACACATGCATATAGGAATAATTTAAACACTCACCAGGGTCTCTAGGTCAGCCCGTGTGGCGGCCAGCTGGTCCTCCAGGCTATGTAGGTGGGCCTGGGCATCCATCGCCGCTATGTCCCACGCATCCTACATTCATTACATATTAGTCACATGATAGAAAGCATTTGCATTTAATTTGGAAACAATTGCATTCATACATACCCCTAAGACCCTCATCTGGGGTCGGCCGGCGTAAACCTCCCAGTAGCGCCGGAGGTACTCGGAGCTGTCAGTCACCCGGGAGGTGACTCTGGTCCCGCCTCGCTGCCAGTCGGCGTACTGCTCCTCGAACCGCACCCTCCAGTCAGTCGCCTTCGTACGACCGTGCGTCTTCTTCCCGATGCCCCGCGGCTCGCCTACCTCTACCCACTCCTGGTGAAGGCCTAGTGTCCTCATCACCAACCTAAGCCGTAACGGCTCGATCTCGCTCAGGCAGTGAACCCAAAGCTCACGCTCAAAATGAGGACGACCCGCTACGACCCACGGCTGGCCCTCGTCCGTCATCCCCTCATAGGGTCTCCACTGTCCCTGCATTCATAAACATACATGTCATCATTTCACCATCATCATAATAAATTCAAAATAAATGCAAAAGAAAGATGCATAACATTCATTCATACCAGCCAGGGAGGGAAGTCGCGGAACTCTCTCCGCAGCACCCACAACTCGTAGCCGAGTGGGGCTCCAAACACAATCGGCAGCCAGCGCCGTGCTAGAGGGAAAGCTCCCTCACCTCCAGGCCGTGGGTCAGCGCGCCCCATCGGCATGTATAGATGGCTCCAAACCTGCATCCATGCATCATATTAGTGAAGCATTCACCAGCATGATAAAAATAAAAGAAAAGAAAAATGAAAAATTCATACCTGAAGAAAAGGTGAGAAGCCACTGACGGTCGTCTCTCGACCTGTCCCGGTGGAAAAGTCGGCCATCATGTGCGCCAGCAGCGCCGCTCCCCAGGCGTAGCTGCCAACTGCCTCCAGGTCCTCGAGTATCCCCAGGAATCGGCAGTTGATGACGTCACCCTTTGTCCCGAGCAATAGCCTCCCGAGTAGCAGTAGCAGGAACCTCCTCAGGTCTCGGTCTGCTCTCTCTCTGTCGGCCGGGTCCTGGCAGTAGACCGCCCTAGCCCCGTCTATCAACCTCTGCGAAAACTGCTCTAAGGTCTCCCCGGACCTGTGCCTAGCATTCCCTAAGCCCATCACTGTAGTAAGGTCGGTGCGGAAGATAGTCCTACACTCGCTGGGTGTCTCGTAGACCATCTCTAGCCCTAGCAGCCTCTGGGCAAACTCAGTGTAGTCAGGGTAGGTGATCCCGCTCACAGCCTCACCGTCTACCCTCAACCCCGTAATCCTGGCCACGTCCTCCAGGGTAGGAATCATGTGCCCCCATGGCATCAAGAATGCCCGGCTAGCCCTATCCCATCTCTCCCGTAGAACCTGGATAAGTGGTAGGTCGGGCCTAACTGGCTCTATGCTAAGGAAGGCTCCGAACCCCATAGCATCTACCCTCGCTCTCTGAAACTTGGGGAGGCCGTAGTATGCTGCCCGGACCATAACCCAGGAGATGCGCGTCCTCATCAAGCCCTGCATGTAGAGAAAAGAATTTTCACTTAATTATTTTGATTATTCATGCTGAATTTCATATTGATTACCTTGGATTATGTTGATGTTTGATTTAATTAACGACCATCCTCAGGTCGTGGTTTGTTAAATTAGCGCCCCTGAGGAGGGCGTGGTTCTAAATGTGCTTTGAATTTGCGACCTGTCCTAGGTCGCTGTTTATCTAAGAAACGCCTCTGTGTTGGGCGTGGTTCTATGGTTAATTTCTGAATTCCTAAAAAATATTTCAAGTCACGCCCTTGGCTGGGGCATTTTCCAAAATGGGTCCGTTAATTAATCAGGAATTAATGAATGGACGACCTCTGGTTTGGTCGTCTGTTGTTGAATTAACGCCCCGATGGGAGGCGTTGTTTTCAAGTTTTTCAGAAAATAAAATAAAAAATAATGGCATGCGAAACAAATTCATGGAAAATAATTCAAAGCATGGAATTGATATAAATTAACAGCATGATATGAATTTAAATGGCGACATGCTTTAGGGCGTGTTCTCATGGGGTTAATTATTCTTCAGGAAAATAATTTAATTAACGCCCTTGGGTTGGGCGTGTCATGTTTGAAACGTGACGCCCCTGAGGGCGCCTTCTTTCTGGGTTGCAGGGTTTATACCCGAGGGCTATGGAAATTGCATAAAAATGGAATTAAAATAAAAAAAATGGAATTAGGGTCAGGGGCCTACCTTCTTGTGCTTGGGTTCCTGTGGCTGAGGCCGTGGTTGGCGTGGTCGTCGGAGTTGGCCGGGGCGAGGACCGGTCGCCGCCGTGGGCGGCGGCTCATCGCCGTCCTCATCTTCTCCTTCTTCTTCCCCCTCGCCCTCTTCATTTCCTCCCTGTTCGTCTCCACTATCTTCATCTTCTTCACCTCCTTCGTTGGCCTCTTGGCCTTCTTCAGCTTCGTCACCGGCCGCCACCGCCGGTGCGTCTTCAACCGCCGCCACGGCGTCGTCCTCCTCGCCGTGGGCATCCTCGCCCAAGTCTACCACTTCAGGAGTCGCCACCCTCTGCCTCTTCAAGCCTCCGTCGGCCATGGCTAGGGCTAGGGTGTGTAGAAGGGAGAGAGATAGAGAGAGAGAATGAGAGAGATTGGGGGAGGGGGTTCTCGGTTAGGGTTGCAGAAGAAAGAGAGAAAGAGGGGAAATGGACGGAGGAAGAAGAAGAAAGGAGGGAAAGTTAAGTCGAATGGTCAAAAAGAATTAACGACTCAAGGAAGGCCGCGTCTTGTGGAATCAATGACTGACATCAAGGCGTTTCTTAATAATTGACGACATTTCTTAAGACGTTATTTTTGTTTGCATGGGGAATGATAACCGTCGTCAGACGTATTTAATGGCAATTGATTGATTTGATGGGAATAATCATTACTGTTTTTGAGTAGCGACTATGACTAAGGCATTATTTATATGAAATGTGGCTGTCCTGAAGGCGTTACTTTTGGAATTTCAACGAATATATTTTGGAATATGAATCGTATTAACGCCTTGCCTTAGGACGTTTTTCAGTTAACGCCCATTGGTGAAGGCGTCAAATTTGTGAATTGGAATGTTGAAGATGACCTGTGGTGAAGGCGTCCTTTTATGAATTCACGACATTGCCTGAGTCGTTATTTGCAACAGAATCAGAACGTTGGAAGAGTTGATCAGAAACACAGTAAGATGGCTCAATAAAGGAAATATCATTGAGTTATTGGAAGGAAAAGATTACAATGCTTAATGAGTCATTTTGGGCCTCAATTTTCTAAGAGCTATTACATAAGATTTCCATTCATCTCTGTCTTCATTCAAGCTTTCTACAGGTTGATAAGCCTTGTTGATTTTCCATAAAGCTTGAATAGTTGTGCATTCTTCTCCATCTTCATTGCTGCCAAGGTCCCGTCTCTTGATAGGAGGGAGGTGTGATGGGTCCTTGAATACTCGCCGTGGGAGCCCGAGTTGAAGGAGGCATCGGTATGAATTGTACAAAACGAATTCTGAAGCGCCTATGAGACGAAGGTCCGTCCCGGGAGAAAATCTTGCACGAAGCTCTTGAGTCTTGAGTATTCCCGGGGTGCAAGTGAAGAGATTCTTTGGCATTGCTTTGAGGTGCTCTCTTCATTCCGCTCTCTTCTTGATTTGGGGAATCCGGTTCGTCACTCTATTGCTTATCCCAAGTGAACCGGTCATATAAGAGAGTGGGCTTTTTGAGAAGATTCTCGAGGATTGTTGGGCTTCATCACATGGATCGAACTTGAAGTGGAAATCTACCCAACTAGAGAGTGCTAGCGTGCATCCATGGATGGGCCTTCCCATCGCCGCCGAGGTAAGCCCGCTATAGAGATAGGCTAGAATAGCCGGTCCCATTCTATCTCCTTCCCATAAGCTCACTATAGCGCTTAATTGGGCCTCCTCTAGAAAGTCCTCCGTGGATGGGAATAAGATTGCTCCTGCTAAGCACACCACGAAAGCCTTTGCTACCCGCTCTATCTCTTCATCTTCTTTAGCTTGATCCGCTCTCTTGTACACCCATGAGGCGAGCTTTAGAAGATTGATTCCTTTAGTGGCTTTGATTTGATTCACTAGGTTGGGGCTAGATATCAAGCTTGTTAATAGCTCATGAGAGGCAATTGGTTTTGGCATGATGGCCACCTTTTCCTCATCTCCTTGCTTCGTTCTCTTTAAGCCTAAGATTATCTCCAATTCTTCTAATAGGATCGTGGCTTCAAAAGTAGAGAAGAGAAAGGTATGGGTGGAAGGATGCCATATCTCTACAAGAGCCCCTATAACTGCCCAGTCAAGATGAATCTGATCATAATGTTTGGCATGGGTGACTAGACCCAGAAGGTGCCATCTTGTTAAATAGACTCTCATATCTGAAGAAAATTTGGAGAGTATGAGAGGGAGCCACTTGATTTTTGTGAATCTCCTTGCTCCTGGGACATTTGGGAAGTCCTGTGGAAGAAAGAAAGGAAGAACAATTCAGAAAGAAGAATGAATATGCATACAGAAGAGAGTACAATGTTTCAGTAAAGACAAGAGAAGACAAGAACAGAAGGATTTTCTCTCTACCTGGTTCATAGAAATTCTATTGCTAATATGCCCGTTAATATCGGTCAACCTGGGAGTGGAGGACTTGGACCTCTTAATCGCCCTCTCCATCTTCAATTTGCAAAAGAAGCTCTGACGTTTGCGATGCCTGCAGACGAACAGACAGAAGAACAGACTGAAGGGCAGGCAGAAGAACAGAGCTCCGAAGGTTGCTTTGATTGATTGGAATTGCCTTTCCTTTATAGGAGTCTGGGGAGTCTTAAGGCCGTTCGGAGTTAGCAAGTTGATTATCCTTAGGACTGGGTTTAGTTTGCGAATCGGGAACAGAAGTTCGTGCTTAATTAACGCCTTCTGTTAGGGCGTCAATTGTTGAATTGACGACCGGACTGAGGTCGTGTTTTGTGTAACGCCCTTTCCAAGGTCGTTTTCTTCTTGAACCCTTGGTGCATGTAACGCCTGAGTGAAGGGCGTGTTTTTCGTTTTGACGCCCTCTTTATAAGGCGCCTTCCGTGTTTTGACGACGTTTGGTCTAGGCGTGAATTTGTGAACTTACATGCTTTGATGAACTTAAGTGCTATTATTTCGTTGGAATTCTATCTTATTAAGCACTTATGATCATGTTATACTTTGAATTGAGGATTATTTATATTGAAATTTTGAGAGAACTAATGAACTTTTGAGTGCAGAAGATTGCAGGTTTCGAGATGTCCGAATTAATGTGGAGGTAACATCATGTTGTTGTTGTAAGCATTATTACTATATGGTATCTACGCTATTATAGCATATCAAGGACCTTGTGGTTTTGATGAACCTGGAATTTGAGTTCCCCTTCATCAAAAACAGTGATAGTTCCAGGAAAGTCTTGATCACACGGATAGGCCGTTGAGTCATTAAAGGTCTGGGACGATGGTTCCACTTTTCTGAGTTGATGCGTGGACAAACGGGCTTCGGCCTAGTGTCAGCTTAGAGATCTGGATTCTTGACCAAATCTAGATGGCTTAACAATATTATCCTTGGTTATTTTCTATCTTTTAGTTTGTTTTATCTTATCTTTTAGCCCAGCATGCATCATGTAGGACTTTGAATTTCATGCTGAAAATCTTCATATTATGGCAGTAATGAAGGTCACTCGCTCTTGATTGAGTTGACATGAGATATTCCATTCCAAATTGAGTACTTTATTCTCTTTGAAGCCGCTCAGGCTGATTTCTTTGAAAATGTCCCTTTGTTGGATTTCCATCTTAATTCCCTTTATTTTTCTGCAAATCCACCTTGGTTGTAGCACGTCCACGTTGGCTGGTAACCGCTCTCCAATGGTGTCTCCTTATCGTGCCATGCGCACATTTTTACTTGTTTAGTTTAATCTCCTTTATCCAGCAAATCGATACTTCCTTGGAATCACCAGGAGTTGTTTCGCTCAGAATCTTGGAAAGATTTCCAAAGCTTAGTGTCTGAGGCGTGTCACATCACACCTTGGCATCTACTTATCAGTTCGCTCCACTTCATTCCGTTTGTTGCACTCTCACTCCATTTCGTCTCACTCCCCTGCAAAGCAGACGCCAAGGCGGGGCAGCTGTAGACACGCCAAAATTGACGCTATGTTGATCAAATCTTATGTCACTATGTTGACGCCCCAAAGTGAACTTCGATATATTCATAATATGAAGTTTTTCTATTTTTTGTGTGTTTTTTGGTTTGTTCTTGCATTTTTGTGATTCGCGACCTGAGGAGGGGCGTGTTTTATATAGCGACCTAACATGGGGCGTGTTCAAAGAAAGGACGACCAAATGTCAGGGCGTCAATTCCTGGTATTATCCGGTTTCAAAATAAATTCAAAATAAATTCAAATTATTGATTAACGTCCTTCCTCAGGGCGTGGTTTCAATTAACGCCTTCACCTCAGGCGTGTTCTCACAATTTTCAAATAAAGTAAGTTTTATTGCCAAAATTTAATCCCAGAAGTGACGCCCTTGATCATGGTCATGTTTTTGAGTAACGTCTTGATGTAGGTCATCAATTTGTGATTTGACGCCCTTCTGAAGGTCGTGTTTCACCTTTCCATGTTCTGCTTAAACTCAACTTTCCTGGAGAGTTCCCTACCTCCGTTGGTCTCCTTGCTCGAATTGGAGTTAGAGTCCTGCCTTCTTTGATCATTGCCTATCCTTATCTTCCTAAATTTGAGCTTATCTTCGATTGAAATCCTATAAAAGGATGCTCTGGTCGATCTAGACAGAGGTTGACGGGTCAGAGAGTTCACAGGTTTACGGGTTACGAGTTCAGGGTTACAGAGCTTCATCTTCCTCCTGCGCGATCGTTTAGAAAAGGCTCTGCTTCCTCTGCTTCCGATCAATCGCGTCCACCTTGTTTCCCTTTCCTATCGTCAGGGACAACAGGGTTCTTTTTATTCTGTTTGTGTTGTTTTGTCTTCATCAATCGTTCATCATCACTATGTTGTTTTCTTCTTTTTTGCATTAGCTTCATCATCACTGTGTTTTCTTCTTTTGCGTTTGCATTAGCTGCATCATATCTCCTTCCCTATTTTCTTTAGGGGTTTTAAAACAAAAATAAGGTGCGCATGTTTTGTTCTTTTCTCATCTTCATATCATCTTTGGGATTGATACTACGTGCACTTGGCTGATCCACTTCTCTTGGCTTGTTTTATTGTCTTTTTTTTGCAAGGGTAATCAATAAAGGAAAACCCCCTTCATCGGCTGGCCAGTTGAAGGAGGAGGAGGAATTCACAATTCATCCCGCGTTCTATTTTCCACCAAGTATTCGCGATCTTCTTTGTTT
Source organism: Amorphophallus konjac (assembly GCA_022559845.1). NCBI lineage: Eukaryota > Viridiplantae > Streptophyta > Magnoliopsida > Alismatales > Araceae > Amorphophallus > Amorphophallus konjac. The sequence goes on along the minus strand of CM040126.1, from coordinate 119,774,100 downwards.
CTTCTTGAGGTAACCCCTCTGACGATCACTCTCCTTAGTAGCACCACGTGCTTCTTTTCTTTATTATTATATCATCTCCCCCTTATTGTTGTTATGCTTTCTCATATTTAAATTTCTTCTTCGTGTGTAGATTTATCACGATCTACAGTGACAAGCCTCAAAAGTCTCATGTGAAAAATACATGAAGCACACTAAACATTTCTAGCTTTTAAAACTTCCATTTCCTTAGTGAAAATACACCATTTAACATGTAGTTCAAGCTAGAATAGAATCACCCCCAAAACCATGATTATTATATTTGCATTTCAAGCACACTCTACACATTGACTTGTATTGCCAAAACCAAGTGACCATGGATCCATACAATGAGAGAGCATCATTCAACCCAATTTGCTTCAGGACATATGTGAAATGCTTAAGCACATTGTATGCTCTAAGAACCATGAAGAATATTCACGTAAGCGCAAGCATAACTCAGTTTTCCTCAACCAAAAAATAAGAGCAATTAGCCAAATATTTGACTAATGTAAGAACACCATTCAAATCACATTCATCAAGTTTCAAGTAAATAGATTGAGCATATTTCAAGCCCAAAAACCTCATGTGAAAAATGCATGAAAATACCCAATCCAGATTTTGAAAACCCATTGATGAAATGCATGAAACATGGAAGGAGTCGACGCAATGTAATGAATGGGTCAACTCCACAGAAGGAAAACCTGCAAACTCAACATTCAAACTATTTAAGGATTTTGAGAGTTGTTAAGCGTCAACATTCTCTCTTGAAGAATGTGAACAAGTTGCACACATGTTGCTCAATGAAGCATATATAAACACACTTGGATTGATAAACATACACAAGCACACTCAGTTTGTTGTCATTAAAACTAAACACCAAAAATAACAAGGGGACGCAACAATCTCCCCCTTTTTGATGATGACAAAATAATGTGTGCGGGAGTTTCAGAAGATAGAGTAGAAGCATTTCAATGAAGCTATGAGAATGAAAGATAAGGTATTCAATCACATTCTCCCCCAAAACTACTCTCTCTCATTAAGCACTGAATCATAAAACATTGAGCATACTATGAGCACAAAAGCATTGAGCAAAAAGCATTGAGCACATAGCCCCATTCTCCCCCTTTTTGTCATCTATAAAAAGGCAAAGGGGTTATTTGATATGATATGAAGATGTTGGCCCCGAACATATGATACCAATTGTTGGAAGATATGTGCAAAATGATGCAGTTCAAAATATGCAATGTATGCATGATATGCAGAAAATGCCAAATATGTAGATATGCACTCCAAGATCTTCAACCTATTCTACCTATGCACATGAAATATCAAGATGAAAGTGAGCATCCTTGCTTTTTCTTTCATTTGATAATTTGTTATCAACATCAACAAAATGATTGGAGAATGTATGAACATGCAAGCACACAAGTATAACTATCATGCATGCAAATATTACTAATAGTAACTCCCCTAAATGAGGCACGGTTTAAGAAAAGAGCAAGTGATTCAATTTTAAAATGTAAGACATGAACCATAACTAAAAGAGTGTTGCATACACAATTATAAGTATTGCATAAACCATGAATGTAAATAAATTCATAGTATACATTCATCATAATGATACCCAAGTGAAATGTGATGCAATGAATAACGAGCTTTGAAATATATGGATATTCAGATTTTCTTAAGAACACTAGAAGGTAATCTCCTCTCTACACTTTCACTCTAGATCCTCGACTATTGGTAGCTTCGCATAATCCCAATTTTATTTCATTTAATGGACCTCACCGTTCGACGCGAGTTTCCTCATATGTCTCAATGGGGGTTCCCGGCTACTTGGATTCGTCACGCATTTTGATTTTTCTTGTGGATCTTTTTGTTTCACCGTTTAGCACGAGTTTCCTTATTTATCTTAATGGGGATTCTCGACTACTAGGTTCGACATTCCAGTTATTAATCATTGTGGGGAAGGCAATTTTTTTCTCACGATTACTCTTTAATGTCTATGTAGAGATTCAAGTTCCCTTTAAAGTGTTGGAAAGAATTTCTCAAATCCTTATCAATTAAAGCCATTGATTTCATTATGTGCAAAGTGTGGGGTAATGTTTTATATGTATAGAATGAATTTATCAAGACATAGTTATGACTCCCCCTAAATGTATGTGCGATCGGAATGAAATCCTCCCCCTTAGTGTATGACATGAATCACATATGAACGAAATCACTGCTTTGTTATTTAGGAAGGTGGTAAAGCCTTAGAACAGTCAAGAAATTGTTGTATAAACTAAATACATACAAACATGCAAGGATTCATGAAACATTCATGCAAGCACACATGAATCAAGATGTGCAATGAGACTCATATTCACAATATATGCAGAATATATGAATGATATGCAGAAATGTCAATGCAATCCTTTTTATGCAGATTTTCAGTTTATGTGCAGTCTGGAACATTCAAGTAAGCATTAAACCAGTAAATTCAGAAGATGAATTTTCATTGAATCTAGAACTGAACCATGAGCATTTTATTTCAAAGTTTTAATTTGAACATGATATGTCCTACATGCATGAATATGCAAAATGTATTTTGATGAGCATGATCAAATGCCCAACTTTTATTTCAGCCTCTCCTTGAAAACTCATACAGAATTTGATAATTGAACAAGATAAGTGTTTGAACATCTATTAACAAGAAGAGATTTTTGAACATGTCAAACAACCTATCATTTTTTCAAAGCAACCACATAGAGTCATTGAGCTTTAAACTAAGCCATGGTCATCATTCAAAAATATTGTTGCAGCAGTGAACGAGCAATTGCATAGTTCAAAAATTTCTACCCTTTTGAAACAAGATAATTTTACAGATTCAATTTGAAAGCTATGCAAATCAAAGGCGAATTGATTTCATTCAAAATACATGATTCCTCATAAGCCAAACAACCAAGTTTCTGAATTTTGGTACTTGGTGGAGGTCTTGATCCAAGGATCTAACTCACGCATAGTGTTAGCTTCCTGACAGACTTAATCTGTCATTTCACATAACACCATTTGATATACCAAATATCCATACATTGAGATCTTGTATGGCTTGTGAAGAAATGCAATTAGAATAGAACACGACATGAGAAACATAACAAAATCATAAAAGTAAAACATCAAAATCACCAAATTTGATAGTAAGGATAAGCAAGGTCGGGGTTTTACCAACTGAGTGTGCCTTGTTCCTTTTTATCGGAACCCCTTTATTCTCTATTTACCTCAACGCACACCTGCATCAAGATCAACTTATTTGACAAATTTAGGCACCCAAGTCTTCTTGGGTCCCTGGAGGTTAGTACCATTGCTACCAAAAGCTTTCTTCGCCATTTTCATTGCCACCATATCATCATTCTTCATGATCCTGTAATCCTTAATAACATATACATGGTTTTCACAATAAAAGTATTGAGGAGAAGCAACTCTAGCAAAAGACTTCCTTTTACCATGATCAAAAGAGCTTTCAAAAGTGTTCCATCTCTTATTAGCAAAAGTTCTAGGTTTAGCAAACATAAACCTAGCATTCATCCTAGAAGCATGAGAATCATGATTTTTTAAAAATCAACAGTCTTTCATAACATGCCCATATTTTTCACAGTGAAAACAACAAGGAGTGGTAGTTCTACCGAATGATTTTTCATTGTGAGTTTGAGTTTTTCCATAGAACTTTTCCTTGTTATATAAAAACCTTTGAGCACGAAAAACATATTTGTCACTGAATTTTCTTTGAAAATGGAATTTAGCATTCATAGCATGAAGATCGTCGTGTTGCTTCACAAAATAATTTATCATCATGTGGCCTAGCTTACCACAATAAAAATAAGAAGTATTTCTTTATCTTTTGAAAGCATTTTTATCTTCACATGCACGTTGGTCATCCTTTTTCATGATATTACAATCATCCATGACACGGCCATACATACCACAATAGAAGTATTCAACATTAGATTTCAATTTTCATGATTTATTTGGCATGGAGAATTTTGTGTTGACATTTTTCATTTTCTCAAAACTATTTTCAGAAGTTTTCTTTTGAGCAATAGGAGGAGGCGCTTTGTAAGTGCTAGGAATATCGGAAGCATGAACAAAAGAAAATTTTAATTTAGATTCAAATGACTTTTTGTTCATAGGGGAATATTCAATACCTTCTCTTTGAAAATTCATTTTGACACCAAGCATTTTATCAAAAATTTCTTTTCCTTTAACAAATCTTGACAAGTCATCTTTTAAGGTTTCCACTTCTTCTTCTAAAGAAGAGATATACAATTCAGCCCTTGTCATTTCTTCTTCACATGCATAAACTTTACCATTCAACATACAATTCATAGATTTAAAATTTTCATTTTCTTCCATGACTTCCTTGTTTTCATCATTTATAGCATGCAGTTTTTAGTTAATTTTTCAAGAACTTTCTTAGTTTCAGTAACTTTTGAGATCTTAGCAAGCAACTGTTCATTTTCACATTTCAACAAAGAGTTTTCTTATTCAAGTTTATCAAGACATTTCAAGGTACCTTCAAGAAGAGAAATTTGAATCAACATGGCACTGTTTTTCTATTTAAGCTCTTCATTTTCACTTATGATGCTTTTGCTATCAATTTCAGTGTCAAGAAGTTTTTTAAACAATTTCTCATCATCAGATATAAAATCTAGCTTGCTCTTAAGACATTCCACATTTTTCTCAAGCATGAAAATTTTAGACAACAAAGATTTGTTATGTTCACGTAATTCATGACATTCACTTTCAGATGCAAGAGAGATATTATATTTTCTAGCCATTTCAATGTCTTCATTCATACAAGACATCTCATCTGAAAGTAATTCAACTTTGGATTCAAGATATTCATTTTGATTTTTTAAATTTCCAATCTCTAACTTCAGATCTTCAATCTTTGACTTTAGAAATTTACATTTTTCACATTAAGAATTAACATGATCATTTTCTTCATTTTTCATTTTCAATCTCTTGATTTCAGATTTGAACTTCTTACATGTTTCATACAGTTCTACATATGCAGATTGCCATTCTTCAATTGAAACTTCTTCAAGATCAGAATTTACCTCAACCTCGCTTTCTCCATGAGCCATCATGCATGCATCCTTTGCATCTCCTTCATACTTGCATGCCAGCTCATTCCAAAACTCCCTTGCTGATCTGCACATTGAAAATCGTGAAAGTACATCAGATTCTATGCTATTCTTCATAATATTTAGTGCAGTAACATTTATAGCATTTTTCTTGATGTGTTTTTCAATCCATTTGTTTTCTTTTGGAGGGAGTTTATATGGATCATTACATATCACTTTCCACATTTTAGGTTCATAAACTCTAAGATAAGCACACATGTTATTTCTCCAAGAAATATAGTTATGACCATCAAAACGAGGAGGAAGAGAAGACGAACCACTATCAGACATGTTGCTCAAGAAACTCGCTGACAGGGATCTCTCTATAGGTAATTAGATCTCAAGAAAATAGAGTCGTGACTCTGATACCAATTATTGGCCCCGGTAGGCGAGCGGACAACAAGGGGGGTTTTTCCTTCTCAAATTTGTAGCTCTCACATGAGTATATAAAGGAGAGAGCAAAAGACCAATATAGCCCTTCTATAACCATCCAAAAAGACCCTAACATGTCTAGCAAGACCCTAGGGGCATAAGGGTAAAAGTTGGGACCCAAATGGATCAAGTTTGATGGGTTTCGGATGTGATTCGTGAAGCCCGATCTGGAGCCCGACGGAATCGATCGATCGAAATTGGTCATCGGTCGACCTAACTTCTGCAGACTATAAAACTTTCAGTTCTGGCCAACTCTGGCAATTTCGGTCGACCTAAACTTTCTGGTCGGTCGACCTAACTCTACAGCATTTCAGACTTGTATGCTCTGGCAAAATAGGTCGACCGATCCCTTACTTTGGTTGACCTAAAAACCTGCAAAACATAAAAACAAAGTAAAATTACTAATTTTTCATATACATTGATGCCACCTCACCTTTGATCAAACTCTTGGTGTCTTGGGATCCTATTAAACATTCTCAAACCCATTTCCAACACTAAGAATAAATTTCCCCAAGATTCACATGAATAGTTTAGAACACTAGCTCAAGAGCCCTATGAAGAACATGCATGAACATTACGAAATGAGTATATTGCTAGCTTAAAAAGCTTTACATGAAAGCTCAACAAGTTCTCACCATCATGGCTTTTAATACCTCATGAAGAATATGCATGGAGTACATTCAAAACTATACAAAAGACCCATGAAAACTCATTTCACAATGACACTTCATCATAATCTCCACAACCAAGACTAGGTTCGAAACACCTTGTATCTCTACATAATTAGACCATCATCAACCCAATTTTCACTTAGATATGCATGACAATCTTGAACATGTGACAAGCCTCAAAAGTCTCATGTGAAAAATGCATGAAGAGCATTAAACATTTCTAGCTTTTAAAACTTCCATTTCCTTAGTGAAAATACACCATTTAACATGTAGTTCAAGCTAGAATAGAATCACCCCCAAAACCATGATTATCATAGTTGCATTTCAAGCACACTATGCACATTGACTTGTATTGCCAAAATCAAGAGACCATGGATCCATATAATGAGAGAGCATCATTCAACCCAATTTGCTTCAGGACATATGTGAAATGCTTAAGCATATTGAAAGCTCTAAGAACCATGAAGAATATTCACGTAAGCACAAGCATAACTCAGATTTCCTCAACCAAAAAATAAGAGCAATTAGCCAAACATTTGACTAATGTAAGAACACCATTCAAATCACATTCATCAAGTTTCAAGTAAATAGATTGAGCATATTTCAAGCTCAAAAACCTCATGTGGAAAATGCATGAAAATACCCAATCCAGATTTTGAAAACTCATTGATGAAATGCATGAAACATGGAAGGAGTTGACGCAATGCAATGAATGGGTCGACTCCACAGAAGGAAAACCTGCAAACTCAACATTCAAACTATTTAAGGATTTTGAGAGTTGTTAAGCCTCAACATTCTCTCTTGAAGAATGTGAACAGGTTGCACACATGTTGCTCAATGAAACATATACAAACACACTCGGTTTGATAAACATACACAAGCACACTCGGTTTGTTGTCATTAAAACCAAACACCAAAAATAACTAGGGGACACAACACCCACGCTCCTATAGAAGGGGAAGAGAAGAAGGAGAGAAGAGAGCCCGAAACAAGAAGAAGAGCAGAGTGAGAGAGGGAGTGAAGGGTTTTTTAGAGCCATTTGTGAAAGGGTGGGTATCTGTGCTTCTCCCTCTCCCTCCTTTGTATTCTGAAGTTTTAGCTTGCCTGTGATGTAACTTTCTCTGCGCAAGAAGGAAATAAAAGTTGCGTTTGACTCTGTTTTCCTTGATGCACATTGGTGTTCTATCTCCAATTCGTGAGATGTATCTCCTATTGAAGTCCCGCGATCAATGACACCCAAGAGGGGGTGAATTGGGTGATGACTAATTTTAATGAAACTTCAACCAATTTAAAATTTGTATGATGAAATAGCAATTATCAAATTAGAACTGATGCAGAGCAAAATCAATCTTATCAAAATCACAACTAAAATAGCTCTTGGTACTAGGCAGAGTTTGGGAATTAGAAGATTCTCTCACGCAAGGTGTTATCTTCCCGACAATACTAACCTTGTCAGTCCGAACCCAGCTTTTAATATACCAGAGATCTATTAGAGAGTGATCAATAAAACTAGATCTAAATGAAGTAATCAGCAGATGCAATATGTTAACAACTAGAGCAGAATTGGAGGTAGAAGATAAGGAACAAACCACACAGGCGACCATGATTTTTAGGTGGTTCGTATGCAGCAACGGCAACCTACGTCCACCCCTCACAGACTGTGAGGATTCACACACTATCTTGTAAAGAGTTACAAGATCAAAACACACATACACACTCGTGTGAGTTCGGAACTCCCACGAGGTGCACAAACACCGAATCACACAGAAATGTGAAGAAGAGAAGAACCACACACACACAACCATGGATCTTGGTAGGTCCACACACACATAAGTGTTTGATAATTACAAGAACACACACTTGAAGCTTGAATAAGAGAGTAATGAGAAACATAAAATGTAAACTTCAAATTAAAGCTCCCCCTTAGTGGATGAAGATTGTTTTGGATGAAGCTTGCTCCTCAGCTTGATCTTCACTTGAATGGCTTACAAATGATCTTGAAAACTTTGCTCTTGGATGAGGAACTCCTGGACGCAGCACTATTCACGGAGCTACAATAGTAGCCCTCTTTCTCCTTTGGCAGCCCCCTTTGATCTCCCTTGAGTGATTATGGTTTTTGACTCCAAAGTGATGTTTTTATAGATCTTGGATGGTCAAGAGACAAGCCAGGAACCATATCCACAAATCATGGCATATCTAGTGGCTTTGGGATTAAACAAACCAAAGGAAAGGGGCTTCCCACATTGAAGAAGGCAAGTCAACAATTGCTACCTCGAAGCTGGCGGTCGACCAGACGACATGGGGCGGTCGATCGAAATTTTACAGAAATGAGGCTTTCAACGCTGGGAAAACCAGTCAACCGGCCCCTGACCGACGGTCGACCGCTAGCTGGAAAACCTACATTTTTAACAGAGTTAGCCAATAAATCATAATCTGTGAATGAATCATTTCATGACCATATCTTGTTCCAATCAATATGAGTTGGTTAAGCTTATCCTGGGCATTTCTTGAAGCATGGAAGATTTAGGCATTTGCTTGATTAAGGATGGCTTTGAGAGTGGTTTAAACAAGTTATTACTTAAGTTGTAATGCCGGGGTTTTTTTATCATCAAAATCATCTGGAGAGACTCAACAATCTCCCCCTTTTTGATGATGACAAAACTCTAGATTACAAAAGCATTGGCATGCCTTTAAACAAAATTTGAGCTAAGTAAGGTCGATAAACCACAAGATGAATAAAACAACCATTCAACACTTTATTTGTCAAATAGATAAGAAATGAGACACAAGAGCCAACCATTTGAGATCAAACACCAATTACATTCATTTCATCATTTCATTATAAAGTACATTGATGCTTGAGAGAATGCAAGACTCTAGACACTAGACACATGCGACAAAGCAAATGCAGAAGTGACATAATGATCCTCACCAATGATCACACATACAAACATACAAACATACTGACATAAAATATATAAGACCTGCACTACTACTTCTCCCCCTTTGGCGTCATCAAAATGGGATAGGATAGACGAAAGATGAACCCAAAAGACACACGACCGAAGTACAATAGTATGGAGGGAGGAAGCAAAAGAAAAATCCTCATGCGTCATCTACAGGAGGCTGATCCTCTGGAGGAGGAGGCTGATATCCAAGGAGGCGGATGTCTTCAAAAGAATGATCTTGAACGTGAAGATGATCCTGAATATGGTCAATGGAGACGTCACAGGCCGCATCACGGCACTGCATTCCAAGAAGTGTTAAGTTCATGATATGGAAGGCCTGGCTGGAATCAGCAACGCTGTTTGTGAGGGTAGTCATATGGGTGGAGAGTGTGGTCATCTGAGTGGAGAGAGTGTCCAAGACGGTGGAAAGAAATCTATGCGACCTGACATAGTGTCAATCAAATTACCCATAGTGTCTATGCGATCCCCAAAGGTATCCACTCGAGTTTCTAGTCCAGTAAACAGCGTGTCAAAAGTCTCATAATCTACCCAAGAGTGCTATGCGGCCCCCTGAGTAGAAGACTCTCCATGATAGAACTGTGGTGGAGGAGCCACCATAGGATCCATATGAGGAGGTAATGGTGGAGGAGGCTGCTCCTCAGCTTGAACTGGAGGGGGGACATCCCCTTGATCCTATTGCTGCTCTTGTTCCTCACTAGCTGATTCATCCCCATAAGTTGGTAAACCACGATGGAGCTCACCATCCGGACCCCAATAATATCCCATATCTGTGAAAATCTTATGCTCATTATATATATCATCTTGTCGAACATAAATGAACTGTTCATCTCCCAAATTGATCCCACCATAGATGAATATGTCAGTCAACTATGAAGCATAGGGCAATGATCTCTGCAAATTTGTTCAGTAGGTTCCAATCGGAGTCATCATGAGGTTGAAGTCCCGAGAGTAAATGGCACCCAAGAGGGGGGGTGAATTGGGTATTAAAAATTAATGAACTAAAGCTGGATAATGCGATATAAAACTAAGCTAAAGAGAATGGAGGTAGAAGATATGGATCAAACCATTCAGTAGACAGTGATTTTTAGGTGGTTCGGCTGCAACAACAGTAACCTACATCCACTCCTCACACACTGTGAGGATTCACACACTATCTTGTAGAAGATTTCAAGACGAACACCAACCACACACAGACACGTGAGGAGTATAGAACTCTCACGAAAGTGCTAGAGCACGGACACACAAGAAATATGATGGACAACGAAGCACACACACACACACACGGATCTGTCTAGATCCACACACACGAGTGCTTCAATATTACAAGGGAAGTACGAATCAGCTCAAACATGAATGGAAGGAATAAAAACAAGAAGTGAAAACATAGATCAGGCTCCCCCTTAGTGGATGAAGATATTATTGAATGAAGCTTACTCTTGGCTTGATCTTCACTTCATTTGGATGCAGATTTTCTCTTGAAAGCTTCAGCTCTTGGATGGAGAATTTCTCTCGGATCACTGTTCATGTGAACAGTACCAACACCCTCTCCTTGATAGCCTCTCCTTCTTCTTCTTCAAAAGCCCTTAGGGTTTATGACCCCAAAGAGATTTTTTATAGATCTTGGAAGGTCAGGAGACAAGTCCCCAGACCAGATCCACAATTCACTCCAAGACTGAGACCAAAGGGTTTAAACAATTGGGAGAAACTCCCTCTTTTCGAGCTTGGACCAAAAGTCAACAAAAGAGGGCTTCGGGAATTTTGGTCGACTGGAATTCCAGGGGCGGTCGACTGAAACCTGTAACTTCCGGAGTTTTTGGTTTCTGGAAGAACCGGTCGACCGGTTCTGGGGTCCAGGTCGACCGAAACTTGTAAAACTTGCCACCCTTCGTCTCTGGAAAAACTGGTCGACCGGGCCTATGGTCCTGGTCGACCGGAATAGCCTGGACCTGCAAAACTGAGTTGTTAGCCCGGAGAAATTGATCAAGGTAACAAGGGTTTTAAGTGAATGATTGTATCATGAATTTTGGGGTTTGTTTAAACAAGGTTAACTCAATTTGAAACACATGATTCAAATAAAACTTATGAGTTTTTCACAGAATTGATAGGCATAAACTTGAACCCCATTAGCTCGTATATAGAGTCTTAAGACACGGGTCGAGATAAATCCTCCACTCAGAGTTTTGTTATCATCAAAATCACTCAAGGAGACTCAACAATCTCCCCATTTTTGATGATGATAAAACACAAGTAGAGAGAGCGAAGATGAGTCAACCAAGAACTCAAATAATGGAAACATTCATATATGCCCATATATTGATATGAAGTAGAACAAGTGAATCCATTAAGTGGCTAAAACCAAGTGCATTACATCATATCATTACAGATCGAGGATTGCTGATACAAGATTGATATAGTGCAAGGAGTTCCAACCAACAAGACACACAAAATGCAATACACAAGATGCAAGCTAACATGATGCAACACGACTCACAATGACTCAAGCATGCAGACAAGCAAACACACAAAATACATATAGATAGGACCTAACATAGCTACTTCTCCCCCTTTGGCATCATCAAAATGGGGAGAGGGTTACAAGAAAAATGGACAGAAAAGACACTACATAGATACATGGATAGCTAATGAGCAGAGTGATCCGAAGTCCCCTCGCGAGCATCATCATCAGAAGCACCGACAGCAGGAGGAGCAGGAGCAGGAGGGAGACGGTCTTCAATGCTATGCAGAATTTCATCATTATGAAGAAGCTGTTGTTGGATGGTAAGAAGGGAGTGATTGGTAATCCGGAAGGCTTCATGGTTGTCTTCGTGGCTAGCATAAAGTGTGGCCATGTGGGTGGAAAGGCCATCCAGAGCATGGGAGAATGAATCCATTCGGCCAATCATGCTATCCATGAAGGTGTCCAGCCTATCAAGGGATGAGTAGAGCCGGGTTTCCATGCCTAATACGCGTCTATCAAGAGCCTCATAGTCCCCCCAAGAAGGCTGACCAGCACCCTGAGTAGAGGACTCCCCGTGAGCAAACTGTGGAGGTGGAGACAACTCCTCATCCATATGGTGTGGAGAAGGTGGGGAAGGCTGATCCTCCGCCTGAACTAGTGGGGGTGCATCCCCATTATCCTGTGGTTGCTGCGGTTCTTCCTCATTTGCAAGCAATTCTACATAAGTGGGGATATCCCTTGTAAGCTCACCATCTTCACCTCAATAATAACCAAGATTGAAGAAGATCTTGTGTTCATTGTAAACATCATCCTGGCGAATTGGAAGTGATCTTTCTTCACCCAAATCAACCCCAGTATAGATAAACACTCCTGTCAACTGGGATGCATAAGGTAAGGGTCGTCCCAAGTTGGTGCGGCATGAATCAATCAAGGTGGTCATGAGCCGACCCATATTTACAGTGTTCCCATTCATAACATGGTAAAATAAGAACCGATGAACTGCCGTCACTTCATTTCTGCTACCGCCTTTTGGATAAATCAAGGTAGTGAACATATGATGTAGAACACGTTGCAGAGGCGGAAAATGATTGGCATTCAACTGAATAAGATTACTAACTCCTTGAACATAGTCACAACCCATCATAGAAAGGAATGTGTATGGCATTTCACCATGTCCAAACGTCATATCGGCACCCCAGGCTGAAACTCCTAATGCATGCCAGAAAAGATCAGGTCCAATATGTATCTCAATGTCTTGAACAACTGTGAATAAGTTTCCATTTCTCTCAACGAGATTCCCATAAAATTGTTGTACTAGGTTTGGATAATACCTAGTGTATCTGGAGACAAAATCATTCCACCCGTCTTGAATTGCAAAGAGTGTAAACAAATCTGGCAAAATGTCATTCACCTCTTGAAAATCAACCAGGCAAGGGTTGATGATGGGTCATAGAGGTAGACGGGGTGCACGACAAGGTTCCGGTGCCCGCTGTGGACGAGTCGGGGCCTCTCGTCTCTGACAGGTGGCTTCCCCTTGAGTGGAACGCCGAGAGCTCTGTCTAAGCGGCATCTTAGACGAGGAAACCGACTATGAAAGCCTTTGAGGTGAAGGGACTCTACCCTTGAGGTTGTAGTGGACCAAGGAGCACTTATGGAGCCCTGGAAGATCATTCCCCACGCTCTGGAATCGAGGAGGTAGATGGGTGGTAGCACGAATACCCGCGGAGATCGCGTCCCGGAGTGGTGACGAATCCGACGGAGATTGTGCGGATGGAGGAATGAAGAGGTTTGAAGGCTTGAGAGGTGGAAGGTTGGTGTTCTAGGGTTTTGAGAGTGTGTGGGAGAGAGAAGGAGTGGAGAAGAATGAACTAAGAGGGGGTGAAAACCCCTTAAAAAAAGGGGGGCGGTCGGGTCCTGGTTGGGCCGGCCGCCGTTTTCGGTCGACCGGGTCGGGTTGTCCGGTCGACCGAAAAAGGTCAGCAGCCAAATTTTTTGTGTGGGTTTTGTTATAGATAAAGAAGGCCTCCATATCTTCTGTCCTCTTGAGCTCCCTTCACTAAGTTGTATTCATCCCTCTATAATTTTCCTCCTTTTTCCTTTTTTTTATTTTCTTTCTTTTTCTTTCTTTTCTTTTGGGGAGAATTTCAGTAAGGAACATCCAAAGAATCAACCAGTGAGGTTTTTCTGAAGGCTCCCCCTCAGTGACTGTCTAGTATCTCTAGATCAATTATCCACATTTATTTGTCAAGGAGTATAGGGTTTTAGAAATTTCCAAGGAGAGGTATAAAGATAAAATATTATAATCACACATGCAGGATGGTATCAAACATAGAGAAGTGAAACACACAACATGGTGATGCATGTCACACTAACTGCCCTAAAGCTTCTGAAATGCATCACGCGACTTAATGCAGACCTAAGTGAATGCCCTCACCCTTGCACATGCCAAGTTCCCTTCTAATCTTGTTGAATTGCTCCTGGTTTAAGGGCTTGGTGAAGATATCGGCCAGCTGATTAAGAGTATCAATAAAATGCAGCTCAAAAACCCCTTTGCCTACATGATCTCTCAAGAAATGGTGTCGAATGTCTATATGCTTAGTCCTAGAATGCTGAACATGGTTTTTTAATAGACTGATTGCACTTGTGTTTTCACATAAATTTGGAACACAATTTATTTCAATATCCAAGTCAAGCAATTGATTTTTGATCCAAAGTACTTGGGCTCCACAACTTCCGGCGGCTACATACTCAGCCTCGGCCGTTGAGAGAGCTACTGAATGTTGTTTCTTGGAGGCCCATGAAACTAGGCAACCACCAAGAAATTGACAGTACCCACTAGTACTTTTCCGATCAACAATGCAACCAGCATAATCGGCATCAGTATATGCAACCAAATCAAAAGAACTGTCGATAGGAAACCACAAACCAAAGTCTAGTGTGCCAATCAAGTACCGAAAAATCCGTTTAACAGCCATTAGACGTGATTCTTTTGGACATGATTGAAAGTGTGCACACAGACACACACTATACTGAATGTCAGGGTGACATGCTGTTAAATACAGTAGTGATCGGATCATACCTCGAAACAGTGTAGGATCTACTGTTTTACCATTTTCATTTTTGTCCAACTTCGTGGTTGTGGCCATCGAAATCGATATGGGTTTTGCTTCTGCCATCCCATATTTTTTCAATAGCTCCATTGTATACTTGGCTTGGTTTATGAAGATGCCTTCGGGCATTTGTTTTACCTGCAAACCAAGAAAGAAGGTTAGTTCACCCATTAAGCTCATTTCAAACTCTCCTTGCATTATTCTTGCAAATTCATCACATAGGGCATTGTTGGTAGCTCCAAAGATTATGTCATCAACATACACTTGAACTACCAGTATCTCTTTACCTGATTTTCTTGTGAAGAGTGTTTGGTCAACCTTACCTCTTTTGAACCCATTTTCAGTCAGAAAAGAAGTAAGCCTTTCGTATCATGCCCTTGGTGTCTGCTTAAGCCCATACAATGCCTTTTGGAGCTTGTACACGTGTCGTGGGTGCTTGGAATCTTCAAAGCTTGGAGGTTGTTCTACAAAAACATCCTCTTTTATATACCAGTTAAGAAAAGTAGATTTGACATCCATTTGAAATAGTTTGAAGTTCAGTGAGCAAGTAAAAGATAATAAAATTCGGACTGCTTCTAGCCTAGCGACCGGGGTAAAAGATTCATCAAAATCAATCCCCATCTCCTGGCTATACCCTTTGGCTACAAGCCGGGCCTTATTCCTAACGACCATACCCATGTCATTCAGCTTATTTTCAAAGACCCAACAGGTTCCTATTACAGGCTGATTTCTAGGACGTGGCACAAGAGTCCAAACTTTACTTCCTTCAAACTGGTGCAACTCTTCATGCATAGCCTGGATCCAAAATCATTTTGCAAAGCATCATGAATGTCCTTAGGCTCCTCTTGAGAAATTAAAGCAACCAAGTCCTCCTCTTCTACTTTTCATAGAGAGGATCTAGTTCTTACCCCATCTTCAAGATTACCTATTATGTTTACAGCGGGGTGATCTTTCAGAAGAGTGGGTGGTCTTGGCAAATCCGGGTGTTGCACTTGCTGCTCTTGAAGTGTTTCAATTGAGGGATCCTCATCTTCTTCACTTTTGCTTGATCCACCTTCAGTTGGCTCATTCTTGGACTTGACATCATCCCGACCTTTGGAATCCTCATCTGCATCCACAATTTGAATAGACTGATTTGTTAGTTTTAATTCAGATTCATCAAAAATTACATGAGGACTTTCTTCTACAACCAAAGTTCTCTTATTGAACAATCGGTAGGCTCTAGAGTTGAGTGCATAGCCTTGTCACTTTTCCCATCAAACTTTCCTAGATTAGACTTACCATTGTTCAGGATAAAACATGAGCATCCAAAGGATTTGAGATGAGAGATGTTTGGTTTCTTACCCTTGTATAGCTCATAAAGAGTTTTCTTTAAGATGGGCCTTACCATTGCCCTGTTGATGATGAAACATGCTGTACTTACCGCCTCGGCCCAAAAATACTTGGGCAAGGAGTTATCACTTAACATGGTCTGCGCCATGTCTATCAAGGTTCTATTTTTCCTTTCCACTACTCCATTCTGTTGAGGCGTCCGTGGTTATGAAAAGTTGTGCGTGTATCCTTGATTTTCACAAAGCTTGCTGAAGTCATGATTCTCAAATTCTCCACCATGATCACTTTGAATGGTGGTGATGAAATAGCCGTTATCATTCTGAACTTTCCTGCAGAAAACTTGAAATTCCGTCACGGCATCATTTTTATTTGCTAAGAAGAGCACCCATGTAAATCTTGAAAAGTCATCAACAATCACAAAGCCATAGGATTTTCCTCCTAGGCTAGAGGTTCTAGTAGGACCAAAAAGATCAAGATGCAGTAATTCCAATGGCCTAACGGATGAAACAATGTTTTTGTTTTTGAAAGAAGTTCGTGTTTGCTTGCCTTTTGTGCAAGCTTCACAAATTCTATCACTTTCAAATTTCAATTTTGGCAGTCTATTCACCAAATCATGTCTATACAATTTGGAGATTACTCCAAAACTAGCATGACCCAACCTACGGTGCCATAACCATGCATTTTCATGATTGTTCGCAACCAAGCAGAAACCATCACAAGAAACATTATCAATATCAACAGTATAGACATTGTTATTTCTTTTTCTAAAAAAATTTGATCTCATTTGTGTTTTTGTTCAAGACAATGCAGTGGGTTTCATCAAAAACAACTTTAAACCCTTATTGCACAATTGGCTTATGCTTAGCAGATTGTGATTCAGACCTTTCACCAAAAGCACATCTTCAATAAGAATTTCAGAATTCTTACCAATATTGCCAATCCCAACGATTTTACCTTTGTCTTGACCTCCAAAGACAAATGAACCTCTATCCTTGTCTTGCAGTGTAGAGAACACTTTCTTGTCCCCTGTCATATGCCTTGAACATCCACTGTCTAGGTACCATTTGCTCCCCCTGGCTTCAAGACATATCTGCAAGAAGAAGAATTCTCATGCAATTATTTTTGGTACCCAAGCTAGTTTGGGTCCGTAGGAGTTAGTCCAGTTCTGAGTATGTCTCTTCTTGGTCCAAAAACCATGATTTCTAGGTGGGTTTTGTTTGAACCAGTAATTTACAATAGCATGACCAAATCTACCATAATGATAACAGTTAACAGGTGAAAACTTTCTTTGAAACTGTCGTGGTTTGGGTTGAGCATGTTTTGGTTCAGGCTTGGAACATGAAGCATGGTTTTTATCTTTTTCATGAACAAAGAATGTTGTGATTTTATGCTCAAACGATTTTTGGTTTTGAGGAGTGTATCCGAGACCTTTTTTTTGAAAATTGACTTTAACTCCCAACATATTATCTAGATTTTGCTTGCCCTTAACAAATCTTGACAGTGTGAACTGAAGATCAGCCACTTCTTTTTCTAAACTCACAGCCTTTTCTTCAAGTTCTGAGTTTGTGGATTTTAGAATTTGTTCTTCAATCTTGATCTTTTCACAAGCTTCCTCCATTTCAACTATTTTGCACGATAGTTCCTCTTTGGTTTTATCACAGTCTAAAATTGTTTGCAAAAGACTTTCTTTTTCTTCTGTAGCCTCAAACCATTCATGTTCCAGTTTCTCAAATTTGACAAAGATATCTTCACGTGACAAGCCATCAAGTTTCTTTTTGAGAGTTTTATTTTCAGATCTGATTTTCTTGTATTTAGTGTACAACTTTTCATACTCAGATTCTCATTGTTCATTGGAAATGAAATCAGGGTCAGAATTTACCTCCGTAGATTCATCTTCATGTGCCATGAGGCACAAGCTTTCCACAAGTTCTTGAATCTCTTCATCAGATGGTTCATCTTCTTTATCGCTCCAAGTGGTGGCTTTGGGTTTCTTGAAATTTTTCTTCTTGAATTTCTTTTTCAGATCTGGACATTCACCTCTCATGTGCCCAGGCTTCTTGCATTCGTAGCAAATGATGCTACTTGGCTTGCTCGATTCACCTTTGGTTTGCGTGGGCCTTCTTTGCCCCTTTCTGAAGTTTCCCTGAAAATTTCTCTTCTTCCTTAGAAATTTCTTCACTTGGCGAGTTATCATCGCCAATTCTTCCTCTTCATTGCTTCCGTCACTTGATTCACCTTCTTGAAATTCGTCATCGGAGTGATGAGCTTTCAGTCCAATGACCTTTTTCTTCTTGATGTCTTCATCAACTGTCCTCTTTATATTTATCTCATAGGTCATGAGTGACCCTATGAGTTCGTCTAAGGTGAGAGTTGACAGGTTCTTTGAGTCTTCAATTACCGTGGCCTTTGTGTGCCAAGCCGACGGTAGGGACCTTAACACCTTCCTCACAAGGTCAGAATTTGAGTATTCCTTCCCGAGACTTTTGAGACCATTTGTGATCTCTGTTAACCTTGCAAACATCTCGGAGATGGTTTCTTCAGGTTTCATCTTAAATAGCTCATAGTCAGTGACTAGGAGATTTGCCTTGGTTTCTTTGACCTCTGAAGTTCCCTCGTATATGAGTCGCAGCTTGTCCCACATTTCTTTGGCTGAGCTGCACATAGAAACACGAGAGAATTCATTAGGGTGTATCGCACATTGCATAATATTCATGGCATTGAAATTAGCAGTGCATTTCTTAATTTCCTCGGGTGTCCATTTTTCTTCATCAACCCCGAGTTTATGAGGACCCTTGTCCACAACTCTCCAAACTTCATACTCTTGAGCCCTCAGAAAAACATGCATTCTATTTTTCCAGTACTAGTAGTTTGAACTGTCAAAGAAGGGAGGACGGTTGATGGAGTGACCCTCGGGTATCATACCCTTGTTTGCCATTTAACCGGATCTTACTCTAGATCGTTAGATCTGTGAAGGAAAGAGCCTTAGCTCTGATACCAATTGAAGTCCCGAGATTAAATGGCACCCAAGAGGGGGGGTGAATTGGGTATTAAAAATTAATGAACTAAAGCTGGATAATGCGATATAAAACTAAGCTAAAGAGAATGGAGGTAGAAGATATCGATCAAACCATTCAATAGACAGCGATTTTTAGGTGGTTCGGCTACAACAACAGCAACCTACGTCCACCCCTCACACACTGTGAGGATTCACACACTATCTTGTAGAAGATTACAAGACGAACACCAACCACACACACACACGTGAGGAGTATAGAACTCCCACGAACGTGCTAGAGCACGGACACAAAAGAACAATGATGGACAATGAAGTACACACACACACACACACGGATCTATCTAGATCCACACACACGAGTGCTTGAATATTACAAGGGAAGCACTAATAAGCTCAAACATGAATGTAAGGAACAAAAACAAGAAGTGAAAACATAGATCAGGCTTCCCCTTAGTGGATGAAGATAGTATTGAATGAAGCTTGCTCTTGGCTTGGTCTTCACTTCATTTGGATGTAGATTTGCTCTTGAAAGCTTCAGCTCTTGGATGGAGAATTTCTCTCAGATCACTGTTCACGTGAACAGTACCAACACCCTCTCCTTGATAGCCTCTCCTTCTTCTTCTTCAAAAGCCCTTAGGGTTTATGACCCCAAAGAGATTTTTTATAGATCTTGAAAGGTCAGGAGACAAGTCCCCAGACCAGATCCACAATTCACTCCAAGACTGAGACCAAAGGGTTTAAACAATTGGGAGAAACTCCCTCTTTTCAAGTTTGGACCAAAAGTCAACAAAAGAGGGCTTCGGGAATTCTGGTCGACTGGAATTCCAGGGGCGGTCGACTGAAACCTGTAACTTCCAGAGTTTTTGGTTTCTGGAAGAACCGGTCGACCGGTTCTGGGGTCCAGGTCGACCGAAACTTGTAAAACTTGCCACCCTTCGTCTCTGGAAAAACTAGTCGACTCGGCCTATGGTCCTGGTCGACCGGAATAGCCTTGACCTGCAAAACTGAGTTGTTAGCCCGGAGAAATTGATCAAGGTAACAAGGGTTTTAAGTGAATGATTGTATCATGAACTTTGAGGTTTATTTAAACAAGGTTAACTCAATTTGAAACACATGATTCAAATAAAACTTATGAGTTTTTCGCAGAATTGATAGGTATAAACTTGAACCCCATTAGCACATATATAGAGTCTTAAGACACGGGCCGAGATAAATCCTCCACTCAGAGTTTTGTTATCATCAAAATCACTCAAGGAGACTCAACAGAGGCGACCCATGTTGACTTGAATCCCATTCATAACATTGTAAAATAGAAACCTATGAACTTCTGTTACTTCATTTCTACTGCCACTCTTTGGATATATGAGGGAGGTAAACATATGGTGCAATATACGTTGCAATGGTGGAAAATGATTTGCATTCAATATGATTAAGTCGCTGACACCATGCACGTAATCACAACTGGTCATAGTAAGAAAAGTTTCCTTAACAACATCATGACCACAAACCATGTCGGCTCCTCTAGCCGGCATCCCGAACTAGAAAACCCAGTGGAAACTCTTGAAAAGATGACTCTCGTCCTGGGGGATGAAGATAGATCAAAAGACACTCCAAGGGCTTGCAATAGCCTTCTCCACAACCTGGAATCTAGGAAGTAGCTCCACGAATGCACGAACGGCCGAACGGAGTTCGTCCTGAAACTGTGACGAACACGCTGGATCTTGTGCGGGTGGAGGAATGATGAGGTTTAGGGGCTTGGGAGGTGGAGATATGTGGTTCTAGGGTTGAGGAAAAGTGTTGGAGGAAGAGTGGAGGTGATGGAATAAGGGAATGGGGTTTTAGAACCCCTTAAAAAATGGTTCAGTTGATGGTTCAGCCGGACTGCTCGTCACCACCGGTCGACCGGTGCGGGAGCGGCGGTCGACCGCTGGCCCCAAAAATCCCCAGTTTTGTATTTATTATTTTATTTTCTTTTATATTCTTTTTCCCTTTTTTATATATATATAGGGGGACCATCATCCGACTTTCTGATTGGAACCAACATCAAGAAGTGGAGAGAACAAGCAGAGATGGAGATTTGAGGAAAGTTCTCTAACTCCGCCTCAGAAGTTGCCTTAGGTCCGGCATCACTGGGTCCACATTTATTTAACCAAGGAATATCTGGCCTTAGAAATATTTTTCAAGGAGTGCTATATGTATAAATACATTCAAGCATGCAGGAGTGTATATGAACACACATGTATTAAAAGTAAGTATATACAATATGCATGTTAATCTACCCTTGATGCATATGTGTTTCTACAAGTGCAATTCTTATCACAAGTATGTATGCTCTCTCTTTTGCACATCCCAAGTTCTCTTCTTATTTTGCTAAATTGATCCTGGTTTAGGGGTTTTGTGAAAATATCAGCTAGTTGATTGTGTGTGTCAATAAAATTCAATTCAAAGACCCCTTTTCCTACATGATCTCTAAGAAAATGATGTCGAATGTCAATGTGCTTTATCCTAGAATGTTCAACAGGATTTTTTGACAAGCTGACTGCACTAGTATTATCACACAAGATTGGCACACATTTCATTTCAACATCCAAATCAAGCAATTGATTTTTGATCCAAAGTACTTGGGCTCCGCAACTTCCGATGGCTACATATTCAGCCTTGGCCGTTGAGAGAGCTACTGAATGTTGTTTCTTAGAGGCCCATGAAATTAGACACCCACCAAGAAACTGACAGTACCCACTAGTACTTTTACGATCTACAATACATCCAGTATAATCCGCATCGGTGTATGCAATCAAATCAATTGAACTACTGATGGAAAACCACAAGCCAAAGTCTATGGTGCCAATTAAGTATCGAAAAATGCGTTTAACAGCCATTAAATGAGACTCTTTAGGACATGACTGAAAATGAGCACATAGACATACACTGAATTGAATGTCAAGGCGGCAAGATGTGAGATACAGTAGTGATCCGATCATACCTCGAAACAGTGTGGGATCTACTGTTTTACCATTTTCATCTTTGTCTAACTTCGTGGTTGTGGCCATCAGAGTTGACAAAGGTTTCGCTTCATCCATCCCAAATTTCTTTAACAGCTCCAGTGTGTACTTAGCTTGATTGATGAAAATGCCCTCGGGTGTTTGCTTCACCTGTAATCCAAGAAAGAAGTTCAGTTCACCCATTAAGCTCATCTCAAATTCTCCTTGCATGATTCCTGCAAATTCTTCACATAAGACATTATTAGTGGCTCCAAAAATAATGTCATCCACATATACTTGAACTACTAATATGTCTTTATCTGATTTTCTCGTAAAGAGTGTTTGGTCAACCTTACCTCTTTTGAAACTATTTTCATAAGAAATGAAGTGAGCCTTTCATACCATGCCCTTGGTACTTGCTTTAACCCGTATAAGGCCTTCTGTAACTTGTACACATGCTTTAGATGCTTTGAATCTTCAAAACCTGGAGGTTGATCAACAAAAACATCCTCCTTGATGTAACCGTTAAGAAATACAGATTTAACATCCATTTGAAATAGTTTGAAGTTCAAAGAGCAAGCATAGAACAGTAAAATCCGGACTGCTTCTAGTCTAGCAACCGGTGCAAAGGGCTCATCAAAATCAATACCCATCTCCTGGCTATACCCTTTGGCTACAAGCCGGGTCTTGTTCCTAACAACCAATCCCGTATCATTTAGCTTGTTTCTGAAAACCCAACGGGTTCCAATTGTGAGATGATTCTTAGGACGCGGCATGAGAGTCCACACTTTGTTCCTTTCAAACTGGTGCAGCTCTTTATGCATAGCCTGAATCCAGAATTCAGTTTGAAGAGCATCATGGATATCCTTAGGCTCTTTTTGTGAGATTAAGGCTATCAAATCCTCTTCTTCTACTTGCCTTAGTGAAGACCTAGTTCTTACCCCATCTTGAGGATTACCGATTATGTTTTCAGCTGGATGATCTTTTAAGAACGTAGAAGAGCTAGGCAAGTCAGGGTGTTGCACTTGTTGTTCTTGAAGTGTTTCAATTGAAGGATCTTCATCTTCTTCACTCTTGCTGGGTATCCCTTCAGTTGGTTCATCCTTGGCCTTAGCGTCAATTGAACGTTTGGGATCTTCATCTGCATCAAAGATTGGAATAGATTGATTGGTTAGTCTTAACTCAGATTCATCAAAAATCACATGAGGACTTTCTTCAACAATCAAAGTCCTTTTATTAAACAATCGATAAGCT
Organism: Amorphophallus konjac; assembly: GCA_022559845.1. Lineage (NCBI taxonomy): Eukaryota > Viridiplantae > Streptophyta > Magnoliopsida > Alismatales > Araceae > Amorphophallus > Amorphophallus konjac. Next base: position 119,750,694 of record CM040126.1, on the reverse strand, counting down.
CTAGAGTTAAGTGCATAACCTAGGAAAATTCCTTTGTCACTTTTCTCATCAAACTTACATAGGTTAGACTTACCATTGTTCAAGATGAAACATGGGCATCCAAAGGGTTTAAGATGAGAAACATTTGGTTTCTTACCCTTATACAGCTCATAAGGAGTTTTCTTCAAGATGGGCCTTACCATTACCCTGTTGATGATGTAACACGCTGTACTTACCTCCTTGGCCCAAAAGTATTTAGGTACGGAGTTCTCACTTAACATGGTTCGTGCCATGTATATCAAGGTTCTATTTTTCCTCTCCACTACTCTATTTTGTTGAGGCGTCCTTGGTGATGAGAAATTGTGTGTGTATCCCTGCTCTTGGCAGAAGCTGTTGAACTCATTGTTCTCAAATTCACCACCATGATCACTTTGAATTGTGGTGATGAGATAACCCCTATCATTCTGGATTTTACTATAAAACACTTAAAACTCCATCAAGACATCATTTTTATTGGCTAAAAATAATACCCATGTAAATCTGGAGTAATCATCAACAATTACAAATCCATAAGATTTTCCTCCTAGGTTGGATGTCCTAGTCGGACCAAAAAGATCAAGGTGCAGCAGTTCTAGAGGCCTAGCGATAGAAACAATGTTTTTATTTTTGAAAGCGATACGTGTTTGCTTACCCTTAGTGCAGGCCTCATAGATCTTATCACTTTCGAATTTTAATTTAGGCAATCTATTTACCAAGTCATGTCTAAATAATTTGGAGATTACTCCAAACTAGCATGACCTAGTCTTCGATGTCATAACCATGCATTGTCGTGGTTATTTGCTACCAAACACACATCATCACTGGTAACATCATCGAGATCAATAGTATAGACATTATTATTCCTTTTGCCAATGAATCTGATTTCATTAGAGATTTTATTCATGACAAGGCAGTGAGTTTCTTCAAAAATAATTTTAAAGGCCTTGTCGCACAATTGGCTTATGCTTAACAGGTTGTGATTCATGCCTTTCACTAAAAGAACATTTTCAATCAAGGTTTTAGAATTCTTACCTATGTTGTCAATCTCAATGATTTTACCTTTGTCTTTACCTCCAAAAGCAACTAACCCTCCATCATTGTCTTGCAGTGTAGAGAACACATTCTTGTCCCCTGTCATATGCCTTGAACAGCCGCTATGCAAGTACCATTTGCTCCCCATGGCTTCAAGGCATATCTGTAAGAAATAACATTCTTATGCAATTGTTTTTGGTACCCAAACGAATTTGGGTCCATTGAAGTTAGTCCAATTCTACACATATGATATCTTTATCCAAGCAGCATGATTTCTATGTGAGTTTTGTATAAACCAATAATGATCAATAACATCACCAAAACGACCACAATGAAAGCAATTGATATTTGAGGGCCTTCTTGGGAATTGGCGTGGTTTTGGTTGAACATGTACTGGCTTAGAGTGTGAACATGAAGCACAATCATTTCCTTTTTCATGCACATAAGATGTAGTAATCTTGCGCTCAAAGGATTTCTTGTTCTGGGGTATGTACCCCAATCCTTCTTTCTGGAAGTTAGTTTTAACTCCCAACACATTGTCTAGGTTTTGTTTTCCTTTAACAAACCTAGAGAGAGTGAACTGCAAGTCAGTCATCTCTTTATTCAAGCTCACATTTTTATTTTCAATTTCTGAAATGGAGGATGTAAGAATTTCTTTTTCATTCTTGAGCTTTTCACAAACTTTCTCAATTTCAGACATTTTACATGATAGCTCCTCTTTGGCTTTTTCAAGATCTGAAATCATTTAAAGCAAAGTTTCTTTTTCTTCTGTTAACTCAAACCATTCTTGTTCCAGTTTCTCAAATTTAACAAAAATATCCTCATGTGATACATCATCAATTTTCCTTTTGAAAGTTTTTTTTCAGATCTGATTTTTCTATATTTTGCATACAGCTTTGCATATTCTGACTCTCATTATTCATTGGAAATAAAATCAGGATCAGAATTTATCTCTGTTGCGTCATTCTCGTGTGCCATAAGGCACAAGCTCTCCACTAGCTCTTGCAGCTCCTCGTCGGACGGTTCATCCTCTTCGTCATTCCATGTAGCGACCATTGCTTTTGGCTTCCTAAAATTTTCCATCTTGAACTTCTTCTTCAGATCTGGACACTCTCCTCTCATGTGTTCGGGTTTCTTGCATTCATAGCAAATGGCGTTGTTGGGCCTGCTTGGCTCGCCCTTGGTTTGAACATGCTTTCTTAGCCCTTTTCTAAAGTTTCCTTGGAAGTTATTCTTTCTTCTCAAAAATTTCTTCACTAGACGGGTCAGCATGGCGAGGTCTTCTTCTTCATTACTCCCTTCGTTGGATTCCTTTTCTTGGGAATCATCATCAGATTGGTGGGCTCTCAGTGCCACCGTTTTCTTCTTCTTGGTTTCCTCCCCATCCGTTCTTTTGATGTTTATCTCATAGGTCATGAGCGACCCTATGAGCTCATCTAGAGAGAGTGTGGACAGATTCTTTGAATCTTCAATGACAGTAGCTCTAGTGTGCCTCACGGATGGGAGAGATCTCAACACTTCCTCACGAGCTCGGAGTTGGTGTATTCTTTTCCGAGACTCTTGAGACCATTAGTAATCTCAGTTAACCTTGCGAACATTTTAGAGATAGATTCTCCAGGTTTCATCTTGAATAGCTCGTAGTCTCTGACGAGTAGATTGGCCTTGGTCTCCTGGACCTCGGAGGTTCCTTCATAGATAAGCTGTAATTTGTCCCACATCTCCTTTGCTGAACTGTACATGGATACACGAGAAAACTCATTAGGATGTATAGCACATTACATAATGTTCATAGCATTAAAATTTATAGTAGATTTTTTAATATCCTCAGGGGACCATTCATCTTCATTTTTGGAAAGTTCATATGGTCCCTTGTCCACCACCCTCCAGATCTCATACTCCCGGGCTCTCAGAAAGACGTGCATTCTATTTTTCCAATAGGAGTAATTCGAGCCATCGAAGTATGTATGACGATGGATGGAATGACCCTCAGGCATCATACCCTTTTTTGCCATTAGTCTGGATCTTACTCTAGATCGTTAGATCTGAAAGAAATAGAGCCTTAGCTCTGATACCAATTGAAGTCCCGCGATCAATGACACCCAAGAGGGGGAGTGAATTGGGTGATGACTAATTTTAATGAAACTTTAACCAATTTAAAATTTGTATGATGAAATAGCAATTATCAAATTAGAACTGATGCAGAGCAAAATCAATCTTATCAAAATCACAACTAAAATAGCACTTGGTAATAGGCGGAGTTTGGGAATCAGAAGATTCTCTCACGCAAGGTGTTATCTTCCCGACAAGACTAACCTTGTCAGTCCAAACTAAACTTTTGATATACCAGAGATCTATTAGAGAGTGATCAATAAAACTAGATCTGAATGGAGGAATCAGCAGATGCAATATGTTAACAACTAGAGCAGAATTGGAGGTAGAAGATAAGGAACAAACCACATAAGAGACCATGATTTTTAGGTGGTTCAGATGCAACAACGGCAACCTACGTCCACCCCTCACAGATTGTGAGGATTCACACACTATCTTGTAAAGAATTACAAGATCAAAACACACACACACTCGTGTGAGTTTGGAACTCCCACAAAGGTGCACAAGCACCGAATCACACAGAAATGTGAAGAAGAGAAGAACCACACACACACAAACACGGATCTAGGTAGGTCCACACACACAAGTGTTTGAATATTACAAGAACACACACTTCAAGCTTGAAGAATAATGTAATGAGAAACACAAAATGTAAACTTCAAATTAAAGCTCCTCCTTAGTGGATGAAGATTGTTTTGGATGAAGCTTGCCCCTCAGCTTGATCTTCACTTGAATGGCTTGCAAATGATCTTGAAAACTTTCCTCTTGGATGAAGAACTCCTGGACGCAACACTGTTCACAGAGCTACAGTAGCAGCCCTCTTTCTTGGTGAGGACACACGGCGCTATCCTCGACGGAGCACCCGGCACACCGCTACCTCCTTATGGCTCGGCGACGGCGGCACCTTCTAGTTATCTTTTCATCATCATGTTTAGGCCATGTTGGGCCTCAGTCTGGACTTGCTCAGGCCTTGTGGGCCTTGTCTTTTGGTCCCTGCATGGACATCTTCTTGTTTAGGCACTTATTGGGCCATATAGTGGCCAATTGGGTTGCTTTGTGGGGTAATGGATCGTGTTATGGGGTCAGGGGCTTATTGGGGTTTGAAGCCCACAAAAAAAGGGCCCATTAGGGTTAGGGGGCGGCCCCCTCCCCAGCTAGAGGAGGAGGAGGCAGCCGCCCCCCCCCCCTTCCTAGTTCTACTAGGGAAGGTGGGGGGCGCTCCCCTCTCCCTTCCCCTTTCCCCCTCTCCTCCTTTCCCCAACTCCACCCCTTCCTTATCCCACTTAGATTCCTTTCCTATTTTCTAAGCTTGCTGAAATTTGGGCCGCCTTTCTCTCCTTGGAGCTGGGCGCACCCCTCCCTTCTAGTTAGATTAGGGTTTTCCCATCCCCTATAAGTAGTTCTCACCTTGTACCGATTACAGTTTACAGATGAATTTGAATACAAGTGAGTATTGTGCAAAGCTTTTTGCGCCCTTCTCTCTCTCTCTCTTTCTGCTCCTGCGACGGGAGAACGGCGGGGTGTGACGCCTCAGCCCTCGGTGGACTCCGGGGTTCCCTCTTATCCTCATCTTCTTCCTCAACGGTTCGTGTGCGTGATTCCAGATTTCTGCCCCGACTTGTAGCAGAGCTCGCGCCCCCTTCTTGGACGAGTTTTGCCACGATCTATTTTCTGGAGATACGTCTGCGGATCAGCTTCGCGTCGGCGCCGGTTTTGCATCAATCGGGGATCGGCACTGCCCGTACCGATTTTCTCCGCCGACCTGCGCCAGCACCACTTTCTCTGCTCGCCCAGCGGGGAGGCCCTGATTGCGAATTTTCCCCAGGCCTCCACGCTGCGTCTTTTGCACTGGTTTCTTCAGGGTTCGTGGATCTCCGAGTTAACTTTCCAACGCCGCTGACGGCGTTGCGTTTCGACATCGTCACCGTCCGTGGCGGTCGATCTCGTGGGGTTGCGCCAGCGCGTCTGCCCAGTCCGCCCAGCGAACCAGTCCTGACTTTCAACGACTCCTGCGGCTCGCACCGGCGTCGTCTGCCAGCGCCATTTGGCCGAGGGCGACCTCTGCCAATCAGCTGTCACCACCAACCGGCCCGGACTTGTTCGGGCACCAGAAGGCCGATTTCCAGATTTTACCGACGGCGTGCGCAGTTCTGTGTCCACAGAACCTGATCTGACTTTCAGCAGCGCCCACGGTCACCACCGGCGGATCCAGCGCGCCCCCTTTGGCCGGAGCGTTCCTCCATCAGTCAGCGACGCGTCCTCTCTGACGGTGCTTCAAACGGGCATCGTATCAGCCCGTGAGACCCCCTCCGCTCAGGCGCGCGCGACACCGGTTTCGGCAGCGTTGCACCCGAACCTCCTCGCGGCCAACCCGTCACCGAGTGCGGCCCGTCAACCCGTGTCCGGCAGTCCCGAACGTATTGGTTGTAGCCTTTTACCTCCCTGCGAGGAGTGGGCCACTATTGGGTTGTATTTTATTGATCTCTGGTGTATCGGGGTTGTTGGTTCACGGCCGGGGTTCCTTCCCCACGCCTAGGCGTGGAGGTACGCGCTCCGACTCCCCTCCTTTTGCTTGCTCTTTTAGTATGTGATTGATTATGCCGCGTGAGAGAAGGTAGGCGTCTAGCCACTTTTTGCCATCACCGCGGATCGTGAGTGAGAGCATCCATCCCTAGCACTAGTCGAGCACCGAGCTAGGACTCGACTCCCCTTGTCTTTGGAGGTCGACTATACGCCTAGACACGTGCGCTTCCCTCCTTGGGACGGCCGAGGTCGGAGTTTCTGTTGAGAGACGTCCCTCATTCTGTGGGATATCACGGTGGTCAGCCACTTGGCGACCCTTGAGCGTGCTACTGCTGGCCTGAGTTAGAGTCTTTTGTGAGTCTTAGTCCGTGTCGGTCCCCGTCCCGCGTCAAATTTGGTATCAGAGCCAGGTTACCAACTTGTCCTTACAGGTTGGGTCTTAGGGTCGTGTCTAGGTTTTGGACGTGTCTTGTTTGAGTCTTGCATCTCATTGCATTCGTGTCCCTCTAGATGGGGAGGGGGCCGCCCATCTCTAGAGGATCTGATTACCCAACTTATGACCCGTATGGACAGGTCCGACCAGTCCATCAAGGAGTTGACTGAGCATCTAGATGGCCGTCTGAAGATCATTGAGGATCGTGCCAGAGTGTCTGACTTAACCATCCAGGGCCTTGTTGGACGGATTGGGAGAGTTGATGAAGTGCCCCACCAGGACCCTCCTAGAGCCGATCGAGCCCCTCCAGTTGCTGCCGCTCAAGCCCCTCGGGCTCAGGAGCGACGTCCCCGAGCCCCCGACTTTGATGACTATGGGTCCGAGAATGATTTTGAGGGGAATGGGCGCCAGTACCGTGGTCGTCGACCACATCAGGATGAGGATGATAGGATCCTTAGGACCGTCCGTGCCGATCCACCCACTTTCGAGGGGTCCCTTGACCCAAAAGTCTACATAGACTGGGAGAATAGCATGGATAGGTATTTCGAATGGGTTGAGATGTCTGAGCTTCGGCAAGTCCGATTTGCCAAGATGAAGCTCGTGGGGAGAGCCCAGACCTACTGGAGGAATGTCGAGAGCCTGATGTTGCAGAGGCAGGATCCACCCATAGAAACCTGGATTGACATGCGGCGTAAGCTCCGCGAGAAGTATGTCCCTCCTTCTTACCGCCAGAGGCTCATCGACCGATGGCAGACCCTTAGTCAGGGCGATCGGTCCGTGACCGAGTACATCGCCGAGTTTGACGAGTATTATTTGCGATGTGGAGTTGATGAGGAGAAGGGCATGCCTGTTTCGCGTTTTCGCCGTGGTTTGAGGCCCGAGTATCAGTATGAGCTCTACCGTCGCCAGGTAGACACTTTAGAGCTGGCTTACCAGGTTGCCCTAGAGTTAGAGCAATTTGAGTTGGAGTTTGGCCCCACCTTTCGTCAGGGGATGCCTAGTCAGCGGGGTCTTGACCCTCGCTCCACTTCCACCCAGTATGGTCGATATCCGGCGGCTCGGCCCGCGGAGCCTCTTCGCCAGGACCCCACTGGTCCCAGGCCTCGTCCACCCCTTCCTAGGGACCCGTTCCCTCCACCTCGCCAGCAGCCGCCCTACCCCCCCACACGCCCTACACTTCCACCTCCCGCGCACCCTGCGCGTTCTCAGCCTTTACTGCCCGCGCCCCGTCATGATGACAAGGGCAAGAGTCCTATGACCGCTGGAGCCTCATCCAGTGCGGGCGCACGTAATAATTGTTACCGGTGTGGCGGATTTGGCCACTTTGCTGATAGATGCCCCACTCGAGAGAGGAAGGCCCTTGTCATGGCAGACCCCACTTCCACTGAGTCCCCCACTGAGCCTATTCCTGTTAGTTATGAGGTAGACCAGGACTTGGTCGAGGAGTTCTTCGATGATCTGCTCGAAGGAGAGCAGGATGGTGCCCAGGATAGTCACTTTCAGGGTGACCCACAGTTAGGGGTAGTTAGGTGCATCCTAGCCCAGCCCCAGGTGAGTGACGACTGGCGTCGCACCACCATTTTTCACACCTTCTGCAGGCTTGGGGGTAAAGCTTGCAAGATTGTCATTGATAGCGGGAGTTGCATCAACGCCATATCTACTGGCACTGTTACCCGCCTTGGGTTGACCCCAGTTGACCACCCTGCCCCCTATAGGGTTTCGTGGGTCGATTCTACCTCCATTCCTGTTAGGCTCCGTTGCCTGGTGCCCCTTCAGTTCCAGACCTATCAGGATGAAATTTGGTGCGATGTTCTACCTATGGAGGTAGGTAGCATTATTTTAGGGAGGCCGTGGTTGTTTGACATGGATGCCACCCTACAGGGCCGTGCAAACACTTGCACATTTGATCACAACGGCCACAGGATCACCCTCCACCCAGCCCCACCTAGGGACCCTACTGTTAGGGGACCAGCCGGCCCTAGTGCCACGACCACCCCTCACCAGGGGAAGGTCAGCCCACCACCACCACCACCTCCGGTGTCAGTTTCCATCCCCTCTCCCACCCTCACCATAGAGGCCCCTCCGACTAGGAGGTTGATGATCATCAGTCCCCGAGAGATGGAGAGAGAGGTTGCTAGTGGTGTCCCTCTTTTAGCTGTGGTTGTCAGGGAGACGGGTGAGGTGGTCCCCAGTCTCGAGGGAGTGACAGACCCTCAGTTAGCTGAGATGTTGCGAGAGTTTGCTGATATTTTCCCGGAGGACCTTCCCGAAGGCCTTCCACCATTGCGTGACATTCAGCATGAGATTGATCTTGTCCCGGGCTCGTCCTTGCCCAATCTTCCACATTATAGGATGAGTCCCGCGGACCACGCTGAGCTACAGAGGCAGGTTGATGAGTTGATGAGTAGGGGTTCCCTTCGGGATAGCAAGAGTCCCTGTGCTGTTCCCGCCCTGCTAGCGCCGAAGAAGGATGGCACATGGCGTATGTGCATCGATAGCCGTGCGATCAATAAAATCACGGTTAAGTATAGGTTTCCCATTCCCCGGCTGGATGACTTGCTTGATATGATGTCGGGAGCCACGATTTTCTCGAAGATCGATCTTAGGAGTGGCTATCACCAGGTGAGGATCAGACCAGGTGATGAGTGGAAGACTGCATTTAAGACCAAGGATGGTCTTTACGAGTGGTTGGTCATGCCCTTCGGGCTGACTAACGCCCCTAGCACCTTCATGCGGGTGATGACGCAGGTGTTGCGTCCTATGATTGGAGTGTTTGTGGTCGTCTACTTCGACGACATCTTGATTTATAGCCGCACTAGGGAGTTACACCTAGACCACCTTAGGCAGGTGTGTGTTGTTCTGAGACGGGAGAGCTTGTTTGCCAACCCTAAGAAGTGTAGCTTCATGACTGACCAGGTTTCTTTCTTAGGGTTCATTGTGTCCCGTGACGGAGTCTCCGCTGATCTGGAGAAGATCCGTGCCATAGTGGAGTGGCCCGAGCCCCGCTCACTCCACGATGTTAGGAGCTTTCATGGTCTGGCGACATTCTATCGCCGTTTCATTAGGGGGTTCAGTTCTATCACCGCCCCGATCACGGATTGCATCCGTAAGGGCGAGTTTACCTGGACGAAGGCTGCTGCCACAGCCTTCCAGACTATCAAGGATCGCATGACCCAGGCACCCGTTCTTACACTTCCTGACTTTTCTAAGGTGTTTGAGGTTACATGTGATGCCTCAGGGCCAGGAGTCCCACCCTATAGCCTTTTTCAGTGAGAAACTCAATGATGCCAAACTGCGTTACTCTACTTATGACAAGGAATTCTACGCAGTTGTCCAGGCTTTGCGCTATTGGAGGCACTATCTCCTCCACCAGGAGTTCGTGCTCTTTTCTGACCACGAGGCATTGAGATTTCTCCACACCCAAAAGAAGTTGAATGCCAGACATAGTAGATGGGTGGAATATTTGCAGGAGTTTACATTCGTTCTCAAGCACAAGGCAGGTGCTGAGAACAAGGTGGCCGATGCTCTTAGTCGGCGGGTGATGTTGATATCCACCATGAATGTTCAGGTGGTTGGTTTAGAGAAGTTGAAAGAGGCCTACATTGATTGCCCGGACTTCGGTCCCATCTATTCTGCCCTTCAGTCAGGACCGTCCCGTGAGTTTAGCGAGTATGTCCTTCAGGATGGTCACTTATTTCGAGGTGATAGGTTGTGCATCCCACGGACTTCAGTTCGTGATTTTCTTACGTGGGAGCTTCATGCAGGAGGTCTTGCCGGCCACTTCGGCCGAAACAAGACCATAGAGGCTGTTGAGCACCGTTTCTGCTGGCCCAGTTTGAAGAGGGATGTAGCCCGCATAGTTGCCCAGTGTCGTATTTGTGCCCTAGCGAAGCAGAGGAAACAGAACACTGGCCTTTATACCCCTCTGCCTGTCCCTGATAATCCTTGGCAGGATATCAGCATGGACTTTGTGCTTGGTTTGCCCCGTACTGCACGGCGGCATGATTCTATTTTTGTTGTGGTTGACCGCTTCTCCAAGATGGCCTTGTTTATTCCTTGTTCCAAGACATCGGATGCCTCCAGAGTTGCCAGGTTGTTCTTCACCCACTGTGTGTCCAGGTTTGGGTTGCCGCGTACCATTGTTTCTGATAGGGATGTGCGTTTTACGAGCTATTTTTGGAAAACCCTTTGGCGGATGATGGGCACCCAGTTGAAGTTCTCCACCGCATACCACCCCCAGACTGACGGTCAGATAGAGGTAGTCAATAGAAGTCTAGGGGATCTTCTGAGGTGTTTAGTGCGTGATAGAGTTGGAGATTGGGACCTTGTCTTACCATTAGCAGAGTTTGCATATAATGATTCGGTCAATAGGTCTACAGGGTTGAGTCCATTTGAGATTGTCACTGGTCGAAGACCTAGGAAGCCGATTGATTTGATTCCCTCCCCCATTCAGTCCCGAGTCTCTGAGTCAGCTGAGTCTTTTGCGGAGCATATTAGACAGTTGCATGACCATGTCCGTCGTCATATAGAGGCCAGCAACGCACGTTACAAGGAGTTAGCTGACGCGCACAGACGCACACGTGAGTTCCACGAGGGAGAGTACGTCATGGTCCGGGTTAGGCCGGAACGGTTTCCTTCGGGAGCCGTAAAGAAGCTCCAAGACCGCGGTGCAGGACCATTCAGAGTGTTGAGGCGTATTGGGTCGAACGCGTATGAGATCGAGCTACCAGACGACTACGGGATCAGTTCGACGTTCAATGTCTCTGATCTGGTAGCTTATCGGGATCCCGCGGTGATACCCAGTGAGTTATTTGGGCCTGACCCTCCTGTTGTGAGTGATACACCTACTGAGAGTCCACCTCCTCCAGCCCCATTACAAAAACGCGAGCATATAGATTGCATACTGGATGAGCAGGTGACTACTACCAGGAGCGGAGCCTACCAACGCTTCTTAGTGCGTTGGAGAGGGCGCCCCGAGTCGGACAACACCTGGATTACACGTGGAGAGCTGGAGCGGATCGATCCGGACCTGCTGGAGCGGTACCTCAGCGACCGTGACCCTTACTCGACGGGGTCGAGTTCTTCCCACCCGGGGAGAATTGGTGAGGACACACGGCGCTATCCTCGACGGAGCACCCGGCACACCGCTACCTCCTTGTGGCTCGGCGACGGCGGCACCTTCTAGTTATCTTTTCATCATCATGTTTAGGCCATGTTGGGCCTCAGTCTGGACTTGCTCAGGCCTTGTGGGCCTTGTCTTTTGGTCCCTGCGTGGACATCTTCTTGTTTAGGCACTTATTGGGCCATATAGTGGCCAATTGGGTTGCTTTGTGGGGTAATGGATCGTGTTATGGGGTCAGGGGCTTATTGGGGTTTGAAGCCCACAAAAAAAGGGCCCATTAGGGTTAGGGGGCGGCCCCCTCCCCAGCTAGAGGAGGAGGAGGCAGCCGCCCCCCCCCCCCTTCCTAGTTCTACTAGGGAAGGTGGGGGGCGCTCCCCTCTCCCTTCCCCTTTCCCCCTCTCCTCCTTTCCCCAACTCCACCCCTTCCTTATCCCACTTAGATTCCTTTCCTATTTTCTAAGCTTGCTGAAATTTGGGCCGCCTTTCTCTCCTTGGAGCTGGGCGCACCCCTCCCTTCTAGTTAGATTAGGGTTTTCCCATCCCCTATAAGTAGTTCTCACCTTGTACCGATTACAGTTTACAGATGAATTTGAATACAAGTGAGTATTGTGCAAAGCTTTTTGCGCCCTTCTCTCTCTCTCTCTTTCTGCTCCTGCGACGGGAGAACGGCGGGGTGTGACGCCTCAGCCCTCGGTGGACTCCGGGGTTCCCTCTTATCCTCATCTTCTTCCTCAACGGTTCGTGTGCGTGATTCCAGATTTCTGCCCCGACTTGTAGCAGAGCTCGCGCCCCCTTCTTGGACGAGTTTTGCCACGATCTATTTTCTGGAGATACGTCTGCGGATCAGCTTCGCGTCGGCGCTGGTTTTGCATCAATCGGGGATCGGCACTGCCCGTACCGATTTTCTCCGCCGACCTGCGCCAGCACCACTTTCTCTGCTCGCCCAGCGGGGAGGCCCTGATTGCGAATTTTCCCCAGGCCTCCACGCTGCGTCTTTTGCGCTGGTTTCTTCAGGGTTCGTGGATCTCCGAGTTAACTTTCCAACGCCGCCGACGGCGTTGCGTTTCGACATCGTCACCGTCCGTGGCGGTCGATCTCGTGGGGTTGCGCCAGCGCGTCTGCCCAGTCCGCCCAGCGAACCAGTCCTGACTTTCAACGACTCCTGCGGCTCGCACCGGCGTCGTCTGCCAGCGCCATTTGGCCGAGGGCGACCTCTGCCAATCAGCTGTCACCACCAACCGGCCCGGACTTGTTCGGGCACCAGAAGGCCGATTTCCAGATTTTACCGACGGCGTGCGCAGTTCTGTGTCCACAGAACCTGATCTGACTTTCAGCAGCGCCCACGGTCACCACCGGCGGATCCAGCGCGCCCCCTTTGGCCGGAGCGTTCCTCCATCAGTCAGCGACGCGTCCTCTCTGACGGTGCTTCAAACGGGCATCGTATCAGCCCGTGAGACCCCCTCCGCTCAGGCGCGCGCGACACCGGTTTCGGCAGCGTTGCACCCGAACCTCCTCGCGGCCAACCCGTCACCGAGTGCGGCCCGTCAACCCGTGTCCGGCAGTCCCGAACGTATTGGTTGTAGCCTTTTACCTCCCTGCGAGGAGTGGGCCACTATTGGGTTGTATTTTATTGATCTCTGGTGTATCGGGGTTGTTGGTTCACGGCCGGGGTTCCTTCCCCACGCCTAGGCGTGGAGGTACGCGCTCCGACTCCCCTCCTTTTGCTTGCTCTTTTAGTATGTGATTGATTATGCCGCGTGAGAGAAGGTAGGCGTCTAGCCACTTTTTGCCATCACCGCGGATCGTGAGTGAGAGCATCCATCCCTAGCACTAGTCGAGCACCGAGCTAGGACTCGACTCCCCTTGTCTTTGGAGGTCGACTATACGCCTAGACACGTGCGCTTCCCTCCTTGGGACGGCCGAGGTCGGAGTTTCTGTTGAGAGACGTCCCTCATTCTGTGGGATATCACGGTGGTCAGCCACTTGGCGACCCTTGAGCGTGCTACTACTGGCCTGAGTTAGAGTCTTTTGTGAGTCTTAGTCCGTGTCGGTCCCCGTCCCGCGTCATTTCTCCTTTGGCAGCCCCCTTTGATCTCCCTTGAGTGATTAGGGTTTTTGACCCCAAAGTGATATTTTTATAGATCTTGGATGGTCAAGAGACAAGCTAGGAACCAGATCCACAAATCATGACATGTCTGGTGGCTTTGGGATTAAACAAACCAAAGGAAAGGGGCTTCCCACGTTGAAGAAGACAAGTCAAAAATTGCAGCCTCGAAGCTGGCAGTCGACCGGACGACATGGGGCGGTCGACCAGAATTTTACAGAAATGAGGCTTTCAACGCTGGGAAAACCGATCGACCGGCCCCTGACCGGCGGTTGACCGCTAGCTGGAAAACCTATATTTTTAATAGAGTTAGCCAATAAATCATAATCTATGAACGAATCATTTCATGACCATATCTTGTTCCAATCAATATGAGTTGGTTAAGCTTATCTTGGGCATTTCTTGAAGCATGGTAGATTTAGGCATTTGCTTGATTAAGGATGGCTTTGAGAGTGGTTTAAGCAAGTTATTACTTAGGTTGTAATGCCGGGGTTTTGTTATCATCAAAATCATCTGGAGAGACTCAACACCCATTGCCTCCCATCTCTCCTTTCAATAGGTAGGGTGATCATCTTTTCACTTTTAAACGTGATGTTCCTATAGCGGTGCAACTGTTCATTCGGTGGCCACCGGCCGAAGGCTCATCCACATCTGTGATTGTGGTTTTGGGTTGCCAACCACCAACAGTTCACTGAACTTCTTCTTTGTTTCGTTTTGAAATGACCTCATTTTCCCTCTCAAAACCTCGCTTTGGGATTTGTACCAACCCAATGGCCATGATGCCAAAGGGGTGAGAAACATGGGGTTTAATCCCAAACTGATCATTTTCTTCGCGAATATTGGCTTCCGGAGTCTTGATCATCCCTAGATTCCCAGGGACTCTCTTTCTCATAGTGTGGTTCATGGGTGATCTCTTTGAAAGGGATGAACATTGATAGCCATGCAACGTGGTGATAATTTAAGTCCATGTCTTGGAAATGAGATTGTGGCGGCTCGTGGGTCGTCAGAGTCCTTTGTAGGCTAGTCCTCGAGATTTCTATGCCCAAATCGAGTTACAGGGTGTTGCCACTTTCGTGCACACCCCGGTATGTTTCCGCTTCCGTGTGCATCCCTCTTGTTTCGGGCTATCTCAGAGTTTCTCCAAGGACACGTACCCATTTACACCCCTCTGACGCTCCGGCTTTAGGGGAGATGTTGTCGAATTTTCGCTTGGATAATAACGCGAAGAACAATGACAATTGGACCGAACTCAAGAACATCACTAACAAAACCATTGAACACAAAGAACTCGATATGAACTAATGCGTAATAAGCACAAAACAATGCAAACAATTAACTTCATCCCCGTATGTGCGTAGATGCATGAAAAATGAATACCTCATTTCATTCTTGAATACTTGCTCGTCATGGACTTTGGTATATGAAATGGTGTGTGATGGAAACCCGGAGTACTTCCGTGTGAAGATCCTCATTATGCGTGAGTGAAACACTCCGCCTCGTACTAAGGATCATTTTGCATAAATGCATGATCGGACCTTAGTGTTGACACCCATTTTAGCCCACAAGTTGTGTCATTTCTCTTATTCATCATTTTTGATGTCCCGAATTAGACATTATTTTGGAGTTTCCTTGGATGGATTTTGAGCCCATTTTTACCATTCCCTATCCTTTGAGTCTTGGAGATCATGATTTTTTAGAGCCCTGGAGCTTATCTCATCAAATTCTGACTTCCAAGTCAACTTACGGCCCATTTAGGCCGGCTTCCCTCAAGTAATCGGCTCTCTCTCACTACACAGTCTTGAAAGTGGTCCTTTTTTATCTCCTTAGGTTCCTCTTTTCAAAAAGTTGTCTTCACCAAAGTTGTTCCTCTTTCAAAGATCTACAACTTCTTCTTCTACGCCGTTAGCCAGTTCTGCCCCGATTGTGAGCTATTCGCATTTTTTCGACGTGCTGTGCTGTTCACCTATGTCCCAGAATTTTCCTCTCTCTTCCAGCCCCATTTTCTCCCTCTTCTGATCATTTTCTCAACTTGCTTTCTTCATGAAAATTGTTCCCCTCTCAGTTATCTACAATTTCTTCTTCTACCACTTTCGCTAGTTCTGCCCCGTTTGAGAGATACGCTTCAATTTCTAAAGTCGCGCGTAGTCTGCTCAATTTTTTTCCTTCATCAATGTGACGGCCCTACATAGGTGCGTTACATCAGTGTGACGGTCCTAAGATAGACCGTCACACCAAAACTTACCCGAAACACCCTGTTCAACACCCAGAATGTGGCGGTCCTACCCTAGACCGTTAGAGTCCATGTGACGGCCTAGTATGAGTGCGTTACACATGAACTTGCCCGAAATCGCCTCGTTCAACCCCCAGAGTGTGACGAACCTACCCTAGTCCGTTACATAACTCTGACGGTCCTAAGATAGACCGTTACACACACCTGAGAGTCTGATTCGTGTTGGACTCTGCTCCATTTCTGTGTGTCGTGGCCCTCTTGAAGAGTCCATAACTTCTTCAATTCTTATCCAAATTGATCCCCGTTTTTTCCTACTTCTAGCCCTTTATATTATCTTGAATTTGGTTCATAGGAATCAAATTTTCATTGGCTATATCTCTCGGGATCTGGGTCGCAAGATCAGGATTTAGGTGTCCTGGTTCAACTGAAACTCCGTAGATAAGGCTCCGGGGCTACCTTCCAAGAGCCATATCTTCTAGAATCCTCCTCCGAATTGATCCCCGTTTGTTCCTATCTCTTGTCCTTAGTATTATCTCGAGTTTGATCTAGAGAACTCGATTTATCTTAGACTCTATCTTTGGGAATCGTGATAAGAAGATGAGGCTTTCTTACAAAACTCTATAAAAACTGCCCAGTTCGCAGTTGCAAAGGGGGGCTTTTTTTCGGACGTGGGGCGAAGCCATGCTGCAACGCCGACTCACAACTTCAACCCTGGCTTGAAGAGGGAAGTATTAGCTTTCAATTTCATCCTTCTGGGGTTGATTTCATGGTCTACACTCTTAGTTCTAGTCTCCTCAAAATCACAAATCATCACAGTTTTCTGCACTTTCTGCTACACATGCGTTTTTCTCTATTTTGCATCAATGATTTCTCTCTATTCTCTCAATCAAATCTTGTGATTTCAAATCTCATGCATGCATAACACACCCACCTATCTTTTGCACCCTTCCACAGGGGTTAAAAACCTCCCCCCGGTGTGTTCTCTCCCTTTTATTCATGCTATTTTATCACTTTGGGCAGATTTCTACACTTCATGTTCTAATAGATTTTTGCCTTTGTGTTTCATCTTTATTTTGCAGGAGAGCATGAATACAACGTGAGGCCCTCTTCCTCTAGCCGACTAGAAGGAGAGGAGGTTTGAATCCACAAGTTCCCCGCACCCCGTTTCAAGCGCGATCAAGTCTTCATCCCTTTCCGAGGTACACAGCACCGTTGCAGTCCTTTCTTCATCCTTGCGGCGTTGTTAATCCTTGGTGACGATCACGGTTAGTATTTCTATCCTTTCATCCCCCTTGTCTTTGATTCACATGTTTATGCATGTATGTATTTAAAGGGGGCGGGATAGGAATCTAATTAAAAAATAAATCAATAGTTTTTTGGCGATCACAGTGGGACACCAATGCCCATCACGCTTGTTTTCATGCTCTTTTGTTAGTTGGGTGGGTGCATGTTCATATTTAGGTGATATTTCCTCCATCCTCCCACTATTTTTGGTGTTTTACGGGCTCTGGTTATGTGACAGTCTTATGGTAGACCGTCACTGTCATATAACGGTCATTTGGTAGACCGTTACAGCTTCTGGCAGTCTTGCACGCATGCTCACAGGGCCGTGTTCGTCGGGGCATAACTTTTGATCCCGAAGTCCGATTGAGCTGATTCTTGTTGCGTTGGATAGCCCTTTGTATTGTCTTTCCATACATATATCATTTGAATCATTTGGTTAACATTTTCATATTCTAATATTGTCCAACTTTTTGAGTTTTGTGCATAAGTTCTGCAGGCAGGCTCAGGGACAGATTCACAGGTACATCTTTACTCAATGATTTGACTGCCTTCTCGGTGTCTGACTGGAGTGATGTTTGTTCCATTGGATAGTCCTTTGTATTGTCTTTCCATCCATAGCTTATTTGTATCATTTGGGTCTCATTTGCTTAGTTAAAAATTGTCATCATTTTAGCATTTTGTCTATAAAATCTGCATGTGGTCTGCACATAGGTTCACGGGGGCATCTTTGCTCAGTGATTTGATTGACCTCCCGGGGTCAGATTGATCTGTTCTTGGGCCTCTTGTGCAGACCTTTGTATTGTCTTTCCATCCATATACTATTTGTCTTATTTGGATCATGTTTGCATAGTTTAATCTAGTCTTGATTTTCTAGTTTTAAGCTAGAATTTGTATGCACTCCGGTGCACATAGGGCCATACATTACATATCATAGTTGCATTTCCTACCTTGGTAAGTGATCCTCTCGCTCCCATATTCCTTGGGCTCGACTAGGTGATCTTATCTGGGACCTCCATAAGTCACTGTGAGCCATGGATTCCTACACGGACACCGGGCCGGTTGTACCTTTCCACCCCTTAGGCTTGCATTTGCATACGTGTGAGGGAGTTAATCTTAGTCAACATAAAATTTGGACCTTATTCCCATAGGATTCCTATCTTGAGAGAATTTTTCCTAATTCAAATCGTTAAAAGGTCTATTAAAACCCCTAAAAGATTTCCCATCATATTAACTTGTTCGACTTGGGTGAAAACTTTCACATTGCATTGTTTATGTTATTTGGGCTTGTCCAAGCCCATTAGTGGTGTTTTGTGCTGCATCCACATGTTTTGTTGTTGTTAGGCCCACTTAAGTCAGTCCATTTTGTTGGTTCATTGTCCAGTCCATTGTCCCGTGGTCTATTGTCCATTCGTCTTTGCATTAGTGGGTCAGCCCCCCTTGTTCTCAAGCCCATTAAGCCCTTGCTTCCCCATTTGTACTGTCCTTGATCTCCTTGTATTAAGTCTCCATTTTCCCTGATGGAGTATCATTCTAACGCCTTGTATCATTCTTTTTCTCAATCTTCTTCCTATTCCCGCATGGAATCCTCTTCCCACGCGGGCCCATCTTCCCGTGGTCCTTCTGATCCATCCAAGGAACATGCTAATCTCATGGCCCATCTTTCAAGCCTTGTTCACCAAATGGACCCGGCCCAGGCCCAACGTCTTATTGCATCTCATCTTCATGGGCCTTCTTCTCATAATGGGCCACCTTCTATTCATGGGCCTCCTCCTTCTTCTTCATATGTTGCTGGCCCAATTGCTAATGGGCATGATTCTCTTAATGGGCCTTATTATTCTTCCCATGTTGTTGCTGGCCCATTCAACCCATGTTCCAACATCTCTTCCAGGCCCGCTCACCCTTCCATTCCCAGAATGGGCCCTTTTTCTTCTCAGCCCGGATCCTCTTATCCGGCCCAATACCATGCTCCTGGTCCTAATTCATGACCTCTTGCTCAAGCTGGCCCATATTCTTCTCGATCTCTCCCTACCCAGGAGATGATTGCTCAAACTCAACGCCAGCTTGATGAGCTTCAACGTCGGATCGATCCCAAATCCTCTTTAAGTGTTCCGTTCACTTTCCAAGGTCTTCGGCTTCCGCCTCCATCACAAATTTCCACATATCACCGTTATAGTGGAGTCGGTGACCCGTATGTGCACTTGAAGGAGTTTGTTTATGAGTCGGCCCAATTTCAACATGACCAACACTTGATGGCTTATCTGTTTGGTCTGTCATTGGAAGGCCCGGCTCGGGATTGGTTCTTCTCTCTTCCGCAAGAGCAAGTTGTGAATTTTCAAACTGTACAAGAGGGATTTATTCAGCAGTTTCAAGATCAGGTTGGGCCTAAGTACTCTATTGTGGATATGGCCCATGAGATGATGAAGCCCGAAGAGGAGTTTTCTACCTTTGCCGATCGTTGGCATCACCTTGCCGCGCAGGTCCCGGGGCACATACCGGAGGGAGAGCAAATCAAGATGCTGATATCCAATGTCGTGCCCGAGTATCGGTTCATCTTATCCCTTAACGACATCACCTCCTGGCAACAATTATACAGTCGAGCCTGCTTCATTCGCCAACAAATCCAAGATTCTCTTGACCTCGAGTCTCCACCATCCACCTCCACATATCAACCTTCACCCTCCACGTGCCAACCCTACGCTCCCATGAGCCGGCCCGCCATGAGTCAGCCTTCCGCCACATATCCCTCCACGAGCCAACCTCCCGCCTCTACGTACCCATACGCCTCCGCGTATCAACCTTCCATGAGTCAACCTCCTACATCCGCATACCCGTCTCCATCTACACTTCCGGTCAAGGGAACACCACATCCCGAGCAAGTAGATGCCGTCTACATACCTCCCCACTCCGTTCCACACATGCCATCACCAAAGCCCTCCACCACTAGCCACGCACTCCTGCCTACACAACCTCCACTTCCATCTCCACAACCATCCTCACCTCATACCCCTCGGCATCCACCTTGCCCGAAGCGGGCTCCTCGTCTTCCGTTGCCGGAGTGCTTCACGGATATATTTTGGGCTTTGATGGCCACTCACGCGTTGCTGCCCTCTCCGATTGTGCCTTGCCGACCCGCGGTCGGGGATATGCTCCAGTTCTGTTATTTCCACCGCCAGCACGGGCATTTGGTTGAGGATTGCCCTGAGTTCCGGGTTTATGTTTATGATCTGGAAGCTAAGAAAAGGATTGATAGGGCCGCTATTCACAAAGTCATTTTACATCTTCACAGCCAACAGCAGCAGCAAGAAGTGCCGCCCGGGCAGCCGTCTCCATTACTTCAAGGCCAGGGTCACCCCTATGATTCCTCATCTAGTGCTGCACTCACTCCGTCACCTACTCCGTTACCTCCGCCATCTCCCACCACAAGAAAGTTCGCAAATAGCGACCGACATATTCGGTCTCTATTCAGTCGTTCTTCGGTCGCAAAATCCAATAGAGACCGAACAGACACCACTTAGCGACCGAATATTTCGGTCGCTATATACTAGTCGCTAAATTGCGACCGACATAAGTCGGTCGCGGATACGGTCGCTGATGGCGACCGAATAACTTCGGTCGCCGAATCAGTCGTGCATAGAGACCGATATAACTCGGTCGCAAGAACGGTCCCAGAGTCAATCGGTCTCTATTCGGTCTCCATTCGGTCTCCATTCCGTCGCCAATTTTGTAGTATTTTTTTAAAAAAAAATTATATAAACGACTATATGGTCTCTATTCGGTCGCTATGCGGTCGCCAAAGTTAATATTTTCATAAAATAAGTAATAACTTCGGTCGCTATTCGGTCTCCATGCGGTCGCTAATTAAATTTTTTTTTTTCAAAAATTAATATAAAGCTACTATAAATCACCTGATAAATAACAATTTAATAAAATAAATAACCTGTTACATAACAATTTCATAAAAACATATAAATCAACTACACAACTCATAATCTCCACAAATTTCAAATTCATCACATACAAACACACAAATTAATCATACATCCATAATAAAATGGCAACATACAAATAACTAAAATGAAATCACAAATCCTCCGCATATGTGTCATCCTGGTCGTCGTCTCGTCCAACATCTCGCGACGGATGATCCTGTATATCATTTAAAAAAATTAAAATCAATTCTTTAATAAAGAAATCAATTATTCTTGAAAATTAAAAGCAAGATGTTTTTCATTGAAGTGAAATTGACGAATGATAATTTTAAACGTTTTGCTCAAATCGGTAGTCCGATTTAGAATCCGTCAGCTCTGACAAGTCACGTCTACCTCCCAGGTCGTGTTGGAATGATCGGAATGCCGATCGGATCAGTATTTCACATTCTGGACCCCCGGACCCCGACGGCTTTGATTATAAACCAAGTGCATTTGCAAATTGCACTTTTGAGCGTCGGGCTCAAACCGGATGTCCGATTTAGAATCCGTCAGCTCTGACAAGTCACGTCTACCTCCCAGGTTGTGTTGGAATGATCGGAATGCCGATCGGATCAGTATTTCACATTCTGGACCCCCGGACCCCGACGGCTTTGATTATAAACCAAGTGCATTTGCAAATTGCACTTTTGAGCGATTTGCTCAAACCGGTAGTCCGATTTAGAATCCGTCAGCTCTGACAAGTCACGTCTACCTCCCAGGTCGTGTTGGAATGATCGGAATGCCGATCGGATCAGTATTTCACATTCTGGACCCCCGGACCCCGACGGCTTTGATTATAAACCAAGTGCATTTGTAAATTGCACTTTTGAGCGTCGGGCTCAAACCGGATGTCCGATTTAGAATCCGTCAACTCTGACAAGTCACGTCTACCTCCCAGGTCGTGTTGGAATGATCGGAATGCCGATCGGATCAGTATTTCACATTCTCGACCCCCGGACCCCGACGGCTTTGATTATAAACCAAGTGCATTTGCAAATTGCACTTTTGAGCGTCGGGCTCAAACCGGTAGTCCGATTTAGAATCCGTCAGCTCTGACAAGTCACGTCTACCTCCCAGGTTGTGTTGGAATGATCGGAATGCCGATCGGATCAGTATTTCACATTCTGGACCCCCGGACCCCGACGGCTTTGATTATAAACCAAGTGCATTTGCAAATTGCACTTTTGAGCGATTTGCTCAAACCTAAATCTAAAATCCTAAAACCTAAACCTATTCCCAAATCCCTAAACCTTAAACCCTAAACCCGTAAAAATTGTAAACCCTATAGAAAAAAAAACGTAAGCCCTAAAACCCCTAAAAACACTAAACTGCAGACCCCGAACCCCCTAAATCATAAAACCATAAAACCCTTAAAAATTATAAATCTTAAACCCTCCCCTAACCCCTAACCCCACTACGATCCCTTAAACTCCTAAACTGCTAAACCACCGATTGCTAAACCCCAAACCCTCAAACTAAAAATCCCAAACCCTAAACCTTAAAACCCTAAATCTTGAGTTACCCCTAAAACTAGAAACTCTAAAATCCTTAAAAACCACAAACATAAAAGACTAAATCTGAAAAACCCTAAATCCTAAACCTTAAACCCTAAAACTCCTAAACCTAAAAATCAAAAATCTTAATACTATAAACTCTAAACCATAAACCATAAATTTAAAATCATAAACCCTAAAATCACTAATAACATCAAACCCTAAATAAAAGAAACCCAAAAATGTAAACCTATATGTAAAACCCTAAAAGCCCCAAGAACCTTAAACCTTAAAAACATTAAACCCTAAACTCAAAACATTAAACCATAAATCTTGAAAACCTTAAACCCTAAACCCTAAACCTTAAAAATATGAAACCATAATATCTATAAACCATAAAAACTCGAAAAACCCTAAACCCTAAAAATCCTAAATTGTAATAACTATAAACCCTAAAAACATGAAAAACCCTAAACCCTAAAACCTAAAATCCTTAGAAACTAGACCCACTAAACCAAAAACCCCTAAAGCCTAAACTCTCAAAACCGTAATCCACCCCCCTAACCGCTAAACCAAAAACCCCAAATGCTAAATCCAAAACCCTAAACTCATATGCCAAATATAAAATGCAAACAAACCTAAACACCAAACAACTAACCCTAAACCCAAAAACCTAAACCCTAAATAACCCTAAACCTTAAACCCTAACCCTATATGTTAAACCCTAAACATAAAAAAATAAACTCATAACCCCCTAAACTGTAAAACCCTAAAATAATTAAAAACCATAAAATTTAAAACACTAAAATCCTAAACCCACATTGAACCCCTTACCCCACCCCTAATACATAAACTACTAAACCTCAAAACTGTCAAACCTTAAACTTTAAATCTTAAAACCGTAAGCCCTTAAACCTTAAACACTAAACAGCCCCTCAACCCTAAGCCTAGCAACCGTAAACCGAAAAACCCACACTTAAAATCGAAGTCCAAAAACCTGTAGCCCTGAAACCCTTCCTAAACCCTAACACCTAACCCTTAAATCCTAACCCTAAAGCCCCAAACCCTAAACCATAAAGCTTAAAATCCTAAACCCTAAACCCTAAAAGCCCTAAACACCTTAAACCCTAAAAATCCTAAACCTTAAAAGAGTAAAACCTAAATCTAGTACCTAAAACCTAAATCTAAAACCCTAAACCTTAAACACTAAACACTAAACCCTTAAAAACCTTACACTAATCATTAGGAAAGGAGAGGTGAGGCCAATCCAAATACAACACATGTTTGTGAATATATTATCATGCTAACACACAAAAATGACTATTTACATGCACTGGTATTTTACTACAAAAAATGGAAGGTCCATATGACTGTTAATAAAGGCAATATAAAGCACCCAAACACCTGAAAAGTGCACAAAATAATATTCTATCATATTAACAATAACATGGACTATGAAATGCCCTAAACAAAAAATTAGCATGGCCTAAACAAAATTTTCACATTAAATTCCCTGCAGGGGGTTGGGGTGGGGGGGCCGCGGCGGGTTGGAGAGAGAGAGAGAGAGAGAGAGAGAGAGAGAGAGAGAGAGAGAGAGAGAGAGAGAGAGAGAGAGAGAGAGGGGTACCTGTGGGGGGGCGGGTTGGAGAGAGAGAGAGAGAGAGAGAGAGAGAGGTACCTGTGGGGGGGGGGGCCGCGGCGGGTTGGAGAGAGAGAGAGAGAGAGAGAGAGAGAGAGAGGGGTACCTGTGGGGGGGCGGGTTGGAGAGAGAGAGAGAGAGAGAGAGAGATACCTGTGGGGGGGGGGGCCGCGGCGGGTTGGAGAGAGAGAGAGAGAGAGAGAGAGAGAGGTACCTTGGGGGGGGCAGCGGCGGGTTGGAGAGAGAGAGAGAGAGAGAGAGAGAGAGAGAGGGCAGCGGCGGGTTGGAGAGAGAGAGAGAGAGAGAGAGAGAGAGAGAGAGAGAGAGGGGTACCTGTGGGGGGGCCGCGGCGGGTTGGAGAGAGAGAGAGAGAGAGAGAGAGAGAGAGAGAGAGAGAGAGGTACCTGTGTGTGAGAGAGAGGAAGCCGGCGACGACGGCGACGGCGAGCGGCGACGGCGAGGCGAGCGGCGCGGCGACGACGGCGAGGCGAGCGGCGCGGAGGGGGGCTCCGGCGGAGGGGGCCTCGGGCGGGAGGCCGCACGGGGAGGGGGGCTCGGGCGGAGGAGGGGGGCTCGGGCGGGAGGCCGCAGGGGGAGGGGGGGCTCCGGCGGAGGGGGGCTCGGGCGGGAGGCCGCAGGGGAAGGGGGGACTCCGGCGGAGGAGGGGGGCTAGGGCGGAGAGGGGGCCGCAGGGGGAGGGGGCCGCAGGGGAAGGGGGCTCGGGCGAGGGCTCGGGCGGGAGGGTGGAGGGGGGGCTAGGGCGGAGAGGGGGCCGCAGGGGGAGGGGGCCGCAGGGGAAGGGGGCTCGGGCGGGAGGGTGGAGGGCGGGAGGGAGGGCTCGGGCGGGGAGGGGCTCGGGCGGGCGGGGGTCGCAGGGGGGAGTATAACGGGATCAGCGACCGATTGGCGACCGAATTTAGTTCGGTCGGGAGGGTGGAGGGCGGGAGGGAGGGCTCGGGCGGGGAGGGGCTCGGGCGGGCGGGGGTCGCAGGGGGGGAGTATAACGGGATCAGCGACCGATTGGCGACCGAATTTAGTTCGGTCGCCAATCGGTCTCAGATGTGCGACCGATTATTTCGGTCGCGGAATTGGTCTCTATTTGGGACCGACTAGCGACCGATTAAAGCGGTCGCTAATGCGGTCGCTATAGCCACTTTTTCTTGTAGTGTCCTACCCCGGCTCCATCGTCGCCACAAACCCAACCCTCTGCTCATGCTAGTGCCTCCCCTTCTTCTCCCGCCGCCACTACCACCGCTTCCATTCCCAACTCCGCTCGACGTGTTGTGTCGACACATCGACGGTGGACACCACAACCACCCTCTTCACCCTCTCCATCTCCATGTCCACTGCCCCCATCACCTTCATCACTATCCTCACAATCTCCATTGCCATCACCATCATCTCCATCTCCACCACCAGTGCTTCCATCACCACCTTTATCTCCACCCTCGCCTCCATCTCCGCCATCACTTTTGCCCGAGCCTGAGCAAGCCAAACCTTTTCCTTTACCTCTCCCCTCAGCCATTCCTTCACCTTCACCTTTGTCGCCACCCGAGCCTATCATCGCCACATCGCATGTGCCTTCACTTTCCATCACCACTCCCGTTAGAGCCTCCATGCCTTACAAACCTTCACGTGTTCCACCCAAACATATTCCCTTTACTTCTCCAACCACTTCCACCCCACGGAGCGGGTGTGCGTTACCCATGGTGCCCCTTGGGTCTAATCCCCAGGGAGACAATAAGCCAAGTCAGGATGATTCGGTGCCGGCCGTGCATTTCAAGATCCAAGACTTCATTTGCCGGATGCCGGTTCACGTCCCTGTCCCTGGTTATTTTGGGGATGTTGAGTCTACACTCCTAGTGAAGATGGTTGACAAGAAGAGTTCCCTTGAGTTGATGCTAGTTTCTTCCCGGGCAAGGCCGGTGGCAATCTCCTTGCTCGCCGGAGAGTTCACCATTGATGCTATTATTTCTCCTCGCTCTATTGCTGTTCAGATGACAGGCCAAGAAAGGTTCTCTACCCGTGTTGTGCTAACGCATATGGCCGCCAAGCAGATTATGGATTCTATGTTCAAGGGGCAATTGGCCGTATCTTCTACACTTTCCAAGGATATTCTTCACTTGTTATGCAATCTTCCTCGGTTTATTAGCAAACCGGCCATGTCAACGCCATGTATTACTCTCCCTCAGCTTCACCCGTCTCTTTTATCAAGGGAGTTGTGCTTCAAGGCTGAGTTCCGAGTGGAGTTGTCGAATCTCATGCTTCTAGTGCCGAGAGACAAAACGCCGTGGGTTTGTAATATTCATCACTCTGAAGGGTTACTTGTCCAAGAATGCCCACTTACTATTGTTAGCACCGGGAGTCTAGGGGCAACCGCCCCGATGAAGCTGCATGTCTATAGTCGGGCAAGGCCATCTGCTAGGTGGGCTTGCTATTTGAGAAGATATTGCAAGGCAAGGTGCCCAAGGATTCAAGCTCGGGCCAAGCGGGTCCATTTCAAGCTAATTTCAGCTAAGAAGAGACGGCGATGCAGGTTCAAGAACCGTCAGTTGTGCATTCAGGGGTCCGCCTATTCCTCCCTTTCTTTTCATTCATCCTTCTTTCTACTCACTTCCCACCCTTGGGTGGTGTACCTTCCTCCATCTGATCCTATTTCCATCATTTTCTCCTCCTTCCATAGGTCCATGCATCCCCATTCCTCTCATTTTTCCCCGGATCCTCCAGATTTTCCCTCCTCTCACGATTCTAGGCCCCGGCCTATGTCATCCTTCCATCCCAATCTCAGGACATCACCTGATTCTTCTTCCCCGGGACTTCCGGGTGTTGCCTCTAATTCTTCCCTAGGACTTTCGGGTGTTGCTTCTGATCCTTTTCTAGCCCTGTCGGATGACTACTACTCTCCTTCTCCGGCCACGTCAGATGATCATTCTCTTTCTTCCTCATCTTCACAGCAATCCTCTCACTGTCTTTCTATTCTCTCCTCTTCTCCCTTTCAGGGTCATTGCCCTTTTTCATGCTGTTTTCGAGGATTTAGTCCGCCTTGATCTCAGCTAATTTGGTTTATTCTGTATCTGGTTTCTTGTTATCAGGGCCTCAGTGCCTTGACGAGGGAGTTCTAGCCCTCGTCTCTCTTCATTTTTTATCCCTTCTTCGTCCAGTATGATGTCTACCACTCCTCTATGTCAAAGAATCTTTCAATCCTTTGCTCTCCTTTCATCCTTTATCCTAACAAGCAAGGAATACAAAGCTACTAGCGCTCCTCAAAGCTCGATGATCGAGATCACTTCAGGATGCCGGTTTCCACGCCATGGATTTACAAAGGTATCTTTATTTTAAGCAAAGAAACATGCCTTCATTTCCATTATTTCTATTGTTTCTGCACAGGGTTCTAATGCTATTCCTCAACATGGTTAAGTGACTTTTAGAAATTTGCTTAGTTCATTCAAAATGAGTTCGCTTCTGCAGCATCCTTAGGCCAGTGATAGCTCCGCGCTGGGAGTCTAGTTCTTTCCCCGATCGTTGAGGGTGACCTTTGAGTATGGGTTTTTTCACACACTACACGGCAAGCCATAGCCGATCTCTCTGAGACACACCGTTGCTGCTTTGGCCATACTTTGGGTATGCACAAAGGTCTTTTTCTTTTCTCTACTCGGCCAAGTGCAAGGGCAAGAGATTGATGGATAAGATGACCAACCTAGGCGCTCCCTAATACGAGAGAGGTCTCAAATAGGGGCAGTCTTGACCATCAAAAGTGAGTTTTCATGCAATATCTAGCCAATAAGGGCTACCAAAATGAGAAAATGAATCCATGAAATATTATGAATCGAAGGCATGGCAAGAGTGGCAGTACAGTTCCCCGCGGGACGCCATGAGCCCGGTCGCATGCATGTTTGATAAATATGGGTCTAAAAATCAAAGACACAAAGTCCCGGCGCAACAGACCTACTCTTTGAGGGGTGGTGTCGTGGAAGGAATTCAAGTCCTGATGTCTCCCATCCTGCTTAAAGCTGGTCTCCAATTTTCTTCTGTACCTCCCTCTTAGGCTGGGTTATATCCCGGGTATGGCCTTAGTAGGGGCACCGTTCTTTAGAGGCAGTTGGTTGTGGTAAACCACCCTCACATGCACGCCCTGCTCAAGGGAAGTCTTTAATGAGAGGGGAGGGACGACGATCCCTGGCCAGTAGTTCGAGCCTGTCTTTGGGTGCTGCAGATTGCTATTTCAAAATACCAAAAAAATGAGATATTATCGAAAAACCAAAAAATGAGATATTGTCGAAAATCCAAAAAATTGAGATATTGTTCAAAATCCAAAAAAATGAAATATCGTTCAAAAAAAATCAAATATTTTTAAAATCCAAAAAAATTAAAAAAATTGAAAATCTAAAAATATTTATCTTTTATTGTATTTTAAGAACAGATACGTAATCTGTTTGCTAAGTGTGCAGGCTGCAGGTTCAAGCTTTCTTTGCTCTATCTTTCGCTCTGCCTCCTGCTCATATTCTTCGATCTATTCTCATCTCTTCAATATCTATTCTGAAGCTCATGGCCTTCTCAGCTTTCGCTTATCTACTTAATCATATCTCCATGAGAGGCATTGTCCCGCGATTTTGAACCTGGCGGTTCCGCTTCATCTGATCTTGGGCTTTGATTGAAGAATGTGTTTGTTGTCTTTATCGTGTCTATAGTCCTCCATGTCTTTTGTCCCGATGTGTCCTTGTCATATGTGTCTATGTCCTCTCGTGTTTGTCGTATCTTTATCCCGCCGTGTCATTCATCACACGTGTCCCCATCCTGCCATATCATTCATCGCACGTGTCTTTGTCCTCCGTGGTATTGTCATCCCACGTGTCTTTATCCCACAATGTCCTTATACCACCGCGTGTGCTGTCCCGCCGTGTGCGTATTTTCTTGTCCCACCGTGCCTTTAGTCGCATGCATGCTTGCCATTTGTTTGTGTGTTATGTTTCATCAATCTTCGTTATGTTATGTTGTGCCATGTTGCGTTCATATTTCTCTTATTATGTTGTGTTCATGTCATGCTCGTTCATATTCGTTCATGTTCACATCATGTCATGTCATGTGGTTGTGTCTTATGATGAAAATCCATAAAAGTAGAAATTAAAAATTCTAAAAAAAATGCCACTTTGCGTTACAGGTAAGTCAGGTATGGCTCTCTATTCCTTCTCATTGTTGCATTACTATATGGTATTTACGTTATTATAGCCTCTCAAGAACCGGCTGGTTGGCCATGTGTTCTAGGATCTGATGTTCCCCTTTAACAAAAACGATGATGATCTAGGAACATATGGTTAATCGTTGGATACGCCGTGGTTGCAAGAAAACTCTTGACCCCATTTTGTTCAGTCTAGCAATATTATCCTTGGGTACTTTCTATTTTATCTTTCTTTGCATTCATTTTGATGATTTCTTTATTTTAGCCCAGCATGCATCATGTCATTTTGAGCATTCACGTCTCGTGATCCGTTCAAGGATTTCTCCTCAGCAATGGTTAATTACACTTAAGCTCTCTTGGATAAGAGATTCTTCATTCCACTCTGAATTTGAACGATTTCTCTAATCTTCCTGCTTGGCCTGGTTGGCTAGCGTGATTCCTGTCTGGATTTTATCTCGGTTTTATCTTTCCTTTTCCTGCTCTTATGTTGTGTTCCTTCCGACCCACTCATTATCCGTGGATTGTGTCCCCGATGAGGCTAGTCGTGTTTCCTTTCCTCCCTTAGTTAGTTCTCCAAACATGTCTCATCCTTGTCATCCATTCCAGGTGGTGCGTTCGGTGTTTTCAGGAGAATTGCTGTCGCTTGTTGGTTGTGACGGGTGTCTTTTTGCCTTGATGCCCACTTTTCAGTTCTCTCCGCTTCATCTCCGTTTCATCTCCATTTCACGTCGCTATCGCTTTCGCTCCATCTCCTTTCCATTTCGTCTCCGTGCCACTTTCGCTCGTTCCCTTGCAAAGCAGACATCAAGGAGGGGCATCTGTTGACACCCGTTTTAGCCCACAAGTTGTGTCATTTCTCTTATTCATCATTTTTGATGTCCTGAATTAGCCATTATTTTGGAGCTTCCTTGGATGAATTTTGAGCCCATTTTTACCATTCCCTATCCTTTGAGTCTTGGAGATCATGATTTTTTAGAGCCCTGGAGCTTATCTCATCAAATTCTGACTTCCAAGTCAACTTACGGCCCATTTAGGCCGGCTTCCCTCAAGTAATCGGCTCTCTCTCACTATGCAGTCTTGAAAGTGGTCCTTTTTTATCTCCTTAGGTTCCTCTTTTCAAAACATTGTCTTCACCAAAGTTGTTCCTCTTTCAAAGATCTACAACTTCTTCTTCTACGCTGTTAGCCAGTTCTGCCCCGATTGTGAGCTATTCGCATTTTTCCGGCGTGCTGTGCTGTTCACCTATGTCCCAAAATTTTCCTCTCTCTTCTAGCCCCATTTTCTCCCTCTTCTGATCATTTTCTCAACTTACTTTCTTTATGAAAATTGTTCCTCTCTCAGTTATCTACAATTTCTTCTTCTACCACTTTCGCTAGTTCTGCCCCGTTTGAGAGATACACTTCAATTTCTAAAGTCGCGCGCAGTCTGCTCAATTTTTTTCCTCTATCAATGTGACGGCCCTACATAGGTGCGTTACATCAGTGTGACGGTCCTACGATAGACCGTCACACCAAAACTTACCCGAAACACCCTGTTCAACACCCAGAATGTGGCGGTCCTACCCTAGACCATTAGAGTCCATGTGACGGCCTAGTATGAGTGCGTTACACAGGAACTTGTCCGAAATCGCCCCGTTCAACCCCCAGAGTGTGACGAACCTACCCTAGTCCGTTACATAACTCTGACGGTCCTAAGATAGACCGTTACACACACCTGAGAGTCCGATTCGTGTTGGACTCTGCTCCGTTTCTGTGCGTCGTGGCCCTCTTGAAGAGTCCATAACTTCTTTAATTCTTATCCAAACTGATCCCCGTTTTTTCCTACTTCTAGCCCTTTATATTATCTTGAATTTGGTTCATAGGAATCAAATTTTCAATGGCT
The DNA here is from genome assembly GCA_022559845.1 of Amorphophallus konjac. Taxonomy (NCBI): domain Eukaryota; kingdom Viridiplantae; phylum Streptophyta; class Magnoliopsida; order Alismatales; family Araceae; genus Amorphophallus; species Amorphophallus konjac. The sequence continues at coordinate 119,719,682 of CM040126.1, read as the reverse complement.
ATATCTCTCGGGATCTGGGTCGCAAGATCAGGATTTAGGTGTCCTGGTTCAACTGAAACTCTGTAGATAAGGCTCCAGGGCTACCTTCCAAGAGCCATATCTTCTAGAATCCTCCTCCGAATTGATCCTCGTTTGTTCCTATCTCTTGTCCTTAGTATATCTCGAGTTTGATCTAGAGAACTCGATTTATCTTGGACTCTATCTCCGGGAATCGTGATAAGAAGATGAGACTTTCTTACAAAACTCTATAAAAACTGCCCAGTTCGCAGTTGCAAAGGGGGGCTTTTTTTCGGACGTGGGGCGAAGCCATGCTGCAACGCCAACTCACAACTTCGACCCTGGATTGAAGAGAGAAGTATTAGCTTTCAATTCCATCCTTCTGGGGTTGATTTCATGGTCTACACTCTTAATTCTAGTCTCCTCAAAATCACAAATCATCACAGTTTTCTGCACTTTCTGCTACACATGCGTTTTTCTTTGTTTTGCATCAATGATTTCTCTCTATTCTCTCAATCAAATCTCGTGATTTTAAATCTCATGCATGCATAACACACCTACCTATCTTTTGCACCCTTCCACAGGGGTTAAAAACCTCCCCCCGGTGCGTTCTCCCCCTTTTATTCATGCTATTTTATCACTTTAGGTAGATTTCTACACTTCACGTTCTAATGGGTTTTTACCTTTGTGTTTCATCTTTGTTTTGTAGGAGAGCATGAATACAACGTGAGGCCCTCTTCCTCTAGCCGGCTGGAAGGAGAGGAGGTTTGAATCCACAAGTTCCCCGCACCCCGTTTCAAGCGCGATCAAGTCTTCATCCCTTTCCGAGGTACACAGCGCCGTTGCACTCCTTTCTTCATCCTTGCGGCGTTGTTAATCCTTGGTGGCGATCACGGTTAGTATTTCTATCCTTTCATCCCCCTTGTCTTTGATTCACATGTTTATGCATGTATGTATTTAAAGGGGGCGGGATAGGAATCTAATTAAAAAATAAATCAACACTTAGCATGATGAGCATAGGGATTTGCCAATCCATATTCTTGCATTCTCCAAAATCACGGGTTTCTCAATACATCTATCATGCATACATGCATAATCCTGCACAGTCATGCATAAAAAAGGGGGGGATGAAAGAAGAAGAGAGAAGAAAATAAAGATGGAATTCACATTTTCATATGTGCATTCTAGGTGCATGACAATCCCATATATGCATTAAACTTCTCACCTTGAGGCTATCCATGATTTTCCATGCATAATTGAGCTCTTATAAACCTTAAAGACTGAAATTTCCATCGCCGTAGGGGAAGAGTCAACTCAGGAAGTCGACCCCTCCTGGGCCAGCCTCTGTCTGAGGGCCCGCGTCGACTCAGCCTTTGTCTGGGTCGATGCAGTGAATTCACATCTACTCAGGTGGACGCCATTTAATTAACGCTTTCTTAGAGAGGCGCCAATTCCCTGATTGAAAATTTAACTTAAAAAATGAAAAATCTAGAATTAACATTTGTTTAGAAAGATGCTGATTAATCAACGTCTTTCTGAAGAGGTGCCAATTCTTCATTTTAAAAATTCAAGTAAAAATAGGAAAAAAACCAAGAAATAACATCTGGGCAAGGGATGCCAATTCTTTAATTGGCGTCCACCTGATGGGCGTGAATTCTTAAAAATGCCAAAAATGACAAATGATGAATTGTGATGCTTAAACACTGATATAATAACAGTGTTAATAATAATAATAAAATATGATAATCATATAAAGAAATCTACAAAACATCCTCGTTAAGAAACCTAACGGCATTTTGTTCGGAGCTCTTCCCTTTGACCCCACATGAGGGGAAATATCAAAGATGCCCTTGCGAGACACGCTTTTCCCTGGGGATCACCCCCATTATGGCCGTGGCCTGACTCTGCTCCGGGTCCATAACCTACTGATTTTTAACCGTCTTGAACGAGATTTGACCGAATTGCTTCACCTTTCGAATATTAAACTTGTCGTGCCCCGGCATACATTTGTCCTGGTATTAGATGTATACTTGGGATATCTTCAACCCGGACTCCCGTCCGAATATGAAATGGTCAATATATGACCAACATGATTTTGAAATATTATCTTGCACCCTAATGTAGGGGATTTTAATAATTTCAACCCAATTTTCATTCATTAACGAAAATTGATTATCAGGCCATTTGACCCCTTATCTTGGCAATTAATTAAAAGTTTTTCTTTCTCCGAGGGGATGTAATTAACGCCGTGACCTTTATGGCGCGGCCGAGCTTCAGTCCCGACTCGATACCCACAATCGTTTAGTTAGTTAGACGGAGCGCACCATAGGCTTCAGACCTCTCTAGTCTCGGAGCCTGAACACATTTGTCACATATGTGACTGGCACGCCCTCGCACTTAATAAACTGATAAACTGATAACAATATAACGATATCCCAATACAAGAGAAATTGAGTACGTCCAACATGTATGGACCTTCCCAATTCTCTTGTAACTTCCCTTTTGGACCAGTGGTTTTAGTGAGTTTCCTCTTTAGGACCAGTTCACATTCTTTAAATTTTCTCTCAAGGACCTTTTTCACATAAAAACGTGCAATTCTTTGACGATAAACTTGTGCATGATTAGCTGCAATCATTCGTTTCTCATCTAACAGCTCCATCTGGGCCAATAAATTTTCCCGACATTGCTCGGGATCGACCTCCGGGTCCAGCTGCACTCTTAGTGAGGGAACGAAGATTTCATACGGGAGTACCACTTCTGTCCCAAAGGTGAGCGCATACGGGGTTTGACCCATGGGAGTTCGGATAAAAGTACAATAAGCCCAGAGAGCCTCAATGAGGCGATCTGGCCAATCGAAGTAATGATGAGATTTGCATGTTTTCTTGATTAGCTTGATGTGAGTTTTATTTGTAGCTTCAGCTTGTCCATTTCCTTGTGAATAATATGGAGATGAATGATACAAGTTGATGCCATATTTACCACACATGTCGCGAAGCTCCTGATGTGCACTAATACTCGTAGTCAAAAGCCGTGCCATAATTTTAAAAATAACCGTGCTCACTCACTAAAAAGATATTAAATATAAGTAGAGTGGTAAGAACGGATCGATCCCACAGAGAAGAAAAGTTCTTTTAAGCAAGTTGGAAAATCCTTATGTTTTGAAAACCGAATTTGAGTGAGTTTATGCTAAAGGAAAATAAATTTGCGTGGAAATAAACCTATCTAAATAATATGAGAGGGTTAAAGAAGAGAAATTGGGAGGAGATAGAGAGAGAGAACTAGAAAGACACAATTGCAAAGAATGAATTTTTATTACTTAAGATGTAAAATTACAACTCTATGAAAGTGAAAATTACAACTTGCAATGAAAATAAAAGAACAAGGGAAGAAATAGAGCATAGATAATGGAGAATAGCGTCGTCGTCTCCGTGTCGAGCCTTTAAGGAAGATCACCTCGCTATGGAAATGGATGCCGCCTTTAGAGCACCGAAAGAAGAGAATCTCCACCTTGCGATGTTTAGATGAAAATAGAGGAGGGGAAGATAGAAGAACAGTGAAAAACAAAACAAAAATTGAGATAAAAGAGAACTGAAATAACTTTCAAGCGGAGAAGAATTAGGAGATGTGGAAGGTGAAAACTGAGGAAGAACAGAGAAAAATGCTACTTTTACGGGTGAACAGGATAGAACAGTGAAAAAAATATGAATAGATTAACAACGGTGTAGAACTAGAGGAAGAAGAAGAAGAAATTGAAGAACACTATAAAACGAACAACTTTTGTGAAGGAAGCAAGAGGAGAAGAGGATTAGAAGGGGGATAAAATAGGGAAAGAACGGAGAGATGCACAGATGAATAGTGAAAAATGTAAAAGACAGAGCTTTAAAAAACTTGAAATAACTTGAAAACGTGAGAGAATTAGAAGGAGAGAAAGAAGAAGAAGTTAAAGAACACTTAAAAACAAAGAAGTTTGCAGAAGACAATAAATCAAAAAGAAAGAACATAAAAGCATGAAAAGAGGCTAAAAAAAGCTAAGATCTCCGGCTTAATGGCTCTAGGGCGGGTTTTATAGAGTGTAGGGAGTCCAATCCTACAAATCCTTGGAGATTGACTTGAATCCGACCTTTCAGCATCAAAATCTTATTCAAAGTAGATATCTTGCCATAGATAGAGTCCTCCTTTCATCAAACAAGGGGAGATAACTCCAAACATAGCAAGATAACTTCGTTTGATTCTATCCGCTTCCACTTCTGGTTCAAACTGAAATGGCAACTGGAGGATTGAGTGCACATTCTTTTCTGCGTCTGACAGAATGGTTGTCCATTCTTTATTTCCTCAATTTGATATTTCCTTTTTTTATCAAGAATTGGCACCTGAGCGAACATGTGCTCATTCTATTTTTCATTTTTCAGCCTTTTTCTTCTTTGCATTATATCCAAAATTGACGTCCGTTCACTGCGTTGCATATTCCTAAAATTTTAGAAATTTCATATAATCACTATTTTTGATCCCAAAATGGTTATGCAATCTCTTGACTAAATCTCACGTTGTCATTTTGACTCAAAAAATGATGATAAAATACATATAAACTCAAATTAAGTGTGAAAATGGAGTTATTTATCCAAATTGCATAACTATGCTCTTTAACACACAAAAGTGATGTGTGATGCTCGTTATGATATGAAATATGACACTCATCACACCCCCCAACTTACTCATTGCTAGTCCCTTAGCAATGCAAACAAATTAAAATTTAGGACCAACATGAGTTTACAAAGTTCATACCTTTATATCCTGCTCTCCCTTCACAGAATCAACCAAAGATTAGGAATCCAGAAGCATTAACACATACTAGTCTTAGATTAGAAATTAAGGTACATGATCAAGAGTTCAAATCAAAGTTCAATAGCACTTATGCATGTGTAATATTAAATTCACAGCATAGATAATTACATCCCCCATTTTCTATTCCAAGCAAGTGTCTTTCAACCCTGCACCTCTTAATCAGAGTATTAAGCATACTAACTTTTTATCTACCTTATTAGTTTATCCATTTTAGGATCTTTTTATTTTTCTACACACATGATGCTACACATCCCTTCACTGTTTTACACGAACCTCGACTCTTACCTTATGAGAAGTAGGTCCGGTTCCACAGATCAAGGTTCTCTTTACGGTTTGACGTGAAACTCAACACTTGTTAGGTAAAGCAGGCCCGGTTACTTAGTCTAGGGGCATTTTTCATGGTGTTTCTTTTTATTTTCTTTTTTTTCAATGTACTTTTGCACTTATTTGATAGATAACATTGGTAGAAAGCTTTTCCAAAAAGATCTCTTCCTCAAGAAGTGCAGAGTATCAGACAAACATACCTAAAATAGCAGAAGGCTTGTCCTGCTTGTTTCATTAGCGTGCAATGTGATTTTTCTTTTCTAAAGTGCACATGAACTTTAAAGAGATTCTTAAATCAGTTTTTCATGACTAGATTAAATAAATTTTTCATCATCCTACTCCATAGTCTTTCCTATTATAGAATTGCTTTCAATTTAAGCATGAATCAAGAATACTTAATTGGGGAATTTCATCTGTTCAACTTTCATGTTCAATGCAAGACAACTTAAAAGATATGCAAGATAATATGTAGGAACTCATGTAAGGTTGTACTATATGTATCATGAAAATTTTCTCTCCCCCCCCCAACTTGAATGACATTGTCCACAATGGCATATGCAATACAAAGCAATAGAATAATGTAGCAAAAATAATTACTGAGTAGGAAAGAGACAACCTGATATGCGGGGTGAAACTCCATTATTGATAGGGACGACGACAACTTCATCTCCTTGGCTCTTATCTGTCTACTGAAAAATAAACTAAAACACAACATCCAATAACAAAATTATTGGGTTGCCTCCTAGAAGCGCTAAGTTTACCGTCTTCAGCCAGATACATGCAAACTTCATAACCAACGAGTTAAGTTGCGAATGAGCCACCACGTGATCTCATCTTCTTTCAAGTTCCACCATTCGTGTCATGCAAAGATAAGTTCATGAAAAAATGTATGTGGCCGAAAGATAAGTTGGTTGTTAGCATGATTGATTTTTTCGTGTAACGCATATGCTAACAATTTTTCTTCCGTGGGCGTCATGTGAAAATTTGCATACCATAATGAGTTTAATAGGCCAAACAGACCACCCTAGTCAGAAAATGGAAGAGGAATTATCATATCATCAATTATAAAATATTCATCTTCAAACTTAAGGTCATTATAAGTGTTGAAAACATTAATGTGGACCTTGTTATTAATAAGAATTTCTTTTACAACCTCAATTTTAAAATTTCCTTGTATATCGTTGAGGTGAAAATAGATCAAAGGGTGAGGGGCTCCCATAAATTGATTAGTGTCAAGGGGATTATCAATATCAAGAGTGAAAGAAGGATGCTCCTCAACACAATACTCGTGAGACTCAATAGGATCAGATAAATCGGCTAATTGTAGAATGTCTTCAACAAGATTAGATTCACCGAGATCATGAAGAGGTAAAAGATCAATGCCCTCCGCTTGATTAAAAAGTGCCCAATCGAGATGAATGTCATGAAAGTTTCCTGTCTCTTCCTTTACCCAAGAGAGATCATTGATGGCCTCACTCAATTTATTCTCCACTCGCATATCGTCTTCGTCCTGCTCTTGGAACAAAGTCTCTTCAAATTCAAGAAGAGAAGTGAATGGGATATGATCATGGACTTGCACACTACTTTCTTCTTCTTCACCTCCCAACTTGTGATCACAAACTTTTCTAGAACTCTCCTCAAAAGGGCAACTAAACTCAAGCTCCTCAAACTCACCCTTTTGGTCATCATCATAACTATAGCTAGCTCCCTTTAAAATTTCCTGATAAGAATCCTCCATATTTTCCACATGATCTAAATTGAGAGTGATTTGAGTATTATGTTCATGGGAAACCATGAGTTGATTATAAAAGCTTTTATTGTTGTCAAATTTTGGAAGTTGGTAATCAGAATTTACATCGAAGTAGCTAAGTAATTGATCCATTTCCATGCCCTTGATGGTTTTAGCAAGTTGAACTAGTCGAGCTCGGATGGCTTGATTTTGAGTCAGGATGAATTGACAAAATTGATTAAATCTCTCCTCCTTATTGAGAGTTGGGCATGGAGGAGAGAGATATGTAGACTGAGAAGCAGAGTTCGAAGGATAAGAAGTTGAGTAATGATCAACTTGATAGTGAGGTGAGGGAGAGGATGTGAGTTGTCCTCCATAGTGGGCATGATCATAAGAGTCATTTGAAGATGGAGCCCAATGTTAAAAGAATTTATCTAGATGATTTTGGGCCGGGTCTTGATACGAATCCCAAGAATTATTATATTATCCTCCCCAATAAGAATCATAAGAAGGTATGGAGGGTCTTTAAGCAATTTGGGCTTGTTCTTGGGGGTGAAATGAATTATAGGGCCCATGAAAGAATTGAGTAGATTGGATCTGATCTTGGTTAAAGGAATGAAGTTGGGCCCCCATGAGTGATAGGCTTTCATTGTGGGCCGACCAAGAGTATGGGCTTTTGTAATGGGTCGGGCCATTGTGGGTGAATGATAAAGGTTGAGTTAGACCATTGGCAACATAATGGGCCGGTCTGTCCCACATGTCATTATGATCATAATAATAAGGTAGAATGAAGGAGTTTAAATTCATAGCACAAAGAATGGATCAAGAAACATGGGCCAACAAGTCCACCTCATTGAATTTATGAGCCCACTCAAAGATTGAAGTTTTCTCACTCATTTTTTTATTTTTTTTATTTTTGAAGTAATGCAATCAATTAACAACTATATGAATAATGCATGCAACATGATATTTTTTTATTTTATTTTTAACCTTCTAAGGGCAAACTAACTTCGGGGTGCTTCTTGGTACAACCTGTCTGACGTCCGCGAGGGAACTCACGAGTGCGGGGACTTATGGAGGTCTTGGAAAATGAGATTTCAATCTAAAGAGATGGAATGCTCAATGGAGGGTCCTTGCAATTCTAAGAGGGGTGTGCCTATATTACCCTTAAGAAGGGAGAAAGAGAAGAAGCGAATGATGATTTTTTTTCAAAGATATGAATAAATGAAGAAATAATCAACTAGATGCAATAATGCATGCAAGAGATATAACTAACATGAAATCATGATGTCATGACACAAAGTTTTCTATTTTCTATTTTTTGATTTTTTTTTCAGAGAATTTTTTATATTTTTTTATTTTTTTCAAAGAAAGGTGAATAAAAGATAAATAACAACTAAAAGGACTAAACAAGATGCAACCTACTGAAGAATAAAGTCTAAACATATGATATCTGTGTTTTCTGATTTATTTGATTTTTTTTAGATTTTTCAGGAATTTTCTGATTTTTTGAGATTTTTCAGAAATTGGAAAAAATAGAACCTCTTCCTACGCTTACTAACCTTTGGCGACACTTAATTGTCAGAATTTACAGATTTCTAGAATTCTGCTCCCTATTGTGACAGATATAGACTTTCAACGACGCTTTCTGGCTTTCTATAACATATTATTTTCTGTGAATTTTAGGTCCAAATTTCCCTTTTTCTTTGATTTTTTGATTTTTTTTCTTTTTCCTGTAAAATAAAAATAGAAAAATCAGTATACAAATATACACATCAAACACAAGAATTTTAAACTATCAAAAATCATTCCTTCCCCGGCAACTGCGCCAAAAATTGATGTGTACTAATACTCGTCGTCAAAAGCCGTACCACAATTTCAAAAATAACCGCACTCACTCACTAAAAAGATATTAAATATAAGTAGAGTGGTAAGAACGGGTCGATCTCAGAAGAATAAACGTTCTTTTAAGCAAGTTTAAAAATCCTTATATTTTGAAAACTGAATTTGAGTGAGTTTATGCTAAAGGGAAATAAATTTGCATGGAAATAAACCTATCTAAAGAATATGATAGGGTTAAAGAAGAGAAATTAGGAGGAGATAGAGAGAGAGAACTAGAAAGACACAATTGTAAAGAATGAATTTTTATTATTTAAGATGTAAAATTACAACTCTATGAAAGTGAGAATTACAACTTGCAATGAAAATAAAAGAACAAGTGAAGAAATAGAGCCAAGATAATGAAGAATAGCGTCGTCGTCACCGTGTCGAGCCTTTGAGGAAGATCGCCCCGCTGTGAAAATAGACGTCGCCTTTAGAGCACCGAAAGAAGAGAATCTCCGCCTTGGGATGTTTAGATGAAAATAGAGGAGTGGAAGATAGAAGAATAGTGAAAAATAAAATAAAAAAATAGAGCTAAAGGAGAACTGAAATAACTTTCCAACGGAGAAGAATTAGGAGATGTGGAAGAAGAGAAAGTTGAAGATCAGGAAGAGAGGAAGAAATTTGATGAAGCGTGCAGAGAGAGAAAACGTGAGGAAGAACAGAGAAAAATGCTACTTTGACGGGTGAATAGGACAAAACAGTGAAAAAATATGAATTGATTAAAAATGGTGTAGAATTAGAGGAAGAGGAAGAATAGGAAATTGAAGAACACTAGAAAATGAACAACTTTTGTGAAGGAAGCAAGAGTAGAAGAGGATCAGAAGGGAGAGAAAATAGGGAAATAACGGAGATATGCGTAGATGAATAGTGAAAGATGTAAAAGATAGAGTTTTGAAAATTTTGAAATAACTTGAAAACGAGAGAGAATTAGAAGGAGAGAAAGAAGAAGAAATTAAAGAGCACTTAAAAACAAAGAAGTTTATAGAAGACAATAAATCAAAAAGAAAGAACATAAAAGCATGAAAAGAGGCTTAAAAAGGCTATGATCTCCAGCTTAATGGCTCTTGGGCAGGTTTTATAGAGTGTAGGGAGTCCAATCCTACAAATCCTTGGAGATTGACTTGAATCCGACCTTTAGCATCAAAATCCTATTCAAAGTAGGTATCTTGCCATGGATAGAGTCCTCCTTTTATCAAACAAGGGGAGATAACTCCAAACATAGCAAGATAACTTTGTTTGATTCTATCTGCTTTCGCTTATGGTTCGAACTGAAATGGCAACTGGAGGATTGAGCGCACATTCTTTTCTACATCTGACAGAACGGTTGCCCATTCTTTATTTCCTCAATTAGATATTTCTTTTATTTTTGTATCAAGAATTGGCGTCTGAGCGAACATGCGCTCATTCTATTTTTCATTTTTCAGCCTTTTTCTTCTTTTCATTAAATCTAAAATTGACATCCGTTCACTGCGTCGCACATTCCTAAAAATTCAAAAAATTCATATAATCACTATTGTTGATCCCAAAATGGTTATGTAATCTCTTGACTAAATCTCACATTGTCATTTTGACTCAAAAAATGATGATAAAATACATGTAGACTCAAATTAAGTGTAAGAATGGAGTTATTTATCAAAATTGCATAACTATGCTCTTTAACACACAAAAGTAATGGATGTGATGCTCGTTATGATATGAAATATGACACTCATTAGCTCCTGCGATGTGAACTGAGGTCCGTTGTCGATGATGATGTCACGGGGAACGCCGAACCTAGCGAGGATGTTGCGCTTGATGAACTCTACCACCGTTGATGCCTTGACCTCCGTGAAAGCTTCAGCTTTCACCCACTTCGTGAAGTATTCCGTAGCGGTGAGGATGAAGGATTTCCTCCGGACTTCTCCGGTCCAATCTTCCAGAGGGCCGACTACGTTGAACGCCCACATGGCGAAAGGCCAAGGAGCTATGAGAGGGTGGAGTGAAGATGAAGGAGCATGAACTTTGTCCGCCTGGAGTTGACACTTAGCGCAATGGCGGACAAAGCGGGAATAGTCCTCCTCCATGGAAGGCCAGTAATAGTGACTAAGTAGCTTTTGAGCTAGCATGCGACCATTTACATGGCCACCACATTCACTGGATTGCGCAGCCTTGACGACTGCGCGAGATTCAATCTCGTCAAGACATCGGAGGTATACTCCACTAAGGGATCTTCGGTGCAAGAGACCACCTGTGATGGAAAAGTGCTCCGCAGCGTGGAGCATGGCTCGCCGATCGGGGGCGATAGTGTATTTTGGAATTGATCCATCACGAAGATAGTTTTCAATGTTAAAGAACCATGGGTTGTCGTCATCGAGGTCGATTTCGGGCTCATGAGAAAGGGAGTGGACTTGGGGAATAGGTTATAGGAATTGCTGGAACCATGGATCAGCGTGCAAAGTGTTATGTTAGATGGACGCAGTCTATCTCCACGAAGTGTGGATCTAGAGGGGGGGTGAATAGATCTACTGCCTAATTAAAAACCAGTAAGAGGTTCTAATGTGGAATATAGGCAGAACTACTGAATCACTAACCCGAATATTAGATTTGAACAAAAGCGAATCAAACTATGAAGCTGAGTAAGAAATCTAATTGCACACAGTTCATAGACAAACACACAAACACAAGGCACCCAAGATTTTTAGGTGGTTCGGTCAAAGACCTACGTCCACCCCACACTCAACCAAGTATGGCTTACTACTGCACAGTACAGCTTGCGTCTGCTGGGCACTACAGCTTGGCCTACAAACCGTTGAGCAACACAGCTTGCTATCTGAGACAAGTCTCGCCTGCTGAGGATTACAGCTTCATCTGTCCAGTGGAATCCTCCACTGCAACTGCTGGGGTTTACAGCTTACTCGTCCAGAGACAGCACCTCTGCTAACAGCTTGAAGAAACAAGAGTTCGGAAATTTAAAGACAGAAGCATAACGAAAATGGAAAGCCCAAATGGGAATGTAGCTCGAATGAGCAAAGCTCAACTCTGGTTTCTGAACCAAGAGACTGAGATAAAACCTTTCAAACAAAACTCTCACAATCTCACTCTCTCAATCAAGCTCTCTCAACTCATCTCTCTCGATCTTCTCTTCTCTCTTTTTCTTCTTCTCTATTTTTCTTCTCACTATGGATCGGTGGCTCTCTGCTGCTTCAGTCTTTCAGCCTCACTGTATATACTTTGTCACTTGATCGATCAGCCTTCATCTGAAGATGAAGACACTCTTTTATATCAGCAGCAGGTTGGATAAGGGCGCGTGGCTTCCACATTTCTCGCCCATAGAATTCGCCAGAACCGAGGACATTTCATCCACATGGTAGCATCCTAGGATGGGCTGCTTCCATGTGTCACCATCACAGCACCTCGTCCTCCTTGGATCACGAGCCAAGTCACCAATCTCTGTAAAGAATCCCTGTCAGATAGAGTATTGGATTATCAGTTGTAAGTTTAGAACCCTGTACAGACTTTGTGAGATGCAATGCATTGTATATGCTTCACTGTATGGACTTTGTGAACTCGAATGCATTGCATGGACTTCGTGAATGGGAATGCAATGTACAGACTCTACCCAATGTGTAGACTTCATATAAGAAGGCAGCGGCTCTACAGACTTAGGCAATGTAAAGCCTTGGACAGACAACTGACGATGTATGGACTTCACTATATGTACTTTTTGAACTTGAATGCATTGTATAGACTTCGTGAATGGGAATGCAATGTACAGACTCTACCCAATGTGTATACTTCATATAAGAAGGCAACGGCTGTACAGACTTAGGCAATGTAAAGCCTTGGACAGACAACTGACGATGTATGGACTTCACTATATGGACTTTGTGAACTCGTTGAATGCAATGTACAGACTCTGCAGAACATTCAGTAGCCAACGTATAGACTTAGGCATCCTTCAGCTCAATGTATAGACTTCAAACATGATGCATGCAATGTAACGCAGACACTAGTTGTATAGACTTAGATATGTAGGAATGTAAATGACTCTGTACAGACTTGGATGCTTGTGTATGCATGAGGGCAATGTATAGACTATGCATATGCACACTAGCAAGTGAATAGACTTGGCTATGGCATTAAAGTATGCACAACGTAAAAGATGCCTTCTTCCTAGATGTTTGATTCAAAAGTGACGCCACTTCTGGTGGTCGTCAAATTCTAAGTTCATCTGAATGTATAGACTTCACGATGTGCAGACTTGCCAAAGACAAGGCTGTACAGACTTGATGAACGATGCAAGATAAACGAATGTATAGACTTGCATGAAGCACATGATGCAATGTACAGACTTGGGCTGTACAGACTTCCACTCAACTGCGATGTATAGACTTTCCAAGGGAAACGACGGTAAAGCTATCAGTGTATAGACTTCGAGTGCAACGTCGGTAAAGCTACCGATGTATAGACTTGCAAGATCACTGATGGATGTACAGACTTCACCTCGAGCAATCTACAGTGCAGTGTATGGACTTGAAGAACAATGCATGACGCTGTACAGACTTCACTGATGCATGCTACAGTCCAATGTATGGACTTAGCTTCGTGCATGCTACAGTCCAATGTATGGACTTTGAATGTTGATGCATGAACAGTCCGTTGTACATACTTCCAATGTATAGACTTCTAGTGAGACGGACGATGTACACACTTAGCCAATGCAATGCAATGTATGGACTTCAACTAAGACGGATGATGTACACACTTAGCCAATGCAGTGCAATGTATGGACTTCAAACAAGACGGACGATGTACACACTTAGCCTGAACCACTGTATAGACTTTCATGAGACGCTCAATGAGACGCTCAATGTACACACTTCAAGTCCAGTGTATAGACATTGCCTTAGACTCTAAATGAGACGGGCGTTGTGCAGACTTGCTGGTCAAACAGACACAGACTCTGTACAGACTTTAGCGTGCAGACATACAGACAATGTGAATGTATAGACTTAACACAACGATGCAATGAATGGACTTTACAAATGCAAGCAATGTAGCAGTGTATAGACTTTGGGCTTGCCATGCAATGTATAGCCTTTGAACACACACGCCACAATGCAATGTATAGACTTGGAAATCTGGGGGCGTCGACGCATCTAAGAAGGGGAACAATGTTCAGACTTAGCTAATGCAATGTACACACTTACTGCGTTGACGCTGCAGACTTAGCCAATGCAATGTACACACTTTGGGCTCGCCATGCAGTGTATAGACTCTACGTGCAATGTGTAGACTTTGAGTGTGTGTGCAGTGTGTAAACCTGTGAAGTGCATAGAACACACATACAATCTAATAAGAATAATTTCATCAAAGCATAAATAGTTGCCAATCAATCAAAACAAGGTGTTGCCAATGAAGTAAAGCATATGTCAACATCATCAACACAGAGGAGTCACAACAATCTTCCCCTTTTTGATGATGGCAATCCCCTATCATATAGAATAGCAATTACCTATCATACAGATGATGAAAGACATGATTTGTTATTCAGATTGTTATGCAGATGCTATGCATGCATGCTACGAAATGTAAGCAACTCCCTGGAAACAAAATCTCCCCCTTTGCCATAACATAATGCATACACTTCCCCTGTAATGAATTCAGAATTCATACAATATTCTTCCCCTTTGCCATCAATAAAGAGGAGGGAAAGTGAGTACAAGGGAAGGAACAAGAGATATCATCTGACTGGCATTCTGAACAAGTAGTTCAGGAATAAGCATTCTAAAGCACAGAGTCTTCGGTCATATGAAGTTATAAACTACTTTCAGATAGAATTCTGGTTTAAAGACTATAAAATTTTGAGTTCATGCACTACAATCACTGGATAAGAGTTATGTGCATGATAAAACAATAAACCAGAAACACATTTGCATGAGAGATTCAGTTTCAAAATATCTTACTTTCATAGACTCAGGAAAAATGATTAAGAGATACCAGGTCATGTATTGAAAATAAATAAATTGACATCCAAGAAATTTCTTGTGAAGGAACAGTATTTTCAATATGAGTTCATTTTGGGCATTCTGGTACCATTTGCCTTTTTGCGTAAGGGTATACGTTTATCAGATGTCAATACCCCTAGATACTCAACATCATGGACCATTCTGCCTATGATCAAACACAATAAAACAGATTTACACCTTTTTGTGTGAGGGTACACATTTATCAGACGCCAGTTACCCCCAAGTACTCAGTGAAACCAACCTACTGTTTTGATCATTTTATACAGAGATAGCTGATACACCTCATGACATGAGTGTTGTCCACTTCTTTGATGGATCACTCAGTTTCTCAGTGATTTACCAGTCATTGCTCTGCCAATGTTATTTTCCAATTGATTTTCAATGTTTTTCAATATTTTTCTTAGCTGTCCTTTATTTGTTTCAGAATGACTTGTTTAAGAATAATACACATGCTAGGCTTCTCTAACATGATTTCAGATGAGTTTTCAGATTTCAGATATAAGTAGCTTTGTCTGACATGAAATAAGAAAAGGGTTATGAGTTTTATCAATTTTCAGCTTTCTTATTTACTCATTACAATATTTAAACTCCAAAAATTATAAAATTTAAACCACTAAGTCAGTCTTTAAGCAATTGAAATTCTTATAACTGAAGAAGTCTGTTTTCTATTACTTAGGAATCAGAACTGACTAACAGATTGCCATATGTCAGATTCAACTCATTCAGGGCCAAAGAATGAATGAATTCAAGAAAGTTGATGACCACTCTGAATTTTTAATAATACTCCCCCTGTCTATATGCATGCAGTTTTGCAAATGAATGGCAAGAATTAGATACCAACTGTTATGATATGCATTACTCTGCTCTGTTCTATATGCATGTGGTTTTGGATGAGAGAAAGCTTAGACACAATCATAACTAAATGATATGCAATGAATAATATGTCATGAAAAAAATAGTCATGCATGCATGGTCTAGTCTAACATTCAACAATCAAAGAGTTTTATTCAAGCTATCAGATGAAAGTCCAAATCAGAAAATTTATTCAAAGCAGCTGAAAAAATTATTCATCATGCTGAAATTTACACAAGCCAAGTTCTCTTCTAAGAAATTTGAACCTTTCACTCCCAAGAGGCTTAGTAAAAATATCAGCAATTTGTTTTTCAGTTTCAATGAAGTTCATTTCAATTTCATTTTTATTTACAACATCTCTCAGAAAATGGTGTTTTATCTCTATATGCTTAGTCCTAGAATGATGAACAGGATTTTTAGCAAGGCATATAGCACTAGTATTATCACATAACATTGAAAAACATCCCAATTTTATCTGATAATCATCCAGTTGGTGCTTGATCCATAGTACTTGGGCAGCACAATTACCTGCAGCAACATATTCAGCTTCAGCTGTAGACAAGGCTACAGTGTGTTTCTTCTTAGATGCCCAAGATACTAGACAGCCACCAAGGAATTGACAATAGCCACTAGTACTTTTTCTATCTACTCGACACCCAGCATAGTCTGCATCAGTGTAAGCTAGAAGTTCTAACTCACATTTGGCAAAATACCACATACCTAACTCTTAGGTGCCTAGTAAATACCTAAAAATCTTTTTCACTGATTTAAGATGTGATTCTTTAGGACTAGCCTGAAATCTAGAGCATAAACACACTGAAAATTAAATATCAGGCCTAGATGCTGTAAGATATAGAAGGGATTCGATCATACCTCTATATAGCCTTTGATCCACTGGTTTACCTTTAGGATCTTCATCCAAACTAGTTGAGGTACCCATTGGAGCAGCTATTTCCTTGAGGTTGTCCATTTTGTACTTCTTCAATAAATTCTTTATGTACTTGGACTGAGAGATGAAAGTTTCATCCTTTGTTTGTATAACCTGCAGTCCAAGAAATAATTCGAGCTCGCCCATTGAGCTCATTTCAAACTCATTAGTCATTATCTGAGAGAATTCCTCACACAATTTGGGGTTAGTTGACCCAAACACAATGTCATCCACATAAATTTGAATGATAAGAATATCTGAATGACTCACCTTGGTAAATAATGTTTGATCAACTACACCTCTCGTGAAGTTCTTATCAGTGAGGAATTTGCTCAACCTGTCATACCAAGCTCTAGGAGCTTGCTTTAAACCATATAGAGCCTTTTTGAGTTTATAAACATGATTAGGGAAGTCTAAGCATTCAAACCCAGGAGGCTGCCTCACATAGACATCCTCACTGATTTCTCCATTTAGAAAAGTAGATTTCACATCCATCTGCTGAAGATTAATTCCTAGGGAATATGCATAAGCCAATAATATTCTGATAGCTTCTAACCTGGCTACAGGGGCAAATGACTCTTCAAAGTCAATTCAAATTCCTGATTATACCCCTGAGCTACAAGTCTGGCCTTATTTTTAATGACATTCCCTGATTCATCAGTTTTATTTTTGAACACCCATTTAGTCCCTATGACTGTTTCATGATCAGAAGGTGGAACCAAATGTCACACCTTATTCCTGTCAAATTGATTGAGCTCCTCATGCATGGCATTAATCTAATGCACATCTTTGAGAGCACAGTCAATGGACTTGGGTTCAACATTTGAAACAAAAGCATAAGCATTCAATTCATTTTGAATTCTCAAGTGACCTCTAGTCCGAGGGGGATCATGTAGATTTCCAATCACATTATCTACTGGATGATCTTTAAGATATCTAATGTTAACAATTTCATCACCATGAGTTTCATTTACCTCCCCCTGAGCTGTAGGCTCTTCTTCATTAGGCTCTTCATTTCCTTCCTCATTTTCGGATTGGTCTGTAGGATTTCCTTCCTTCAGAATATCATAATTTTCTTCATTCCTGCATTGACCAACATTAGAATTTACCAAGGATTCATCAAAAACTATATGTGGAGATTCTTCAACAGTTTTGGAATTCAGATTATACACTCTATATGCTCGGGTATTTTCAGAATAACCAAGAAAGATTCATGGTTCACCTTTAGGTTCAAATTTGTCAAGGTCTCTTTTATCATTTATATGAATGAAACATTTACAACTAAAAATCTTGAAATGAGTAATAGAAGGTTTCTTACCCTTTAAGATCTCATAAGGTGTTTTCTGGGTAGAAGGTCTTACCATGGCTCTGTTAATTACATAACAGGCAGTATTTACTGCTTCAGCCCAAAACTTCCTTGGTAGACCACCTTCAACCAAGAGTGTACGACCCATCTCCACTAGGGTTCTGTTACTTCTCTCCACTACTCCATTCTGCTCAGGTGTCCTTGGTGAGGAGTACTTATGGTTAATTCCATTTGACCTGCAGAATTCATCAAATTGTGAGTTTTCAAACTCACCTCTATGATCAGTCAAGATATTTTCAATTTTTTGATTTATTTTAACATAGAACTCCTGAAATTCTGAGAATGCATCACTCTTATAAGATAAAAAATAAACTCAAGTATATCTAGAAAAGTCATCTACCATGACAAACCCATACTTCCTCCCTGATAAGCTGACAGATCTGGTTGACCCAAAAAGGTCCATGTGTATCAGCTCATAGGGTTTATAAGACAAATTTTCTGTTCTAGACTTAAATGACTTTCTAGATATCTTTGACTGAGTGCATGCATCACAGATTTTATTTTCTTTCTTGAAGGAAACTTCAGGAAGTCCTCTAACCATGCCATGCTTATTCAGTTTATGCAAAACAGTATAACTAGCATGACCTAACCTACGATGTCATAAAAATGCTAAGTCTTCTCTACTAGCAGTAAGGCATAGGTTAGAATGTTGAATATCATCTAAATCTATCATGTATGTATTATTTATTCTTTTTCCAGAAAATTTGACAATCTCAGAATCAGGTTCAAAAACCTTGCAACATTGAGAATCAAATAAAACTTTATATCCTTTATCACATAACTGGCTGATACTAAGTAAATTATAAGCTAACCCTTCAACCAGCATAACATCATCAATGCAGCAGGTAGAACAATTACCTACCTTACCTGATCCAATAATCCTACCCTTTGTGTTGCTTCCAAAGGTGACAAGGCCTCCTAGTTTCTCAGCCAGCATGCAGAACTTGGCCTTATCTCCTGTCATATGCCTGGAGCATCCACTGTCCAGGTACCACAAGTTGCTATTGGCTGCCAGGCATACCTGCATACACAATTAGGTAGAGAGGTTTGGAACCCAAGACTGATTGGGCTCCAGAACAGATGAAATAGAAGCAAAGCAAGAAAGCAGACTTTTCGGAATCCACATTTGTTTAAAATAACTTTGTTCAGTGGATTTTGCAGTTTTCTTTCTGTTATTCTTTCTCTTATTTTTTGTTGTTTTTCTTCTTATTAGCACCAACAGAGTTATTCACAAAATTGTTGTTGTTATGCCACTGCTTCGGCCAGGTTGCATTCATAAGGTTTTGGTCAAAGTGATATTTGGGCTGGCTGAAAGATTGGAAATTCCTAGGTATCCGACTACCATACCCATTATCCCAATTTCTGACATAGGGTTTGTAAAATTGTGTAGGTTGATGAACATACCCTGTATGCTTCCCTTGAGTTCTAGTCCACCCAAACCCATTAGGATAGGTTGACTGTGTGGGGTAGTAGGACTGAACTCTAGGTGGATTAAATTTGTTGGGCTGACTCCTAAAAGCATTTTGTCTTCCCTGCACCCTTGACCCTGCTGACCTGTTCACAGGTTTTTGTTGGGTCTTTTTCTGTGATGGTGGTGGTGAGGACTTTTTGGCATTGACATGGGGTTTGTTTGTCTGAGCAGGCTGACCCCTAACCTTGGGTTGAGCACTAGAGTTAGGTTTGGAAGTGTCAATTCTACTAGGCTCACCAATTTTATGTTTGCCCTTCTCCTCTACAGTGGGCTGTTTCAGATTCACATTTGTGTTCACAGCATTATTAGAATTCATGTCAATCAGAGGTCCTCTCTCCTTTTGTGCAACAAAGGAAATAGTTTTCATTCCAAAGCTCTTAGTTGCACTAGAGTTAAATCCTAGGCTCTCTCTCCTGAAATTAACCTTTGACCCCAATAAAGCATTAAAGTTTTCAGATCCTTGGGTCATTTTCTCAATGGTTCTCAACTTACCCTCATTGTCTTTCTGAATTTCATCAATAGACTTTTTCAATTCATTATTTACATTGAGGACATCTTCATATTTTTCAGAAACAATTTTATCTCACTTTCATATTTTTGAATTTTCAGTTTCCATGCATCAATTTCATTGTCTAACCTCACATTTTCTTCCTTAGAAATTTTTAGCTCTTGCTTGATTTCTTCAATTTTAGAATATGTGAGTTCCAGCTTACTATTCTCAGATTCTAAGCATGCAATTTTATCAGTTAGAGTTGTATCTTTTTGCATGGAGTTAATCTTTCTTCTAAGATGCCTATTTTCCTTTCTAATATCATCAGCTCTATCAGCTATGTCATGGTAAGCATCTACCCAATCAGCAATAGTGAAAATTTCAAATCTAGTGATTACCTCATCCGAGTCCTCCTCTCTGTCTTCGGAGCTTGTTGCCATAAGGCAAATGGGCTTCTCAGATTCGGCTTCACTTTCTGAGCTGCTGCTGAAAGAGCCTTCATCTTCATCACTCCAGGTGCTAACCATAGCTCTCCCTTTCGTGTTCTTCTTCTTTGACTTATCCTTGTATTTCTGATTCTCTGGATAGCCAGCTTTCATATGGCCTAGTTTCCTGCATTGATAACAAGTATTAGTTTCAGTTTTCTTAGCAGGGTTATGTTTGTACCTTTTATCCTTTCGGCCGCCACCATACTTCTTTTGGCTGAATCGTCCTGCTCCTTTCCTGAGGAATCTCCTGAACTCTCTGGTCATCATGGCCATCTCAGAACGAGTTATGTCTTCTTCATTCAGGGTATCCTCTGATGATGAACTGCTGGAGCTGGATTTGTTGGAACCAGCATTCAGCGCTATCGGCTTCTTCTTCCTTTCAGCTTCTTCTATTCTTGGCATATTAATCTCATATGCCATCATCGAGCCAACTAGCTCATCAACTCTTGTATTTCGCAAGTCCCTTGACTCCTCCATCACTGTAGCTTTTGTATGCCAAGCATGAGTCAGGGAGCGCAGTATCTTCCTCACTACATCATATTCTGTCTGAGGTTTCTCGAGACCTCTGAGACCATTGGTAATGATTGTCAATCGAGCATACATTTCACTGATGGTCTCGTTCGGCTTCATCTTGAATGCTTCGTATTCTGACACAAGGAGATTAGCCTTCTACTCTCTAACCTGAGAGGTCCCTTCATGAATGACTTCCAGTGCATCCCCTATCTCCTTAGCTGATTTACAGGTTGATACGCGGGAGAATTCTGTAGGGTGCAGAGAGCACTAGATGGCGTTTATGGCACTCCAATTCAGTGTAGACCTTCTTATCTCCTCCTTGGTCCAGACTTCCTCATTAGGGGATAGCTCATAAGGTCCCTTGCTGACAACCTTCCAGATCTCGTAATCCTTAGCCCTCAAAAACACTTGCATACGGTTCTTCCAGTATGCGTAGTTAGATCCATCAAAGAATGGGGGCTTTGTGGTTGAGTGTCCTTCAGCTATCATCCCTCGAGCATCCATCTTGGCCTTTCCTCTTCGGGCGATGAGTCCCTGTAGAAGAGTATGGCTCTGATACCAATTGTTATGTTAGATGGACGCAGTCTATCTCCATGAAGTGTGGATCTAGAGGGGGGTGAATAGATCTACTGCCTAATTAAAAACTAGTAAGAGGTTCTAATGTGGAATATAGGCATAACTACTGAATCACTACCCCGAATATTAGATTTGAATCAAACTATGAAGCTGAGTAAGAAATCCAATTGCACACAGTTCATAGACAAACACACAAACACAAGGCACCCAAGATTTTTAGGTGGTTCGGTCAAAGACCTACGTCCACCCCACACTCAACCGAGTATGGCTTACTGCTGCGCAGTACAGCTTGCGTCTGCTGGGCACTACAGCTTGGCCTACAAACCGCTGAGCAACACAGCTTGCTGTCCGAGACAAGTCTCGCATGCTAAGGATTACAGCTTCACCAATCCAGTGGAATCCTCCACTGCTACTGCTGGGGTTTACAGCTTACCCGTCCAAAGGCAGCACCTCTGCTAATAGCTGACTCACAGCTTGAAGAAACAAGAGTTCGGAAATTTAAAGACAGAAGCAAAACGAAAATGGAAAGCCCAAATGGGAATGTAGCTCAAATGAGCAAAGCTCAGCTCTGGTTTCTGAACCAAGAGACTGAGATACAACCTTTCAAACAAAACTCTTACAATCTCACTCTCTCAATCAAGCTCTCTCAACTCATCTCTCTCGATCTTCTCTTCTCTCTTTTTCTTCTTCTCTATTTTTCTTCTCACTTTGGATCGATGGCTCTCTGCTGCTTTAGTCTTTCAGCCTCACTGTATATACTTTGCCACTTGACCGATCAGCCTTCATCTGAAGACGAAGACACTCTTTTATATCAGCAGCAGGTTGGATAAGGGCGCGTGGCTTCCACATTTCCCGCCCAGAGAATTCGCCAGAACCGAGGACATTTCATCCACATGGCAGCATCCTAGGATGGGCTGCTTCCACGTGTCACCATCACAGCACCTCATCCTCCTTGGATCACGAGCCAAGTCACCAATCTCTGTAAAGAATCCATGTCAGACAGAGTATCGGATTATCAGTTGTAAGTTTAGAACCCTGTACAGACTTTGTGAGATGCAATGCATTGTATATGCTTCACTGTATGGACTTTGTGAACTTGAATGCATTGTATAGACTTCATGAATGGGAATGCAATGTACAGACTCTGCCCAATGTGTAGACTTCATATAAGAAGGCATCGGCTGTATAGACATAGGCAATGTAAAGCCTTGGACAGACTACTGACGATGTATGGACTTCACTGTATGGACTTTTTGACCTCGAATGCATTGTATAGACTTCGTGAATGGGAATGCAATGTACAGACTCTGCCCAATGTGTAGACTTCATATAAGAAGGCAACGGCTGTACAGACTTAGGCAATGTAAAGCCTTGGACAGACAACTGACGATGTATGGACTTCACTATATGGACTTTGTGAACTCGTCGAATGCAATGTACAGACTCTGCAGAACATTCAGTAGCCAACGTATAGAGTTAGGCATCCTTCAGCTCAATGTATAGACTTCAAACATGATGCATGCAATGCAACGCAGACACTGGCTGTATAGAATTGGATATGTAGGAATGCAAATGACTCTACACAGACTTGGATGCTTGTGTATGCATGAGGGCAATGTACAGACTATGCATATGCACACTAGCGCGTGAATAGACTTGGCTATGGCATCAAAGTATGCACAACGTAAAAGATGCCTTCTTCCTAGATGTTTGATTCAAAAGTGACGCCACTTCTGGTGGTCGTCAAATTCCAAGTTCATCTGAATGTATAGACTTCACGATGTGCAGACTTGCCAAAGACAAGGCTGTACAGACTTGATGAACGATGCAAGACAAACGAATGTATAGACTTGCATGAAGCACATGATGCAATGTACAGATTTGGGCTATATAGACTTTCACTCAACTGCAATGTATAGACTTGCCAAGGGAAACGACAGTAAAGCTATCAGTGTATAGACTTCGAGTGCAACGTCGGTAAAGCTACCGATGTATAGACTTGCAAGATCGCTGATGGATGTATCGACTTCACCTCGAGCAATCTACAGTGCAGTGTATGGACTTGAAGAACAATGCATGACGCTGTACAGACTTCACTGATGCATGCTACAGTCCAATGTATGGACTTAGCTTCGTGCATGCTACAGTCCAATGTATGGACTTTGAATGTTGATGCATGAACAGTCCGTTGTACATACTTCCAATGTATAGACTTCCAGTGAGACGGACGATGTACACACTTAGCCAATGCAATGCAATGTATGGACTTCAACTAAGATGGATGATGTACACACTTAGCCAATGCAGTGCAATGTATGGACTTCAAACAAGACGGACAATATACACACTTAGCTTGAACCACTGTATAGACTTTCATGAGACGCTCAATGAGACGCTCAATGTACACACTTCAAGTCCAGTGTATAGACATTGCCTTAGACTCTAAATGAGACGGACATTGTGCAGACTTGCTGGTCAAACAGACACAGACTCTGTATAGACTTTAGCGTGCAGACATACAGACAATGTGAATGTATAGACTTAACACAACGATGCAATGTATGGACTTTACAAATGCAAGCAATGTAGCAGTGTATAGACTTTGGGCTTGCCATGCAATGTATAGCCTTTGAACACACACGCCACAATGCAATGTATAGACTTGGAAATCTGAGGGCGTCGACGCATCTAAGAAGGGGAACAGTGTTCAGACTTAGCTAATGCAATGTACACACTTACTGCGTTGACGCTGCAGACTTAGCCAATGCAATGTACACACTTTGGGCTCGCCATGCAGTGTATAGACTCTACGTGCAATGTGTAGACTTTGAGTGTGTGTGCAGTGTGTAAACCTATGAAGTGCATATAACACACATACAATCTGATAAGAATAATTTCATCAAAGCATAAATAGTTGCCAATCAATCAAAACAAGGTGTTGCCAATGAAGTAAAGCATATGTCAACATCATCAACACAGAGGAGTCACAACACGAAGGAGTATGCATCCTTTGCACGATGATAGTGGCTGAAGGTCTTTCGAATGGGATTGTGAGAGATGATGATAGATCAGCTAGAGCACCAGCCATGGTATTTTGGGCTCAAGGGGTGTGCACTAGGGTTAGCTTCTAAACCGCTGGACTACCTTGCTAACCAAATCCTGGTATGGTCTTAGTTTCGGGTCCAGGGTTTGGTACTTGCAAAGAGATTGTCGAAGTATTAGCTATGAGTCTCCGATTATGCGGAGCTCCTTGACTCCTAAAGCCAACGCCATCTTCCAGCTGTTGGACGCACTAAAAGTATCTTTAACATCTGGGATATCGTTACATCATTTATCGGTTTATCATTTATCAAGTGCGAGGGCGTGCCAGTCACCTAGGTGACAATGTGTTCAGGCTTTGAGACTAGAGTTGTCCGAAGCCTGTGGTGCGCTCCGTGTGAATAACCAGACGATTGTGGATATCGAGTTGGGACTGGAGAGCTGCCATGTCATAAAGGTCATGGCATTAATTACATCCCCTCGGAGAGAAGAAAACCTTTGATTAATAGCCGAGATATGGGGCCCCATGGCCTGAAGATCATTTTTTTCATTAACGAATGAAAGTTGGGTTGAAATTGTTAGAATCTCCCACGTTAGGGTTCAAGACGGTACTCAAAATCATATCGATCACATGTTGACCATTTCATATTCGGACAAAAGTCCGGATCGAGAATATCCCGAGTATATGTATAATACCGGGGCAAATGTATGCCGAGGTATCGCAAGTTTAATATCTGAAGGATGAAGTAATTTTGGTTAAATCCTGATTAAGACGGTCAAAAATTAGTGGGTTATTGGCTTGGTACAAGGTCAGGCTTTTGACTATAATGGGGATGACCCCGGGAATCAAAGCGTGGCTTGCGTAGGCATCGTTGATGTTTCCAACGTCAAGGGTCAATGAGGAGGTACCCCAGACAATACGCCGTTGAGTGTTTATGTTTTCCTTTTTGTTATCGTTAACATTATCGACATTTTGTTATTATGATTCATTGTTCATCTTCTTTCTTTTTTTCTTTTTCTAGCTTTATGAGAATTAGCATCAGTGCAGAGGGGCGTCATTTCTTTAGCCCAGGAGAATTGGCGTCAATCTAGACGGACACTGATTCTAATTTCCTCTGATTTTTTAGATAATTTTAGATAAATGAATCGGCGCCTTCTTAGAAGGGCCCTGATTAATTAGCAAATTTTCAATGGACGTTGATTCTTTAAATTGGCAACGTCAGCAGTGGACGCCAAATCTTCCAGTTTTCAAACATGTTGGGTTTCTGTCTGGCCAGGGTGCGTCAACGCACTATCTACAGTGCGTCGACATACCCCCTCTTGGCAGAGAGTGGGGGCTTGATAGAAAGGCTCATGTTCATCATTTTTTGTTGATTATCTTTTACCCCCCTTATTATTATTATTATTTTCCTTTTTGTTATTTTCAACGTTTCTTTTTTTTTACAGTCCATCATCTATCTTTTTTTTTTGAGAATTAGTGTCCGTGCAGATGGGCACCATTTCGTTAGCCCAAAAGAATTGGCGTCACTCTACACGGGCGCTGATTCTAATTCCCCTACTTTTTAACGAATTTCAGGTGAATGAATTGGCGCCCCTCAGGAAGGTGCTGATTAATTAGCGTCTGTTTAAATGGACGTTAATTACAAATTTGCTTTCTTGCGTCAAATTCTTAAATCTGAGAATTGGCGCCTTTACAAGCGGGCGCTAATTAATTGGCTTCCATAAAATGGACGTTAATTCTTGAAATTGGCGACGTCTGGAGTGGACGTCAATTCTTTAAACGGTAGAGCGCCCAGACAGAGGCCTTTCCCGTGGATTCAAGCTTAGTCATTTTATTACCTTTTGGCTTGTTTCAGCATCTTCTGATCATTTCTTTGTATATGATGTGTTCGTTAAAATGTATGGACATGCATATATCACTTAAGGAACTTAATCATTTTTCACAAGGGCATTCCCCGGTACGTGGCAGAGTCTTGACTCACACATAGTGAGGGTTTTCGCCCAGACATAATCCGAACTTCTTCCATACACCATTTGATATACCCAAGGCGCCATGCAAGCATGCGATGAAATATTCATTTTCATGCGTATTATGTGTTAGTTTGATTTCTTTACATTCAATGGTTTTGTTCATAATGTTCTTAAGTTCAGTCCAATTTGTTCTTTGTGTCATCATCTTCCCAGCAAAAATTCGACAGGACCTCCCCCATACCCGGAGTGTCAGGGGGTGTAAATAGGGTGTGCGCCCACGTAGAAACTCAGAGACGGCTCCGAAACAAAAGGATGTGTGCGAAGGCGACAACACCCCGGAGTGCACATGGAAGCGGAAACACCTGTGACCCGAGTTGGGCGCGGGGATCCCGAGGGCTAGCCTACAAAGGATCCCGCTGACCCATGGGTTGCCATGACCTCGTCGCTGAGACGTGGACTTAAGTTATTGCTGTATACGGCCTTTAATATTCACTTTTCAAAGGGAAGCCACCCGGGGTCCACATTAAGAAGGAACGAGCCCCTGGGGGTCTGCAAGTGATCAAAATCTGAAGTCCGAGACTCGTGAAAATGATCAGTTATACGGGATTTAATCCCATGTTCCTCACCCCGTTAGAACCATGGCCATCGGATCGGTCCAAGTTCTAAAGTGGGGTTTTGAGAAGGGAAAGAAAGAGAATCATTTCAAAAATGAAAGGAGAGGGAAAGGTTTCGCAAATGTCCGGTGGTTGGCAACCTCGGAGCCATATCTATGAGTTTGGATAAGCCTCGGGCCGGTGGCCACCGAGCATGATATCTACCTCGCCACATGGATGCCATGGTAGGATTTAGAAGGAAAATCAACCTATCTACTGGGAGGGGGAGGCAGTAGATCCAGTGAGTATATTACATATACATATATAGGTATAGATATATATACATACGTAAACGGGGACACAGGGATCCAAGTAGAGAAATAAAAAGGGATCATGGCTTTCATTTCTTCTCAAACCGAGAAAGACATTTTTGCCTCTACAGAGCTCTGTGAATCGCAGAACATGAAGAAATAAGATACAAAAAGGGGAACCTACCCCTCACTCTCTCCCTCCTTCTCACTCTACTTCTCTTTCAGCTTTGGGCTCTCTCTCCCTTTTTCTCTTTCAGCTTTGGGCTCTCTCTCCTTCCTTATATTCTCCTTCGCAGGAACGCAGGCTTTGGATGGCTGGGGCTTCAGGGAGGTCTCCAACAGGCCAACCAGGTGGGGCTATCTCTCTAGAACTATCGAAGAGGGTTTTAGGCTCCACAGGGGGGCCCTTTTTTAGGGGGATGAGATCCCTTGTTTGGAGGGAGAGCCCCCCCTGCGTTTTCCTTTTTTTTCTTTTTCTTCTGCTATCGCCGCTGCCGCTTCATTGCGTTGTCTCCAGCCGCCGTTGTGGACGTTGACGTCGCCGCAGCTACAGTGGTAGGGGAGTAGGTGAGGTAGGGAGGCCACTCTGATGGCACCTTCTCCGCTTGCCACGCACGAGGGTGGACGCTCGACGGCATGGGAGCACTGTCGGCCATCGCAGGAAAACAAGAGAACCGTAAATGCTACATTACCCGAACATGCGAAAATGGCGTCCACAGGGTAGGCCGCGGATTCTTGAATTAGCCTCCGAGTAGACATGCACTGATTCTTTGGCTTATATAATTCAACGATATGGAATATCGCCAAGAATTGGCGTCCACTCAAAGGGGCGTTGATCGATGAATTCGTGTCTGCGTAAAGGGGTGCCCATTCTTTGAATTAAAAATTGTAGTAAGCTTTAGGAAATCCAGTAATGCCAAGAATTGGCGTCACTATAAGAGGGCACCCATTGAAGAAATGCCGTCTATGTGAAGGGTCGTTCATTCTGTGAGTCGACCTGAAAGGAGGCTAAGTCGACCTAGAAAATTGGCGTCACTTCACGAGTCGCCACTTAAAGAATTGGCGGTTGCGTGAAGGGACGCTGATTCTCTTTTTTTTTTTGAACGCCAACACCAGCCTATAAGGAGTGCCTCGTATTCAGCCACATTATTTGTGGCAGGGAAGGACAACTGACAAGCATGCAGAATGATCACGCCTTCCCGGGAGTGAAGAACAACTCCGATTCCATAACCCTTGGAGTTAAGTGCATCGTCGAAGTAGAGATTCCACGAAGGTTCACCATCAATGATGGCTCCTAACTCTTCATTCGGGAAATCTTCGTCGGTGGGAGAATGTGTAGGAAGCGGATGGTGGGCAAGGTGCTCAGCGATAGCATGCCCCTTGACCGCCTTTTGACTAACGTAGATGATATTGAACTGATTGAGAAAGATTTGCCATCTCACCAAGAGATCAGTCAATACATGCTTCTCTAGCAAGTACTTGATTGGGTCCATTCGTGCCAAGAGCTTCACTTCATGGGCTAGGAAGTAGTGTTTCAACTTTTGGGTGACCTAGAGGACGACCGCACAAGTCCTTTCCATAGCAGTATACTTTTTCTCCGCTTCATTGAACAGTTTTGACAGGTAGTAGACTTCTCGTTCTTTCTTCGCGTCGTCATATTGAGCCAAGACTGCTATGACAGATTCTTCTGTGGTGGATACGTAGAGCAGTAGAGGCCGACCCGGGACCGGGGGTGCCAGAACGGGAGGATTCTTGAGGTAGCTCTTCAGATATTCAAAGGCCTTTTGGCATTTATCATTCCATGCGAACTTGGCCTCTCCCTTGAGCATGTCATAAAAGGGTTTGCATCGTTGAGAATGGTGAGATATAAATCTCCTAATGAACTACAAACGCCCGATCAGACCTCAAACTTCCTTGACATTCTTGGGAGGTGGCATTTTGGCAATCACCTTGGCCTTGTTACGGTCTATCTCGATTCCTCTTTTGCTGACTATAAACCATAGAAGCTTTCATGAAGAGACACCGAACACACACTTCTTGGGGTTCATCTTAAGTTGGTGCTCCCAAGACCTTTGGAGAACTGCGCGGAGGACCTTGGCATGGCCACTCCTGATTTTGGACTTAACTAGAATATCATCCACGTTTACCTCCATGTGAACATGCATCATATCGTAAAAGATGGTCATCATAGCCCTTTGATATGTAGCTCCCGCATTTTTTAGTTCAAAGGGCATGACAACGTAACAATAGGTCTCCCACGGAGTGGTGAAGGATGTCTTGATGCGGGACGAGACCACGGACACGACAAGCTCGTGACTGTTCCTTAACGAGGGAAACGTCGGACGTGCACGGTTGAGAAACCGGCAGTGAGCTAGGGTGGTCGGCTCTCACTTGTGCCCGGATCGGGTCACGGGACGGTCACGCTCTCTCTCGCAGCAGCGGTGATATGAAAAATATAGCGAGCTAGATCCTAAAACATGCTCTCTAGCAGCGGCATAAATAAATATATATGAAAATAAGCAAATGCCGAGTGTAGGGAGCGAGAACAATACCTCCACGTGCTCGGCGTGGGGAAGACGGACCCGGCCGAAACTCGTACTCCCGGAACAATAATACACAATATTACAGCAATACACGTCGCTGCCCACTCCACGCAGGGAGGTAAAGGGCTACACAATGGGGTCCGGGAGGACCGAATTCGGGTTGACGGGCAGTTTCTCGCGTTGATTCGGCAACACCCGAACTAGTGATGGTGGGGCCCACGTGCTGTCCGGAGGGGCCGTGTGGGACCCGGTGGCACCGCTGTAGTGGAGATGCTTGGGAAGCGTTCCCTGGGCTGGCGGCACGCTGGTTCGCCAGCCAGAGGCCGGGCGGCTCCGTTCAGCGCCGGTCGGAATAACCAGCCACGGATCTGCAGCTTCTGGTTTTCAGCGCGCGCTCCGGCGAGAATATACGCTGCGATCAGCCCCGATGTCGGATCGACACGAAACTGGCGCCGTTGGAAAGCTCTCTTCAAATACTGCAACCTAGGCCTGGAGATCAGAGCTGGATCTACATGGATCTTGGCTTTAATGAATTTTTGAGTTGCTGTTATATAGTGACCGGACTCTCAGATCTGCAGAGAACTTATCTGAGAACTACTTTTGACCGATATGTGAACGTCCGAATCTGAAGTGGTGGTCTTCAGCAGAGTTGTATGAAATCAAGCTAGGAAAACAGACATAGTTTGTATGAAAGGTTTGGAGGTGGCTGTGATTTGTTCTGAGTTTTTAACTGGAAGGTGGTTGGATCTGGGAATTAGCTGAAAACACTGTAGCAGAGATAAGACACGAATTATTAAAAATAGATAGAGGGCGGATCAAAAATCAAGAAAAATGGTGGATGTAGGGGATGATGGAAAGAACGCCCAGTAAAATTGGGAGCCCCAACAAAAATCAAAAAGAAGGTCGGGGATGGGAAACTCAGAGCTGCTATCACTATAGATAGAGACACGACAGATCTGGGAGTGATTGAAGACCGAAATTGCAAAAATATGAAACGAAGGCTTTTCGACCTGAAGTTTTTTGTGGATGATGGCATGGAAGATAGAAACACACCATAAAAACTACAAACCACGAAGATGCCATGGCTGGTAGCAAGATTTTTGTGAAGACACCTCTGTCCAGCAGGACAGAAAACCGAAGACGGATTCGCGGCGGCTCGAAGGCGGCACGAACGGCGGCGGCGGCGGCACAGATGAAGATCAGAGGTTGAGAGGGGGAGATAGAAGATAGATACACTCTAGAATTGCAGAGGGGCTGAGGGGAGAACTCCAGGAGAGAGGAAGGGGGCGCAAGCTTCAAGCTTTCCAAACAATTTTTTGATTTTTCACTAATTTTCACATAAAAATACACACTTATATATGATAGGTATCAAATCTAATGTAGACCCTTGGATCTAGGGAGGGTGGATGAAGGGATGGGATGAGGTTTGAACAACACACAAAATTAATAAAAAAATTCAAGGGGAAGGGGGCGGCCTATTGACCATGGAAGAGGGAGGTGGGGTGGGTGTAGAATGTTGACATTCTTCACCCTTTATCCCCCATGTGTCCATAAGACTAGTCCAACCTTCTAGATGTCCACCTAGGATGGTTGACCAGCCCCATAAGATGACATGGACCAATGGGAAAGGGCTGAGGGCCCCCTAGCTGGACCTACTACAAAATTGCACAAAAACCCACACAATCCATGGGAATGACTCATTGGCTTATAAAGCCTTACATTTACGTACATACTTTCCCAAGGATATAAACACAAACTAAAAGGACATAAATGTAAAAGAAAAAGTACATGCTCGGTGTCGATTCCCATCATGTCTTCTCTTGGTCTTCCTTCGTTAAGCGGATCTGGTTGTACCCCAAGAATCCGTCCATGAAGGATATCATCTCGTACATGGCGGGGTTGTCTACAAGGACATCTATATGCGAAAGAGGAAAATCATCTTTTGGACATGCACAGTTGAGATCACGAAAGTCTATGCAGATCCAAACCCTACCATCCTTCTTCATGACAAGGACGATGTTAGCTACCCACTATGGATACAATACTACCCTCATGAACTTGGCCTTATAGAGCTTGTTGATTTCCACTTTGACCTTAAGTGCGAGCTTCAGATGAAGCCGCCTTAGCTTTTCTTTGACAGCTCTTGCATCGGGCTTCAAGATAAGGCGGTGTTCAACTAGTGCGGGATCTAAGCCTCGCATGTCCTCGTAGGACCAAGCAAAGGCATCGGGGAACTCCTTGAGCACTGCCACAAGGGATGCTTCTGTAAGGATTCGATCAGCCTGGTTCGGGCAACGTAGTGGATAATAAAAATTTTCAACCCTAAACCCAGGCCCTTTAGGAATCCTAGAACCGTGCTCTAATGGATGCAATAAAACTCCCAACCCCAAAACGGGTTGTAAATCTTTACCTTGCGCGGAACGACGATGTCCGTAGTGTCCGATGCAAATTTTCACAAACGTAGAGCTGCACAGGTGTAGGGCCTCTAGAGCAGATCCACATGGATCCTCGCGCAGTGACGGCGTCCACCCATTCTTTCCCCCGCGCACGAACCGCCAATGCTCAAAACCCCCTTCTTGTTCTTTAGGCATTTCTCCCTTGAGAGAGAGAGAGAGAGAGAGAGAGAGACCAACAAGGGAGAGAGAGAGAGAGAGCAAGAGGGAGAGGAGGGAAGGAAAGAGTAAATGGGGTGGGTTTTCTCCCATGGAAGTGCTTGGCATCAAGGGGAGAAAAACTTCCTACGTAGGATGCATATATATAAGGGTTGGGCTCTTTCTAAAAGAGCCCCTAAGAACCAATATTGTATATGTATCCTTTCATATTATTGTACATATGTATTAAGCCCTTCTTATATTCCTTTCCAAAAAGAATTTAAGACTTTTAACATATACATTTGTACAATAATATCCCGTCACTCGAGAACCCATTGTGTGTGATCCTCTAGGCCCATAGTCACTCTAGTTTAAAGCCCATTAACTTCTAATTCCCAATTAGAAGTAAATTAAACTTATTATTCACTTCTACTAGAGCCGAATAATAGTTTAATTTATTCTGAACCTTTGATCACGTTTGGTCAAGAAAATCTGCGTGATCCCAGAAGACGTCGAGTTCAAACCACCATGTCTGGTACCTATATGTCTACAGTTGCCGCATCGCTATAATCTCTCACTCTTTCTATGAGTCTGGTACGATCGAGGGTATGGTAACCGTGAAACCCCCATGATTGTGCCATTCGACCATGACCTCCTTTAAGTGTATGACGTCCGTTCTAAATGAATTGACATGACCCTGGCCAGAGATTTAATGGAGCGTCAGTGTCATGACTCATTAATTGTCTGATATATACCCGACAGTGAGCGATCCCCTCTTGACCATTGATGATCTTCATATGTATACTAAAATGGTTAATGACTTGGCAATTCATGACTTATGGTTAAAGTCACTTAGCCAAGCAATTAAACCATTCTAGTCCTCGTGTAAGATCCGATCAATGTCTCAGGTCAAAGGACCAACAATGCTATTGAGACAATTGGATCTTCAGTTGACATTAGATATAATCAACCATCTGAAGATCCAATAGCGGATCAGTTCAGTGTACATCCTTCCAGAATGTACACCTACACATATGTATCGTTGCCCCACACCAGTGACAATGAGACTGCTCACCCATACATCATGTGTATTGGTTTAATAGGTAATCAAAGTCCCTGAGTGATTACCCTCCAACCAGGAACAATTTTAAGGTATGTGTTCATGTAGAGTCAGTCTCATAATCGAGATCCCATCTCGAATTGACTTTACAACCACATATCCTAGGGACATCATAGAGTAATATAAAATTATAAATTTACACTCAAATACCACTTTATTAATGATGAATAAGATTGTATAACTATCGGGCCTACCCGACCCAAAATTGACATGTAGCACACCCGATACTAACAATCTCCCACTTGGACTACAGCCAATTACCCACAACTTTGAGGCCCATCTTATCCTGATGGCGCTCAAACACAATATGTGTCAAAGGATTAGTTAGTGAATCTACTATGTTGTCTTCTGACGGTACACGCTCTACCATCACATCTCCACGATTAATAATCTCCCGAATAAGGTGGAAGCGCCTCAGAATATGCTTCGACCTTTGGTGAGACCTAGGTTCCTTCGCCTGGGCGATGGCCCCATTATTATCACAAAATAATGGGATGGGAGTTGATATCTGGGGAACTACGCCGAGTTCCAAGATGAATTTCTTTATCCAGACGGCTTCCTTAGCAGCTTCAGTCGCAACAATATATTCAGCCTCTGTCGTTGAGTCTGCAGTCGTATCTTGTTTGGAGCTTCTCCAACTGACTCCCCCTCCATTCAACATGAATAGAAATCTAGACATGGACTTGCAATCATCTGGATCTGACTAGAAAATAGAGTCTGTGTAAGCTCTAAGTTGTAGGTCCTCTCCTCCATAAAGCAGAAAATTTTCCTTAGTCCTCCGTAAATACTTAAGGATGCCCTTTACTGCCTTCCAGTGCTCCTCGCCTAGATTTGCCTGATATCCACCGACAATGCTCAAAGTATTGGCAACATCAGGCCGTGTACATAGCATTGCATACATGATTGACCCTATGGTCGAAGCATAGGGCACTTTACTCATGTGTGCCACCTCCTCTAATATGTTAGGGCTCCTCCCCTTGAGTAGGTAAATTCCATGTCTCATGGGAATGAGACCTCTCTTGGAATTTTCCATCTTGAACCTTCTGAGGATAGTGTCTATGTACATGGATTGGGATAATCCTAGCATCCTATTGGATCTATCTCAATAGATCCTTATGCCCAGTGTTGGGTCCCGTGAGGTGTAAACGGATCTAGAAGGGGGGGGGTTGAATAGATCCTTTCATAAGCTTTGGCCTATTTAAAAACTCTTAGCTGGCGGAAGCTTAAACCACTCTTATAAAGTGAATGAATCACTTAGACACAATGCATAGTGGAATTAAGTAGAGTGGCACAAAACATGCAATAGCTTGCAACAACCGTACATGTGTGTGTGTGCTATGTTGATCATTCAAAGTACATATGTGTGTGAACAATATAACCAAGTATGAAAGCACACGAACCTGTGAATGGGGTTAGAAGATATAGATCAATCACACACGATAAACAACCCACAACACATGGATTTTTAAGATGGTTCGGTTGCAACCCCGCAACCTATGTCCACCCCTCACCAAAACTCGGTGAGGCTTCCTTGCTGACACACAGCTTGACCCGGGGACACGCCCCAAACCACAGAACAGAGAAACCCCTCTTTCTGTCTTCCTACACACAAAGCCGACAGGGACGGCTACGCCGCAAATCGGAGAACTCCCGATTGCCTTCCTACTAACCACCGGTAGGGACGATTCTCAATTCCAAATGTTTGAATGAAATGGAAAACGAACAAATATGAAATCACTCAAACAAGATATAGAATATGCTTAAGAGAAAAGATCTTGTCTAAGATTTATTGGAGCTTGAATCTCTTGAGGATTTGATGAAGAACTTCTTTCCGGAGTACTGTTCACAGCTACAGTAACTCGAACTCCTCTTCCTTGAACACACTCTTGCAGCCTCCTTTGATTTCCCTTGTTAGCCTTGCTTTCTTCTACTCTTCCTTGGAGGTTGCTGGATTGAGATATGAGCTTGAATCACCTTGAGTTGATGGAGAGATTATTGGATGTAGCTTTGATCTTCTTTGCATCTCCTTGAGTTGATGAAGAGGTGTATAGATGTAGCTTTGATCACCTTTGCAAGCCTTGAATGCTTCTTGCTTGATTGGAGGTTGCTTGGCTTCAGATCTCACCTTGAATCACCTTGGAAGGATGAAGAACTCCTACCCGAAACACTGTTCACGGAGGTGCTACAGTGCTCTCGAAATGGCCTCCCTTGATTCACTTTATCAACTCCATCAACTAGGGTTTCTAACCCTCTCATGTTGGTTTTATAACCCTTGGAATGGTCCTTGGATAGCCTCCAGACCAGATCCACAAATCATGGGAAGTTAGGTAAGGTTTGATTAAACAAATCCATGGAAAGGGGCTGGCCACGAGATGGATTTTGAAGTCAAACATGGCTGCATCGGGGCTGGCGGTCGACCAGAATTCATGGGCCGGTCGACCGGAACCTGCTGCAGCCAGAACTTTTCGGCTCTGACAAAACCAGTCGACCGGAATTCATGGGGCGGTCGACCGGAATGTCACAGACCTCGAACCTTTTGGTTCTGGGAAATTCGATCGACCTAGCTACAGTGCCGCCGGTCGACCTAAAGCTACAGTAAATTCCAGATTAACACAATTCAGCCCCAAATGTCATTGTAACCCTTCCGAACTCTGTGGCATCAAACTCCTTTGATCTTGGGGAATATATATTGAGTGTTTTGGCCTACAAAATCATATAAAAAGGATTAGAACTTTAGCTCAATGATCCATATAATAAATGTATGAAATACACATATGAAATCTCATGAATTAGTTAGATGTGAACACTTTGAATCACAAGTGTTCTGAGCTAAAGATCAAGAAATAAGAGCTCAACCACCCCAAGTAAAATATCCATGAAACACACTCATGGAATTTCAATAACAAGAAGGATAGAAAAGCTCATTCCCAAATTAACTATCCATATCAAAAGAGCAAGTTCATATGACAATGAATTTAAACGAATGGATGATCATCAAGTAACCCAAAGTTTCAAGATTGATGTGAGCATTCAAGAACCACATGTTCCTTGGTATTAATGCAATGTGAGAACATATAATGCAAGTTGTGAATGGGCATCATGAAACCAAATACATGGAGAGTGATAAACAACAATGACTAATAGTGTTAAGCCATTATCAAAACCAAGAATACCACAGAACTCATATGACTATAGAATGATGTCGAATGACCCAAGAGACCACAGAATGACTCAAATGACCTCAGAGACACAACATTCTCCCCCTTTTTTATGATGGCAACTATGAGTCTTTCTGAACTATGAGTCATTATAAACTCACAGGGCAACTATGAGTCTGAAGAATAAGAAGAAGAATCTTACCACATTCACCACATGCATTGAGTAATGACTTCACATAATCTTACCTTCTTACCTTACCACATCCTTTGATGAATGACTCACATAATCTTCTCCCCCTTTGACAACATCAAAAGATCCAGAAAAGAGAAAGAGAGACGCACATTAATGACGCACACAAAATGATGTGGAAATACATGCCAATAGATGTACACTTATTAAGATTGACAAAATAACCAAAGAGAACAACCAATTGTGGAAAGCCAGTTATAGGACTGAGACCAATGAATGATATAGAGGTATCGAACATGGTGGTGTCCCGTGACTTGGCAAAGATAAAGTAAGTGTGAGAGGTGGAGCCACAGTAGCATGATTCAATTCCTCAAATAGGAGATGGATAGAGCAGCCAAGGAGCAAATTTTGATTTCAAATTTTGCAGAATTTTAGTGGTTTTCTAGTTTTCAGATTATTTGGATGTGCTAAGCAATGCATGGAAATGATAGATGCAAGCTACAATTGTATGAAGTCAATACATGCATGCCACCCTATTGCATGAAAACATGATGCCAATGATGCTAGGACTAATGCCATATGCCAATGAATGAGAAAGCCAATGATTTTGGAGACGACTTGAAAGGTGCATCAAGATGATACCACTTGTTGGAATATACCACTTGTGTAGTATAGTGATGTAATCATGGCAGCCTGAATGATTTATATAGATATGGCAGATGAAGGCAAAACATATATGCATGGAGAAGTAAAGTGTATGAATGCTATGCATAAACCCTCATCATAAATGAAGGTTCTCTCCCCCTTGGATTCTCCCATATCCATAATGCACTCTCCCCCTTTGACAGTACTCAAAAGCAACATTAGACAATAGCTCCCCCTTTCTCCCAAGTCCACAGTAAGGATTCACAACAAGACGTTCTCCCCCTTTGCCAATAGCAAAAGGAGGGATACGGTACAGTGGCTGACAAAAGTCCTAGAGATCAGAGTGGAATGGTAGTGGAAGAGCAAGCCATTATATGCAAACCTGAAACAGACTGTGAGCAACATATATGGTTCAAAGCTAATGAAAACCAAGATCATCAATAGAGTTCAAAAGGCATCGACATCCATGGTTTAATAGAAATGAACCAGAAGCGCATATCATGACAATGTTTAACCTTCCCTTGTCTTATACATCCATAATCAAGAACCACAAAGGAAATAGCACAAAAACTAGTATTGAGGCTAAACAAGCATGACTAAAGCATGGAATTTTAAAATAGAAGCAAGAGGTTTCATATTTTGATTTTTAATATCTTTAGTATTTGAAGGCACATGACCCATATTTTACGAGCAATCAAGTCTAGTACAGGCCTCCTAGCCATAAGAATACACGTTGTTTAGACGCTAGTATCCCTAGGTGTTTGGCAAGACTGACTGTAATGCTTCAGAATGAACAGAGATAGCAAAGTCGCGTCATGACATATCCAATCTCATTTCGGTGATGAGAAGATATATTTCTCAGCAATTATGCTAGTGCTCTGCCTAGAGTCCAAAAGTAATTAAGACAGAGATAACAGAGGCACATCATGACATATCGTTCGTCACTTGATTTAATGACATGATATATTTCTCCGTGCAACACTATCATTGCTCTGCAAATTGATTTTCAAGAATTCCAGCTCATCAAGATGTTTAGAAACAATACTAAGCTCTAGAGTATCACCAAGAGTGTCATGAAGTCTGGAATTTCAGATATCAGGATAGTCATTCAAAGCATAATATGCAATCTCTAGTTAAGGGCTATTAAATCCACAGAACATAGATGATTTCAAAAGAAATATCAGAACTTCAAGGAAATCATTAAATCTGAACCATTTTTCATTGAATGGGTAATCATCAGTTCATATAATAGAAAGCTCTTACACTATAGTGATGTCTGTCTCTTGAACTTATTATCACACTGGAGACCATTAAGGTTCAGATGCAAAAAGGACGAATGAACCAAGAAGAACAACACGACTCCCCCTATGAATATGCAATGAAAGCATGCAAGGAGTGATGTTTGCAGTCACAAAGAATGACAAATGTCAATGAGAGCCTTACTTGAACCATGCAGAGGTTGACCTGATCAAACATGAAATGCATGAACCAACATGATGAATATGAAACATATGCATGAATGCCTCATCAAGACAACTCCCCCTAGCTATATGGCCTATATGCGACATTGACGCATGGTACTTGGCGGAGGTTAGTCCTCACGCATATTGAGTGCTTCTAGGCAAGCATAACCTGCCTTTCCATACATCAACATTTAATATACCATGGCCGTGCAAGAGTGAAATGATGTAAAATGATTCAAGCCAGATTGATGTTGACTCCCCCTGAATACATGCATGGGTTGGCAATGAATTATGCAGCCCAAGACTTATGTGAATACACAATGCAATGAAGATGCTGCAAAATGATTGTGCATTTTTGTGTCTTCTAAACATGATGTGCATTAAGGTATGTGTGATCACAAGATGATGCAAACACAAATCATTCACAATTGATTTTGAACTGAATGCAACATGATGATGTCAATTGCTAGACTCCCCCTTTTGAATAATGCTAACATGAATAACGAGTTGAAAATGCAGCCATGACATGCAACATCAAAACCAAAGTCCAAGAATTTCATGTGGCTGATAGACTTATGCAACTCATCATCACATTAACTTCATCAGCATAACAAATTTTTCATGAGTTAAATAGCTGAAATCAAGCATGGTGTAAACAAGTTATCAAGCTCAAAAGTTCATCTCACACCTTGGGGGTTTTGTATTTCAAAGAGCAGTTCAATTTGCAGAATCTAATGACATTGGGCAGACGTATGATGCACTATCTACATGTCAAGACTGAATATGCAAGATGACTAAACTTAAGAGGTTTATGTACATACCTGTGCCTTGAGCTTTTATTTACCTTATGATCC
Organism: Amorphophallus konjac; assembly: GCA_022559845.1. Taxonomy (NCBI): domain Eukaryota; kingdom Viridiplantae; phylum Streptophyta; class Magnoliopsida; order Alismatales; family Araceae; genus Amorphophallus; species Amorphophallus konjac. The sequence continues at coordinate 119,679,736 of CM040126.1, read as the reverse complement.
TTTGTTCAGCTCCAAGGCATCCTGCACCCAAAATTCTCATTTGGAATTTTTAGGTACCCAAGATTGCTTGGGTCCTTGTGGGTTAGCAACATGTTTAGCATCTTGGCCCACCTTTTTCAGGGCAATCACATCATCCTCCTTCATTGTGAGGCAATCATATATCTCATGCCCATTTTTCCCACAATAGAAACAACACACAAAAGATTGATTTTCCTTTTTATGTTCATGTGCGTGTGCATGTGGATTATGCTTTTGTGGGTGAGCATGGGATTTACCTTTCATGGCATGAAGGTGATGCTTTCCCTTCAAATGCCAGCACTCTTGGATAGTATGGCCAGTCTTACCACAATGAGAGCAGCAAAGAGAAGCATTTCTATTAAAGGCCATGGGGAGTGTCGACTTGTCTGGATAGGAATGTCGACACTTCTGATTCTCCATGTGGTTCCGTACAGAATTTTGTTGAGCAAGCCCTCTGCCAGTGTTGACATGTTTCTTTCCTTGCCCTTTCACTTGCTGTCCTGCTCTAAGCTCATCATTTCTCAAGATCAAACAATCATGCATAGTGTGACCATGTTTACCACAATAATAACAATTGTCATTCATTTTGTGGAAGGCATGGTATTTGGCATTTGGCATGTTATGGTGCATGTTTGGATGAGCATGCTGAATTTTACTTTCCTTTCGAGCAGTATGCCCCTTTTGGTGACCACAGGAAGTGGTGGCTTCCGGTGATCCAGAATCTTGGATTTGAGCAAACATTGACAGGAAATCATTCAAACCTTGAATTTCATTTTCAAGTGAGAAAATGTGCTGTTTAGATTCAACAATGCCCTCTTCGCATGCTGCCAATTGCTCATTGAGCATGGCATTTACTGCTTTAAGCTTTTGATTTTGTTGTTCTAAAGCATGCAAAGTTTCAGAGTGATCATCAATGACAGATTTGCCTTTTTCATGTGCAGCTAGTTTTTCATGCAACTCTTCTTCAGCTTGTTCAAGTTCAATTTTCTTTTCCAACAACTCTCTATCCTCTTCTTTCAGAGAATCAATCAGAGTTTGTTGCCATTCAAGATCATCATGAAGACCAACATTTATGTTTCTCAAGAATGAACATTTTTCACATACAAAATTAGTAGAGCATGAAACAGAATTTTTATTTTCTTCAATCAACCTCTCATCATGGATTAGCCCATCGGCCATAGTTTGATCATTAGAGATTGACTTAGGTTGGTTTTGAAGTTTTATTACAATTTCTTCCAACCTAGTGATTTCATCATGAAGATTTTCATTTTCTTCCCTTAGACATGCAATACTTTGTTTATGCGTATCTAGATCAACTGAGAGAGTATTGTTAAGCTCTTTAACAATAGAACACTTTTTACAAAACAAGCTTTCATTTTGGTTGATTTTCTTGAGATCCTTTTTCAAATTTTTATTTTCTGATTTGACCTTTTTGTATTGAGTAATCAACTCACCATAGGCTTCCATAAGCTCTTCAAAAGTGAATTCCTCAGAGTCAGAGTTTACCTGTGATGAAGATGCATTGCTAGACTGTTCTATACGGTCGGCCATGAAGCATTCTTGTTCTTGTTCCTTCCCTTCATGGATTTTAACCAACTTGTCCAATACTTGCTTGGCTGTGCTGCAAGAGGACACAAGATGAGTTAGTCTTAGATAAACTGCAGCTGTAATTAAGTTATATGCAAGACGATTATCATTATGTTTGGTCTCATGTTCGGCTAGCCAATCAATTGAATTTGATGACAGCTCATGAGGACCATAGTATATGAGAGTCCACAATTGTGGATCTATGGAGATAACATAGATGAACATTCTTCCAACCCATGTAGAAAAATTTGAACCATCATAAATGGGTGGAGAAGCCATCGAAGCAAGTGTAGCATGTGAATCCATCTAAATAAAAAACACCGAGATCTTTCCCTACAGATCGTTGGATCTGGGAATGACAGAGCCTCGCTCTGATACCACTTGTTGGGTCCCGTGAGGTGTAAACGGATCTAGAAGGGGGGGTTGAATAGATCCTTTCACAAGCTTTGGCCTATTTAAAAACTCTTAGCTGGCGGAAGCTTAAACCACTCTTATAAAGTGAATGAATCACTTAGACACAATGCACAATGGAATTAAGTAGAGTGGCACAGAACATGCAATAGCTTGCAACAACCGTACATGTGTGTGTGTGCTATGTTGATCATTCAAAGTACTTATGTGTGTGAACAATATAACCAAATATGAAAGCACACGAACCTGTGAATGGGGTTAGAAGATATAGATCAATCACACACGATAAACAACCCACAACACAGGGATTTTTAAGGTGGTTCGGTTGCAACCCCGCAACCTACGTCCACCCCTCACCAAAACCCGGTGAGGCTTCCTTGCTGACACACAGCTTGACCCGGGGACACGCCCCAAACCACAGAACAGAGAAACCCCTCTTTCTATCTTCCTACACACAAAGCCGGCAGGGACGGCTACACCGCAAATCGGAGAACTCCCGATTACCTTCCTACTAACCACCGGTAGGGACGATTCTCAATTCCAAATGTTTGAATGAAATGGAAAACGAACAAATATGAAATCACTCAAACAAGATATAGAATATGCTTAAGAGAAAAGATCTTGTCTGAGGTTTGTTGGAGCTTGAATCTCTTGAGGATTTGATGAAGAACTTCTTCCCGGAGTACTGTTCACAGCTACAGTAACTCGAACTCCTCTTCCTTGAACACACCCTCGCAGCCTCCTTTGATTTCCCTTGTTAGCCTTGCTTTCTTCTACTCTTCCTTGGAGGTTGCTGGATTGAGATATGAGCTAGAATCACCTTGAGTTGATGGAGAGATTGTTGGATGTAGCTTTGATCTTCTTTGCATCTCCTTGAGTTGATGAAGAGGTGTATGGATGTAGCTTTGATCACCTTTGCAAGCCTTGAATGCTTCTTGCTTGATTGGAGGTTGCTTGGCTTCAGATCTCACCTTGAATCACCTTGGAAGGATGAAGAACTCCTGCCCGAAACACTGTTCACGGAGGTGCTACAGTGCTCTCGAAATGGCCTCCCTTGATTCACTTCATCAACTCCATCAACTAGGGTTTCTAACCCTCTCATGTTGGTTTTATAACCCTTGGAATGGTCCTTGGACACCCTCCAGACCAGATCCACAAATCATGGGAAGTTAGGTAAGGTTTGATTAAACAAATCCATGGAAAGGGGCTGGCCAAGAGGTGGATTTCGAAGTCAAACATGGCTGCATCGGGGCTGGCGGTCGACCAGAATTCATGGGCCGGTCGACCGGAACCTGCTGCAGCCAGAACTTTTCGGCTCTGGCAAAACCGATCGACCGGAATTCATGGGGCGGTCGACCGGAATGTCACAGACCTCGAACCTTTTGGTTCTGGGAAATTCGGTCGACCTAGCTATAGTGCCGCCGGTCGACCTAAAGCTACAGTAAATTCCAGATTAACACAATTCAGCCCCAAATGTCATTGTAACCCTTCCGAACTCTGTGGCATCAAACTCCTTTGATCTTGAGGAATATATATTGAGTGTTTTGTCCTGCAAAATCATATAAAAAGGATTAGAACTTTAGCTCAATGATCCATATAATAAATGTATGAAATACACATATGAAATCTCATGAATTAGTTAGATGTGAATACTTTGAGTCACAAGTGTTCTGAGCTAAAGATCAAGAAATAAGAGCTCAACCACCCCAAGTAAAATATCCATGAAACACACGCATGGAATTTCAATAACAAGAAGGATAGAAAAGCTCATTCCCAAATTAACCATCCATATCAAAAGTGCAAGTTCATATGACAATGAATTTAAACGAATGGATGATCATCAAGTAACCCAAAGTTTCAAGATTGATGTGAGCATTCAAGAACCACATGTTCCTTGGTATTAATGCAATGTGAGAACATATAATGCAAGTTGTGAATGGGCATCATGAAACCAAATACATGGAGAGTGATAAACAACAATGACTAATAGTGTTAAGCCATTATCAAAACCAAGAATACCACAGAACTCATATGACTATAGAATGATGTCGAATGACCCAAGAGACCACAGAATGACTCAAATGACCTCAGAGACACAACATCCAGCACATAGGATGCTTCTCCCAAATCCTTCATGGAGAAGGTCTTGAATAACCAAGACTTAGTTGATGTCAACATCCCTACATCATTCTCAATGAGTAAGATGTCATCAACATATGGGACCAAGAAGGTCCAAGAGCTCCCACTGACCTTCTTGTAAACACAAGGTTCATCTTCATTCCGAATGAAGTTGAAAGTTTTTATAGCGTCATCAAATCTTAAGTTCCAACTCTGAGATGCTTGCTTCAATCCATAAATGGACCTTTGAAGTTTGCATACCTTATTAGGATAAAGCTTGGAGGTGAATCCTTCAAGTTGTACCATGTACACCTCTTCTGACAGATTTTGATTAAGAAAAGTTATCTTCACATCCATTTTTCAAATCTCGTAATCTAGGTATACAGCAATGGCAAGGAAGATTCTGATTGACTTAACCATGGCCACTGGTAAAAATGTCTCGTCATAGTCAATGCCTTGTCTTTGACGATACCCTTTCGCCACTAATCTGGCCTTATATGTGTCAATATGTCCATCTGCATTGATCTTCCTTTTGAATATCCACTTGTAGTTGACAGGGACTTTCCCTTCAGGTATATCAACTAAGTTCCAAACTTTATTGGTGTACATGGACTGGATCTCTGAATCCATTACCTTTTGTCATTTCTCGGAGTCTGTACTACGGATCGCCTCCTGGTAGATTGAGGATCTTCATCCTCATCGATGCATACCTTAGAGGACCTCTCTAAGACATGTCCAACATATCTCTCAGGTTCTCTTGGTAGTCTACTAGATCTCCGTAGTGTCTGTGTTTCATTCTGAGTAGGATCAATCGACACTACAAAAAATTAGAGATACATAGGCAATTTATTTAGAGACATTTATTAATATTGCTTCAAAATTATCATAACTAGAGGCATTTTATGTTTAATATTGCCTCTAAAATATTTTAATTTCCTTCTTTATTTAAAACTATTTACAGGGACATTTTAAAACTGCCTCAAAATGATTATACAGTAAAAGAGAAATCGATTAAAAATGCCCCAACAAATTTTCACCTGCGCGCCGCGAGCTCCCGCGCTAACGTAACAACCCCTCCATCGATCAACATTTCGATCCTTCCCGCACGTGAAATCCCTCTTTGATCCATCTTCTCCACCACTCCGCCTCCTCTCACCTGGCACCCTCCCACGCGCAAAGATCACGAAGAGCGAACTTCTCGGTCTCCAATCCTTGGCCGGTGCTAAAAGTAAAAGCCACGAAGCAAACAACCGCACCAGCGGATGCAACAGAGCATCGCAGGGTCCCCCGATACATTCCCGGCAGTGATGCCGCCACCTGCATGCGACCCTGGGAGCCGCCACCGCCGCCACTACCCCACTCCCTTCTTCCTCGTCTTCCTCGCCCTCTTCCTCCCGCTCCTCGCAGACGTCGCAATGGCTGCTCCATCTGCTCCCCCTCCTTCTCCTTCCCCTTCCCCCATCTGCGGCTCACCAACGGGGCCGGTGAAGCCGTCCACCCCGCTGATCCCCTTCCTCCAGCGCGTCCAGTCCGCCGCCCTCCAGTCCCTCGGCCCCGACTCCTTCGACCCCAAACTCTACGTCGACCACCCCCTCCGCCGCGGCCTCCCCGCCGCAGAGGCCGCCCTCGCCGCCCTCCCCCGCTCCCCCGCCACCGACACGATTGCGGCCGCTGACCTCGAACACTTCCAGGGGGGCCACTTCGGGCCCGCCGGGGCCGAGCTGGTGTACGCGGATCCGCCGGACTTCGTGCCCGAGCCGGAGGGATTCCTACCCAAGGTGGAGCACCCGGAGGTGCGGTCTTGGGCGCTGGAGGTGCACGCCCTGTGGCGGAACCTGAACCAGCAGGTGGCGGATGACGTGCGGGCCCGCACGGACCTCCACACCTTGCTGCCGCTGCCTGGTCCCGTCGTCGTGCCGGGGTCGCGCTTCCGAGAGGTGTACTACTGGGACTCGTACTGGATCATCAGGTCAGAAGTCGTGACCTCTCGTCTTTAATTAATAGTAGTTGTCCTCGATTTGGTTTGCTTTTGTTCCAAGTCAATGGTTTTTGTGTTAACACAAAGATTACTCCGGAGTCCGGAGACTTCAATTTTGATTTTATTAATAGATTTCAAGTACGGATTTTCGTTTATCTATTTAGGTTTTCCAAGAAATTTTTTGTTGATGAATGATCCAGTCACAGAGTTATCTTTGTTTTGATACGTTATGAAGAAAGTTTCTACTTTTAATCAAATCCATCTGTACTTCCTTACTGTAGGAAAAGGGTGCTTGGCTACAACAACTAATGCTCGTTCGGTCTAGGCAACCATCAATATGAACATTTCAACAAGGTTTATTATATTAGTTTAGTTTTCTATCTTTTTTGGATTTTGGATTTCTCATTTTTGACCTTTTTTTTACCTTATTGGAAAAATGGTGGATGAACAATTGGTTGAACAAGGTACTATTATCTGTGTAATTTTCTTGCCAGTAAGGATTGGTATATGAGAAACGATCTAACCCTTTTATGTCACATTGTAAGAGCCTCATTCTTCATTTCTTTTTCTCATTTTTTATGGAAAAACATAATTGGACAATATGAGAAATGTCAATTATTGGAATATCTGTTCCGAGCTATAGAGAGGTAGATGTAACTTGTTGCATCCCTATGGTTTTGATGATGTCTCACACTATAAATCAATCTTCTATCTCTAGATTAATGTTGTTTCATCATGTGAGTGAGTACAGTTCATTTGGTTGTCAGATAAGAATGCTATCATGATTCTATCTATACTCTGCCTAGTTAGTATAGACAACAGTGGGTCGACCCACCCTCGCTGATGCGTCGACTCATCTATACATTGTTTGTCTGGGTACCAAAGTCTATACACCAGCTTGGTCTATTGAGTCTGTACATTGGCATAACTTCTTCAAGTCTGTACATCGGGCACCTTCTAACTGAAGTCTACACACTGGCATTAAAATTCTAACTCTGTACACTGCCCGACCAACTAAGTCTGCACACTACCAAAGTCAGTTCAGCTCAACCCTATACATCCCTCCAAGCTTCAACTCTATACATTGGATTGTCAAGCTTAATGTCTATACACTGGTTACTGCATTCTCATGAAGTCTACACATCCGATAGTGTAAGTCTATACAGCGCCCAGCGTCTGCTTGCATAGTCTGTATAATGCCTACTTCACACACTCAATGTCTGAACATTGGTTCAGAGATAGCATCAGCCAAGTCTATACATCGACTGGCAGTCTTCATGCTAAGTATATACACTCCTTGAGTCCAAGTCAGTACAGCGTCCATTGTCTAGAATTCTTGAAGTCTGTACAACGGACTGCTTCTTTTGAAGTCTACACATTGGTTCGTTCACTTCTGCAAAGCTTGTACATTAGACTGTGGCAAAGTCTATACATTTGGTTCCTTGGGCAAAGTCTATACATCGCTTAGTCTGCACATTGCCTTCAGCCCAAGCGTTCAAAGCCAAGTCTATACAACGCCAAGTCAACACATTGAACAGTTCTCCAAGTCTATACACTGGACTTCATTTCTCTAAGTCTATACACTGGTCTGTGTTACAACAAGTCTGTACATCACTAAGTGTATACATTGAACTGCTCTTCAAAGTCTGTACAGCGTCCGTCTCAGCCAGCGTCTCATGCTGCGTCTTAGGCAAGTCTGTACATCGGCCTCATTCGTTCAAGTCTATACATTGAATTGCTCTTCAAAGTCTGTACAGCGTCCGTCTCAGTCAGCGTCTCATGCTGCGTCTTAGGCAAGTCTGTACATCGGCCTCATTCGTTCAAGTCTATACATTGAACTGCTCTTCAAAGTCTGTACAACGTCCGTCTCAGCCAGCGTCTCATGCTGCGTCTTAGGCAAGTCTGTACATCGGCTTCATTCGCTCAAGTCCACACATCCACAGTAGTTCATCAAGTCTATACATTCACTTGAGCTTCACCAAGTCTGTACAACGTTGAAGCCTTCACAAGTCCATACACTTCTTGAGCTTCACCAAGTCTGTACAACGCTGAAGTCTTCACAAGTCTGTACAGTGCTTGAGCTTCATCTAGTCTGTACATCGCTTCAAGCGATTCAAGTCTATACAGACTGTCTTCACATCCAGAGTCTGTACATCGGTTCAACAGTCGATCGTCTCATACAGAACTTTCCAAGTCTGTACAGCCAAGTGTCTAATGCATCGTCTCACTCTGGCATAGTCTATACATTGGCTAAAGCTTGTCGAAGTCTATACATCTCCGTTGAGCATCAAGTCTACACACTGCTCACTGTCTTATTAAGAGTCTCACACAGGTTCCAAGTCTGTACACTGTTTAGACTTCGTGAAGTCTATACAGTGGCTGAAGCTTTGTTAAGTTTACACAATGGTAAGGCTCGTATGCATTGATTCATCACATGTCTATACACTGCCTTCATATGCATTGTTTATAAGTCTATACATTGCCATTCGTTTGCATTGTTCACATGTCTATACACTGGCATTCATGCGCACTGTTCATATGTCTATACACTGCCTTCATATGCATTGTTCATAAGTCTATACACTGCCATTCGTTTGCATTGTTCACATGTCTATACACTGGCATTCATGCGCACTGTTCATATGTCTATACACTGCCTTCATATGCATTGTTCATAAGTCTATACACTACCATTCATTTGCATTGTTCACATGTCTATACACTGGCATTCATGCGCACTGTTCATATGTCTATACACTGCCTTCACATGTGTTTTATTCAGTAAGTCTGTACACTCTCTCACGCTGTACACACTTACTCAGTTGTGTTTCTGAAGTATATACATTACTTCTGTCTGTCTGCAGGCGATTCAGGTTGATGATTGGGCATGTGAACCAAGGTTGGCACCTGGCACATGATCCAAGACAACAGGGGCATCACACGTGGATGGCAACCTAGGCAGGATGCTGCCATGTGGTCGAAATTCAAATGATCTGGCAAAAAGTGCATGGGCGGGAACCTGGCAGCCACACGCCAATATCTGCTATAAATATAGAGCTTCATCCTTCAGTAGAAGCTTGATCGTGAAAAGAAAAAGCAGAAGCCATTGGTGAGAGTTTGCACGATCTAGAAAAGAAAAAGAGCAGAGAGTTCCAGATCTGAGAGGAGTTTGTTCGAGAGAGAGAGCAGTGTGTGTAGATTGATGAATTGCTTCATTTGAAGCTACATTTGTATTGGATTTCAGAATCGATTTCTTCTTCATTGGTTTTTGTTTCTACTTTATTTTTGTTTCATTTTGTTCATCCTTCTGATTTGAATTGGTTTCCCTCCGGTGTGTGGAGGAAGGGAGAGGATTCTCTGGTTGTGTTCTAGCTGGGAGCTAGAACAGGTTTCAAGTTCTGTGGGTAGCAGAGCTTGGTTGAGGGATTTGTTTCCCTTGGGTGTTCAAGCTGTGTGGCAGCATGTTGTTCGCAGACTGAGTCTGCATTGATCTAGCATTGTCTAGTGGAATCCTCATTCTAGTTGGAGTGAGGGGTGGATGTAGATTGCTGTCTGCAATCGAACCACCTAAAAACTGAGTGCCTCCTCTGTGGTTTGCTATTGTTATCTGCGCTCTTCATTTGCTTGTCTCTTTGCTTCCATGTGATTAGTTCTTCATTCTCATTTACACTTCTCTGTATACGGGTTAAGGAGGTGCGTTAGCAGTAGAATTTATTTTCCGCCTAAGTTTCTACAAATTGGGAGTGATCTATTCATCCCCCCCCCTTCTATATCACTCTTGCTGCGCTAACATAACTATCTGATGCATATTCAAGGAAAAACTTTATGATCAAGACTAACCAAATCATGTGATGAACATTTGTTTCTTATGTATTTAAGGAGAAGAGTTAACCTGGCACAACTATTTTTCTTAACAAGTTGTAATATAAATGCTATACACACATTTATTACCTATACACACATGCACATACATTTGAAATATGTTTCTATTAAAACTACATAGAATACTTTTCTGAATTGGATAGAAGGAACATAAAAAATAATAGTTATTCAACAGCCATCACAGATCATCTGTAGGATAATAATTTATTGCAACATTTCTTCTATTAAAATGGCTAAGTTTCTGAATTCTGTAAATCTGCACTAAATTTGCTTAGTAACTAAATATGATCATTTGCATGTTGCATCAGCAGAACTACATGATTCTATAGTGAATCACATTGATGAAATTGGATCCAAAAATATAAGTACCAACCGCAGCCATGCCTTGGTTTCTAGTGTCATATTTGAATTAGATAGTAGCCCTCAAGGTCCAAGGTTGAGAATGTATTGGAAGGCCTGGTAAAGTTGAACATTTCTTATCTGGTTACTGTCTTGGGATTTTTAAAAAGTGTGTCATTTTGTATTATCATTATCCCCATCCATGTGTTAATTGTAGTCGATTTGCTCTCTCTTTCTCTTTTGTATTTTTATTCTGAAGTCACTTGCTTTTTGGTTGCCATAGAACATACAATGGGCAATTTACTGTGTGCAAGTTGACAAATCGACCATGGCCATCAAGGAATGATTTGGAAAGTTTGACGAAGTACTTGAGGCAGGATGCCACTGCCTTCCTTGGTTCCTTGGCAGTCAACTAGCTGGTCACCTCTCACTTAGGGTGTAGCAGCTGGATATGTGATGCAAGACAAAAACTAAGGTTTGTATTTTCTTGGATTTTACTGTTGGATAAGCAATCTCCTTGTCCCCTCTTGAAAACTACGAATGTTATGTATGTCACTTTATTTGTAAAATGTGCCCCAGAATGTGATCTATGATTGAGTCCCATTGATAGCTGGGAGGATCAAGCTTGTCCTGTATTTTTGGAGTGGTTATGTTTAACTTTTTAGATTTAATTCTTCCATTTCTAATTCGTGACCCTCTGTGTATTGCTGGCTAGTGAAAATGTTTGCTCATCTAGAAAGTATTGAGTGAGATTGGATGAAGAGGTAAACATCTAATTTTAATTTTGCATATGCTGCCAACGTGTGTCCAACCTAATGTATTGCTGGCTAGTGAAAATGTTTGCTCATCTAGAAAGTATTGAGTGAGATTGGAAGAGATTCTTTTCTTCTACAGGAAGTCAACATTGCCACGCTCTATGATGTGTCTAACATTTGGCATATACCATTGCCGTTAAGGGTGTGTACTAATTTTTTTAAGTTTTTTAGTGCTTTGCATTTGCACAATGCTCCATTCTTGTATTTTGTGTAAAATGTGTTGTTTATCTTTTTTGTAGGAACAAAAAGCACATGAAGCTATCTTGAAAGAGCTGAACCTTCTGGGGTTTGTCTTTTATCGTTAGCCATTTATATTATAGCTTTGCAGATATATTTTTTTAAACTATTGGATGATGTTAATCAGGTATATCCCATCTTCCACCAGCCACCTGCCTAATGAAGGTGGATGGTGCCACAAATCTGCTTCCCAAAAGAAAATTTTCCAAACATGCATTTCCCCACATAGTCAATGTTAATTAATCTTATATTGTAAGAAGATTTCCAAGCAAAAACTGTTATACTAGTTTTGATATGCTAATTTGGAGTTTGCCTGTTATTTTTTTCTCTGAAAATGCAGCATTGCACGAGAGCCTATGTTGGATGAGTGGACAGCTAGAGCGAAGATTTAAAACACATTACAGGATCCTATGAGTCTGAAACTGAGTCCTATGCCTTCACTTTTTTCCTGGCCTTATTTTGTGATTCTGCAGCTTTTACCCAGCAAATGGTGACAATATTCAATTTGTAGGTCAGAATTGCCATGGTTGGAAAATACACTGGTCTTTCTGATTCTTAATCTCTGTGCTGAAGGTGAATTCACTTCCCTTGTTGACAAGAACTATTTGTTACATTTCCATGTAGGTAGATGCATAATTCCATCTAGTACTTATTGCAAAAACAGAATAACAGAGAAATGGTAAGGGAAGTGCACTTGAATGCTATGAGGTTCCTAAAGAGTTCTCTGCTGTAAAAAATGATGAAGCCTCACAATCTCAGTCAAGCCATGAGGACTGTGACATATTTAAAGTATCCCAAACATAGATTACTACACTTTTCTTAAATTATTAGAATATGAATTGTAGCATTTTCTTTTATTATGTATCTGGTGGTATGTATGAGGTATCATGTGATCATGGATGATGGACAGAGGAAAAGAAAATCTATAAAAGAGAAACACAAAATATTTGTCTAAAGAAAGAAGCTCAAAGACACAACTCACTTCCTTCATATATTTTCCTCGCACGACAAGCAACCAAAAAGGGGAGAAAAAGAAAGATGGTGAGAAACACATCAGCAGCAAAGCACAAGGGAACTGACCATAGAGGTTGGTACCTATATGTTCTGTGGTTTGGCAATTCATGGGTGAAGTACATTTTGATGGAAGCCTCTCATTTCTATAGCTTGTGACTTGTTAAAATATATTTGGTTATTTATCCAGTTTACACTACTTGGAATTGGAAGTGTAGTGCTCTTAGCTTTGTTTGGCGTTGGATATGAAAGTGTCCAAATAAATGTGTACATGATATAAACTTAGACTGAGAATTGATTATTTATCACTTGATGATTATACATTTGTCCTACCAGAGGATGTTTCAGTTCATGCTTGCCATTGATTTGACATACGAATTGTCACTATTACCTTGTCCCTGATTACCTGGTGATTGTCACCACTCATGTGCAGGTGTACATTTTGGTAAGCAGGGTGTGCATAGGAGATCCATCCCATGTGGGCATACACTTTAAATCAGTATATGTATACAGGTAAATCTGAACATGTGGGTTTGTGATAAACCTGGTAACATGAATATTTTGATTATTGCCTCTGTTGTGGCAGTCATTGTGCAGAACCTGTATATATGAAATCAAGTAAATATGATCTAGTGAGTGCACAAGTTTTTTGAAAAAAATGTAGAGATGTGGGCTGGTTCAGAAGGCATTGACATATAAAGGTTAGTAACATGTAAATTCGGGTAGTAGTTATGTGAACACTACCCTTATTATGTGAGAGATGTACCAATTTTCCTTAAAATTTTGTTTCAACTGCCATTTAATTCAAATTATACTTGCTGATTAAGTAGATTAAGTAGTTTCAGGCATCCATTTATCTGATTTTTGTTTACTTTGAAAGCTTGATAATAAATTATTATCATCCGGCCTATTTTTCTAATGTTGTCAGATGTGTTTTCTTTTATTTCAATTATTATCAGAAGATCTGTTATGCAAATCATAAGTTAAAGTAAGCATTTGGTTTCTTCATCTACTTCGTGGCAGAAGATAAATAGGTTTTTCCTTGCTACATGTGTCTTACTATTGGAGCTGATTTTTTTTTCTTGAGAAGGGTATAACAAGGGACAGTTTCTGAAGTACACAGGAAGGTTGACACATTATGCAAATGATTTTGACCAGTTTTTATTGAGCTATGTACAATATAGCAGACGCCTAATTAACACATATATTTCTAATTTCTATTTGCTTGTTGCATTAGTTAGGTATATCTTTCTATTTTTGATTTTTTCTAGTACATCTTAATATTTTACCACCTTAAGGCCACGCTTCATTGCCAGATCTTTTGTTTGGAAATTAGTCAATATCGTCTCTAACTATCTTATTGCAAGATGCATATTTAGTAGGTCCTTCAGCCCGCTCTGTATGCGTCTTGATAGTTGGTGTAGATCTTTCTTGGATAAAAGAGTCAAACAAATGTCACAGATGCATCTTCACTGTCATATGGTCTTTTTTGAAAGAAGAGATGGCCATTGACATATCATGAATCGGATTAGGTGATTGACATATCATGAATCGGATTAGGTGATTGACATATCATTAATAATACCTACATGCTCATAAGTGCTTGGGTGCTTAGAAAATTTCTGCTTTTGCATTCCCGAAAAAGTGTGACCTATATGCTGGTCATTACTCATGAAAAATTCTCATGAACATTAGATTGCAGAGGTCCATCTCTTCCAAGTAGGGATCTGGGAAATAAGTTGAAAACTATGACATAAAAATGGTAGAGCCTAGTTTAATAACTAAGCTTCTTAAAGAGGCATGTTTCCATGAGAAATAATCTTCAATTAAAACAAATAGATGAAGCCATTTGATAATGTTCCAAAGCAAATGTTCTAACCTTGTCAGGTGGGCCCTTATCACCTCCAATAAATATTTCATCACTGCATTATACATTAGCATGAGATTGGGCAAACAATGAGCAAAAGATTGTTTGAAATGAATGACTATCCAGTAGTCATCTAAGCCAAAGACTGCATACTTGCAACATTGTTTGACTGACATGATGCATGTCCCTCTTTTCTCAATAACCTGCCCCATTTTCCCTGGAGGAACATCTATATCTCCTCTTCTTGCAGAAGACCATCAGTCACTAGGCCATTTGCAACGACATAATTTCATTGAGAATCTATACTCAAGATCAAAATATATGCATGTATGTTTCTGTGCAGCTATTTGATTAAGAGTATAATTTAGAGGTGCACTCCAGCATCAAAAAACCAATTGCCATTTAACCCATTGAAACCCCTCTTGCTGCAAAGGGGACTAGCCTTCTGACTCCCACCCGCTTGCCTTAACATTGCAATGCTTCAGGGTGTTCAACAACCCTAACTATGTTCAAATACAAGGATGGATGACAAATTTTCATGCCTTAATTTCATAAAAGAATATTGATGAAAACTGGAAAAAGGTGTAAGTGTGTTTCAATTTTTTGACATTTAAAGATACACATGGTGTGCCTTGTATGTTGATTGAAGATTTAGTACACCAGTGCACCAATCTTCTTCTCCAATCAAGTGACACTGGAACTTGGAATCTTGGGGTAAGAGCACAATGTTGTCACCACTACATTTATGTGTTTTGTTATGTTTTTTAGTTGTCTTCTGATTCTTGCCTATCTCATCTTGCATTTGTAGTTAAGCCTTTTGAAATTATTGATAGACTAATTACTTTTGCCAATCTGGACCCAGTTCTAGTGTCCAATCCTTGGCCATGTAATGGGTATTTTCATTGTATTACTAGTCAAGCCATAACTCAAGCATGGATGCTATGTAGAAAGGGTATTTTCTGGGGTATTTCTGAATCAATTCCAAAGGACATTTCCTAGCTATGCAACAACCCTTTTAAAATTATTGATAGACTAATATACTTGTCACTAGATTGGTTCATGAGTATATTGACAGGGAATTGCCTGACTTTTGTTGCTACATTAGAAACTCTTCATTTGAATGCAAAAGGAGTTATTGTGAAACAAGGCTATGATTTTACCTTCATATCAAGGCATGGCTGAATGTGGAAGGAGTTTGAGTGATATTATATTGATTATAGAAAATTTGTGCTTGTTTCTTAATTTAAAAGCAAAAATATTTGTCCATTGCATTCCAAGGCTCTCGAATGCATGTGTGCTTCAGGTAGCCTATTGTGGTGTCTTTTACCATTTGAAGACTTAATTGAAGTTAACAAAAGCACTAACATTTTTTAAGAGTTGTCAAAGTTTGGTGAATTTTGCTTTTACTGGTTTTGCTCAGTTTTCCACCTGAATTGAAGATTTTCTTGACATTTCTAAATCAATTTAAAAAGGTAGTTGGCTTAGAAGGGTATTTCTAAATCAATTTAAAAGAAGATTAGCTTAGCAGTCTTCCTTCTATTTCCAAAAGGTTTGTTGCTGCAATAGGAGAATTGGTTAGGGGAATTGTTGGCCTTTGATATTCCTCAGTTTATGTCCTAAAAGTTGCAGTCACCATTACTGTAAGATACTCTTTACTTCGCCAGCAGTTTGGTCCTCCCAGACATCCTGAAGTCTACATATTGGATTACCAATCTCAGTAGCACAAGCTTATGCCTATGCTAGTATCCACATATGCTTTCCACTTTGCGACTCTTCACATGGTTGAGAAATATACTGAAATGAAGAAAACCCATGATGAACATATTGTCAGTGATGTCCATGCTCTGTCAGCAGGCCTCAAGTCTTATATTACATTATACACAGCCAAATCATTAAGCATCTATAGAGAAGCTTGTGGTGGTCATGGATATGCAACTGTGAATCAATTTGGTAGTCTAAGGAATGACTATGATATATATCAGACATTTAAAGCGGACAATACTGTCCTTTTGCAGTAGGTAATAGGAAGCCAGTAGTGGTGCTGGTGATAATGTTAATGTTAGCATTTTTCTTTTGCTAGTTTCTAAATTTAGCTCTTCGATTAGTCAGGTTTTGGAGCTACTCAAATTTTCCCCTATGTGATTGAATTAACAATGGTTTAACAATGGCCCTGGCCTAGTCAAGCATGCAATCAATGGATTTCATTACTTTCACACGTGCAGGCCTTGAGGTGAGATCACATTGTTTTGTTTTGTTTTTGCTTATAGCAAGCCAAACTCATTTCTCCTTGAACATGATGGAATCTAACCATTCTACAAAACTCTTCAGACACTGCCAAACTCCAGCCAGCAGGAACTTCAGTGACCGCTGGAGATGATTCAATACACTGGCATCCATCGTGCCAACAGTGGGTGACCGCTCCTCTCAACAGAAGAATCAGAGGACATGGTGAGACATTTTATGTTCTGCTCCACATAAATGCATTACCATTTTAAGAATGCAGACGGGTTAACACTACCTTATTAAATTCAGAAAAGAAAACGGAAACAAAAGAGAAGGCATTCTGACGACTGCTAAAGATTACACAGCAACAACAATGTAGGTTATTAACTTATGAAGGCTTAAGAAAGAGGATAAGCCATTAGCTCGAAGCTGAGGCTGCTGCACTGCTACTAGGAAACCCTGCCAAACCTACATTGGTCTCTGCAGCATCTCCACTCGCATGTTGGACAAACTCTTCATGAGTCATGTGAGATCCATGGCAAGCACACACAATTTTGACCTGGTTTGCACTGTATTTATAGGTCACACCAGATATAGTTTTGCCATTGGGGCCTGGACCTGTAGTAGAGACCCAGGGAAGATTTGGGTAAGAACCACTTCCTCCAAATTTCAGATTGGCTGCTATACCTGGCTTAATAGCAGAACCTTCACGAGGAAACCCTTCCACCACAATCGATTTTATTACTTCCTTGAGCCTGAAATTGGATTTGTTACCCTTAGCTGCATCTTCTCCTCAAGAAGGTGAAGAAGTCCCACTCTCCACCTGTTTGCCACTGCTTTTCCCCAAATCTGGTACCTTTCCATCATATACTAAAGCTTGTGGCGGATTAGTGGGAACTTGCACTTGAGAAATATTTAAGCCATTCTCTGCATGATCTAGGTTTGTTACTCCCTTACCAATGCTTCTATTGCCATAGGGAGGTAGATGCTGAGACTGAGAACCAAATACCCATGAGGAATTCTTTTCTAGAGTGGGAAGCTGGATAGATGAGTAACCAAAAGCATGTTGCAAGTTGCTTGAGTTCATTGGCTATAATGTGGGCTGTTCATTATTTCTAAGAGGCATCAACTGTATGACAGAATGCGAAGGGAATGCTGAGGTATTTGGTGCAGTCACAACTGGTGGAACTTTGGAAGGAACTTGGTAAGATGCACTCATGACAGGTAATGGTTGGAGTGACAAAGGCAACCCATAAGATAACTTCCCACGGTCAATAGATGGCTCATGCACTGATGCATTAGATTGTTTTATAGTTTGAGAGCCCACTGAATCTTGCTCAGCTGAGTAGTGTTTATTGTTTACTTTGGATATGCCAAGGCCCCTTGACTTTTCTTCATGGTGTGATGCCAACCATGAATTTGAGCCTTTGGCTTCGGACTCTGCCACATCCTCATTTTCACGAGATGAACCTTCTTCAGTTGTGAGAGAAACATGGTTTCTAAATGTAACACCTGTAAGGCCCTTACCATGATCACCGACATGATCTGCTCCTTTTTCCTCCTACTTCTGAATATTTATTTCCGGAAATGACAATTTGCGTTTGTTAAGGCCTGACTTTTCCACATCAACATCTGATGTTTTGTTATTTGATGGCCACAATTCTGGGAACCTATGATGGCTTTCTGCATCTGCATTGGGAACAAACAAAAGAGAGGTTCCTTCTGCTATGCAGGATATTGCTAGTTATCAGGTACTTCAAGTAAAATTTTAATCCTCTTCTCACTATCATTGAATAAATGTTCATATGGCATGAAAATCAGATTAATGAACTTAAGGTAATCTTAGATATCAATATAATCATATTTGGTTAATAGTGTACATTTAATGGGGTTGTTTATTTCAATAAGGAATGTCACATGGTGTCATTCATTTTTCCATTTTCTTAAACATGTGATGTGACCCTATATGTCTAGCATAGAATCTTCTTTAATCTTTATTGATTGTTCATGTTTTTTCTTTCTTATATGTATGCATTCATCGTATCTTGGGAAAATAAAATTGACGTCTACAAGGTGTTATTTGATAGGAAACATTATTTTTGGTTGTAAAAAGTAAAACAATGTATTCTTTTTTATTTTTTTGACTTTCAGATTAGTAGCCATGGTTGACAACTTCATAAATTCTTGATATATTTAAATTTGCAGGACAGAGTGTTTGAGAAACATTGATGAGGGTTGAAAAAGCATTGAAATTAAGTAAGCACAAGGATTGGTACAAGATATTGGGCATCTCAAGGACTACCTCCATCGCCAAAATTAAACGTGCTTACAAGAAGTTTGCTCTGCAGTGGCATCCAAACAAGAATGTAGATTGCAATGCATTGGCAGAGAAGAATGCAAGTGCCATGGTCGCATGTCAAACCATCCAGTCAATTGAATTCTCTTACTATTTGTCTACTAGCAAGAAAATGTTTGTATCTAAAGAGCACCAAGGGGAAATTATTTTTTATATTTTAGTCAAAGAGTGAAAAATTGAGCCCCCACGGTCTTAGTTGTATTTCAAAGTCATGGATGTTATGTCTTTTGTAATTGAGATATTTTCTTGATTTTATTGTATAATATAGCTCTTTTAAGACATTACTTTTATCAATGAGTGTCATGTCTTATTTATGTTTTTGTTCAAAGGCAAACAATTGATATACGCGTATGTTGTATAATGGTGTGTGTTTGTGTATGCCAATGAATTAAAAAAAATAGGATATGTGTATTGATTGCATGTTAGGAATGTTGACCTTAATTTTTATATTTTGGATGGTTATTTTAGTGCAATATTTAAAAATTGGAGCCCCTACACATTAGTCATTTGGGGTACTTTGGGGAATAAAATGTCCCTAAAACATATTATTTTAGGGCGATTTTAAGAAGAGTATCTTTAAAATATGTTATTTGGGGCAGTTTGAATGAGAAATTGTCTCTAAAAGATGCTCATTAGAGGCATTTGGTCATCAAAATTGTCCCTATTAGAACATCTAGGGGTGATTTTTTAGTGCCTCTAATGACAACATTAGGGGCATTTTTTAAAAAGTGTCCCAAAAATTTTTAGGGACCGAGGCAATAGGGACACATTTTAAATTGCCCCTAAAATTAATCAAACTGCCCCTAAAGGTTTTTAGGGCATTTATCTCTATTTTTTGGGGCAGTTTTGAAATGCCCCTGAAGGTCTATTTTCTTGTAGTGCGATACAGTCTCATCCAATGAGACAGTGTCTTAGGTTATAGTTCTTGGACCTCATCCAATTCTATCTGGCTCCTACTATTTTTCGGGAGTAGATATTCTCTTTCTAGAAATACAGATCTCTTATCCACTAAGAACCTTTGCTCAAAGGGGTGATAGAAATAATATCCAAATGTCTCCTTTGGATATCCTACAAACCTACATTTATCGATTCTAGACTCAATCTTATCACAATCGTTCCTCTTCACATGGGCAGGACACCACCAAATTTTAATGTGATTAAAATTTGGTTTCCTGCCCTTCTATATCTCATATGGTATAGAAGGAACAGATTTACTTGAGATCCTATTATTTAAATAGGCTACAGTCTCTAAGGCATAGCCTTAGAGAGACAAGGGTAGCCCTGACAAGGACATCATGGATCAGACCATGTCTAACAGGGTCCTATTTCTCCTCTCGGATACACCATTGTGCTGTGGTGTATACGGTGGAGTCCACTGAGAAACAATTCCATTATCTTTTAGATAAGAAGTGAATTCATGGCTAAGGTATTCTCCTCCTCGATCTGATCGAAGAGCCTTAATACTCTTGCCAGTCTGTTTCTCTACTTCATTATTGTATTACTTAAACTTCTCAAAGGCTTGTGATATATGCCTCATTAAATACACATAGCCATATCTCAAGAAATCATCAATAAAAGAGATGAAATATAGGTGACCCCCTTTTGCTTCTATGGACATGGGTCCACACACATCCGAGTGTATGAGCTCGAGAAGGTCAGCAACCCTCTCACTATATCCACTAAAGGTAGCCTTGGTCATCTTCCCCATGAGACAAGACTCACAGGTATCAAATGGCTTGTATTCGAATGAATTCAAATACCCATTTGAGTGTAGGTGAGAGACTCTTTTTTCACCTACATGACCAAGCGTACAATGCCAGAGGTATGCAAGATTCACTTCATTGGCATTGAAAATTTGCATAACATTAGAGCATGTATCTAATACATAAAGACTATTGACTAATGAACCATTGGCTATCGCCAAATCATTATTCATTATAGAGCACCCAGTGCTATTAAACGTCAATGTATATCCAACGTTATATAAGCTAGAGATTGAAATAATGTTCTTTGTGATATTAGGAATGTTGAACCCCGTGCACAACCGTGTGTTAAGGAATTTTGATGATGATATAAATACCATGTGATTGTGTTCCATGCATATAACTATATATGTGGTTTGTGGATGTGAAATGATTTACTTTAATCTACATGTGATTGAATGAAGGTCATTCCCATAACTTCGTAACAGTTGAATGGGATGCGTATACTTCAAGAATTATGTGCTGAACTAGACTAACATTGTCTTGGCATTTGCATAGGGAGCGATGACGACTGGGTGTGATTCAAGCCATTTGAATGGAATTATCCTTCTGTGCTTTTGGTTGATTCAAATTATGTTTGAATCATTTGCTTCACTTAATGTTTGATATGCAGGATCTCAAGTGTGAGTTTGAGTGATTAATGAGACCTAGGTTTTAATCTTCAGAATTTGAATGATATGGAAGACTAACTTCCAGTGTGTAATGGTGACAAGCGCATCAAATGGCAATGAATGTGAAGACCACATTGGAAACCTTCCAATTGGTTCTTCACATGCGTTGTGGACCAACAAAGTGGTAAGTTGTTTTGTTTGGATGGTTGGAGGAAGATTGTTGTGTAGATTGGATGAACGAATCCCAAGGGAATTCCCAATCCATATCTACTTTGTAAGTCTTTGATTTGGGGCAGGTAATACTTAATTCCTCCATACATGTATTTGTTTTTAATGTCCCATGTCTTTAGGTTAACCCCTTTGTGTGTTTTATTAAGTTTGCTTATGTCAGGAAAAGTGTCGACTCTATGAGTCGACACTTTGTCCCGGGTCCATAAGCTTTTAAGCCTGGCCTCTTATGCTTTCGAACTGTAAGATAAAAAGTCGACTCCATGAGTCGACCTTTTTATCGGGTAGTTCTATTTTGTTGTTTAACAGGCTTACCCCGGGTACAAATGTCGACTCACAGAGTCGACATTTTTTCCAGGGGATTTTGTCTGGGCGTTTCTTAGCGTAGCTGGCTAAATGTGTCGACTCCTTGAGTCGACACTTTCTACGCCTTCATCTGTCTGGCTGGGTTTCAAACCTTGACCGGATGCGAGTGTCGACTCAATGAGTCGACACTTTCTCGCGACCGAAAAAATCATCGGTTCGCGCGACGGCTGGAGCCCTAGCTCGATCTATTCTTTTTGTGCCCTTCCTTGATTGGCCAATGGGGGAATATCCCCTCCACGTGGCTCCTCATTCCTTGTTGTATATATTGCAAGGGATAGGGTTTGCATCGATTGAGAGAAGTGAGGAGAAATGGTTTTATGCTCTATCTATCTTTGGGTTTTGTAGAGAGACGAGATTGCAGCTGCTGCTTCCTCCATTCATGGTGTGGTGAATGGGATTCAAGGCCGAAGATGATCATCCTCCACCTTCCTGAAGCTATGTTGCTGAACTGATCAAGGCTGCATCTCCTTCAAACCATCGACGAGCTGAAGACGGGTTGAGTTGATGAAGAACGGTGGGTCCTCCACCCTGCAAGCTGGAACAAAGAACCTGTGAAGGAATCTACAGCGTGTGTCAACCATCCATTGAAGGGAAAGAAGAAGCCCACTCATCGAAGATTTCAACTCCATCATCTTCTGATCAGGAGTCTACTGAACCTCTTCATGTCCCCATTCATAGTCATCTATGTTTAGTTGATGCTTATTGTGATTCCACTATATATTCGTGTTCATCTCTTAAATTGAAAATGATTGTGTGTGTGTTCGAAGTGGTGTCTCCGAGTGTGGATTTATTGTAGGGGTACATTCCCCGTCTTAGTGTGTGTGTGTGGTGCTGAGCACCGTGTTGAGGGTTCGCCCTCGAGTGAGTGCTTCATTGCAGCGTGTTAAGCTTCGTGCTCGTGTGTGTGGTTTGCTACCGTCGTGTAGCGTGTGGTGTATTGGGGTTCATCCCCGTGTGCTACCTTGAGTAGCATTTTTGCGAAGCCTCACTGAGGTGGTGAGGGGTGGACGTAG
Source organism: Amorphophallus konjac (assembly GCA_022559845.1). NCBI lineage: Eukaryota > Viridiplantae > Streptophyta > Magnoliopsida > Alismatales > Araceae > Amorphophallus > Amorphophallus konjac. The sequence continues at coordinate 119,656,913 of CM040126.1, read as the reverse complement.
GGTACCCGTCGTGGTCCCGAACCACCTAAAAAATCTCTGTGCACTTGTGATTGGTTGTGTGTGTGCTCCCTATCCTCTATCACCATTCACAGGATGGATTGCTCACCATGTTGCTCATCAATGCTAGACTTGTCCATGTATACTGTTGTTAGTTAAATTTGCCAATTCTCCGTGTGTGATCTTGTCTATTGCTTACGCTTGGTGAGGTTAGATTGAGAGGCACTTAAGTTACTCAATTGGTTTTAATTTTTAAAGAGAGGGATCTATTCACCCCCCTCTAGATCCGTGCCACTACACCGTGGGACCCAACAATTGGTATCAGAGCCTAGCTCTGTTATCTCGGATCAAACGATCTTCAGAGGGATCCTTGTGTAGTTTTGAATGATGAATACTTCTTCAGATAGTGTTTCATTGAGTTCCTTACCTGGCTATCATGGTGATGACTTTAATTCATGGTTGGGAAAATTATGTAGAGCCATAAATTCAGTTAATCCCAATTTATGGAAACTAACTCATGATGGTCCTCATAAGTTACCCCGAGATGAGACCAAGTGGTCCAACCGAGATAAATTAAAGGATCACGAGAATACTACAATGTTGAGCTTGTTGAAAGGTTCAGTGAATACTAACAAGTTTACATTCATTTCATCCTGCAGGAGTGCAAAAGAGCTTATAGACCGGTTGGTGAAAGCTCAAGAAAAGCAAGGACAGAGGGGATTAATGGCTGATGACACTTATCAGACTTGTGATGAAAGTGCTGAGGAGGTAAGCTCTAAATCCGATGAAGATGAATTGTCATTTGAAGATTTGGTAAATGCTTATGAAGAATTAGCAGAAAAATATAAAACGGTGAAATGTGAAAACAAAACTTTGAAGAAGAAGTCTAATGGTAATGTGCATGACAATTCTTCTTATGTAAAATGCATTGATCTAGGTTCAAAAATTGAAGAACTGGAAAATGAAAATGAACACTTGGCATGTAAAGTTACATTGCTTAAGGAAATCAAAGAAAGTCTAAGGAGCAAGTTAGATTCTCTATCCGATGATGAAAAACTTTTTGAGAAAGTACTTGACTCTGAAATAGATACCAAATCCCTTTTGGATAAAAATGAGAAACTAAAAGAGGACAATGATGCCTTGCTTATTCAAGTCTCTTTACTTGAGGGCAGATTGAAGTGTTTTGAAATATTTGAAACAAAAAATGAACTGCTGAACTCTGAACTTGAGAAGGTTAAAATGTTGAATACGACCATGTCAGAAAGACTTCTGACTTTTGAAAAAGGCAAGTCAATGATTGCAAAAGAAAGTGACAATGTGAGTCTTCTAAAATAGGAAATAGAATCTCACAAAACCATAAACTCCACTCTAAATGAGAAAGTCACTTCCTCTGAAAATGAAATTCTATCTTGTGAACTTCAAATTGCATCACTCCAAAATGAAATCGTTGACTTGAACAAGTCATTGGGTAAATTTGTGAGTGGGGAGGAGAACTTGAACAAACTTCTTGTAACAAAGGTGAACTTCCAACGGGAAGGTCTAGGATACAATCCTAGCAAAAAGGAAGTCTTTAATTTGAAAACCAAGACCTCCTTTGTGCATGCTTCATGTTCCTCCAGTACATCAAACATTCCTCCCTCTGTCAAACAAAAGCCTAATATGCATGCAAAGAAATCTAATGTGGAACACCAAGCTCCAAAACAAAACAATGCATCATGTCACTATTGTGGTGAGCTTGGACATCTAATGCATGACTGTAGTTTAATGAAAGTGGATGATTTGAATGCTTGTAGGATGCATGACAGTAAATTTCAAGTTGATCAGAAAAAGAAAGTTGAATGCTTTCATTGTAGAAAAATGGGTCATACTATGAAAAATTGTTGGTTGTTAAATGTGAAACCCAAATTTCATACTCAAAATCATAGACCCCCCAGATATGCACAAAAGCCCAATGCTTATGTTCAACCAAAGAAATTGAATCAACGTGTGTATTGTCATTACTGTGGTCATGTGGGACATCTTATGGATGATTGCTCTTTAATGCACCTTGACAATCTGAATGCAAGGAAAATATGGAGAGCTGCCAATCGTGGTGCAGGTAACCGTCAGGGACCCAAGATGGCTTGGGTTCCCAAAACCTCAAAATGACAATCTTGTTTTGCAGGGATGCCTTGTGATGGAAGAAGTTGTCAATAGAATAAAAATCCTTCAAGGCAAGAAATTTGATGAGCCAGTGCGATAATACATTCCACTCTTAATTCCACGTGTGAATAACAATCTTTTGCAACTGTTCATAGAGTTTATTGGCTTTTACTCATGCTTTCTTGTGTGAATAACTATTATTTTGCTATTGTTCATAGAGTTTTATATAGTTACACTCGTCACTTTTTGTGAATAAAAGTTGAACTTTAGACATAGAGCACACACACTTTACACCATATAAATATCACATCTTTTTGCACACTTGTTAATACAAATAAAATTCAGTCATCTGTCATTTTGATGTACAGACTTGCATATACTTCATATTCGTGTGCCTGAATGTCATGATTCACCGGTATATAAAATGACGCTAGTGGAAAGGTGGATTAAGTCCACCTGGAAGCTTTCATTATGCGTGAGTATGGTCTTCGGACCTACGTTCTCCGCCAAGTACCGGTAATCAACTCGCTTGAACATACCATTTTAACATGCTTGAGTGTATATCATATACACTCGTTACTTTTTGAACTCTTCTACGACCGAACAACCTTGTTAAATAAATTTGCATTGATCCAGGCATGAATGCTTCATGACACATATTAACAAGGTCATTTTAGTTTTCAATCGTGCATACACTTAGGGGGAGACAAAACCTTGAATAGGCTAATTCATCTACTACTATCTATTCAATCACTCACTTCATATGGAACTTTGATACAACTGACTTCATTCAATAAGGATCTCTGTTATTCCACTCAACACTTTTAAGGATTCTTAAACCCCTACATTGAAGTCTAGTGACTCGTGAGGAAAAAGCTGTCAGTCCCACCGAAAAAAAATTGAATAAGTGTGATTTGACAACGAGTACATTGGGAATCCCCCCTGAAATAAAGGAGAAAACTCGCATCAGAAAGTGTCTTATCCACATTATCATAAATGATGATACCGAGTAACCAGGAATTGTATGGGACTGTGCGAAGCTATCATAAATGATGATACCGAGTACATCGGGAATCCCCCTTGAGACAAAGGGCATGCCTCGTGTCAAAAAGTTAGTCATGTTGCTATTTAAGAAATATACAAAATTGTATGGGACTGTGCGAAGCTACCAAAAGCCGAGCACTTTGTATTGAACTGTAGGGAGGAGAGATTCCTGTTAGTGTTCCTTAGAACATGTGATTATCCATATTGTTTTGAAAGTCATTCCTCATTGTTCACATGTTGAATCTGAGCTTGATTGTTTGAATGTATTTCCTGAATTAGTGGAATTTCATTGGTTATGCAGTACATCTACTTGTAAGCACAACCCTGTTAATATGTTCGTGGACATAATGCTAAAATCAGTTGCATTCTCTATATACCTGTCCCTAAGGGACCCTCATGCTTGATTAAATATCTATGAATGCCTGACTGACTGTGTGCATGCTTGAAGTGCATGAGTTGATCATGATTGTATGAACCCCCACGAAAAGTCCTTCTAATCGTGTGAATACATTTATGAAATTTCAAGTTTTCAACTTGTGTTTCCATGAACATTCACTACAGAGAGTTTTGCTAAAAGGATTGCCATGAGTGTTTCAATGTTGAATGTGTCCATGTGCTGAATTGAAAACAAGTAATGATTGGACCATCTTGAATTTTGATTTACTGCTAAGACAATGTGTCAATTGCACTGACTTTGCCTCATACTGCATTGACCATGAGATGAAATACTCAGGGTTAACAGGATGGACTGGGTAACACTTATGTGGCTTACCATGGGTTCATTGAATTGCTCATTATGAAGGATTCAAGGTAACAGCTTCCCTTGGGTCAAGGTAAGAAATTTTGGCCTTATTGCTACTTCATGAGGATGAAAAGTCATCAGTTTAAATTTGGTCTATTTCTTGCAATAATCCAGTTGCCATGAAGTGTGATGCATATTGGAGATGAATGCTTTCATGTTAAATTGTATTGGTCATAATTGTGGTTGTTTGATTTTCGTTGTCCAAGATCTTTTCTCAGTTGAACAACCAACATTCTTGCCTAATTTGAGTTTATAATCTCATGGATTTCAACTATTGATCATCTGGCTTTCAATTCCTTTCAGCTCTTTTGAATTTTCAAAGTTCAGAAAAAAAGTCGACTCTTGGAGTCGACCTTTTATACCCGTGTTCTTCTTCTTCTCGCGGGAGAGAACCGCCTCAAAAATGTGTCGACTCATTGAGTCGACACTTTGCGTTCGGAAATCAGTAAGTGAACCGCACCGCTGGGGTCTCTCTTCACTCCACTCACCCGTCTGGTTCGAACCCAAGGCAACCTTGGGCTCCTGTTGGTCGAACCCAATCCACCTAAACCTACCCACTGCTTCACCATCAAAATCCATTCGCCCCCCATCTCAACCCTAAACCCCAATCTCAATCTCATAGCTCTTCTCCCTCCATCGAATATCTAGAGCCGCTATCGACACTTTTCCTCCGCAACGCAACATCGGTCGACCCTCTTCACTTGCTCTTATTCTAGCTTGCATCACCCAAACACTCCGGCGGGCGGCGGGGTATGCTCCTCTTCTTCCTCTTGAAGCTCTCGAGGCGTCCTCCTTCGACCAATCCCTCCGGCGGGCGGTTGCGACTGCAACATCTCTTCCTTGTCCAGAGCCTCATCTGCGTGAAGTCCAGCCGGTTCAGAGGTAGCCCCCCATCTGCTCGAAGGTCACATAGCTGCATCCCAGTCCTCCATCTACTTGCATTGAGAGTTGTCCGAGCTGCAACAATGGCGCCCAAGAAGCGAACTGCATTAGAACGAGAAGAGGCCCGCATCCAAACAGTGCTACGGCGCTAAGATAAAGAAGCCCATGCTCAGAGAAAGAAAAGAGCTGCTGAGACAAAGATGCTGGTTGAAAGAAAAGTGTTGCGTCCTCGTGCCGTTGATTTTAGGAGCATCGAAACTGCTCTGCCGAGGTTAGTTGAATTGTTGAGGAAGCAGCCCAATTTGATTCCGTTCATGACTGAGCACAGAAAAGTTTATCATTCCCTAGTTCATCAGTTCTATGGAAATATGGTTGTGAAAAATGATGAACTGTACATAGAATTAGATGGGCACCCTGTTCCATTAACTACTCAATTGATTGGAAAAGCCCTAAATTTGCCTTATGATAGTGGGATGCTTTATGAGGAAGCCATTTACTCTGAGGAGCTTGCCTATGAGCTCATGACAGATGAGGTAGTAGCTGAAGGATGTGTACCGAAGTTAAATGCAAATGAATTTCCACCTCTTCAGAGAATTTTACATCACATGATAACTACTATTCTTCTGCCTAGATCAGGGTCAAGGGAACAAGTCACTGATAGGCAAAAATTCCTATTTGTTCAAATCATGAGTGGAGAACCAGTTAACTTCTCGGAAGTGATGATGGAATATATAACCAGCTGCAGGAAGTCCAAGAACCGAAATTTGCCTTATGGAGCAGCTTTAACACCAATCTTTCAATACTTGCATATTGACTTGAGCAGACAGGTCAGTCATCCAATTAGGGATGCTGACATCTACACTATTCCATTAATCTGCAGCAACATGGGCTATGAACTGAGAAATGATGTTCTTGTTCGTACTCTTCGGTCAAAGAAAGGCAAAGCCCCGGCAGCGGGGTCTGACCAAAGTGAAGGTGAAGATCATGAAGAACCCATCAGCAGAACCAGAGTGTCACAGGCTGCATCTTCAGCGGATACATCACTGAACACCAAAATTGATGAATTAAGTGATGAAGTTTGCAACGTCAAGTAATCTGTGGATGTGCTCACACGGGAAGTTAAGGAACTGAAGCTTCATCATGACACCTATCTTCAGAAGTTTGCTGCTATGGCCGATTCCATTGATTCCCTCCACACTGCTATGGGCATTCAAAACTCCAAATTTGATGATCTATCTGACTTTCTCCGGTGTCCATGAACACCTCCCGCCTCTCCTTGAGGCTTTGATCTTTGGCACTCTACCTCAAATTGACTCCAAGCTGATTAACCTTTCCCCCTTTACAACTCCTTTTTGTTGATGACAAAGGGGGAGATGAAATGTGCTGCCTTATGTCTTGTGTGGATGTTATGTCTAAGTTTTGTGGATGTTATGTTTAAGTTGTGTGGATGTTATATTTAAGTTTTGTGGATGTTATGTTATGTGTCAGTCTTGTGACAATTGGTTTCTTGATGTTAAATGCTATTTGTGGATTGTGGACAAGGTTGATGATTAAGTGACGTTTTGTGGGAACATGAGTATTGGAAATGTAATTCCTTTTTGGTTATGGTTTGCTTGGTGTGGCTTGTAGATTGTGGATAGGAAATCCACTTTTGCACCCTAATTCCTTTGATGCCTTAATTACTGTGCCACAGCTTGTTGAATTTGCAAAGTGCATGGATTGCATGTCTAGAATGAATGTGGTTGAAATGCCAAACATGGGTTGCTGACTGAATGCTTAGTGTGGGTTGAAATTCCTTGAAACCCATTTTATTGGTCAAGTCTATTTTGCCTATTTGCACATAGTATTTGTCATCATCAAAAAGGGGGAGATTTTTGAACCCCATGTACAACCATGTGTTAAGGAATTTTGATGATGATATAAATCCCATGTGATTGTGTTCCATGTATATAACTGGATATGTGGTTTGTGTATGTGAAATGATTTGCTTTAATCTACATGTGATTGAATGAAGGTGATTCCTATAACTTTGTAACAGTTGAATGGGATGCCTATACTTCAAGAATTATGTGCTGAACTAGACTGACATTGTATTGGCATTTGCACAGGGAGCGATGAAGACTGGGTATGATTCAAGCCATTTGAATGGAATTATCCTTCTGTGCTTTTGGTTGATTCAAATTATGTTTGAATCATTTGCTTCACTTAACATTTGATATGCAGGATCTCAAGTGTGAATTTGAGTGATTAATGAGAACTAGGTTTTAATCTTTAGAATTTGAATGATATGGAAGACTAACTTCCAGTGTGTAATGGTGACAGGCGCATCAAATGGCAATGAACATGAAGACCACATTGGAAACCTTCCAATTGGTTCTTCACATGCGTTGTGGACCAACAAAGTGGTAAGTTGTTTTGTTTGGATGGTTGGAGGAGGATTGTTGTGTAGATTGGATGAACGAATCCCAAGGCAATTCCCTATCTATATCTACTTTGTAAGTCTTTGATTTGGGGCAGGTAATACTTAATTCCTCCAAACATGTATTTGTTTTTAATGTCTCATGTCTTTAGGTTAACCCCTTTGTGTGTTTTATTAAGTTTGCTTATGTCAGGAAAAGTGTCGACTCTATGAGTCGACACTTTGTCCCCGGTCCATAAGCTTTTAAGCCTGGCCTCTTATGCTTTCGAACTGTAAGATAAAAAGTTGACTCCATGCGTCGACCTTTTTATCAGGCAGTTCTGTTTTGTTATTTAACAGGGTTACCCCAGGTACAAATGTCGACTCACAGAGTCGACATTTTTTCCAGGGGATTCGGTCTGGGAGTTTCTTAGCGCAGCTGGCTAAATGTGTCGACTCCTTGAGTCGACACTTTCTATGCCTTCATTCGTCTGGCTGGGTTTCAAGTCTTGACCGGACGCGAGTGTCGACTCAGTGACTCAACACTTTCTGGCGACCAAAAAAATCGCCAGTTCGCGCGGCGGTCGGAGCCCTAGCTCGATCTATTCTTTTTGTGCCCTTCCTTGATTGGCCAATGGGGGAATATCCCCTCCACGTGGCCCCTCATTCCTTGTTGTATATATTGCAAGGGATAGGGTTTGCATTGATTGAGAGAAGTGAGGAGAAAGGGTTTTATGCTCTATCTGTCTTTGGGTTTTGCAGAGAGATGACATTGCAGCTACTCCTTCCTCCATTCATGGTGTGGTGAACGGGATTCAAGGCCGAAGATGATCATCCTCTACCTTGCTGAAGCTATGTTGCTGAACTAATCAAGGCTGCATCTCCTTCAAACCACCGATGAGCTGAAGAGGGGTTGAGTTGATGAAGAACGGTGGGTCGTCCACCCTGCAAGCTGGAACAAAGAACCTGTGAAGGAATCTGCAGCGTGTGTCAACCATTCATTGAAGGAAAAGAAGAAGAAGCCCAGTCATCGAAGATTTCAACTCCATCATCTTCCGATCATGAGTCTACTGAACCTCTTCATGTCCCCATTCGCAGTCATCTATGTTTAGTTGATGCTTATTATGCTTCCACTATATATCTGTGTTCATCTCTTAAACTGAAAATGATTGTGTGTGTGTTTGGAGCGGTGTCTCCGAGTGTGGATTTATTGTAGGGGTACTTTCCTCGTCTTAGTGTGTGAGTGTGGTGCTGAGCACCGTGTTGAGGGTTCGCCCTTGAGTGAGTGCTGCATTGCAATGTGTTGAGCTTCGTGCTCGTATGTATGGTTTACTGCCGTCGTGCAACGTGTGGTGTATTGGGGTTCATCCCTGTGTGCTACCTTGATTAGTGTTTTAGTGAAGCCTCACCGAGGTGGTGAGGGGTGGACGTAGGGTACCCGTCGTGGTCCCGAACCACCTAAAAAATCTCTGTGCACTTGTGATTGGTTGTGTGTGTGCTCCCTATCCTCTATCACCATTCACAGGATGCATTGCTCACCATGTTGCTCATCAATGCTAGACTTGTCCATGTATACAGTTGTTAGTTAAATTTGTCAATTCTCCGTGTGTGATCTTGTCTATTGCTTACACTTGGTGAGGTTAGATTGAGAGGCGCTTAAGTTACTCAATTGGTTTTAATTTTTAAAGAGAGGGATCTATTCACCCCTCTCTAGATCCGTGCCACTACACCGTGGGACCCAACAAGGAACATAATAAAAATCATTCAGCTCTAGAGTGACCCCTGATGGTAAACTGAGGCGTGCAGTCCCGACAGCTTTGGCAGCAACTAAAGCTCATTGCCCATCCTAAGCTCAATCTCCTTTTTGCCCAGCCGCCTTCTATTTGCCAGCACCTGCAAAGAGTTGCAGATATGAGATGCACATCTAGTATCCAATACCCATGATGTGGATTTCATATATGACAAATTAAGGTCCATGACAAAAATACCTTCATTTAGAATTGCCTTGCAATTCTCTTTCCAATGCCCTGTTTCCCCGCATCGAAAACACTTGTCTTCCTTTTCATTCTTCTTACCCTTTCCTTTATTACCTTTGGCGACTTCCTTACCCTTGGCCTTCTTCTTTCCCTTCCCTTTGTCACCTTTGGTGGATATCTGGGTGGCCTTCCTTTTCTTGTTGGCCCGGCCAACAATCATTACGAAAGATGATTTATCTTTTTACATAGTCCCTTCAGCACTTTTCAACATGTTAAGCAGCTCCGGGAGAGTTGGGCCAACAATCATTACGAAAGATGATTTATCTTTTTACATAGTCCCTTCAGCACTTTTCAACATGTTAAGCAGCTCCGGGAGAGTTGCTTCAATCCTTTTCATGTTAAAGTTTATGATGAATGGGGAAAAGGAGTTGGGCAATGACTGGAGAATAAGATCAATGCACAGTTCAAGATCCAACTTGAACCCCAGTGCATTGAGTCTCTCAATCCACTCCATCATTTTAAGTACATGAGCCTGTACTGAAGCACCCTATGACATCCTGGTCCTGAAAAGTTTCTTGGAGATATCATATCTCTCAATCCTACCCTGCTCCCCGAAGATCTAGCGTAGGTTAAGAAGTATGGTTTTACAATCACTCTTTTCAAATTACCTCTGCAGCTCAGGAGCCATAGAGGCTAGCATATAACACTAGGCAAGGGAAGAATCTTCTGACCATTTGACATAAGTCATTAAATCACCCTCGTCGGCATCAGGAGCTGGCTCAGAATGAACCGTGTCCAACACGTAGGCTATTTTTTCGACGGTGAGGACTATGTGTAAATTATGTAGCCAATCTGAGAAGTTCGGTCCAGTTAGTCTATTGGCATCCAAGATGCCACGGAGGGGGTTGGACGACGACATCGTAATCTAGATAAGAAATAAAAGACAACTTAGCATATGTTCAAATTCTAACTTAGATGTGATTTTCTATCTTAGTTAGTCCCACTATTTTTCGATCGAACTATATAACCCTCAGTATATAGAATGGGAGATCAACGAGATCATCCTAGTGGGTCGGAATCCCAACGAGACTGAGGTATGACCTTGTGGAAAGCACAACAAACCATACACCATCTCAAGGGAAGTCAACAAGTACTTGCATCCAATGTAATATCCAATATTCGATCCCTGAGAAGTCATCCCCTTGTTGAAAGCACAATAAAGGATACTCTCGGTTAGATCTTACCACCATTACAACATAGCAATGAGTTTATGACCCGGCCGTTGTGAAAAGCACAACAAGGTCAAGTTCAATTCTTCACCCCATTGAGGCCTAGCCTTAGAGTTGCATCCTGCCCCCAAACCCATGGACCTTGTAGAAAGCACAACAAATCCACGAGATGAAGATATTCATTCACCCTATAATGGTGGAGGGCCACGATGACTCCTAGAGCCACGCTTACAGATCTAAAGTTAAATTGTGAGAGAATTTGATTTTTTATTGATCTCACCCGAGGTGGTAATATAGATATATCTAATATATTTACCGTACCTAGTAGTTTGCACAAAGTAAATGCGTCCAATGCAAAAATTAAATTGCAAGTGATCATGGACCCTGTGCCTAATGCTACTAAGACATCTGGCTCACTTTCGAAGCAACTGGATCATCCTTGTTAGGTGTGCACCACGCCCTCAATGATGCAGGACGGACACGTGACCTGGGACTCAAGCTCGCGATTGTCCCTATGCGAGGGAAGATGTGGGACCGTGCACAGTTGAGAAACCAACAGTGAGTCTCAGGTATCGGCTTTTCCGCGTTAACTCGGGTCGAGTCACGGGACGGTCAGTCACTCTCGCTCTCGTAGCGATGATAAAATGATAACAAGCTAGATAATCTATCACTCATACAGCGGCATATATAAAAAATATACGAGTAAAGTAATGTCTACGAGGAGGGTAGCGAGTGTACCTCCACGCTCCGGGCGTGGGGAAGACGTTCCCGGTCAAGTACGGTAACTCCCGAAAATAACGGTAAAAGTTAATTACAATAGTAACTTTTATTACCCACTCCACGTAGGGAGGTAAAGGGCTACAAGTGGAGCCCGGAAGGACCGACCCTGGGTTCACGGGCAACAATTTGGAGGTGCGTGCTGCACGAACTCGACCTGCTGGTCCGACTCGGCACTATTCCAACTCGGTGCTGCGCCAACTCGGTGGCTGACTCACTGGACAGCAAGCAACGATTTCCAAAGGAACGTCGCCTTCCTAATATCTTCTGGAGGCGCCATTTGGCTGGGACGATGGCAGGACGTCCCTGAACGACTTCCTGAAGTGGCGGCTCCTGAAGTTGATTTTTGATATTTATTTCTGAATTTCTCTTGGGCTGTAATTTCGAACCTGCACAGGGAATAGATCTGCAGGCCTCGGCGACATGAATTACGACGCTCAGATCCGGAAGCCGATCGAGGCGTGGCTGGTACCGTTGGAAAGAGACCTCATATATCTACAACATATTAAACGGATTGAAAATGAATAGGACTGTAACACTATTTTTTTTTCTGACTCTGACTGACAGACACACAGGGTAGCAAGGGATCTGCCTGCAACTGACCTTTGACCGATGGTCAAATGAATTTTCTAGACTCCATGAAAATTATGGTGGAAGGGGATATATGTGTGAAACACTGAGTAGTTTTTTGGGATTTTCTAAAAAGTTTTAAGGGGGTGGAGAAAATGCGACAAGGTGACTCTATCTTGTAGATCTGCAAAAGGGCAGATTACTGAGAGGACAAAAAAAATATGGGAAAAATATCAAATGACGTCCAAATGACACGAAATTTGAACTGGAGGTTAAGAGAGATGGAAAAAACAAACCCTAAAAATTAGGGCTCTAGAAGACAATAAGAAGGAAAGATAAAAATTTGGAGATGAGCTTCTATCCTGATGTAGATAGAATCCGGCGATGGTGGCGGCGGCGCGACGGTGGTGCGATGGCGGCGGCGGCGGCGGTAGAAATAGAATTCAGACGGGCTAAGGAGAAGATAGAAGGGCATCACACCCAAGATTTAGTAGAAATCTATCTGCAAGAGGGGGAGGGAGAGAGGAGGAGGGCACACCCTTCTTTGGTTCCAACCAAATTTCATAATTTTTTTTTCATTAAAATCTCTAATGACACTATACATAGGCTTATATAGTGAATGGCAAGGGGTGGGGGCTGAGAATTTCGTGGGAGAGAGGGGATTTTCTTCCCCATGTGGTCAAATGACCAAAAAAAATAAAAAATACAACATGGGATAAACTATATTATAAGGGGGAAGCATCTTGGACTTTAAGGGTTGGAATATTGGATTTTTTAATCCAATTATCCCCTTGAATGGTTAAGCCATCTAGAAGCCCATCTTGGACCTTTGACTGACCCCACATGGGCCCTAAGACTTAGGTGGACCAATAGGAAAGGAGATGGGGGTCCCTTGCTGGTCCTACTGGACTTTTGCACAAAAACCTAAAGAATCCTAGGGAATGACACATTGGCTTATAAAGCCTTACAATTGTGAACATACTTTCCCAAGGATATAAAAATAAACTAAAGGACACAAATGCAAATAAAATGTTACTGCTCTTGGCGTCGATTCCCATCAACTCTCCCTGGGTGGGAAGAACTCGACCCCGTCGAGTAAGGGGTACGGCTGCTCGAGTAGCTCCGGCGGATCCGTCACCGAACCTGGAAGCGCGGAGTGCGCTCCACTCCACGTAATCGACACATGCTCATCCCGTATAGATTCGATATGCGCACACTGCCATGGGAATGAGACTAGAGGTGGACACTCTGGGGTGGGGTCACTCTCAAATGAGGGAGGCGGCTCAAAGACTCACTAGGAATCACCGCGGGTCCCTTATGTGACTAGATCCGATATATGGAGTAGAACCGATCCCAATAGTCCGACAAGTCTCATACTCGAAAAGGACTAACAACGCGAGCATACAAAACGACTTGACTCGATGTATGCACACGCACTCGACAGACAACCGGTACGAAACAAGGACCCACAAAGACCCTAAACAAACCTAATGTTAGTCCGACCTACGCATAGGCGATGGTGGACCAGGACACCCAAACATGTGCCATGCATGCATCTTATGTACCCGAAGGTTGGTGGCATGGGAAACACCTAGACGCCCAAGTATGACCCAGTCATGCATGAACGGCCCTTTGGATTTGGGAGACTTGAGAGGGCTAGGAGAGCCGGGTGTGGACGAGCCGGGTGAGGGTGTATCAAGATTGGGCTTGGTGGGTATAGATGACCCGGCCCGTGGGGTAGGGGTGTGGTAGTGGACTCCCTCGAAGAATTGAAGTATATATCGTGGTCAAGGGGCCCACTAGGGAATGGGTCAAAGGGATCAAAGAAGGTATGACCCCTTGTGGTGGGTTCCCACAAGTCACGGTCCCATGTATGGAAGTCTTGAAGGTGTGTATGGTCATCTTCATACATTGTGGTAGATGGGATGGTGATCATATGTAGGAAATAAGATTCCTCTCTCGGGTAAAAGGGTATGAAGTCGGGCTCGGCCGACATAGAGAGGAATAAGAGAATCTCCGTGGTGACACAACCCACAGTGCACACAGAGATAATGGTCTCTAAGGCCGGATGGGTGAAGCTACGACTAGTGGGTTGGTCGAAACATCAAGCCAATAAGTGCGTCAACTTCTATTGCCAACCTAAACCAAGAATAAAGTCACCCAATGTATCAACATGGTGACTAGACTGGAATGTCGTGTGGTAGGAGTTGACAGACACTAGAGGTAAGGTGGGGTCCATAGATGGGTAAGGAGGTGAGACCAAGCCATCATTGAGCCAACTAAGAAGCGGCTCGGCTATGTATAGCGTACCCGTTAGAAACACGGGTGGCTCGGGCTTCGGTGGCTCCAAATAAGATGGTTCCTAATAAAGTTCGGAAGTAGAGAGTGATAATGGAGCACTCACGGGTGGTGAAGGAGCATGTGTCCTTTCTATCCTTTCCAACCAATCCGAAAGTATTTTCTTGATTTCATCTAAGGTGTGGGTTGGAGTAGGGGCATCGGGGTGGACTCGCTCCTCATCTCTCGGCCCGGATGCGGACCTAGACTCGACTATAAGTGGGGGCTTCCACTTGGTTGGAGGTGATTGGGTGGGATTGGACAGAGGTGCCAAGGGGTGGTTGGTTGGAGGCGACAGGGAGGGTCACTTGATTGGGGTTGCTTTGGTGGACTTGAATGGAGGTGAAGGGGCGGGGTTGGTTGGAAGTGTGGCCCACTTGATTGTGGGTGAGTTGGTGGGGTTGGCTAGTGGTATGACCCCCGTGGTTGGAGGTAGGTGGGCGGGGAAGGTAGACCCTCCCAAGCGCTCTCTTCATATCCCACCATGACTCGATGGGCCTTAGTCTCCTATCCTCCCGAAAATATTTGATGTCCCTCCATGTTTCGGCGGCTTCATAAAAAAGTCACCTTTTGGCAAAGTTGACTTGCGCGGGACCGAACATAAGGTAACACTCAAAGTAGTCGCCCATAACGGCTTCCCACTCTAAGTAGTCACTTGGGTTTTCGGAGCTATAGAAGTCCCGGGCTACGGGCCTTTTGGGGTGGTCCGGGTGATCCTTCCATTTTAGATAGTATCGCCACCATGTAGAAGATGCGGCCCCTTGGTCATCCATGGGACACTGCGACACTAGTGGATGGACATGCCGACACTTGGGCAAGACACTAGACCGACTATGCAAGGTTGGAATACATGCACACTAAGGACCTTAGATTTAACCAAGACTTGATACGTGGCGGAGTTAATCGATCCGAAGATCACTCGCGCAAGTGTGCAACCTTCCCAATAGGCATAGCGTAATGTTCAGACAACACCTTTTTATATACCAAACAATGGTATGCGGATGCAACCTTAGACCGGATTCGATGTTGACTAGATGTAAATGACACTTTTTTTATTGTTTTGGAGTTTTAAACACCCTAGACTCAACTGGCGCTCTGATACTAAATTGATGCGGGACGGACACACGACCTGGGACTCTAGCTCGCAATTGTCCCTATGCGAGGGAAGACGTGGGACCATGCGCGGTTGAGAAACCGGTAGTGAGTCTCGGGTATCGGCTTTTCCGCGTTAACTCGGGTTGAGTCACGGGACGGTCACTCACTCTCGCTCTCGCAGCGGTGATAAAATGATAACAAGCTAGATAATCTATCACTCATGCAGTGGCACATATAAAAAATATACGAGTAAAGCAATGTCTACGAGGAGGGTAGCGAGTGTACCTCCATGCTCCGGGCGTGGGGAAGATGTTCCCGGCCACGTACGGTAACTCCCGGTAACAACGGTAAAAGTTAATTACAATAGTAACTTTTATTGCCCACTCCACGTAGGGAGGTAAAGGGCTACAAGTGGGGCCCGGGAGGACCGACCCTAGGTTGACGGGCAGAAATTTGGAGGTGCGTGCGGCACGAACTCGGCCTGCTGGTCCGACTCGGCACTATTCCAACTCGGTGCTGCACCAACTCGGTGGCTGACTCACTGGACAGCAAGCAACGGTTTCCAAAGGAACGTCGCCTTCCTAATATCTTGTGGAGGCGCCGCTTGGCTGGGATGATGGCAGGACGTCCCTGAACGACTTCCTGAAGTTGCGGCTCCTGAAGTTGATTTTTGATATTTATTTCTGAATTTCTCTTGGGCTGCAATTTCGGACCTACACAAGGAACATATCTACAGGCCTCAGTGACACGGATTACGACGCTCAGATCCGGAGGCCGATCGAGGCGTGGCAGGTACCGTTGGAAAGAGCACTCATATATCTACAACATATAATTTTGACAGCTCCATCCACCAAACGGATTGAAAATGAATAGGACTGTAACACTATTTTTTTTTCTGACTCGGACTGACAGACACACAGGGCAGCAAGAGATCTGCCTGAAACTGACCTTTGACTGAGGGTCAAATGAATTTTCTAGACTCCACAAAAATTATGGTGGAAGGGGATATATGTGTGAAACACTGAGTAATTTTGTGAGATTTTCTAAAAATAAGTAAGGGGGTGGGAAAAATGCAACAAGGTGACTCTGTCCCGTAGATCTGCAAAAAGGCAGATTAATGAGAGGACAAACAAAAATATGGAAAAAATATCAAATGACGTCCAAATGACACGAAATTTGAACTGGAGGTTAATGGAGATGGACAGAACAAACCCTCAATTTTAGGGCTCGATCAGACAACAAGAAGAAAAGATAAAAATATGGAGATGAGCTTCTGTCCTGATGTAGACAGAATCCGGCGATGGTGGCGGCGGTGCGACAGCGGTGCGATGGCGACGGTAGAAATAGAATTCAGACGGGCTAAGGAGAAGATAGAAGGGAATCACACCTAAGATTTAGCAGAAATCCATCTGCAAGAGGGGGAGGGAGAGAGGAGGAGGGCACACCCTTCTTTGGTTCCAACCAAATTTCACAAATTTTTTCTCTTTATTAACATCTCTAATGACACTATACATAGGCTTATATAAAAAATGGCAAGGGGTGGGGGGCTTGGAATTTCCTGGGAGAGAGGGGATTTTCTTCCCCATGTGGTCAAATGACCAAAAATAAATAAAAAATACAACATGGGATAAACTACATTATAAGAGGGAAGTATCATGGACTTTAAGGGTTGGAATATTAGACTTTTTAATCCAATTATCCCCTTGAATGGTCAAACCATCTAGAAGCCCACCTTGGACCTTTGACTGACCCCACATGGGTCCTAAGACTTAGGTGGACCAATAGGAAAGGAGATGGGGGCCCCTTGCTGGTCCTACTGGACTTTTGCACAAAAACCCAAAGAATCCTAGGGAATGACACATTGGCTTATAAAGCCTTACAATTATGAACATACTTTCTCAAGGATGTAAAAATAAACTAAAGGACACAAATGCAAATAAAATGTTACAGCTCTTGGCGTCGATTCCCATCACTCAATCTCCAATATCGCATAAATTACAACTTTTACGAAGCACACAGGCCGACAAAATTTAAATTACATGCCAATTAAATTCCAGAAGCCCTCAGGGCGAGTACAACCCGTGCCAGGAGATAGAAGTACATAGGAATTTCACTAGAGAGAGAAGGGAGGCTCGTAAGCCCCAAATAATAACATTAGCTATGTCCATGATCACTTGCCAACCCACACATGCTAATCAATCGAGGGATATTTTTGAAAATAATCCTTATATTTGGATTGAAAAGTGGGATGTGCAAACAAAAATAGGCTGGGTTCATTTAATTTTAAAAATCCAAGTTGGATTAACTAAAAATTAAACACATAAGCAAGCCAATTCAAGATAACATTAAGCAAAGTATACATAGAACCATCATTTATAATAGGGGCATGCATAATTGAATCTAATTCAAATAACTCAGATAATTGAGATAATTATTTAAATTTAAATTTAAAATTAAATTTAATTATCTAATAATCAAATTCAAAAATAAATTTAAATAAGCTAATTATTTAAATTCAAATTCAAATTAATTATCTAGTAATTTAATTTGAAAGTAAATGTAAATAATGTAATTATCCTAAATTATCATTTTCTAAAATTTAAAATTTGAATTTAATAATTATCTAATAATTTAAAATTTTGAATTTTTATAATAATCTTCAATAAAATTAAAATTTTGAATTTAATAATTATCTAATAATTAAAATTTTAATATATTAAAATTTTCATGATTATCTTCAATTATTACCCGTTTATCTCAAATTAAGTGATAATTATCCCAACTAACTAAATTCAAAAGTTAAATAACATTCACGATTTGAATTTTCAATTAAGAAACAATAATTAACATTTGAGATAAAAATTAGATTAATTTAATATGCTCATTAATATATATTAATAGGATAATAAATTAAGGTAGAAGCCTTTTTTAAAAAAAAATTATGACGGGTCAACGCCCATGCAGAACGCGTGGGCGGGTCCTCGCCTACGGCGCCCGCCACGCGGCGCACCCTCCTACAGTGCCCGCCACACTGGCGGCGGCCGCCACGCGGCGCCGTGCGCGTGCGTTGTGTGCCCTTGCGGGCCAAAGCGGGCAGTGACAGCCTGCCGGCATTAACGGGTGGGAGGGCGGGCGCCTAGCGCCCTGTGCGCCTTCGCCCCCCCCCCCTCCCTTTTTTTTTACATGCTTCCTTTTTTTTTATCTAGGGGGAACAAAGGATGCCCAGCATCCTGTTCCCTTAGACTGTCACGAACAAGGATGCCCAACACCCCGTTCCAATTTTAAATAATTGAAGATCATGAAAATTGCCCGTATACTCGATTCTATATGGAGAAATTGCATCAATCAGAGCGTAACCTGGCTCTAATACCACTGTAAGGATCCGATCAGCCTGGTTCGGGCAATGCATCAGATAATAAAATTTTTCAACCCCGAACCTAGGCCCTTTAGGAATCCTAGAATCGTGCTCTAATCGATGCAATAAAACTCCCAACCCCAAAACGGGTTGTAGATCTTTACCTTGCGCGGAATGACGCTATCTGCAGTGCCCGATGCAGATTTTCACAAATGCAGAGCCACACAAGTGTACGGCCTCTAGAGCTGATCTACACGGATCCTCACGCAGTGATGACGTCTACCCATTCTTTCCCCCGCGCACGAACCGCCAATGCTCAAAACCCACTTCTTCTTCCTTAGGCCTTTCTCCCTTGAGAGAGAGAGAGAGACCAACAAGGGAGAGAGAGAGAGAGAGCAAGAGGGACAAGAGGGGAGGAAAGAGTAAATGGGGTGGGTTTTCTCCCTTGGAAGTGCTTGGCATCAAGGGGAGAAAAACTTCCTATGTAGGATGCATATATATAACGGTTGGGCTCTTTCTAAAAGAGCCCCTAAGATCTAATATTGTATATGTATCCTTTCAAATTATTATACATATGTATTAAGCCCTTCTTATATTCCTTTTCAAAAAGAATTTAAGACTTTTAACATATACATTTGTACAATAATACCCCGTCACCCGAGAACCCATTGTGTGTGATCCTCTAGGCCCATAGTCACTCTAGTTTAAGGCCCATTAACTTCTAATTCCTAATTAGAAGTAAATTAAACTTATTGTTCGCTTCTACTAGATCCGAATAATAGTTTAGTTTATTCTGAACCTTTGATCACGTTGGGTCAAGCAAGCTCGCGTGATCCCAGAGGACGTCGGGTTCAAACCACCCTGTCTGGTACCTGTATGTCTACAGTTGCCGCATCACTATAATCTCTCGATCTTTCTATGAGTCTGGTTCGATCGAGGGTATGGTGACCGTCAAACCCCATGATTGTGCCATTCGACCACGACCTCCTTTAAGTGTATGACGTCCATTCTAAATGAACTGACACGACCCTGGCCAGGGATTTAATGGAGTGTCAGTGTCATGACCCATTAATTATCTGATATATACCAGACAGTGAGCGATCCCCTCTTAACCATTGATGATCTTCACACGTATCCTAAAATAGTTAATGACTTGGCAATTCATGACTTATGGTTAAAGTCACTTAGCCAAGCAATTAAACCATTCCAGTCCTCGTGTAAGATCCGATCAAAGTCTCAAGTCAAAGGACCAACGATGCTACTGAGACAATTGGATCTTCAGTTGACGTTAGCTATAATCAACCATCTGAAGATCCAATAGCGGATCAGTTCAGTGTACATCCTCCCAGAACGTACACCTACACATATGTATCAGTGCCCCGCACCAGTGACCATGAGACTGCTCACCCATACATCATGTGTACTGGTTTAATAAGTAATCAAAGTCCCTGAGTGATTACCCTCCAACCAGGAACAATTTTAAGGTATGTGTCCATGTAGAGTCAGTCTTATAATCGAGATTCCATCTTGAATTGAGTTTACAACCACTTATCCTAGGGACATCGTAGAGTAATATACAATTATACATTTGCGCTCAAATACCACTTGATTAATGATGAACAAGATTGTACAACTATCGGGCCTACCCGACCCGAAATTGGCCTGTAGCACACCCAATACTTACAGCTTCTTCTTCACTCTTCAAATTGGCATTGATCAGAATGATTTTTCGGTTATCCTTGGTGTCTAGGTTGACTTCCTTGGTTGATTCATCCACGGACACATTGGGCTCGTCGAACCTTCTTGTCCCATCGATGAAAGGAGCTATGTGATCAGTGCAATCCTCTGGCTGCTTCTCTTCTTCTTCTCCGTCATCATCATCTAAAACATATACCCCTAGGCCATCGTCTAGTGAAGACCCTTCTACTTCAGCTACCCCTAGGGGATTGGGTGTTGATATGAAGCCGGAGACCTGACACAACTGCACGCACTTCTCGGCTAGCTGGCTGATGTAGCGTGCAGGGACCTGACGAGCCCTAGTTTCCTTGGAATGGGGAAGAGAGGACACTCTAGACTGACTTGAACCTAGACTCGATTCTACACTACTATGTACACGGGGAACATGTGAGAGAAGGTTCAAGGTGGAAAGTGTCGGCTCTTGGCCGAGGGATCCAGGCTCCATGGAGGAGGTTTCTTTAACGGTGAGCTCACATGCCCACATTTGGAAATTGGCATTTTTTTTGTGGTCATGGCTAAGCATACAGACAACAAGCATTGATCGCTCCATGATTGGGTGAGTAAGGAGTGGAGGGAAGGGTGGATGAAATAGGAATGGAATGAAATAGACAAGAGCCGGCCTATCTAATGCCTAAAAAGTGTCTATGGGTGAGGCATCATCAATAGGTTTATCCAGGTGAAACAGAGAACGAAACCGGAAGTCCTCTTCAAGTGGATGATCTGGGGGAGTTTCCTTTTGGCTGATATCGTGATTCTCACTCGGCTCATCCCGAGTCCCTGGCTATATTGGGCCTTTGACAAAGGGGTCATATAGTTGACCCCTAGCTTGAGTGACTTTGGATGCCTTCTCAACTGAATAACCTAAGCCTGCGTGACCTTTGGAGACTTTGAGTCTTGTTCTGCGAGTGGAGCCTTGCTCGTGCTGCCCTAGACCTCTACCCATTGTGAATCCCATTCTTGCCATCATCTCCCATCCTTTTTCGAACGGGATGTTGGAGTGACTGATTGGTCGGGGAAGGACGGAGTGATTAGGTTGACACAGGGCGGAGGGCCCTATGGCGCCCACTATAGAGAGGACATGTTTCTTTCCCTTGTCTGGAATAGTCATGAAGGGAATCTGTTCAGAGGTAATAGCATTGAGAGTTTCCACCAACATGATACTCTTGATCTTAATCACCCTACCATTGTAGGGGAATTTGAAAGACTGGTGTGCAGTTGATGGGATTCCCAAGGTTTGTTCAATCCACGGCTGCCCTAGGATGGCTTTGTATGTCGGGTCTACGTCCAGGACAAAGAAATCCAAAAACATGGCCATGGGGCCTAGGCCAAGTTGTAGGGTTACCTTGCCTTTAGCGCACCGTCTCAAATTGTCGTATGATAAAATGGTGGTGCACACCTCTTCTAGATTTTCCTCTTGTATGCCAATCTTTTGGATGGTTTTCATGGGACACACATTAATCGATGCTCCCGTGTCAATCAAAGTGGAGTCAACATTGACCCCGTTGAGAGTAACAATGAGCCATAACGGGTGTGACTTACTCTCGAGTGGAGCGAGATCTTTATCAGAAAAGGATATGGAGGGACCTTGAGTGAGGGCTAGGATGGCATCAATCACGCCACTGGCCAAGAGATCCTCATTGACCGTGATCTTTTGCAGGAATTGCAATAGAGTAGATTGATGGGAAGGGGACCTTTTGATGAGTTCCAGAATGGAAATTTTAGCTGGCGTCCTATCCAAGTGTTGAAGGATATCATACTCCGCAGGGGGAGTTTTGGAATTAACCCCTTCTTCAGGCTGAGATTGCCTTTGAGATGGGGGAATAATGCGATTGTGGAGAGTGACATTGAGGGTTGCTTCTTTTGGGACCTCTGGCTTTAAGGGTTTTGGACGGATCAATTGCAAAGGGGGAGACCCGAATATGAATGATAGGGAAGCTGATTCTTCAGTGGGAGCACTAGGAATGGGAGGAGAGGCCACCTTAGGCTGGGGAGGTTTTAATAGAACCAGCGGACGCTCTTGTTCCGTCCGAACATCCTTAGGAATGGCTGACTCTTGAAATAGGGATCGTGGGGGCGCGATAAGGGTGAGAGGACCTTGGTGAGATGCTGGTGATTGGGCAAGAGGTGGGATTAGCATCTAGGGTTGAGATTTCTGAGCGAACATGTTGACATCGGCCCATGGGTCTTCGACCTCTACCTCAAATCGTTCATGCCATTCGGGGAAGCCTTCTATGCCCCACATTTGGGTTCTCTTAAGAACACGTGGTTCTAACCCAATCACTGTGTTCTCCATTTCATGTTGCCTTGAACTGGAGGGGTCCTTGTTCGGCTGATGAGCAGGCAAAGGATTTTGGACAATGCCCAAATCTCGATTAGGCTTTTTAGGTTAGCAATAGCGAGCTTAACATCAGCCCAATTAATTCTACCCTCATCATTCATGTCGTACACCCAATCCCTGAATTGGAAGCAATTGTAGATGTCGTGCTCGGGAGTGCGGTGATACGGAGAATATTTGGATGTGTCACCATTAGGATGGACCGAATCCTTTTGAGGGGGTGATTGGACATTCTGGGATGACATGAGGGCGAAGAAGATGTCACCCAAAGTTTCGGGCAATGGAGGGTACGAGGCCCGTTTAGGACCGGCACGATTGTAGCTTTGAGGTGGAGGGACATTGGAATACGGCTTCGAACTTCCCTGACCTTGATTGGGACCGGCTTGATTGGATTGTAGAGCTTGGCGGTTGTTGGGCCTAAAAGGTGGGCCGAAGGCATTGACCTATTCGTTCATGGTAACTCCTTCCGTGGTGGGAATAGTTGGGGCTTTCCGACCTTGGGTACGAGTTTCAAAGAAGGGCGACAAGGTGGAGTCCTTCATTTGGGCCTGGACAATTTGAGCTTGATTATACAGTTACAGGAATGCGTGGAGCTCACTAAGCATTAGGATGGCCCTAAGCTGTGGAGTGGCATTATTCACCAGCATGGTGACTGCCTAGGACTCGGGGATAGGGATCTCCGTCCGAGAAGCCATAATCCTCCAGCGATTGGCGAACTGAATGAAGTCCTCGCCGAGCTTCATCTTTTCCATGACCAAGTCAAACAAGGTGGGAGCTATAGTGGACATATGGCCAAAGTGAGCGAGGAACTGCTCGGAGACTATATCAAAATTCATGAGATCAACAGCTAGAAGAGAGGAGAACTAGCGCAGGGCTTCACCCTCGAGGGATTTTTGGAACAAATGGACTAGCAGCACCCGATCATATAACCATTGATGGGAATCCATAAGGAAACCCGAAAGGTGGTGGTGAGGATCGATAGTACCATCGTACTTCTGATATTTTGGGGCCTTGAAGCCTAGAGGGAAGTAAGCATTGGGAGCTCGTTTAGATAAGCTACGCATGCCTAGTTTACGACTGATGTAATTGTTATTCCTTTTTTCTATGGTAATAAAATTTGCCTCCTAGCGAATTGATGGTGGAGTGGCTATTCCCCTTACCCCTGGTAAGGGGTGCACTCTCCCACCAATCCCTAGGTAAGGTTTTTCTTGATTAAAAAAGAAAAAGTAAGCATTGGGGAGTTTACAATATTATGCTAGGGAGTGGGCGACGGGTGACTGGCAAGCTTTCGACAACTATTTACCGAACGTAGCTTTGAATCTCCTGCCCAGAGATTGAGTCCATCCCCCTCGAAGGGGCGGCCGTGGTTGGTGGGATCAGGGGTTGAGCGACCCCTTGAGAGGCAACATGGTAGCTGAATTGAGGTGGGATTTCTCGAACGGGCCTACTAGAGGACCCTTGGAACGGGGTTTGAACTCGTGGCGGTGTTAAATTAGATGACAATTGGGGAGCGGCCAGGACCTTCCCTCAGGAGGCCATGGTGACTAAATCCTTGGGTATGTAGCGGGACGGCACGTTGATCAATTCTTAATCCTCGCACGGAGACTGATGCGGGACAAGACCACGGACACGACTCGAATGAGGAATGCAGTCCTCGGACTCTAGGTGAGCTCGTGATTGTCCCTTAACGAGGGAAGCGTCGGACGTGCATGGTTGAGAAACCGGCAAGAGCTAGGGTGGTCAATTCTCTTTTGTGCCCGGATCGGGTCACGGGACGGTCACGCTGTCTCTCTCGAAGTAGCGGTGAAATAAATATTACAAGTTAACGGCCCTACACATGCTCTCTAGCAGCGGCATATAAAGCATATAAGGAAATAAGCGAAATGCCGAGTGTAAGAGCGAATACGATACCTCCACACTCTCGGCGTGGGGAAGACGGACCCGGCCGAACTCATACTCCCGGGACAGTTAATACATGAAGATTACAGCAATGAGTTACATATCACTCCATGCAGGGAGGTAAAGGGTGACACAATGGGGTCCGGGAGGATCGATTTCGGGTTGACGGGCGGCTTCTCTCGTAGCTTCGGCAGCGCCCGAACTCATGACGGTGGGGCCCACGTGCTGTCCGGAGGGGCCGTGTGGGACCCGATGGCACCGCTGTAGTGGGGGATGCCTAGATGAGCGCTCCCTGAAGTGGAGACGCGCTGGTTCGCCGGCCGGAGGCCGGGCGGCTCCGATCGACACCGGTCGGAATAACCGGCCGTGGATCTGCCGGTTCTGTCTTTCAGCGCGCGACCCGGCGAGATTACTCACTGCGACCAGCCCCGGCGTCAAAATGCGACGAAACCAGCGCCGTTGGAAAGCTACTTTGAAGGGCTTCAACCCTATGGTATTATATAAAAATAACCAGGCCTATACTTCTGATTGGCGAATTTTGAAGTTTGCTGTTGTACAGTACTCGAACTCTCGGATTAGCAGGGAACTTGTCTGAGAACTGCCGTTGACCGATAGATAGACGCCATAATCTGAAGTTGTATTCTTCATCAACGTTGTAGTACATGAAACAAGGAAGATGGAAATAGTTTTTGTGACAAGTTTGGAGGTGGATACGAATTGTTTTGATTTTTATACTAGTAGTGGGTCGGATCTGGAAACTGGTTGACAGTACTGTACCTGAAGAAGAACATGATTTTTATAAAATAGGTGGACGGTGGATCAAAAATCAAGAAAAATCATGGGTGGAGGGGTTGATGGAAAGAACTCCCAATAAAATCAGAAGCCCTTGGAAAAATCACAAAATGTGTCGAAGATGGAAAATGCAAGCGGATTGGAAATCAGATCTGAAAACATGCAGATCTGAGCTGAACAGATGAACGAAAATTTAAAAATATGAATCGAAGTTTAAATGACAAACCAAATTTTTTAAAATGTGGCTGACATGTCAGGAACACCTCATAAAATTTTCAGATCAAGAAGAGCTCGGGGCTGACTGCAGAATTTCGTGGAATGGGCTGTTGTTGGTTGAAGATAGAACTTCAACGGTGGCTCGATGGCGGCACGAACGGCGGCGGCGGCGGCACCAGATGAACTCTGAGATTGGGGGAAGGGGATAGAGATGAATCCACTCTAGAAAGGGGGTTGGGGAAGGAGAGGACCAGAGGGAGAGGGCTGGGGGCGCAATATGCTCCTTGGCATTCAAAAATTTTCTAACTTTTCATTAATTTCCAAATGAAAATGCAACCTTTTATATGATTCACATCAAATCAAATGTAGACCCTTGGATCTAGGGATGGGGAATGGAGGGCTGGGATGAAGTGTGAAAAACACACAAAAATTAAAATTAAATAAAAAGAAGGGGGCGGCCTATTGACCAAGGGAAGGCAAGGGGGACAAGTTGACATGGTAGGTAGCCTACCATGGAAATTCTTACCCTCTTGTCTACCCATGTGGCATTTGACATTCAACCCTTCTAGAAGGCCACCTAGGATGGTTGACCAGCCCCACATAGGTGACATGGCTCAATGGGAAAGGGCTGAGGGCCCCCTAGCTGGACCTACTACACAATTGCACAAAAACCCACACAATCCAAGGGAATGACGCATTGGCTTACAAAGCCTTACAATTGCGCATATACTTTCCCATGGATATAAAAATAAACTAAAAGACACAAATGTAAAATAAAATGTACATGCTCGGCGTCGATTCCCATCAACTCTCCCCGGGTGGGAGGAACTCGACCCCGTCGAGTAGGGGTATGGATGCTCGAGTACTCCGGCGGATCCGTCACCGTGCCAAGTAGTGCTGGTATGCTCCACTCCAAGTGATCGTCACCTGCTCATTCCATATATACTCGATATGCACGAACTGCTATGGGCTAAAGGTGGACACTCCGAATGGGGCACTCTCAAAAGGGAAGGAAGCGGCTCGAAGACTCACTAGGAACTGCTATGAGTCCCTGTAGGTGACTGATCCGGGTATAGATGTAGAACCGATCTCATACTCATCGGGCGAGTCCACTCGCCTCTTACTCATAAGAGACCGACAACGAGCTTGCACAAGACACATGCAGACTCACCAACCATGCAATACACACAAACAATCGACTCAAAACACACCACACAAACAAACCACGCAAAGAAAACACACTGACTCATATATGACCCTAGACTTAAGATGGTAACATCGAGCCTACTAAGTGGCTGCATCCTGGGTGGCGGGAGAGCCATCCAGTTCTTCTCCCAAGGCATAGTACTCATCGGCTAGTGCCTGATCGGCCTCATAAGTGACAAGTTCAAGCTCAGATGGCAAGGCCTCCTCAACCCCTAGGGCTAGTGTGGCACGAGTGGGACATTGGTTGGCGAAGTGGCCAAACCCATGACAATGGAAACATTGCAGTCGGGACCGACTGCTCTCTCCGATAAGAGGGGCCCTACCCTTATCCTCCCGACGGGTAGGGGGCGTAGGTAACAAGGGTGGAGGTGTAGGCACCGTGGGTAACAGGGGAGGAAGTGTCGGAGCCAGGGGACGGGCTAGGTGTGCCGGGCGACGGGCAACGGGTGCCGGTGGATGGGGTGGAGGTAGATCCCGTGGTGGGGGAGGTCGAGGTCTAAGAGCGAAGTACTCCTGACGGGCGGACTTCTGAGGACGAGCCATGGGTCCCCTCGGGTATGAACCTAAGGAGCCACAGGAATCACTACGGGGAGGAGCGGGGCTCCATCGTGGATTAGACTCGAACTCTCCCTCGAATTACTCCATCTCGATAGCAACTTGATATGCATCCTCCAACTTGTCCACCTTGCGACGGAGAAGCTCATACCGTAGGTGCGAGCGTAGACCACGCCGAAACCGAGAGACGGTAAGGGAATCTTCCTCCGTGGCATCACATCGCAAGTAGTATTCATCAAATTTGGCGATGTAATCAGAGACGGACCGGTCTCCTTGGGTGAGGCTTTGCCACCTCTCTATAAGACGCTGGCGGTAGGAGGTAGGGAGGTACTTCTTCCTAAGCTTCTCCCTCATATCGATCCACGTATCGATCGGGGGTTCTTGATGATGAAACAATAGGTTCTCCAGGTTCCTCCAATAGGTTTGTGCTTGGCCTAAAAGTTTCATCCTGGCGTACTTGACTTTTCGTTGGTCTGACATCTCGAACCACTCAAAATATCGGTCCATACCAGCCTCCCAATCAAGATAGACCTTTGGGTCTAAGGACCCGTCAAAGGTGGGAGGGTCGGCCCGAACGGTCCGAAGGGCCCGTTCATCCATATCTTGGTCGTGGGTACGCCGTGTAGGGTGATGATCATGACCATGTCCCCGATGCTCATTATCGGACTCATAGTCATGCACCTCGGGGACTTCGTGCCTCCTAACAGCTACCCCTTGAACCCTTGGAGTCGCGGGTTGTTGAACCAGCTCCGGTTGACCTTGTGTAGCTGGGACGGGTGCCTGGACGGGGGCAATCGGATGTGTCTCAGCTGGTCCTTTCTCTAGTGTGGTGACTCTCCCGATCAATTCCTGAACGGACTGGTTCGACCCAGTGGCCCTATCCTCTACGGCTTTCATCCTCTCTTCTAGGCGGGTGCCTAGACCATTCACTCGGGTACTCACTCCTTCCATCCTATCCATCTGGGTACTTAAATCACCCATTTGTGTATCCAACCCATCAAGACACGTATGCAATCCTTGCACTTGTCCCATAAGATTTTGGAACATTTCGACCATAGCTGACGCATCGAGACTAGTGGCTCAGGGATCCGCCATAGGTGGTGGTGGGGGTGAGTACTGAGTACCCCTACGAGTGGGCAAGCAAACACACCGACTAGAAGACGCCGACTAAAGCAAACACACTAATGCAAAATGATGCGCCTAGACTTAACCAAAACTCGGTACGTGGCGGAGATAACCGATCCAAAGATCACTCGCGCAAGTGTGCGGCCTTCCCGATAGGCGTAGCCTAACGTTCGGATAAAACCCTTTGATATACCAAGTAAAGGGATGTAAATGCAAAAAGAAACTTTTTTTTATTTTAAAACAATGATGACCCTAAACACAACTTAGATAATGACTAATGACTAGACGTAAATGACACACTCCTTTTTTTTTGACACCCTAGACTCAAACTGGCTCTGATACCAAATTGATGCGGGACGAGACCACGGACATGACTCGAATGAGGAATGCAGTCCTCAGACTCTAGGTGAGCTCCTGATTATCCCTTAACGAGGGAAGCGTCAGATGTGCACGGTTGAGAAACCGGCAAGAGCTAGGGTGGTCAATTCTCTTTTGTGACCGGATCAGGTCACGAGTCGGTCACGCTCTCTCTCTCGCAGCAGCGGTGAAATAAATATTACAAGCTAACGGCCCTACACATGCTCTCTAGCTGCGGCATATAAAGCATATAAGGAAATAAGTGAAATGCCGAGTGTAAGAGCGAATATGATACCTCCACGCTCTCGGCGTGGGGAAGACGGACCCGGCCGAACTCGTACTCCCGGGACAGTTAATACATGAAGATTACAGCAATGAGTTATAGCCCACTCCACGCAGGGAGGTAAAGGGTGGCACAATGGGGTCCGGGAGGACCGATTTCGGGTTGACGGGCGGCTTCTCGCGTAGCTTCGACAGCGCCCGAACCTGTGACGGTGGGGCCCACGTGCTGTCCGGAGGGGCCGTGTGGGACCCGGTGGCACCGCTGTAGTGGAGGATGTCTGGATGAGCGCTCCTTGGAGTGGAGGTGCGCTGGTCACCGGCCGGAGGCCGGGCGGCTCCGATCGGCACCGGTCGGAATAACCGGCCACGGATCTGCCGGTTCTGTCTTTCAGCGCGCGACCCGACAAGATTGATCACTGCGACCAGCCCCGATGTCAGAATGCGACGAAACTGGCGCCGTTGGAAAGCTGCCGCGAAGGGCTTCAACCCTATGCGATTATAGAAAAATAACCAGACCTGTACTTCTGATTGGCGAATTTTGAAGTTTGTTGTTGTACAGTACCTGAACTCTAAGATTAGCAGAGAACTTGTCTAAGAACTGCCATTGACCGATAGATAGACGCCAGAATCTGAAGTTGTGTTCTTTATCAACGTTGTAGTAAATGGAACAAGGAAGACGGAAATATTTTTTGTGATAAGTTTGGAGGTGGCTACGAATTGTTTTGATTTTTATACTAGCAGTGGGTCGGATCTGGAAACTGGCTGACAATACTGTAGCTGAAGAAGAACATGATTTTTATAAAATAGGTGGAGGGAGGATAAAAAATCAAGAAAAATATTGGGTGGATGGGTTGATGGAAATAACTCCCAGTAAATCTGGGAGCCCTAGAAAAAATCACAAAAGCGGTCGAAGATGGAAAACTCAGGCGGACTGAAAATCAGATCTAAAAACAGGCAGATCTGAGCTGAACAGATGAACGAAAATTTAAAAATATGAATAGAAGTTTAAATGCCAAACCAAATTTTGTGGAAGGTGGCTGACATGTCAGGAACACCTCATAAAACTTTTAGATCAAGAAGAGCTCGGGGCTGACTGCAGAATTTCATGGAAGGGGCTATTGTTGGCTGAAGACAGAACTTCGACGGTGGCTCGATGGCGGCACGAACGGCGGCGGCACCAGATGAACTCTGAGATTGGGGGAAGGGGATAGAGATGAATCCACTCTAGAAAGGGGGTTGGGGAGGAGAGGACCAGATGGAGAGGGCTGGGGGCGTAATATGCTCCTTGGCATTCAACAATTTTCTAACTTTTCATTAATTTTCAAATGAAAATACAACCTTTTATATGATTCACATCAAATCAAATGTAGACCCTTAGATCTAGGGATGGGGAATGGAGGGCTGGGATGAAGTGTGAACAACACACAAAAAATAAAATTAAATAAAAAGAAGGGGGTGGCCTATTGACCAAGGGAAGGCAAGGGGGACAAGTTGACATGCTAGGTAGGCTACCATGGAAATTCTTACCCTCTTGTCTACCCATGTGGCATTTGACATTCAACCCTTCTAGAAGGCCACCTAGGATGGTTGACCAGCCCCACATAGGTGACATGGCCCAATGGGAAAGGGCTGAGGGCCCCCTAGCTGGACCTACTACACAATTGCACAAAAACCTACACAATCCAAGGGAATGACGCATTGGCTTACAAAGCCTTACAATTGCGCATATAATTTCCCATGGATATAAAAATAAACTAAAGGACACAAATGCAAAATAAAATGTACATGCTCGGCGTCGATTCCCATCAGAGACAGTGTAGGAGCCCTAGGGCTACTTGATCATGTTCGCTACGGGATGATGTCGAATCAGCATGGCGGCCTCATTTGGCGAGGCCGAGAACATGCCTATGAAGGAATGCAGATGACTATCCTCTATTTCAAATAGAGAATTGGCCTTAAGCTCGGACTCATATTGGGGAGCGAACTCCTCCTCATAGCTGGGATTCGTGAAAACTCATTCCATTAAAAAAAATAAGTCCTACTCAATTTTAAATGGTTTGCACTTTTGGAGTTAAATATGTTATCGAGTTGATATAGGTTTCCCCTATAGCAAGCAAAGTTTTCATGACAACGTCCCACAGTTTTTTTCTTTCTTTCTTTTTTCTTTTTCTATTCTTCTTTTTTTTGTGTTCTCTCGTGAGGAGAAGAGAATTCTAAGGGTGCAGGCTTGTTGCTCTTGGGAACCTAGCAGAAGCTCACTCAAACCCCAGGGATGACTAACAGGACTTTGTGGGTACTACCAGCCTGGCGACCGTGTGGGAATCCATGGTTCGCGAGGACTTATAGAGGTTCCCGATTGGAAGGGATTGGTTACACCCGAGTGGGAACCCTCGGGTGAAGAGCCCAATCTAATGGGAGGGTATTCCTACAAGTGTGATGCCGGCTCTTCCAAGGCCCACCCATGCATTAACCTGCAGCAAAAGCCAAACACACAGTATATGTGACGACCCGGACTCCGGATACCGGATATACCCGATAGGACTACCGAGTAGACCCGATACCGCTTGGAACCCGTGAAGCCTCCCAAGAGCTGTAAAGCTCCGAAGGAAAAAAGGAATGTCGTGTAGTACATTGAAGTCATATATATAATAGTAAGCAATTAAATTTCATTAATCAGGTTTACTAAAGTAGTAGAAATAAAATTACTTTTTAATTAACAGTTACAAATTAACAATTATACCAGAGTCCAGTCCAAGAAATTAAAGGCAAGTACAGTCTAACAGAAAGAAATATATACACTGAGGTCGGGGGAAGCCTGACGCAGGTACCGCTGGCAACTACGGACACGCCACACCAGGAACTGTAGAAGCAGAACGACGCCACTCACCTGAAAAGTAGGGGTGAGCCTCGTGTCACTGGCTCAGTAGGGGTCACACGGATCCCCACTGAAAAATAACGCAGTAACACACTAAAACAGCAGGTAAACAGTAGGAGTAGTAAAGCAGGAAAAGATAAACTACAACTAGAAAGTTGGAAAAGAAAATCGGAAACAGAAGGAGTAGAGCAGCTAAAAGAGAAAGGAAAAGAAGCCGTACCTGAATGAAAACACGGCTGTCGAAAGGACTTCGGCTCCCCACACTACTCCGAGCAGCAACAGAACGGCGAACCCTGATCTCACAGAGTCAGGCTTCACCGATCCGTCGAAAAACTCAGGGCCTACTAAAGCAGACAAAAGCCTAGTAAAGACCTAGACAGACAAGACGGACCTAAAGCACACACGACTCTATTGTTGTGCACGCTCTTCTAGACACGACCACATACACGACTGGAACATCGTGTACACGACACAGCACTGACCTCGGGCAAGACCACGAGAGGGCTAACCCGAAAAGGTCACGACGCACGAGAAACGTGAGAGCCACGTGTCACGTGACGGAAGCACCTCCTCATTAGAAGAACAGCCAGCTGCGTCCACTGACGGCTTATGCTGCGCCTAAAGTGTCTCGCCTAACGCTGCCAAGCACATGGCAGAGACTAAGACACTGTAACCAGAACATGAACCACAGTAACGAGTGACTAGTCAAGGTCACGCCCATCGGCATTCGTCCAAAACGCCCCTGACCACGTGTGCACACACATGCTCAATGCCTTGAGCCAGGCCTCTAGCTAGTTTTCTACCCCAGCAGGACGCTACTGTAAGGCAAGGGAGCCCATGGCAACTAGCCTAAAAACCGTATCTCGAGAACCGTCACACCACCACTTCCAGGTGGGTTGACATGCCGTAACGCGTCGCCAGGCTACGACTAGTGGAGGCTCACTAGACATAGAACTCTGAAACACAAGCGTTGTAGTACTGATAGGCAAGGAAGCACTGTCGCACGTACTACGAAGTATCGAGGTAGCAAGACAACTACCGACAGACTCAAGACAAGGCAACTAGACCTACTACTACAACGATCCTTGAGTCTCATGACTCGGAATCAAGATCGTTATGCAAAGCGAAACAAGCCACCAATCGGTATAATCCTAAGCTAGAGGAAACAACATTACCGCGTAAAACGACACACGGGGACATGAAGGAATACCAAGACCCTCAGCACATTTGGACACGTAAACTGAGGTGACAACACCTCAAGGCGTCCAGAATCATGTCTCAGGCTGGACAGAACTGCCGAGACGCACACAAGGTCGCCTGTCAACCACTGGGTCACCGCGGGTTGACCGGAACCGAACAATGACTTGGAAGCAATACAGAAACAGGCATGCATGTGATGCGGGATGGACACGGGGACCGACTCTAAGTGATGCGGACCAGGGACTCTAAATGCGGATGCGACCAGCAACACATAAATTGGAGAGACTTCGGCCCGACACTAGGAGTTCCTATGGGCTATACGTCGCTAACAGAAATGCAAGCTCACTCGTCGTCCCAAGTGAGGGAAACGCGGATCGTGCGCGGTTGAAGAACCGGTAGAGTTAAGGGTAGTCCGACTCAACTTCCGTGCTCAGATCGAGCCACGGGACGGGTCACTCTCACACTCACAGCGGTGACATGGACTCACGGGCTAGTTCCTATCACACTCGGCAGTGGCATATGACCATATACTAGCTAAGCAAATTAATGCCAAGAAGTTACGATCTTTACCTCCACGCTCCCGGCGTGGGGAAGACAACCCCGGCCAGTCTCGGACTCCCGATTAAACAATTTTACAGCAGTACAATAATTTTGACCCACTTCATGCAGGGAGGTAACAGGTCACATGTGGGGCCCGGGAGTCGCGACAATTGGGTTGACGGGCAGCATCTTGACGTCGTCCCGGCGGTGCCGAACCCGCGTTTTGGTGCTGTCCGGACAGCGCGATCTACGATTCCGTGGGACCCACGAGCCACTCGGTCCTCCGGGTCTGATGGGGTGGGTCCCGCTGTGGTGGGGACCCCTGGTGGTGCGCCTCCCTGGACGGCGGTCGGCCGGAAACATCGGTCGGAGGCCGATCGGCTCCGATCTTCAAGCTTTGGAGTTGCTGCCCACGGACTGGTGCTTCTATTTTTCAGCGCGCGCTCCGGCAAGATCGACTGCTGCGATCTGATCTCATGGTTGAGAGCAGAAATTCGTGGATGGGGGCTCTGTCCTGGGTGGATAGAATACCGGCGACGATGGTGGCGGTGCGATGGCGGCACGATGGCGGCGGTGGCGATCACCGGAACTGATATGTGAGGCTTCCCACCTCAGAAGGCAACCTTACCAGCTGCAAGAAGAAGAGAGGGGAGAGAGAAAGGAGGGCTCACTAGGTTGCTCCAACAATTTTCTTGAATTTTGTGTGTGTTATTCCCTCAAAAATGAAAATACAAGGAATTTATATGAAATACAAAAAGACCTCAATTAACCCTAGATCTAGAATTGGGAGGGGTAAACTTGGGAGTGAACAAATTAATTCTCTCATGTGGTTTGGACCAAAATAAAGAAATTACAAAAAATTTCCTATTTTATTCTAAAGGGAGGGCGCCCCTTGGACTTTTTAGGTTTCCAATTTGGACTTTTTAAGTCCTTTGTCCCCCACTTGGCCTACCCTTCTAGAAACCCACAATTGAATGTTGACTGACCCCACATGGGCCCTAGGGATGAGGTGGATCAATGGGAGGAGGGCTGGGGGGCCCGCGGGACCCAAGTGGTCCATATTACACATAAACCCCTCTTACAATCCAAATTACAAACCGAATAAAACTACATAAACACACATGACACAAATAAAGTCCAAATAAATATGATAAATGTTGAGACTCAAGGGGGAGTCTCCAGACTGTCTCCGAGCCAGATGGACGCCGAAGTGGCTCGAGTGGTGCTCCACATACGGTACCGGTGGCTCGGCGTATCGTGCTTCTCAATCGCTCGGGTGTCCGCACCAATTCTCCCCGGGTGGGAGAAACTCGACCCTGTCAAGTAAGGGTCTGCATCACTGTGGTACAGCTCCAATAGGTCCGGATCAATCCGCTGCAACTCTCCATGGGTGATCCATGTATCCTCGGTGGCGGGCCGTCCTATCCATCGCACTAGGTAGCGCGGGTAGGATCCACTCCTGGTAACTGTCACCTGCTCATCCAGTATATGATCTATATGCTCTCGTTGCCGTGGAAATGGGGCTGGTGGTGGACACTTAGGTGTGGGATCACTCTCAATGGGAGGAGATGGCTCGAAAGGCTCACTAGGGATCACCGCTGGGTCCCTATATGCAACTAGTTCCGACACATTGAAAGTTGAGCTTATACCATATTCCTCGGGCAGGTCCATAAGATATGCATTGGATCCAACACATTTCAACACGCTAAATGGACCGGCTCCGCGAGCTTGCAATTTCTTTACGGTTCCAGAGGGAAACCGTTCAGGTCTTACACTGATCATGACATATTCACCCTTTTGGAACTCACGGGGGTGTCTATGGGCATCGGCTAGCTCCTTATACCGTGCATTGCTGACCTCAATGTGACGACGGATGTCATCATGCAGACTCCTAACATGCCTAGCAAAAGAAAAACACACGGATGCACACATGACCCTAAACAAACCTAATGTTAGTCCGACCTACGCTTAGGCGATGGTGGACCAGGACACCCGAATGTGTGCCATGCATGCATCGGACGTAACTGGAGGTTGACGTCATAGGGAATTCCTAGACC
Organism: Amorphophallus konjac; assembly: GCA_022559845.1. NCBI lineage: Eukaryota > Viridiplantae > Streptophyta > Magnoliopsida > Alismatales > Araceae > Amorphophallus > Amorphophallus konjac. Next base: position 119,621,133 of record CM040126.1, on the reverse strand, counting down.
TCCTAAAGTGGACCATGCATGAATATTGGACTTAGATGTGGGAGGGCCAGGGGTACCAAATGCATCTTCTTCCTTTCCCCTAGATGATGGTGTATCTCGCAAGTGAACGGGCTTGGTGGGTGTAGATGACCCGGCCCATGGGGAAGGGGTGTGGTAGTGGACTCCCTCGAAGAAGTGAAGTATATATGGTTGGTCAAGGGGCCCACTAGGGAATGGGTAAAAGGGATCAAAGAAGGTATGACCCCTTGTGGTGGGTTCCCACAAGTCACAGTCCCATGTGTAGAAGTCTTGAAGGTGTGGATGGTCACCTTCATGCATTGTGGCGGGTGGGATGATGATCGTAGGTAAGAAGTATGATTCCTCCCTCGGACAAAAGGGTATGAATTCGGGCTCGGCCGGCATGGGGAGGAATAAGAGGATCTCCGTGGTGACACAACCCATGGTGCACATGGAGGTAATGGACCCTAAGGCCGGATGGGTGAAGCTAAGACTAGTGGGTTGGTCGAAGCTTCGGGCCAAGGAGTGCGTCAACTGTCATTGTGAATCTAATCCCATAACAAGGTCGTCAAATGTGTAAATATGGTGACTAGACCAGAATATGGTATGGAATGAGTCGACCAGCACTAATGGTAGGGTTGGGTCCATGGATGGGTAAGGAGGCGGGACCAAGCCATCCTTGAGCCAACTAAGAAGCGGCTCGGCTATGAAAAGCGTACCCGTTAGAAACACGGGTGGCTCGGGCTTTGGTGGCTCCAAATGAGAGGGATCTGAAATAAGATTGGAAGGTGAGTGTGATGGTAATGGAGCTCTCATGGGTGGGGAAGGTCGTGAGGTAGGCTGTCTGACCTGCTCGGGAATCGACTGAGAGGTAGAGGCTTTCCGAAGGGCGGCATCTGCTCGCCGAATGGCGGCATCAAACTGGGCCTCAAAAGGCTCGACCTCGAGAGCGACCTAATAACACTGCGCCAGAGAGAACGCGTCGTGGATAAGACATTCATACCGGAAATGAAGCCTCAAACCTCTCTGGAACTGAGAGGCAGTCGTGGTGCTCTCGTTTCTAAACCGGTACACTTCGAAGTCCCTAATGTACTCGGACACGGACTTGTCGCCTTGGACGGGTCGGCATGGGTTGGCCATAGTTGCCAAAGGATGGGAACAGATCCCTAGGAATGGACATGCAAGGCCATTTTTTTAGTTTTTGTTTTATAAGCAAAATGTTATGCCAACTAATGCAAGCACCTAGACACGACTTAGAATGAGATGCAAATGCAAAGTTGAAATGAGACTCGACTACAACCTAGACACAACCAAGACTCGGTACGTGGCGGGGATAATTGATCCGAAGATCACTCGCGCAAGTGTGCGGCGTTCCTGATAGGCGTAGCCTAACGTTCGGACAACATCTTTTAATATACCAAATTATCGGGATGAAATGCAATTTTAAAAACATTTTTTTTTGTTTTGAAAATAATGATGATCCTATACTCGACTTAGACTATGCAAGACTTATGCAACGACTACCCTAGACTCGACTGCTCTGATACCAAACTGATGCGGGACAGACACGGGGATCGACTCTAAGTGATGCGGACCAGGGACTCTAAATGCGGATGCGACCAGTAACACACAAATTGGAGAGACTTTGGCCCGACACTAGGAGTTCCTATGGGCTATACGTCGCTAAAAGAAACGCAAGCTCACTCGTCGTCCCAAGCGAGGGAAACACGGATCGTGCACGGTTGAAGAACCGGCAGAGTTAAAGGTAGTCCGACTCAGCTTCCGTGCTCGGATCGAGCCACGGGATGGGTCACTCTCACACTCACAGCGGTGACATGGACTCACGGGCTAGTTCCTATTGCACTCGGCAGCGGCATATGACCATATACTAGCAAAGCAAAGTAATGCCAAGAAGTTATGATCTTTACCTCCATGCTCCCGGCGTGGGGAAGACAACTACGGCCAATCTTGGACTCCCGATTAAACAATTTTACAGCAGTACAATAATTTTGACCCACTCCACGTAGGGAGGTAATAGGTCACATGTGGGGCCCGGGAGTCGTGACAATTGGGTTGACGGGTAGCATCTTGACGTCGTCCCGGCGGTGCCGAACCTGCGTTTTGGTGCTGTCCGGACGGCGCGATCTACGGGTCCGTGGGGCCCACGAGCCGCTCTGTCCTCCGAGTCTGATGGGGTGGGTCCCGCTATGGTGGGGACCCCTGGTGGCATGCCTCCCTAGATGACAGTCGGCCGGAAACACCGGTCGGAGGCCGATCGGCTCCGATCTTCAAGCTTTGGAGTTGCTGCCCACGGACTGGTGCTTCTATTTTTCAGCACGCGCTCCGACGAGATTGGCTGCTGCGATCAATCTTGATGTCGGATTGAAACACAGAAGATACCGTTGGAAAGCTCTTTCGATGTACATAAATCTAGGGCTATAGAGATTAACTGGAGCTGCACGGATCTAGCCTTTGTTGATTTTTGAAGTTGTTGTTGGATAGTGCCCGAAATCTCAGGGCAGCAGGGAAGTTTTCTGAGAACTACCTTTGACCGTGGGGTATACCACAGATTCAGACATCGAGCTCTTCATGAACTTTGTAGAGGGGAGAGAGAAGAAAACGGTAATATTTTTAGTGAAGGGTTTTGTTGAGGTTTGGATGGTAAAAGGTATTTTAGACTGGCGGGTGGTCGGATCTAGACTGAGGCAGACAAAACTGTAGATGGATCTGAAAGTGATTTTTAGAAAATAAATGGAGGCCTGTGGAAATTCTACGAAAATTCATGGGTAAAGGGGATGGGGGATGGAACCTCTAGTAAATTTGGGGGTTCCATAAAAAATCAAAAGGTGGGTCGGAGATGGGAAGATCAGGGTTGCTGTCACAGTAGATAGAAACCTAGAAGATCTAGAAGGAAAAGATGGACGAAAATAAAAAAATAGAAATCAGAATCTAAAGGCCAAACCAAATTTTATGGAACATGGAGGGAACCTCTGGAACACCCTCTAAAAATTTGAGCTCAATAGGATCTTGTGGTTGATAGCAGAAATTCGTGGATGGAGGCTCTGTCCTGGGTGGATAGAATACCGGCGACGATGGTGGCGATGCGATGGCGGCACGATGGTGGCGGCGGCGATCTCCGGAACTGATAGGTGAGGCTTCCACCTCAGAAGGCAACCTTCCTAGCTACAAGAAGAAGAGAGGGGAGAGAGAGAGGAGGGCGCACCAGGTTGCTCCACTAATTTTCTTGAATTTTGTGTGTGTTATTCCCTCAAAAATGAAAATACAAGGAATTTATATGAAATACAAAAAGACCTCAATTAACCCTAGATCTAGAATTGGGAGGGGTAAACTTGGGAGTCAACAAATTAATTCTCCCATGTGGTTTGGACCAAAATAAAGAAATTACAAAAAATTTCCTATTTTATTCTAAAGGGAGGGCGCCCCTTGGACTTTTTAGGTTTCCAATTTGGACTTTTTAAGTCCTTTGTCCCCCACTTGGCCCACCCTTCTAGAAGCCCACAATTGAAATGTTGACTGGCCCCACATGGGCCCTAGGGATGAGGTGGATCAATGGGAGGAGTGCTGGGGGGCCCGCGGGACCTAGGTGGTCCATATTACACATTAACCCCTCTTACAATCCAAATTACAAACCGAATAAAACTACATAAACACACATGACACACAAATAAAGTCCAAATAAATATGATAAATGTCGAGACTCAAGGGGGAGTCTCCAGACTGTCTCTGAGCCAGATGGACGTCGAAGTGGCTCGAGTGGTGCTCCGCGTACGGTACCGGTGGCTCGGCGTATCGTGCTTCTCAATCGCCCGGGTGTCCGCACCAACATGGCTACCTTATAACGTGGTCATAGCCCTCATAGGATGACAAGAGACATCCACGGCTCAGTGGGCAACCACAAGGTCAAGCCAAGACCCTTAGAAATCAAAACCCCGGAAAACAACACCCTAGGGATATGGCGGTCCACCTTTAGGCCGCTATATGGAAGAAGCGGTCGAGGGTAGGGCCGCTACACCCAATAGGGACAAGACTCTGGCGGTCCTAGACTGGGCCGCTAGAGGACTGTAGCGGTCAAGGATTAGGCCGCTAGGCTTAGTCACCCTGAACCGACCCAACTAGTCAAACCACCCATAGCGGTCTAAGATAGATGCGCTACACGAACTAAGCGGTCCAAGAGACAATTGCCATACTATCCGCCCTAAAACATTGACCTAAGACAAACGACATGTAGCGGCCTAAGATGAAGGTTGGGCCGCCAAGGCCAACCGACCTAAATCTTGACTAGGTCTAAAACCACGGTGACACGAATATCGAGGTAGACCACAAACCACCGAGACCAACCCCTCAAGACGGGAACTCAAGGGAGGCCACACACATGCGGGAGAACCCCACCGCACTCACACCAATATACGATGACTCGATCGAGCGTAACACAAAGCCCGAGATACACACACCTATGGGCATACTAATCGAAGTAACACAGTACTTCATGACACCCCAAAAACATTGACACTGAACTCACAGGGTGTCCGAGACACTCACGAGGCCATAGGTTGGTCATTGGGTCTCAACCGGACCGACTAGGACTCGAACTGAGCATAAACATAGAAATCTGATATCCGGAGTCTGGGTCGTCACAGTATACAACAAACAGACTAAGCGATGAACGGAAAATGGACTTGAATGGAACTGTGCAAGAGGCGGCCAGACTCTTGGCCATTGAGAGGTCTGGGTGGCCAGGTCGATGGTCGCCCAGGGAGCCTGGGCGGCCAACAGTTGGGCCATTAAGTCTTAATAAGCAGCCAACTCCTAGGCCGTCCAAGGTGCTAGGCGGCTAGGCTTTTGGCCGTTCTCAGTAAGGTCTGGGCGGCCTGTAATCAGGTCACCCAGGTGTTTAGGCGGCCAGTTACGTGGCCTTCTTCCACCTACGAACATAACTAAACTAATACAGAAAGCAAATGACCATGAGCTCAAAATCCTTGAACTTTTAGCACCTCAAACATACAGTAGATAGTAGCAGGTCCCAACGTGATCGCCAGAAGTTTGTAGGCGTTGGGAAGCGAGGCGATGATGTGTCGGGAGAAATGCTCCCCCTCGGCCCTCCCCCCTCTCCAAAAATGTTGCTTGCTGCTGTAGGGCCTACAGTGCACAGATTAAACAGAAAGAAACAAAGTGATCTCCAGAGGCTTATACCTGAGCGTCACAGGGATGGATGATCACGTTGAGGTGCCTCAAGTAGGGAGTTTGTGGGGACCCGACTTCTCCATGCTCGGCCTGCCAAGAACGGAGAGCCCTGCACAATCTGAAGATGCTAAAAGTCCTACAAGCAATAACAAGAGCCCACGAACACAGAAAGAAAGTGCCAATTAGATCTATGGAGTGTAGTTACTATCCTAAGCAATGCGGAGAAGCAGAAATAATGGCGGCGTGATTACCTGGGGGATGGATGGGAAGGGGGGATGGCCGAGAGTTTCGACTAACCGCCTTCCCGTTTGTTGAAAGTAAAACCTCTATGAGCAAGGATTAGGGAGTACCTAAGATGTGATGAATGCAGATGCACGAGGTATGTAACACGAAACTGTTAGGTGCGTAGCTAGGATCAAGAAGGGGGGGTTGAATAGATCACCAATAAAAACTTAAGCTCAATGACAATAACAACCCAATTTGCTAAGCAACATAACATTCACTGTAATATTTCAGACAACAAGACTATTATCCTAAACCACAACGAGCAGTCCAAGATAAAACCAGAGTATAGTGAGTGAGGTATTTCTCAAACTGAAATAAACTCACGCAAGTTATGGCCTTCAAAAATCTACTCAATCAGAAATCAAATTAACACTTAAACATTCAGACAGACTTGTTGTCGAGCACATGGCAGATTGAAGATGTAAACATTCATGACAGAATCAAACCGTAGAAATGAGCGTCAACGCAATACGGAAACCACTACAAGTGTGCTAGAGTTATACTGTGAAGAGAATGACCTTGCGACTGTAAACGATAGACAAATACCATGCACTTAATGGAATCACAAAGCAGACAACCTTCTTGTGCGAACCTGTGAATGGAGGTGGATGACAGGGAGCAAACACACAAGGCAAACCACGGCACACTAGATTTTTTAGGTGGTTCGGCCAGACACCAATCCCCCTACATCCACCCCTTACTCAACTCGAGTGAGGATTCCCTTGCCAAAGCAAGACGCAGACTCAGTCTACAACAGACGCTACTAAACAGCTTGAGATTGAGGGAAATAAATCCCTCGACCTGATCTTGCTACCCACAAGATCAGCACCCACTACTACCGCAGTAACCGGAGGGCCCAACTCTCCCTTCTCCTGCAACCGCAGAAGGAACCATGAGCAACACCCAGTCGCCCACAAGCAGAGGACACATCCTCTCTTCCTCTGACGCGCAGAGGGAACCCGTGAGTGTCACCCAGTCACTCACAACTGGAGACACCCGTCTCCCTTCCTCTGAATCCACAGAGGGCAATCGGAGATAATTCTCCCTTCTCCTGAATCCTCAGGAGGAACCCCGATCCCTGAACAGGAAATCGAAAACCAAAGTGAAATGGAAAATGAAAATAACAAAGAAAAAGATGAAACTGCCGAAATGAAAAGTGTAGCTCTCGCAGGAGCAATAAACTGTTCAGGAATTGATCCTAGAACAGAAGAACATGGATCTTCAATTGTGACTGGCTGCTCTGACTTGATCTCTCTCCTCTTCTCTCGATCCTCTTCTCAGCACTTCTCTCTTTCTTTCTCTTTTCTTCTATTCTACTCACTCACTAGTTCTTCTTCTTCTTCTTTCTCTGCTCTCACTCTCTTTCTTCGATTGCTTCTCTCTGGCGGATCCTCTATCTCTTACAGCTTCCTCTATAGTGGCTATGGCTCTCCTCTTTTTTTTCGGCTCCTTGCTCAGAGGAGGATGCTCCTTATTTATACCCAAAACAGGGGCTTCGGAAAAGCTCTTTGGATAGGGTGATTTTATTCCATTTATTTCCTATTGGACCACGTGGCAGGGACGAGAAGGTTCCTTTTGATTATCCTCAGATCACGTGCCCATCATATGCTCCTTAGGTCCACGTGCCAGCTTCCTGCCACTTTTGGGATCACTTGCCCATCACTAGTTGACTTGAGATCACGTGCCTCAGCCTCAGTTCGAGCTCACGTGCTTACCTTAATCCTATCAATTAGAAGAAATGCATTTCGTCAAACACCTTATAATCAGATGTGTATTAAAATGATGTATATGCATTGACCTGTGTAATACACAGGTAGACTTTATATGCATGAAGATGATGAATGAAGACAAGAACTAATGAATGATGCTCAGACAGACCTGACATGTAAGGTGCACAGACCAGTTAAGACTAAGACTCAACATGTGCTTCGTCCTTGTTGAGCATAAGGTCACATGTGCACCGACCTGATACATTTGTGGTGTAAACATGCACAGACCTTATGGTGTAATATGCAAACATGCATAGACCTTATAGTGTAATATGCAAACATGCACAAACTTTGGACATGCTTAGACCTTCATGCTGCATGTGCTCAGACTTTATATGCATCACTGAACATGTGCACAGACCTAACACAAAGTGCACCAACCTTGACTTCCAAAAGTGCACAGACCCAAAACATGTGCACAGACCTGAATATTGCATGTGCACAGACCTCACACAATGTGCACAGACCTCATAAAGTCAGTTGAAGAATGTGCTTCGACCTTGTATGACATAAAGCTAAATATGCACTAACCTTATATGAGATAAAACAAAATGTGCACTGACCTTTGTTCACCTTAGGTACTCATGTGCATCGACCTTATATGTCATGAAACAAAACATGCACCAACCTTATATGTCATGAAACAAAATGTGCACCAACCTTATATGAGATAAAACAAAATGTGCACCGACCTTTGTTCACCATAGGTACTCATGTGCACCGACCTTATATCTGCACTCACTTGATGTAGCATCGACCTTTGTCCTATGCAGACTTGATGTGCACCGACCTTAGCTCTGCGCTGGCTTGATGTGCACCAACCTTAGCTCTACGCTGGCTTGATGTGCACCGACCTTATAGATGACTAAGGTAAATGAGCATCGACCTTAGTTAACTGAAGTTTAAATGTGCATCGACCTTAGTTGCTATCTAACACAATGTGCACCGACCTTGTAATGATGAATGTATGCATGTGCACTGACCTGTGTGAAGGTGCTCCAACCTTCATGCGAATATGATCAGACCTTTTACATGGACGTGCTCTGACTAGTGCGAATATGCTCGGACCTTGTTCATGCATATGCTCTGACTTTAAGTGTGCATATGTGTACTACATATGCACTGACTGTGAAAGATGTTTGTGCACACAACATGTTCGGTAAAATAAATATGCATGCAACTTGTTTGATTAAATGACCAGAGTGTTTAAATGTGCACAGATGTAATATGAAAGTGCTCCGACCTGCATATGCAACACTATGAGCATGAGATATGAATGTGCACTGATTTCTTCATGACTTTGACCTAACCTTTAGCCTTATTCTTGTTGTGCCCCTGTGGTTTTGATGATAGCAAACACTATAAGCCACCATGTGTTTGCATCTCTACATTGAAACAAGACATTCCATTGAACACTTCCTGTATATACATCATAATTGTGTGTCATGTGTCTAGCACATGCAGGTCAGTGATAGCTTTGATTTTAGCAAACCAAGGTCGGTGTTAGTTTAGCCTCATGCATACTTCAAGTTGATGCTAGTTTCTGTAGCATCAAGTCTTAGTGTCCAAGGTCCGTGCAAACTCTGTTCAACTCGATGCACATGTTTTGTTGCTTGTTAGTAATCTCGGTGCACATTTATCTTGTATGACACAAGGTCAGTGCATGCTTTGTCTTTCATATGGAAGTGATCGATGATATCACTGTTCATACCTTCAATGTTTAGGTCCGTGAACATTTACTTCATCTCGCATAGTCTAGGTGGTGCATGCATTGTCTCCACTATTAAGTCGATGCACATCACTACTGAGGTAGGTGCATGTAAGAAATAAGGTCGGTGCACTTTTACCCTTGAAGCGATACAAGATCATAGAACAAGTCGGTGCATTGCCTGGGTTGCAGTTTCAAACTCGGTGCTAGGTTTGTTGTCAAAGGTTTTAGGTCTGTGCATATAGGATCGTGCAACGTATAAGTCAATGCAAGTCCCTGCTGTGTCCAAATAAGGTTAGTGCATTCCATGTAAAGATTGCACACATAGTCGGTGCAATTCACTGTGTGTTGCACATAACGTCTGTGTAAGTCACTGTACAAGGCTTACAAGGTCTATGCATGTCCTTGTACATGTTTATAAGGTCTGTGCACATCAGTCGTTAGGCAGAACAACGCCGGTGCACATTTGGTATGAGTTTGTTAGGGTCTGTCAATAATGCTTAATTGGTCTGTGCATGTTTCACCTTTTGCATAGCCAACTCCGTGCACTTCACTATAGCACAACAATGAAGGTTAGTGCACATTTTAGAGTAGGTGCATATCTTCCTTATGCATACTGAAGGTCTGTGCATACTTCATCTTTTGCATGGCCAAGTCCGTGCAACTCACTGTGCACAACGAGGTCGGTGCATTCATTGTCTCGGTACAAGTCTTGCATTAGACATAATAAGTCCTTGCCTCGGTGCATGTTTCCCTGCTAGCGTATGAGGGTCAGTGCTAGTTTGCATTTGTGTTAATCATGTCCGTGCATACCACTGTTCCTATGCATTTAAAGGTCTGAGCATCTTTTGTCTCATGTGCATCAAGGTCTGTGCATACCGTCTTATATGCATATCAAAGTCTGTGCATACTTTGCATATGCCATATTAAGTCAGTGCAAACTTCATTCTATACCATATGACTAATTACTTCTAACTGATAGGATGAAGGAAGCACGTGAGCTCGTGGAGGATAACATAAGCAATTATTGGCACATGATCCAAGGGATGCAATTAGTAGACCTTATGCCACGAGGATCGTTGTCCGATTCGCACCAGACACGTGGCTGAGAGCTTTCAGGAATCTCTTGGCGGGAGTATTCCCTCCACACGCCCAATGTGTGAGCTCGTGGGTCCCAGGCTAAAGATATATATAGATCCCTTTTCTGCATTCAGATAGAGAGAGTGTGTTGCAGATGTGAAGATCAGAAGAGGAGAATTCAGAGAGCAGAGAAGAGAGAAAAAGGAGAGAAGAGCCGAAAGAGAGAAGAAAGAAGATAGAATGCAGTAGTGTGAGAGTGCTGAGAAAGAGAGAGCTCGAGAGAGAAGAGAGAAGTGATAGTGAAGCAACTGAAACAAATTGAAGATCTGCTATCTGTTGGTTTCTGGATCAGATCCAGACCAACTTGCTCCTGCGAGAGCAACATTCTTGTGCTTTATTTCCAGCTTTCCGTAGTTGAATTTTCTCATACTAGTTTTTCCTTTTAAACCTCTATTTCTTCAAGCTGTGAGTCAACGGAGCAAGCTGTGTTGCTCAGCGTTGTAAAGGATTGGTTCCTCTGGTCAGCAAGATGTGATTACTCAGCGGAAGCAAGCTGTGTTGCTCAGCGGTTGTAGGCAAGCTATAATGCCCAACAGTTTAAGGTGTGTATCAGCGGGAAGCCTCACTCTGGTTTGAGTGGGGGATGGACGTAGGTCTGCGGGTAGCAGACTGAACTATCTACAATTCTTTGTCTATCGTGGTTTGATTGTTCACTCTGATCCGCTAGATGCATGCCTAGGTTATCGCTCTAATTGCATACCTAATAGTCTTCTCCTACAGTAGATGAATGCTCAAGTGCATTCTCGACTACGATTCTGACTTAATGGATGTTGTGTATACGCATGCTTGATTGGGATCTGTCAACATCATAGATTTGCTTAGGAGTCTACACTCTAGCAGCCCATCTGTTTGATCAAGAGCACCATTGACTTTTTCTGTAGAGCTTAATTAGTTTATAATTCCGCAGTAGTGTCCAGTATAGTTTCTATTGAGTAATTTTTATAAGGGGATTCATTCACCCCCCTCTGAATCCGGGTCCAGCACCTCTATTGATCCAAATCTATGCAATCTTGTATCAAAAGGCCCACACGAATTACCATAGAATGAGACCATATGGTCTAAAGAGGACAGGATTAAGCATAACAAGAATAATAGAGTTCTCAATATTATGAGAGATGCAGTTAACACTGAAATGTTTCCATGTATTGCAGGATGTCATTCTGGAAATGATGGGGACATCGCTTACCACTTCCCATTTCTCCAAGGGTCTTGATGCTCGCCATTATGTTCATCTTGATTTTCTGAGTCTAGCTATGTAATTTTCATATCTTTCTTGAGTCATTTTGATGTAATTTCCCCTTTGTTTTGAGTCAGGTCCCTAGGTTATTATGTTATGTGTCTAATTTCATGTTCATCATGTTGGGATTGAGTGGCTTCTGGGCCCATTTAGATGGGCCTGGCCCAGGGGCGCCCTTTCCCTTCCCCAGCTCCTTTGGTTATCTGTTATTAGTACTTTTCTCAGGGACTTTTTGTAAAAGTTGGGATTCCTAAAAATAGGGCCCCAATCCCCACTTGGAGAAGCTAATGAAGTATTGAAGAAAGTTTAGCCACTTGAATTGTCTTCCTCTCTCTCTCTAGCTCTCTCTCTATCTCTCTCTCTCTCTCTACAGGGGGCGAACCCCTTTCTCTCTCCTCTTCTCTCTCTCTCTCTCCCTTGGGCGAACTTGCCCCTTCACCTCCCCCCCCTTTGCCACGTCATCAGCCACCTCACTCCCCCACCCTTTCACCTCCCCAAGAGCCATAACTCCCCTTAATACCTCCACTTCCCCAAGCAACCCTTCCCATTCCCCATACACCCTTTCACCTTCCCAAGGGAGACTCCCTTCTCCTAGGCACCCCTCCCCATCCCCAAAGCAACCCCTTCCCATTCCCTAGACCACCATTAAACCCTTCCATTAACCCACCACCCAAATCAAGAGGAGCCCTCCCCATTCCCCCAAGTGACTTGCGCCCCCATCTCCTCACCTCCTCCCCCCTTGGCCATTTGCGCACCCACCCCTCCCCCTGCTAGCTCCACCTCTGGCATCCTCCCTCACCACCTCTTTCCACCTCCCGAACCCCTACCCACCACCAAAGGACCCATATCCCCTACCCCCGTCCACCAAAGAAACCACCCCTCCACCATTTCTCTCTTCCATTCTGCGTGCAGCTGAAGACCAGCAGATCAACAGCCTGTTCCAGCGCCGCCTCAGGCCCCATCCCGGATCTCCTGGGTGCTTGGCCTACATCGACGGAAAGCTCTCCCAGTCAGCTTCGCAACGGCGGTGGTCTCATCCCCTTCCGAGCTCCGTGCTGCCCGGGAGGTCCGATCTCCCCCGACTGCGCAGAGCTGCCCCTGCAGAGTACCTGAACCAGAATAGGAGCTATACCACGATGAACCACGGAAGAATCAGGCCAAGAGTTCTTCTGAAAAGTTCTTCCTCGTCCAGTCTATTTTCAGAATCAAGAAGAAGAACTTCGATCGCATCCATGAGCCAAAGTTATCATTTTTCTCCCTCGGCTACACGGATCTGCTTCCCACAGTCTGCATCGACCTGTCACCACCATTCAGAGTCCCCCAGTCTTCTCCGGCATCATTCGGCTTCCCCGTCAGTTTTTTTGTGAAGAGGACTTGTCCACGGTTCCAGAAACTACGGCGGTTAGTGATTCGGAGTCTGGAAGCTGTCGGGGCGCTCTCTGCAACCTGCTGTTGGAGATCTGAAGCTGCCAGTCCCAGATTCTGTCACTCTTTTCGAGCCTCCACCAAGACCAGCCTCGGCATCAAAAGAATTCAAAAAAATTCTGAGGCATTTTGGCTCCAGTTACGAAGAGTTCCCCACTGGTCTTGTCATCAGTAAAATTCTATACTGAGATCTACGGCCTCAACACTGACTGTCTGTCACCTATCACAGCGAGCATGCAGACTCGGTATCGGTTCCTTCTCTTGGGTTTCAGTGACTCTCCCCTCCCCGCCTGGCTGGCTTAACGCCCCTCCCTGTGCGGAGGTAGTGTTTGATTTGTAATACTGAAATCCCCACCCCAAGTCCACCCTCCTGTGTGAGGCGTAGTGATTGTAACTAATAAACAGGATCAAGCTTCATCGGCGCAGTGTGCGGGGAACCCACACTTCCCCGCTCGCCCTCGTCTCCGAACGGGGTTGGTTTCTTCAAACCAACCAGGGTAAGCTCTAAACTTTGCTCCATCATTAGTACTTGTTCAGCTAATATCCGTGGTATTGCTCCGTTGAGCAAGAGCGTGAGCGCCCAACCCCGTGTAATCCACTTACGAGCGGTCACCGTGGGCTGCGTGAGAGAGGGACCTAGTGCCCCAATTGGCACCCGGCCAGCCCCTTAAGTGTGGTCCTCGTACCTTCGGGAGGGCAACCCAAGCCCTGCTGGCACTCTACCAGCAAGGGCCTTGATCCATCATCTCCACTTGGCATCATCAAGTCACCCGGGCTCGTGTGTGTGCGACGGCGAATCGGCCCCAATCTAGTACTTTATTACTTTGTGATTGTGCTTGCGGAATAGGTCCAAGGGTCCGTGTCCCATTGCTGCATCCACCCTAGTCGTGTCACATCAAGTGGTATCAGAGCAAGTTTACAACTTGTCTCTCTACAAGTTGGTCCTAGGGTGCATTCGCATTTAGAGTCTTTATCGGGCCACCCAGTGCATCATCATGTACACTCCACATTGGTTAAGTCCCCTCAACACGGCCTTCCCCAAGAGCCCGATTGACCCCCTCCTCATGGACATCATCCTAGAAGGGGACCTTAGTTTTGACGGATCTAGTCCTAATGCCTACCTAAAGTGGGAGGCTACCATGGATAAACACTTTGATAGGACTAGGGTCTATGGACACGCTAGAGTCCGCAGGGCCACAAGGCGGCTTCGGGGACAAGCCAAGAAGGAGTGGGAACGCATAGTGGGCTTAAGAAGGATTTGGAGGCAAGAACCCGTAGGATCATGGGAAGAGATGAAGATCGAGCTTAGGAAGATCTACGCTCCCCGACCTTCCCACTCCTACCTTGAGAACCATAACCCGAGGAGCACTCCCACTCCCCCTTTCCCTCCCAGTCAACCCAAGACCTCCCTTAGGGTCCAAACTTCACCACCCCGGGTGCACCATGCCCCAACCTTCATCACCCCATCCCTAAAAGACCTTCCCATTCCCTTAGAGAGTAAGACCCCCACACCCCAAAGGGATAAGATTGTAATTGAAGTACATGAGGCCTCCCCCGATTGTGAAAAAGAATACGAGTCACAATTTCATGGGTTAGGCCGAGAAGTGCCCATCCCATGTGGAAGAAGCATCATGGCTCACTCCACCCTCACCATTCAAACCCACGTGGACCCCATGTCCAAACCTCCACCGAGGCCCGTGACAGCCACCATTCCCCAACCCAAAGTTCTCCATCAAACCCACACCCCACAAGCCTCCACAAATCCTCCTCCCACCCCTTTCCAAAAGGAACTTAAGGAGGTGACCGAAGAATATGAGGCTCCCCTAGATTGGGAGGAAGAATATGAAGCCCAATGCCAAGGGTTGGGTCAAGAAGGCTCATCTTTATCCAAAGAGACCACAGCGAGCCTAATTGGGTACACCCTCCCTCATGAGTTACATGATGACCAACCAAGTTTCCCCACCCCTCCCTCCATGAGAATTGTGATTCTTGGGGAACCCCTCATTGAGTGGCTTAAGCAAGACCTCCTCCTCCACATCATGCGCCCCTCCATGGATAATCATAACCCAATCGAGCCCACCCTACCATTCCACACAACCTATCATTCGTTTTGCTTTGTAGGAGCCATGAGGGACTTGATTAAAGGCATACTAAGGCAAATAGAGGTGACAAACATGCTGGCCTTAGGAGTGAGTGATACGGGGTACCTTAGTTTCTCACACCCCTCTATCAGGTCCATCATCTCCATTTATACCAAGGGTCCTGGCATGAGTGAGCTCGTATTGTTTCTACCCGAGCCCGATGAGTTTTACACCACCCCCCTACCACAAGAAAAGGGCACTCAACCTAGGGAATCCGCTTTGGTACTTACCCCATTAGGAGACAAGTGCCTAGCCCACACTAGGGAGTGTATGCTTTGGAGTGCTCCAAGTCTAGGATGGGAAGAAGCCTCAATCTCCTCAACCCAAGTCCTCCTAGATCCACATGATCCCTTCCCACTAGCCCTTCTTTACCAACCCACCTCCTTGCCCTCCTACATCTTTCCCTACCCCTCGTCCCTTTGCAAGGAGTATTACGATAGGTCCCACCAGGTTCATGATTCCCACTTCCCTATGTGTACTAGGGACCCTAGGACGTTCACTTGGATTAAAGCCCACCTCCACATCACCCACCCCTTAACCCATCTCGAACCTTTTGTCCACTTCCTATGGGCTTCCGAGTACTCATCACTCACCACCCACTCCCTCCTACCCTCACCCACCATGTTGAACCTAACCCACCCATTCCAAAACTTAGCCCACACTATGAGAGCCATGACCATGGGTGACATCCACCTAGGAAATGAGGAATTGACCCATCCCAAGATGTCCACTTTCTTGGACCCCTTCGACCCCCATGAGTGGAAACCCCCAATTCAACCCCCACCTAAAGATGGGACCATCGTGATAGGAATGCATGTGTCACAATATTTTGCATCATGTGGTAAGGCTAGTCACGTCATTTATGTCACATACACACTAGGTCCAGTGCACGACAGGTTTACATTTGGACAAGCTGGTCCTCCCCCACTCTTCATCCATCTCATGCATGATAGGGCCACTTGTGGCTGCCCCAGTCCACCTAAGTGCATCAAGGTCCACATGGCTTCTAAGCATGATAGGTCAATTCATGGATGCCCTGGTCCTCCTAAGACCGTCACAACCAATATAACACTTGATAGGACTGCATTTGGTTGTCCGGGCCCTCCCTTCATCTCTAGGGGATCGTCATTCATGACACTGCATGGCACCATCTGCAAACACATCAACAAAAGCAATGAGGTGTATAAGAAATCGGCCGATTCCCACCGACGCCACCAGGAATTTCGTATAGGTAACTTTGTGATGGTGAGAATTGAGAGACTTTTCCCTGGGAATGTCTCCAAACTGAGGTCGCATGGATCAGGTCCCTTCCAGGTTCTGAGGCAGATCGGCACAAATGCTTACGTGTTGGACCTCCCCGAGGAGTACGGAGTAAGTCCCACATTCAACGTGGCTGACTTGGTGGCATATAGGGGTCCCACGGTGACACCTAGTGAGGAAATTGAGCTTGCTCCACCCCTTGAGAGAGCCACCACCCATGAGAGAGTTCCACCAGCCCAGAGGGGCCAACGTGAGCAATTGGAGCGGATATTGTATGAACAGGTCACTGTCATCTGGAGCAAAGGGTATGGGCACTACCTCGCTTGGTGAAAGGACCAGCTACCTTTGGTGGACTTGAGGGCAACCTCGTCGTGGCTTCCTCCGCATACGATGGATCTTTACTCGACAGAGTCGAGTTCTCTGACCCCAGGAGTATGATGGGGACATCGCTTACCACTTCCCATTTCTCCAAGGGTGCTGATGCTCGCCATTATGTTCATCTTGATTTTCTGAGTCTAGCTATGTAATTTTCATATCTTTCTTGAGTCATTTTGATGTAATTTCCCCTTTGTTTTGAGTCAGGTCCTTAGGTTATTATGTTATGTGTCTAATTTCATGTTCATCATGTTGGGATTGAGTGGCTTCTGGGCCCATTTAGATGGGCCTGGCCCAGGGGCGCCCTTTCCCTTCCCCAGCTCCTTCGGTTATCTGTTATTAGTACTTTTCTCAGGGACTTTTTGTAAAAGTTGGGATTCCTATAAATAGGACCCCAATCCCCACTTGGAGAAGCTAATGAAGTATTGAAGAAAGTTTAGCCACTTGAATTGTCTTCCTCTCTCTCTAGCTCTCTCTCTCTCTCTCTCTCTCTCTCTCACTCTCTCTATAGGGGGTGAACCCCTTTCTCTCTCCTCTTCTCTCTCTCTCTCTCTCCCTTGGGCCAATTTGCCCCTTCACCTTCCCCCCCCCTTGCCACGTCATCAGCCACCTCACTCCCCCACCCTTTCACCTCCCCAAGAGCCATAACTCCCCTTAATACCTCCACTTCCCCAAGCAACCCTTCCCATTCCCCATACACCCTTTCACCTTCCCAAGGGAGACTCCCTTCTCCTAGGCACCCCTCCCCATCCCCAAAGCAACCCCTTCCCATTCCCTAGACCACCATTAAACCCTTCCATTAACCCACCACCCAAATCAAGAGAAGCCCTCCCCATTCCCCCAAGTGACTTGCGCCCCCATCTCCTCACCTCCTCCCCCCTTGGCCATTTGCGCACCCACCCCTCCCCCTGCTAGCTCCGCCTCTGGCCTCCTCCCTCACCACCTCTTTCCACCTCCCGAACCCCTCCCCACCACCAAAGGACCCATATCCCCTACCCCCGTCCACCAAAGAAACCACCCCTCCACCATTTCTCTCTTCCATTCTGCGTGCAGCTGAAGACCAACAGATCAACAGCCTGTTGCAGCGCTGCCTCAGGCCCCATCCCGGATCTCCTGGGGGCGTGGCCTACATCGACAGAAAGCTCTCCCAGTCAGCTTCGCAACGGCGGTGGTCTCATCTCCTTCCGAGCTCCGTGCTGCCCGGGAGGTCCGATCTTCCCCGACTGCGCAGAGCTGCCCCTGCAGAGTACCTGAACCAGAATAGGAGCTGTACCACGACGAACCACGGAAGAATCAGGCCAAGAGTTCTTCTGCAAAGTTCCTCCTCGTCCAGTCTATTTTCAGAATCAAGAAGAAGAACTTCGATCGGCGTCCGTGAGCCAAAGTTATCATTTTTCTCCCTCGGCTACACGGATCTGCTTCCCACAGTCTGCATCGACCTGTCACCACCATTCAGAGTCCCCCAGTCTTCTCCGGCATCATTCGGCTTCCCCGTTAGTTTTTTTGCGAAGAGGACTCATCCACGGTTCCAGCAACTCTGGCGGTTCATGATTCGGAGTCTGGAAGCTGTCGGGGAGCTCTCTGCAACCTGCTATTGGAGATCTGAAGCTGCCAGTCCCAGATTCTATCACTCTGTTCGAGCCTCCACCAAGACCAGCCTCGGCATCAGAAGAATTCAAAAAAATTCTGAGGCATTCTGGCTCTAGTTACGAAGAGTTCCCCGCTTGTCTCGTCATCATCAAAATTACAGATTGGGATCTACGGCCTCAACACTAAATGTCTATCACCTATCACAGCGAGCAGGCAGACTCGGTATCGGTTCCTTCTCTTGGGTTTCAGTGACTCTCCCCTCCCCGCCTGGCTGGCTTAACGCCCCTCCCTGTGCGGAGGAAGTGTTTGATTTGTAATACTAAAATCCCCACCCCAAGTCCACCCTCCTGTGTGAGGCGTAGTGATTGTAACTAATAAACAGGATCAAGCTTCATCGGCGCAGTGTGCGGGGAACCCACACTTCCCCGCTCGCCCTCGTCTCCGAACGGGGTTGGTTTCTTCAAACCAACCAGGGTAAGCTCTAAACTTTGCTCCATCATTAGTACTTGTTCAGCTAATATCCGTGGTATTGCTCCGTTGAGCAAGAGCGTGAGCGCCCGACCCCGTGTAATCCACTTACGAGCGGTCACCGTGGGCTGCGTGAGAGAGGGACCTAGTGCCCCAATTGGCATACGGCCAGCCCCTTAAGTGTGGGCCTCGTACCTTCGGGAGGGCAACCCAAGCCCTACTGGCACTCTATCATCAAGGGCCTTGATCCATCATCACCACTTGGCATCATCAAGTCACCCGGGCTCGTGTGTGTGCGACGGCGAATCGGCCCCAATCTAGTACTTTATTGCTTTGTGATTGTGCTTGCGGAATAGGTCCAAGGGTCCGTGTCCCATTGCTGCATCCACCCTAGTCGTGTCACATCAGGAAAGGAGATCATGAATAAAATAACTACCATTCATCAGGAGCAAGAATGAATTTGTTTGATGGCCAACCAGAGAGATAATGATGAAGAAACGTCATCTCAGGTAAGCACCAGATCAGAAGTACCTTCATTTGATGACTTGGTAGTGATGTATGAAGAGTTGCTAGAGTTGTCTAGGACAATTAAATCTGAAAATAAAGAGTTGAAGAAAAATATTGAACAGAATAATCTGAATTCTCTTGTGAAAATATGCCCAAAGTTGAAACAATCTTATGATATGTGCTTGGTGGATGTTCATAATAGTAAGGAACATATTTCGTCCTTGAAAAATGAAAATCAAGAATGTCTGAACAAAATTTTTAAATTGGAAGATTAGCTGAATGTTTAAAATGATGAACATCTAATGAAATTGCAAAAATTGAATAAGGTTAACTCTGAATTGGATAAACTGAAAATTGAGAATGTTAAACTTCAGAAGAATAATGAAAACTTTATTGCTTGTATAAAAGAAATCAAGGAAGAAGCTTCAAACATTTGTTCTATAGAGACAGTTTGCAACAAATGCCCTTTCCTAAAGGAACGTAATGAAGATCTCTACCTTAAAAATGAATGGCAGAGGAAGTTGATTGCCTCCCTTGAAGAAGAAAACAAAGAGTTGTTGAATGAGAAACTTGAATTTGAACAAAGAGAGGAGAAATTGATTGAAAGACTGGACTTGATATCCAATAGTGAAAAATATGATGAAGAAATTGAGAAGCTGGTAAAAGAAAACAAAGATCTGATAGAACAAAACAAGAAACTCATGACTAATAAGGAAATTCAATATGATAAGCTTGAGGAGGAAAGTATTGAATTGAAAGTTGCAATTGAAAAATTAAAATTGTTAAACACTGCTATGTCCGAAAAGCTTCTCACATTAGAAAAAGGAAAATCTGTCTGCATTGAAGAATCTGAAAAAATGAGCAATCTAGAACAAGATGTTGAGAAATATAAAACTGCAAACAAGGTGCTGAGTGAATGCGTTAATTACAGTAAACACGAGATTGCTAGTTATGAGATACATATTGTATCTCTAGAAAATGAAATTCATGATTTGAAAAACTCTTTGTTAAAGTTTGTTAATGGTCAAGAAAACTTGGATAAGTTGCTAGGAGTCAAGATAAATTTTTAGAAAGAAGGGTTGGGCTATAACCCTGCAAAGAAAAAGAGCCTTGAAAACAAAACGCAAACATCCTTTATTTCCAGTGTTGGTTCTCACAGCTCACCGAACCCACCTGTGTTTCAGTTTACTGCTCAAAGGAGTTAGAAGCAATATGCTCAGAAAAGTCAGAAACCAACTAAGAGGATTAAAAGGGTTGACCACCTATAGAAGAAGCCTACTCAAACTAATATCAAAAGTGTGCATTATGTAAACAACACGAACACACACAAACATGCACATAAAAAGGAAAATCAGAATTTTAGAACAATGAATGCTGAGAATTCATCCGATAGAAACCATGCTACTAGGAAATCTGATGGTTCATGCCATTACTGTGGTAGGTATGGTCATTTCATGAACGAATGCTTTGTCATGAAACAAGATGATAGGATGCATGCTAAATTCTCTGCAAATCATCATGGCCTTAATAGAAACAAATCTGCTTCAAATCAGCACATCATATGTTTTAATTGTAACAAGCCTTGTCACAAGGCTATTGAATGCTGGTCAGGGTCTCATAAGAATAATACTAGTCAAGAGGAAAGCACATCAGGTGCTTCGAATGTGGAAAGCATGGCCAACCCTTCTTTTTCTTTGCAGGGTTATAGCCCAATCCTTCTTTCTAAACTCAAAATCTGCTAAAATCCCTGTTAAAAGACATGCTTTTGATAAGAGTCCTAACAGAATGAATTCTTCATGTTTTAATTGTGGAAAGCCAGGACATAAATCTACAAATTGTTGGCTAACTAACAATAAGAGACAAAATGTTCATGTAAACAATAGAAAATTTCATGCTCATGCGCATAGATTTCATGCTTATGTTGATGTGCATAATAGGATAAAAAATTCTGTTGTTTCACGTAGATATTGTGAAAATTTGGACACTCTATGGCTGATTGTTCTCTGATGGTGTTTGATGACTATCTAGCTAAGAAATTATTTAGAACACCTGCTGGGAGCAATACAGGACCCAAGGCTGCTTGGGTTCCTGCTGGATCAAAATAACCCAGTTGTTGTAGGTGTGCCTTGGAAAGGAATAAAGGGGTAATAAACCAGGGCACCTGAAATGACCCCATTTCTGAGCTTTCCAGGTAAACTCACTATATTATCTGTTTTTGCATTCATTGCTTAATTTGTCAGTTATATTTATTGATTGCATAACATGTTAAATTTGGTTCAGCAGTATATGCACTGCATATCTCTTGCATAACATGTTAATTCATCTGTGCGTCTTCTAACTGATCTTCTCTGAAAATCTGAATTGATCATAAAGATGATTGTTTCATGAGCACATTTCATGATTTTCCTCACACAAAGTTTTGCATGTTTGTAGCACTTAAATGATAGTTTCATAATGCACATAGTCAGGGGGAGTCCGTCAAAGCATTTCTTGTGTATCATGCATACTTGTTAGGCTAATTCCCTATATGGTCTTATGTCATTCATGAGTGGTTAATGCATATGCATACATGTAGTAAATCACATAGCATTTCATTAATTTTGAAAACACCAAAAAGAATGTTGAGTGAATGCATTCAGGGGGAGCTCACGGGTACTCATGATACATGTATGTCAGTCTTCTTATTATGACATATGCACTCTTGATATCTCATGCATTCGGTTAGGGAGAGCATTTATTCTAACTCTCAATTGTCTAGCCACATGTTCACTCATTCTGCTGTCGTTGCTCTTCCTACAACCTACAACATACATCAAAAATCAAAATCAATTTGTATCACTTCTTCCTACCAGTTCTGAGCTCGCTCGAATTAATACTCTTCCTGAGACTGAAATTCTTTGATTGCTACTCCTTAATTTGTTAAAGGAGAGCTTCATTTAATGCGTTGTAATCACATCTGCTACAAGTAAGAGCTCCAATTCTCTCACTTTCTTTGCATGCCTGTTAATGTCTCTACTGCTGGACGTTACTGTCAAAATATTGATTGAACTGATATTGAAGAGACTTAAATCTGTGTACCTCAGTTATAAACCTAAAATCTTAAAAGAAACTCCTATCATACAGGTTTCAGAATAACTACTGTTCTAGGTTGGTATAAGTCTAATGTATTCATGAATTTGAATCTGAAAGACTTGAAAGTATCTGAATCACAAGTTTTAATAAAATCTAACCAACTGTTTCATGTAATCTATGGACAAAATCTTTGAAATCTGAAAATTTTGAAATCAAGGTTACTTTGGTTGAGATATATGTTAGTAGTATTGTTCTTAAACATTAAATCTATATGAAGTTAACTAAAAAGGAAAACAAATGTCAGAGCAATGGCAATGGTCACTGAGAAACTGGGTTCTCCATCAAAGAAATGAAGTAAACCCAGGTCATGAAGTACCACTATTACCTCTGTTGTAAAAATTTTGTTAAATCTAACAAAGCAATGGCATGATTGTGTTGAGTAACTGGGGATCCCGACCTCTAATCAAGGTGTTTCCTTAAGTAAAAAGACACTCCAATTGCTAACTTTGTTATCATGTTTTAGAGGCAATGTAGGTATCACACTGAATAACTGGGTCATTTCACCTAAGACGTGTGTTGCCTCATTTAAAAAGGTGTTGATCAACCAAGATTGCTTAGGAAAAATATAGTGCTGATCAAGAGTAAATATCAAAAAATTTCTGCTAACATAGTCAACTTCAAATACTATTAAAGGTGTTTAATCTCAATACTACAATGTGTAACTCCTAAAAGAATCATTGAGATTATTTGAGTACGATGGAAGAAGATTGAACTGGAATATTACATAAATAATTGGTTCACCTTTATTAAAACTCAGGTTCAGATATGAATATTGAATTTAATTGGCAAATTTGGTATACATTATGCTTAAACCTATCATGTCATGCAGTCTAATTCATAAGTCCTTATGATAGGAGAGTCTATCTGTACTTGGATTTATAATAGTGATACATGCTATGCGATTCTTCTGATCAGTTACTCTTTGGAAAACTTCATCACCCTTGTGTTTTGCTGATACTTTCTTAGCAGTATCCTTCTGAGGGGGGAATCGTCTATGACTTGTCTTGGCTATATCAGGGGGAGCATGTGATTCTTTGACATTTTCGTAATTTTCAACTGCTCCTGATATCATGTTGTGTTCTCATCTCTTTACCCACTTGCTATCATCATTTGAATTCCTTCTCTATCTTTCCTTATTATGAAATCATAGGGGGAGGTTTGTCAAAGTGAACATATACTTTATTAGTTCTTGATTGTATAACTACTCCTATGTTCTTGCTGATTTAATTCCTTCATCTAGGGGGAGAACAGTTCTTCTGTGCCTTACTGATAAAATCAAAGCGGGAGATTTTCATTCAATCTTATCATGCATGTCTATATTTTCTGGTTCAAACTATTTTCTTTTTGCTGAAGTCAAAGGGAGAGAATATTTTACATGAGTCAGTGTGACTCATAGTGTTGCCATCATCAAAAAGGGAGAGATTGTTGTGCCCCTGTTGTTTTGATGATAGCAAACACTATAAGTCACCGTGTGTTTACATCTCTACATTGAAACACGACATTCCATTGAACACTTGTTGTATATGCATCATGTTGAACCCCCTCCTTGAGTAAATGCTTAAATGCGATGCTTTTTGATGATGACCAAACACTATATGTATATATATTGTCCTTGAAGTGTTCTAGCATATAAAGTCTTGAAAAGCTCAACATGCTATTGAGATCTTAGAGCTAAGGAGGTTAAAGAACAACCTCAACGGGTAAGCTTCTTAAACTCAAAAATTGCAAGGGTACATCTAATTCACAAGTTATGTCTTTACAGGGCAAGGAACGTGCATAAGTGCTTAAGAAACTCAAGGACGATCGGTGAGATCCACTTCAACTCATTGGCTCTTAATCTTGTGATTTGATGTTCATTATTTTTGATCTCAAGGGTCATATTGGTTTGGGTATTTTCTAAGCTTAAATGTATTATGTTTTTCTTATTCATGTCTTAACAACATTCCCTCTCTTGTTTTAAAAACCCAACTTGAAACCCCATGACTTGTTCTTGGACTTAGTGACCTTTTAATCCACCTTTTGGAAGTTCTGGAACAAGGGTCGACCCATTGGGTCGACCCCTAGGTCCCCTGGTTCTGTTAACTTGGGCCTTTTGATCTCCAGCTGAAAGGGTCGTCCCATTGGGTCGACCCCCAGCCACAAGGGTCGACCCTTGTTATTATGGTTTTTACACTCGGCGGGTTCCCTGACCACACCTACAATGGTCAACCCCAAGGGTCGACCCATTCACACGAGGGTCGACCCCAAGGGTCGACCCTTTTAGTTACGAACCTTGAGCCGTAATTTTGGACTTCCGTGCAATTGCGCCAAAAGTCTTTCCAACCAGTCCAACTTCCCTAAATCACTCTAGGTATTGTGGATCTGGTCTCTAGGGTGTCTTTGAACGGATCTAGCGTTTTATATACATCATATTGGGGTATGAAACCCTAAAAGTGAGAAAGATCAAAAGAAGTGCTTCTTGTTCTAACCTTTGTGTGTGCAGGTTCGTAGCAGCAGCTCAAGGGCCTTCTTCCACCTTGTTCTGTGCCTGAAAGTGAAGGAAAGAAACTTGAATCAAGCCTCCATATCATCCCCAACAACAAGTTGTGTGGGTTATCAAAGCTGCAACCTCATTTGTATGACAAAGCTTCATTCTTCTTCAAGGATTGATCTTCCTCCTGCAGAAGCATTCAATTACATTCAAGAAAGTGAAAGGGGGAGCTTCAACCAGAATAAATCATTCTTCTCTCCTTACTCTCAAATTTACTTTGTGTTTACTTGAGCATTTAATGTAAAACTTGATTCAGATCTGTGTGTGGGTTGTTCGTGTTCGGAAACACGAACATGTGTGTATGTGTGTGTGTGTTTGTGGTAGCCTAGATCAGGTGCCGCATATGTGTGTTTGTTGTTTTACATAGCGTGTGTGTGTGGCTCACTTCATAGTGAAGTCCTCCTCACAAGTGAGGGGTGGACGTAGGGGACACGGTAGTGTACCCGAACCACCTAAAAATTCCATGTGTCACTTGTGGTTTGTTCTTCCGCATCCATAGTTGAGTGGGCTTCACGGTGAGTTGAGCGTACAAAAATTCCATTCTCAAACACCTACCATAATCCACACGCATTCACAAGTGTATCCATGTTCGGGTGAGATCTAGTGCAGGTATGCTTAATTTACTTATTTTCACTTTGAAAGAATTTTATTTGGCCAATCAATTCACCCCTCCCCTCTTGATTGCCACCTTTCGGGACTCAACAATTGGTATCAGAGCTTTGGTCTCTGTTTCACTCGATCACACGGTCGTAGAGCATATCCCATTATATGGCAAATAAGGGGATGATGCCCGTAGGGCATTCGATCCAAAGACCCCCATTCTTTGATGGATCAAATTACCCTTATTGGAAAAACAAAATGTATGTTTTTCTACGAGCCCAAGACTATGACGTGTGGCGCGTCATTAGCAAGGGTATGTACACTCTGTCTCAAAATGAGGATGAGTGGGATGATGAGGATATAAAGAAGTGCTTAGCAAACTTTAAAGCCATGAATATAATACAGTGTGCCATTCATCCTAATGAATACTCACGTATTTCCACGTGTTCTTCTGCGCAGGAGATGTGGAACAAGCTGCGGTTGATCTATGAAGGAACATCGAAAGTAAAGGAAACCAAGGCGAATCTATTAGTCCAGAATTATAAGTTGTTTATGATGAAACCAGAGGAGTCCATTTCTGATATGTTTGCAATATTGACGAAAATCACGAATGGATTAAAGGGCCTTGGTAAAGAGTATTCCGACAAGGAACTCGTCAAAAAGGTACTAAGATCCCTGTCACCATAGTGGCATACAAAGGCCACTGTAATTGAGGACTCAAAGGATCTCAACACCTTGAAATTGGACGAGTTAATTGGCTCCTTGATGACTTACGAAATGAACATGAAAAGGAGTGAGGACGATCACAAGAAGAAGAAGGTAGTCACACCATTGGCCCTAAAGGTGAACCCACAAGAATCACAGGGCAGTGACAATGATTCTACGGGCAACACCGAGGATGAGGAGCTGGTTGCCATGATCACAAGAAGAGCAAGAAGATTCGTCAAAGGAACAAGAAAGTTCAGTGGTCAATTCAGAAAAGGACCAAGGAAGCAAGGTCCCAACAGAGGTGAGAGTAGCAAAAAGGAAGAAGTTATTTGCTACGAATGTAAAAAACCTGGTCATATGTGGGGTGAGTGCCCCGATCACATGAAAAAATTCAAGAAAGGAAAATTCAAGAAGCCAAAGGCCATGGTGGCAACATGGAGTGATGAAGACGAGGTCGAGTCCGAGAAGGAAGATGAACTGGATGAGTTGGTTCAGAATTTATGTTTCATGGCAAATGAAGACGACGCCAATGAGGTAAATTCTGAAACCGAATCTCTTACATGTGAACAATGGCATATTGCTTATGAGTCTTTGTATGAAAAATGCAAAAAATTCAAATCTAAAAATAGAAATCTGAAAAAGAAAATTGATCATTTTGTGCATGTTGCAAAGTCTTGTGAGAATTGTCATGCTTTAAAATTTGAATCTGAAAAGTTGAAACATGAAAATGAAACTCTTGTGTCTAAGATTGAGTTATTTGAAGATGAGAGTTCATGCATGCGAGAGGACCAAGCCACCTTTACCAAATTGCATAAAGACTTAAAAAAAGATTTAGAACAAGAAAAGTTGGAAAGAAATGCATGCATTCAAGCCAAAGAAATGGCAGAAAACAAGGCTCATTCATTAAAGCATGAAATCAATGAGTTGAAGGATGCCATTACCATTCTTGAAAAAGGAAAAACTTTACAATCTGAAACACATTCAACTCATATGCCTCCCAGAAGTTCATCTCCGTCCACGTCAAAAACACATGTGCATAATTCATTCTTGAATAAAGGAAGGAGAAGAAACAGGGATAGAGCCGTTACATGCTTTTATTGTGAAAGGTTAGGCCATGACATGTATGATTGCAGAATTCTGAAATTTGATGATGAAAGCTTTGCTAGAATGAGAAATAGATCATACACATCTCATGTTTCTAACCATCGTGGACCCAAGCTTGCTTGGGTACCAAAATCTACATAAGTACGTTTGTTGTGATTGTAGGTCTGCTTGAGAGCTCAATGGAATAGGTGGTATTTGGACAGTGGATGCTCTCGGTACATGACGGGAAACAAAGAATTATTTGCAGACCTGCATGAAAAGGATGGTGGAACAGTGACATTTGGTGTAAGGACAAAGGCAAAATCATCGGAGAAGGTAAGATAGGTAAGAATCAAAATCATGCCATTGAGAATGTCTTGCTTGTGAAAGGTTTGTATCATAATCTTTTGAGTATAAGTCAACTTTGTGATAAAGGATGCAATGTGACTTTTGATTCTAACCACTGCACCATTGTGAATAAAAATAGTCATGAGATAAAGTTCATTGGTTTTAGGCATAACAATGTATATATGATTGATTTGGATAAAAATGATGTCCTGAGAGAATTTGAAGCATTTTGCATGGTAGTTCAAAATGAAAAGGGGTGTTGCTGGTTCAAGTAATTTAGGATTGTGGTTTCCACGTAATTCGAGCTTTGATTTAGTTGCTTCTTCTAACGTCGATTATGCGGGTTGTAAAGTGGATCGAAAAAGCACCAGCGGGTATTACCAATTTCTTGGGGGATGCGTGGTCTCATGGGCCTCCAAGAAACAAAACTTAGTGGCTCTATCAACCGTCGAAGCCAAAATGTGGCTGTCGGGAGTTGTGTTGCCCAAGTGCTATGGATCCAACAACATATGATTGATTATGGCATTTCCTTCAAAAACACTTCCATCTTGTGTGACAACACTTCAGCCATAAACTTGTCAAAGAAACCCATGCATCACTCTCGCACAAAGCATATTGAAATTAGACATCATTTTCTCAGGGATCATGTGAGCAAGGGTGATGTAGAAATCAGGTTAATTGAAACAGACCAACAAATTGCCGACATTTTCACCAAACCTCTAAGTGAAGAAAAATTCACAACATTTAGGAGAGAATTAGGAGTTTGTAGGACAGACGAGTCTGAGTCATGATCATTTGCATAACTATGTATATACGTCATTGCATCACATGCATTTGCATTAGTATGGTGCATAGTTGCATTTCCCCTTGTCATGCATGAGCATTATGATTGCTTGAAAAACAAAACTAAAAAATTATATATGTGTGAAAAAAAATCATGATTGTGTGTATTGCATGCCTTCTATTTATAGAATACAACAATGTCATTGAAATTTCTATGGACGATATTCCCTTGCGTTCTTTAAATGCCAGCAAGAGAGCAAAACCCCTCAAAATTTGAAATTCGGAGACGTTAGATAATGAACGTCTACTATGATCCAAGATTTTCTTGAAACAAGTTCCCCAATGCATTAACCCATAAAACAACTCCAATTCCTTGATTCCAACATGATATTAACATTGGGGATTAGAGCCACATCATTTTTTGACCTTCCCTTTCACTTAAACATTTTTTTGGTGAAAAACAGTGGAAGGGTCGACCCCAAGGGTCGACCCATGTAGAAGGGATGACCCCAAGGGTCGACCCTGGTGATAACGGATCCTGTCTGGGGCCGGGGTGAAAGGGGTCGACCCATTGGGTCGACCTGTTACTGTCAGGCGGCGTCCGCCACGTCCGAACCGCCCTAAAAGGGGTAGAAACCCTATGTTTCCCCCTTCCCATCTTCTAAAACCCCCAAATCCCCCTTCTAGCCCTAGCCACCACTCCTTTCATGCCCTCAAATCCCCTCTTGGTACCCACATGCTCAAGCCCTAGCCGCGGCTCTCTCGGTGGCGTCCCGCGCACAAAATCCTTTCGTGCGATTCCAACGCGTCTTCCTTGAGCTTCACTCCCACTGAGGTATGTTCTTGATGTGTGGAGGATCATAAATCTATGTGGATAGCCTTCCTCTCTCATTGAACCATCTCGATCTACACCCTCATCAACCGGTTCCTTCGGTCTATGTTTAGATGGACCCAAAGAGGTGTTCTTCTCGCAACGGAGGGGAGTCTAGTGCGGCCATGGCACATTGTGGTAGGGAGGCCGCCTACGTTAGAGGATCTACCCCTTCGAGCAAGGTCTTGGACAGAAAGGTACTCCGACCTCGAGCGGTCTCATTTGCCAACCTTAACCACCATCTTCCGAGTTTAGTGGATGTTCTTTGCAGTCAGCCAAATTTGGACTTCTTCATGTCTGAACATCGACACATTTATCTGAATTTGGTGCATCAATTTTATAGCAACTTAACTATGTCTGGGGAACATCCGATTACTGTGGTAAATGGAAAACAAGTTATACTCTCCACAGAATTTTTAGTTTTAGGAGTGGCATTTAATCTCTCTCATGAAGGCTTTACATTTGGAGATATTGTGGTTCCTGAAGAAACAGTTTATCAAATGATGACATCTGAAGAAAAAGGTGAAAATTCTATTTCTGGGTTAAACGCCAACCATTTTCCTCCCCTGCAGCATATATTACACAGGATGATCACTACTATCCTGCTACCGAGAGGAGGAGGCCATGACAAAGTGACAGAGATTCATATGTTCTTATTTTACTGTCTCTTAGGTGGTATTCCAGTTAATTTCCCAGCTATGTTTTTAGCACATATGTGTAACAGCATGAAGCACAAAAATAGAACTCTTCCATATGCTGCCGCACTTACTGCTATCTTTGCACACATGGACATAAACCACTCCAAAGAATCTTCTCAAACCATTAGAGAGGCTGATATATTTACTGTTCATTCCATTTGTCATAATATGGGCTATGAACTGCGAGATGGTAACTTGGTCCGGACATTGAAAAGTGCTGCACATGAAATCAGTTCTGAGGAGGAGGATGACGATGATGCGCATGCCGGTGTGCAACAGCCACATATTCCTATTGAGGAGATGCCTTCCGAGGTGATTCAGCTGCTCATGGACCGTTTTGACACTATTGATGATCGTTTAGACAATTATGGGGAGACAATGGAGGCCATGCAACATGCTCTTGTTGATCTGAAGCTATCTCATCAAGAGCACTCTCAGTATGTTCCTGATACCTTGGCTAATCAATCCCACATGCTTGAAGAAGTCTTGGAGTATATTAGGCATCCGCCCAATTCACCGACTCCAGATGATAATTAGACGGCTATGCTCTTGTAGAATGGCACACTTCCTATCCCTTGTCACCCCCTCTTTTTGATGATGCCAAAGGGGGAGAAATTTTATACTATATGTGTGCCCCGGTAATCGGCTACTTATACTTTATGTGTGTTGTGTGCTTGCATGCATGTGTGATTTCATCATATTTCTGTTCATTAGCAATGTTACATTTATGTTTTGTTGCATTTTAGTTTATATTTAAGTTGTGTTCAGTTGCATCTCATGCATTGCATCTTGTAATTTTCCCTTGAACTCAGACTTTGTTTGCCTTTAACTTGTATTGTCGGCAAAGTACTTTGGAACATGTTTTCGCTTATCAATCTCACATCGTTGGCTGGTCTTGTGTTTCACTTTTATAATGCTTCTTGAGCAGTTCATATGATTCATGAAGAGTTGAATAATGCTTCTTGAGTTTTACTATTAATATGAAGGTTGAAGGTGGAATTCAATGTGAATGCTAAATCATTTTTGAAGTCTTATGTTTATGCAAGGCATATAGTATTTTGTCATCATCCAAAAGGGGGAGATTGTTGAACCCCCTCCTTGAGTAAATGCTTAAATGCGATGCTTTTTGATAATGACCAAACACTAGATGTATATATATTGTCCTTGAAGTGTTCTAGCATATGAAGTCTTAAAAAGCTCAACATGCTATTGAGATCTTGGAGCTAAGGAGGTTAAAGAACAACCTCAACAGGTAAGCTTCTTAAACTCAAAAATTTCAAGGCTACATCTAATTCACAAGTTATGTCTTTACAGGGCAAGGAACGTGCATAAGTGCTTAAGAAGCTCAAGGACGGTCGGTGAGATCCACTTCAACTCATTGGCTCTTAATCTTATGGTTTGATGTTCATTATTTTTGATCTCAAGGGTCATATTGGTTTGGGTCTTTTCTAAGCTTAAATGTATTAGGTTTTTATTATTCATGTCTTAACAACATTCCCTCTCTTGTTTTAAAAACCCAACTTGAAACCCCATGACTTGTTCTTGGACTTAGTGACCTTTTAATCCACCTTTTTGAAGTTCTGGAACAAGGGTCGACCCATTGGGTCGACCCCTAGGTCCCCTAGTTCTGTCAACTTGAGCCTTTTGATCTCCAACTGAAAGGGTCGTCCCATTGGGTCGACCCCCAGCCACAAGGGTCGACCCCTGTTAATATGGTTTTTACACCCGGCGGGTTCCCTGACCACACCTGCAAGGGTCGACCCCTGGAAACTTATTTAAAAACCCGCACGAACAACCCCCGAGGGTCGACCCCAAGGGTCAACCCATTGGCCCAAAAACCTTTAAATCTTCTAAAACCCTCACGAGGGTCAACCCCAAGGGTCGACCCTTTCAGTTACGAACCTTGAGCCGTAATTTTGGACTTCCGTGCACTTGCACCAAAAGTCTTTCCAACCAGTCCAACTTCCCTAAATCGCTCAAGGTATTGTGGATCTGGTCTCTAGGGTGTCTTTGAACGGATCTAGCGTTTTATATACATCATATTGGGGTATGAAACCCTAAAAGTGAGAAAGATCAAAAGAAGTGCTTCTTGTTCTAACCTTTGTGTGTGCAGGTTCGTAGCAGCAGCTCAAGGGCCTTCTTCCACCTTGTTCTGTGCCTGAAAGTGAAGGAAAGAAACTTGAATCAAGCCTTCATATCATCCCCAACAACAAGCTATGTGGGTTATCAAAGCTGCAACCTCATTTGTATGACAAAGCTTCATTCTTCCTCAAGGATTGATCTTCTTCCTGTAGAAGCATTCAATTACATTCAAGAAAGTGAAAGGGGGAGCTTCAACCAGAATAAATCATTCTTCTCTCCTTACTCTCAAATTTAATTTGTGTTTACTTGAGCATTTGATGTAAAACTTGATTCAGATCTGTGTGTGGGTTGTTCGTGTTCAGAAACACGAACGTGTGTGTATGTGTGTGTGTTTGTGGTAGCCGAGATCAGGTGTCGCATATGTGTGTTTGCTGTTCTACACAGCGTGTGTGTGTGGCTATCTTCATAGTGAAGTCTTGATCCTCACAAGTGAGGGGTGGACGTAGGGGACACGGCAGTGTACTCGAACCACTTAAAAATTCTCTGTGTTACTTGTGGTTTGTTCTTCCGCATCCATAGTCGAGTGGGCTTCACGGTGAGTTGAGTGTACAGCAATTCCATTGTCAAACACCTACCATAATCCACACGCATTCACAAGTGTATCCATGTTCGGGTGAGATCTACTGCATGTATGCTTAATTTACTTATTTTCACTTCGAAAGAATTTTATTTGGCCATTCAATTCACCCCTCCCCTCTTGATTGCCACCTTTCGGGACTCAACACATGATAATTGTGTTTCATGTGTCTAGCACATGCAGGTCAGTGCTAGCTTTGATTTTAGCAAACCAAGGTCGGTGTTAGTTTAGCCTCATGCATACTTCAAGTTGA
The DNA here is from genome assembly GCA_022559845.1 of Amorphophallus konjac. NCBI lineage: Eukaryota > Viridiplantae > Streptophyta > Magnoliopsida > Alismatales > Araceae > Amorphophallus > Amorphophallus konjac. Next base: position 119,588,304 of record CM040126.1, on the reverse strand, counting down.
TGCTAGTTTCTGTTGCATCAAGTCTTAGTGTCCAAGGTCCGTGCAAACTCTGTTTAACTCGATGCACATGTTTTGTTGCTTGTTAGTAATCTCAGTGCACATTTATCTTGTATGAAACAAGGTCAGTTCATGCTTTGTCTTTCATATGGAAGAGATCGATGCTATCACTGTTCATACCTTCAATGTTTAGGTCCATGCACATTTACTTCATCTCGCATAGTCTAGGTGGTGCATGCATGGTCTCCACTATTAAGTCGATGCACATCACTACTGAGGTAAGTGCATGTAAGAAAGAAGGTCGGTGTACTTTTACCCATGAAGCGATACAAGATCATTGAACAAGTCGGTGATGTGCCTGGGTTGCAGTTTCAAACTCGGTGCAAGGTTTGTTGTCAAAGGTTTTAGGTCTGTGCATATAGGATCGTGCAGCGTATAAGTCGGTGCAAGTCCCTGTTGTGTCCAAATAAGGTCAGTGCATTCCATGTAAAGATTGCACACATAGTCGGTGCAATTCACTGTGTGTTGCACATAACGTTTGTGTAAGTCACTGTAGAAGGCATACAAGGTCTGTGCATGTCCTTGTACATGTTTATAAGGTCTGTGCACATCAGTCGTTAGGCAGAACAATGTCGATGCACATTTGGTGTTAGCCTTGTTAGCATCGGTGCACATTTGGTATGAGTTTGTTAGGGTCTGTGAATAATGCTTAATTGGTCTGTGCATGTTTCGCCTTTTGCATAGCCAACTCCATGCACTTCACTATAGCACAGCAATGAAGGTCAGTGCACGTTTTAGAGTCGGTGCATATCTTCCTTATGCGTACTGAAGGTCTGTGCATACTTCGTCTTTTCCATGGCCAAGTTCGTGCAACTCACTGTGCACAACGAGGTCAGTGCATTCATTGTCTCGGTGCAAGTCTTGCATTAGACATAATAAGTCCTTGCCTTGGTGCATGTTTCCCTGCTAGCATATGAGGGTCGGTGCTAGTTTGCATTTGTGTTAATCATGTCCGTGCATACCACTATTCCTATGCATTTAAAGGTCTGAGCATCTTTTGTCTCATGCGCATCAAGGTCTATGCATACCGTCCTATATACATATCAAAGTCTGTGCATACTTTGCATATGCCATATTAAGTCAGCGCAAACTTCATTCTATACCATATGACTAATTACTTCTAACTGATAGGATAAAGGAAGCACGTGAGCTCGTGGAGGATAACATAAGCAATTATTGGCACATGATCCAAGGGATGCAATCAGTGGACCTTATGCCACGAGGATCGTTTTCGGTTTCACACTTGACATGTGGCTGAGAGCTTTCAGGAATCTCTTGGCGGGAGTATTCCCTCCACACGCCCAATGCGTGAGCTCGTGGGTCCCAGGCTGAAGATATATATAGATCCCTTTTCTGCATTCAGATAGAGACAGTGTGTTGCAGATGTGAAGATCAGAAGAAGAGAATTCAGAGAGCAGGGAAGAGAGAAAAAGGAGAGAAGAGCCGACAGAGAGAAGAAAGAAGATAGAATGCAGTAGTGTGAGAGTGCTGAGAAAGAGAGAGCTCGAGAGAGAAGAGAGAAGTGATAGTGAAGCGGCTGAAGCAAATTGAAGATCTACTATCTATTGGTTTCTGGATCAGATCCAGACCAACTTGCTCTTGTGAGAGCTACATTCTTGTGCTTTATTTCCAACTTTCCGTAGCTGAATTTTCTCATACTTTTTTTTCCTTTTAAACCTCGATTTCTTCAAGCTATGAGTTAACAGAGCAAGCTGTGTTGCTCAGCGGTTGCAGAGGATTGGTTCCTCTAGTCAGCAAGCTGTGATTGCTTAGTGGAAGGAAGCTGTGTTGCTCAACAGTTGAAGGCAAGTTGTAATGCCCAGTAGTTTAAGCTGTGTATTAGCGGGAAGCCTCACTCTGGTTTGAGTGGGGAATGGACGTAGGTCCGCGGGTAGCAGACTAAACCATCTAAAATTCCTTGTCTATCGTGGTTTGATTGTTCACTCTGATCCGCTAGATGCATGCCTAGGTTATCGCTCTAATTGCATACCTGATAGTCTTCTCCTACAGTAGATGAATGCTCAAGTACATTCTCGACTACGATTCTGACTTAATGGATGTTGTGTATACGCATGCTTGATTGGGATATGTCAACAACATAGATTTGCTTAGGAGTCTACACTCTAGCAGCCCATCTATTTGATCAAGAGCACCATTGACTTTTTCTGTAGAGCTTAATTAGTTTATAATTCCGCAGTAGTGTCCAGTATAGTTTCTATGGGGCAATTTTTATAAGGGGATTCATTCACCCCCCCTCTGAATCCGGGTCTAGCACCTTAACAATTCTCAGAGCCTCCAGCAAACATGCAATGTATCACAGCCAAATGCAACAGCAACGGTAATGCATCAACGCTAGGCATCATCAAACCATAAAGCCATACTAATGCAACATCAACACGTATGACATCATGCACAGATGAGTCATACTGTTTGACATCATCAAAATCACAAGGGTACAACAATCTCCCCCTTTTTGATGATGGCAACACTATGAGTCATAAAACAACATGCTGTCTCTTTTCAAACTATTCTCCCCCTTTGACTTCATGAAAAAAGAATTAATAGTTTGATAAAATCAATAGAGAGAAATACAAAGCATGCATGATATCATAGAGCCACAAATTATTCTCTCCCTTTCCAAATGATCTAAAACTGACACTCAGAGCAAATCATGTAACCCTACTCCCCCTGAAAATGTGAGGTGCATGGAAGTGAGGATAGGAGTATGACAAAAGGCAGACAAGAAAATGATCATCAAAAACCATAGGGACAGCCAAGAAAGAATATCAATGTGAGCATGGAGAACTTAGACTAATCTCCCCCTTAATACCAGAAAGATGCTGATGAGTCAATCTTCTCTATTTGACAAAATAGAGGAATTGGAGTGGAAAAACATCATCAGACATACAGAGTTAAGTCTGATACCGATTGTTACGATCAAAAGATGATATCAACTTAAACACAGGAGCAATCATAGATAATTTCAGGTCGTAACCAATAAGCATCAAGATCAGTGAGCACAATATATTGTTGGATTTCAACAGTAAATAGGAACTGAGCACATGAATTCCACATGAGCTTCAAACACATGAGTATTTCAACAAGATTTTCAAAGAGATACCAATTTCATAAATCCAAAAAAAAAATCAGAGTCTTCCATTATAAGGGCTTATGAATGAATCTTTATTGAACAACATGGTTTAAATATGATATATACACAATTTGCCAACAAAGTTCTGTACTCATATCTGAAATCAAGTTTTAATAAAAAGAACCAAGCCCTCATATAAACATCTTGATTAATCTCCCTTCATCTTACTCAATCAATTTCAATGACTTCTTTAGGAATTACAATCATTAGTATTGAGATTAAACAACCATGAAACCATTTTATTTTATCCAGGGTTGCAACAATTTTTAGAAATTTCATTTGTAAAAATATTCAAATATTGCATTTGTTCAACAAAAATTTTCATGCTACAAAATTTAAAAGCAATCTAGTTCAGTGCACACATTATAACTAGAGGATATATGTTGTTTAGACGCCAATATCCCTAAGCACTTAGTGTGACTAACAGTCATGCCTCATAGAAAAGTGTTAACATTGACATCTCATAACATACCTCAACTCATTTCTTTGATGAGTGAGATGTATTTCTCAGTGTGCAAGCCATTGCTTTGCCAGATTTCAATCATTTTTACAGCAGAGTTAACTATGACACTTCATGACTTAGTCTTTTGGACATGGTTGCTCAGTGACCAAAGTCATTGCTCTGATAGCGTTTGACCCTTAGACATTTCAGAAAAATCAGATGTTTAAAGACAATACTTACTACATGTATCTCAACCAAAGAAAGCCATGATTTTAGAATTTTCAGATTTAAGAAGATCTTGTATGAAAATACATGAGACAGTCGGTTAAGATTTATTAAAAGAGTGATTCAGATATTTTCAAGTCTTTCACAACCAAACTTAATCAATACATTAAACTTAAACCACTTCTATCCTTCAAACATTTATAAACCTGTATAATAGAAGATTCCTTATTAGAATTATTTTTAGATTTATGATTAAGGTATACAAATTGAAATCTTCCCAAATTTCAGGTAGATCAAAATGTTTCAAGAGCAGCCAATTAATAGAAACATCAAGGAGCATGCATTGTAAGTGAAAGCATTAGAATTTCATGCATGTAGCAGATATGGTTAAGAGTGTATCAGATAAATAGCCATGAGATTTCAAGAGATTTCGTTTAGAGAGTAGCAGGATTATTGTCAAGTTTGATAAAGATTTTCAAAGATATGTGCAGCAAAGGATGTACAGTAATCAATGGATTTCAAACTCAAGAAGAGTATCAGTTCAAGTGAATTTAGAGCAGATAGATAGAAATGATACAAACTGAAGCCAATTATTGATGTATATTGCAGAAAGAGCAGAGATTGGAGAATGAGCAAAGATATGGCTAGACAATGAAGATATCGGTTGACTGAATGAGCAATTTAGGTCGACCGAGTTAGATAGTAAGGAAACAGATGAATAGCCATGCAGTTTAAAGGTTTGATTTATATGCTCCCCCTGTCTATATGTATTGAGTCAATCTTTTTGGAATTTTCAATATGAATATGCATGATATGCAATCAACACAAGTATGCATATGCAATGACTCTCCATAGTTAAATGCATTGATACCAATTGTTAGCATGAATGCTGAGCACTTTTGAGCTTCCCTTATCTACATGCATTCAACCATTGTATATGACATGAAAATCATGTTGGGGATTAATCTAACCAACAATGCATGAAGCACAAGAGCTACTTTGACAGACTCCCCTTGACTTTATGCACTGAGTGCAGTACATGCAATGAAGTCTATGCAGGGAGTTTTATGAATTATGCTCATGAAAATCTAGACTACCCTATGTGTAGATTTTGACCTATGGCACCAGGCAGAGGACTTGGTCTAAAGACCACCTCACGCATAGCAAGAACTTCCAGACAGATTGCATCTGCCCTTTGATAACTGACTATTTGATATACCATAGAGGTCATGCATGATAATGCAGTGTAAAAGTAGTCCTATGTGCATCTCACATTAACAATAAGCTAAACATATGCAAATATGAATATATGTGCATGTCATGTACACAGATGAACATTTTATGCATGAGACAATATGCAGGCATCAAATCAGTCAATTCAGAATTTTTAGAAGTGCAATTTATTTTCAGTCCAATATTTACACAGACAACTCAGCATATGCATTGAGAGACATGAATACTCATAATAGATGCAAATGAGGACAATTATGCATGGAATTTTGATTGACAAATCAAACATGATATGCAGCTATCTAAACAGAGTTATAGAAAATTCAAATAACTAACCTGAAAAAGTGCAGGGATGTGGTTTACCATATTCAGGTGCCTTGGCTTATTAACCCTTTTTATTCCTTAGCCCCAAGTCACTCCTACAAAGCACAAATCTCATTTTGCATTTCTAGGTACCCAAGAGTTCTTGGGTCCTGTCATGACAATGGCATCTCTGAACGGTACACTCAACAATTTCTGGGCTAGTGAATCGTCAAATTTTATCAACAAGAAATTAGACATAGAATGTCATAACTGACCACAATAATGACATGAAATAACAGACCTTAAGTTCATTTTGTGCACATTGCTATAAGCATGAAACTTATGTGCATGAGCATGAATATTTCTGTTATTTACATGAGCTTTTTGTCTTTTATTACTCGCGAGCCAACAATTTGAAGCTTTGTGACCTAACTTTCCACACTCAAAACATGCAATTATTTTTATTTTAAAAATAAGTTTATTTCCACCAAAAACATTTTGTCTTGTAGGGAGATTGACAATTTGAGAATTAAATTTTCTACCCTGAGTATGCCAGCATTCAATTGCTTTATGGCCTGACTTCCCACAGGTTGAGCACATAACATGTTTGCCTATTGAAGCATATTTATTCTTTTTAAAGACATGCTGGTTTTCATGAAAATTGACATGATTAGCATTAAAATGAGATTTACCCTTACATTTGGCAAACCAGCATTTTGCAGCAACATGTCCTATTTTCGCACAGTGAAAGCAATGAAAATTTCCCTTTTGAACAATTTTTCTGTCATGAAAATTCCTAGCATGTATTCTATCATCTTATTTCATGACAAAGTAATTATGCATATGATGTCCATGCTTACCACAATAATGACATGATGCATTCACTTTCTTTGAAGCATGATTTTTTACATGATTTTTCTTAAAATGCATGTCATTGAATTTTATCTTCTGTGGTTGCTGCATATTGTTTTTGGTTTTCTAATTTTTATTTTCTTTTTGAATTTTCTCAGTACTAAGCTTCTTTGGAGATGTTTGAGAAGTGCTAGCTACCTCTGAGCTTGGCACAAAAAATGAGTATAGCTAATTTCTGATCACCCTTTTATTCCCAGAAATATGACCACTCCCCTTTCTTTGAACACTCACTTCGTCTTCCAGAGGCATTTTCATTTTGCCTTTATCCTTAGCAGATTTAGATGAAGTCTTATCTAGCTCAATGATTTCATTTTCTCATGAGACACTAGAAATATTTGAATTCTCCTTCTCTTTTTCATAAACAGTTAATTTTTCTAGAAGCATTTCAATTTCATTTTCCAGGTGTGAATACACAGATTTTTCTTTCTGAAGTTCAAGTAATCTGTCAGCCATGACAGTGTTAAGATCCTTTAGTTTCACCATTTTATCCATCAACTTTTCATTCTGAACCAGTTCATTTGTTAAATCATGATCATCACTTGATGATTTCAGCTTGTCTTCCAGTTCAGAAATTTTACTTTCAAATTCTTGATTTTCATTTTTCAATAAGCAAATTTGTTTCTTATGCATATGAAATTCAGACAAGCAATCATCATAAGAATTCTTCAGTTTCACACAGTTTTCATAAGAAGATTTAGAACCATTCTGATCAACTTTCTTTTTCAATTTTTTATTTTCAGATTTTAATTTCCTATATCTATCAGACAGTTCTTCATGCATGCTCACTAATTCATCAAAGGAGATTTCTTCGGATCCTGAGCTCACCTGAGATGATGTTTCATTCATTTTATCACTACTGTGATCACTTCGATTGGCCATCAGGCATTGTTCTTCCTACTTCCTATGAGTAGCAGTCACTCTATCAAAAATTTCCTTTCCAGAAGTGCACCTGAAAACAAAAGGAAATTTGTCAATATCAACTGCAGTAGTTAAGATATTAAGTACCATAGCATTTTCACGATTCTTCAATCTGTCCTCATTAGACCACTCGGTCTGATCATGAGGAAGTTTATGTGGGCCATTAGATACAAGACTCCATGGCTTAGAATCAATGGAGTCCATATAAACGCATAGGCCTTCTAGCCAAGTGCTGAAGTTGAAACCATCAAAAACCATAGGAGCCATTTTATCAATCAGATATAAAGTAATGAGCAATATAGCACCAAATACAGCAGGATCCTCTACAGATCGTTGGATCTGGACAATTAGAAACCCGCTCTGATACTAATTTTTAGGTACGTAGCTAGGATCTAGAAGGAGGGGTGAATAGATCCTCAATAAAAATTTAAGCTCAATGACAATAACAACCCAATTTGCTAAGCAACATAACATTCACTACAATATTTCAGACAACAAGACTATTATCCTAAACCACAATGAGCAGTCCAAGATAAAACCAGAGTATAGTGAGTGAGGGATTTCTCAATTTGAAATAAACTCACGCAAGTTATGGCCTTCAGAAATCTGCTCAATCAGAAATCGGATTAACACTTAAACATTCAGACAGACCTGCTATCGAGCACATGGCAGATTGAAGATGTAAACATTCATGACAGAATCAAACTGTAGAAATGAGCATCAAGGCAATACGGTAACCACTACAAGTGTGCCAGAGCTGTACTGCGAAGAGAATGACCTTGTGACTATAAACGATAGACAAATACCATGCACTTAATGGAATCACAAAGCAGACAACCCTCATATGTGAACCTTTGAATGGAGGTGGATGACAGGGAGCAAACGCGCAAGGAAAACCACGTCACACTAGATTTTTTAGGTGGTTCGGCCAGACACCAGTCCGCCTACATCCACCCCTCACTCAACCCAAGTGAGGATTCCCTTGCCAAAGCAAGAAGTAGACTCAGTCTGCAACAGATGCTGCCAAACAGCTTGAGACTGAGGGAAACAAATCCCTCGACCTGATATTGCTACCCACAAGATCAGCACCCGCTCCTACCATAGTGACCAGAGAGTCCAACTCTCCCTTCTCCTGCAACCGCAGAAGGAACCATGAGCAACACCCAGTTGCACACAACCAGAGGACATGTCCTCTCTTCCTCTGACGCGCAGAGGGAACCCGTGAGTGACACCCAGTCACTCACAGCCGGAGACACCAGTCTCCCTTCCTCTGAATACACATAGGGAAACCGGAGATAATTCTCCCTTCCCCTGAATCCTCAGAAGGAACCTCGATCCCTGAATAGGAAATCGGAAACCAAAGTGAAATGGAAAATGAAAATAACAAAGAAAAAGATGCAACTGCTGAAATGAAAATTGTAGCTCTCGCAGGAGCAATAAACTGTTCAGGATTTGATCCTAGAACATACGAACACGGATCTTCAATTGTGACCAGCTGCTCTGACTTGAGCTCTCTCCTCTTCTCTCGATCCTCTTCTTAGCTCTTCTCTCTTTCTTTCTCTTTTCTTCTATTCTGCTCACTCACTGGTTCTTCTTCTTCTTCTTTCTCTACTCTCACTCACTTTCTTCTATTGCTTCTCTCTAGCGGCTCCTCCTTCTCTTACAGCTTCCTCTATAGTGGCTCTGGCTCTCCTTTTTTTTTCAGCTCCTTGCTTAGAGAAGGATGCTCCCTATTTATACCCAAAACTGGGGCTCCAGAAAAGCTCTTTGCATAGGGTGATTTTATTCCATTTATTTTCTATTGGACCACGTGGCAGGGATGAGAAGGTTCCTTTTGATTATCCTCAGATCACGTGCCCATCATATGCTCCCTAGGTCCACATGCCAGCTACCCGCCATTCTCGGGATCACGTGCCCATCACTAGTTGACTTGGGATCACGTGCCTCGGCCTCAGTTCGAGCTCACGTGCTTGCCTTAATCCTGTCAATTACAAGAAAGGCATTTTGTCAAACACCTTATAATCAGATATGTATTAAAATGATGTATATGCATTTACCTGCGTAATACACAGGTAGACTTTATATGCATGAAGATGATGAATGAAGACAATAACTAATGAATGATTCTCAAACAGACCAGACATGTAAGGTGCACAGACCAGTTAAGACTAAGACTCAACATGTGCTTCGACCTTGCTGAGCATAAGGTCACATGTGCACCGACCTGATACATTGGTGGTGTAAACATGCACAGACCTTATGGTGTAATATGCAAACATGCATAGACCTTATAGTGTAATATGCAAACATGCACAGACTTTGGACATGCTTAGATCTTCTGGCTGCATGTGCTCATACTTTATATGCAGTACTGAACATGTGCACAGACTTAACACAAAGTTCACCGACCTTGACTTCCAATAGTGCATAGACCCAAAACATGTGCACAGACCTGAATATTGCATGTGCACAGACCTCATAAAGTCAGTTGAAGAATGTGCTTCGACCTTGTATGACATAAAGCTAACTGTGCATCGACCTTATATGAGATAAAACAAAATGTGCACGGACCTTTATTCACCTTAGGTACTCATGTGCACCGACCTTATATGTCATGAAACAAAACATGCACCGACCTTATATGTCATGAAACAAAATGTGCACCGACCTTATATGAGATAAAACAATATGTGCACCGACCTTTGTTTACCTTATGTACTCATGTGCACCGACCTTATATCTGCACTCACTTGATGTAGCGTCGACCTTTGTCCTGTGCAGACTTGATGTGCACCGACCATAGCTCTGCGCTGGCTTGATGTGCACCGACCTTAGCTCTACGCTGGCTTGATGTGCACCGACCTTATATGTAACGACCCAGAGTTCAGGATACCGATATACCGATAATATCGATACACCGATACCAAGAACTGGGGAAGCCACCCAAGAGGCTGATGAGGCCCCTGAAGGGTTAGTAGAAAAGTGCTGAGGGGTATGCATAACGAATTGGAATTTGGAATGCGCGGTTTACAATTAAGCATTAAAATAACACAAGTGCGGAAGCAAATCAAAATAACTAGAGTGATATATATATATACTAGTCCAGATAAACCAACGTACTAGTCCACAAGGTACAACTACACGGGGCATACCCTGGCAAAAGCACAACCAAAAGCCTCAAAAAGGCGGCTCGACTATAGCTGGCAGCTAGACACGGTCTCCAAAATGGCTCACGAAGCACCGGGAGACGACGGGCGCGGCTCACCTGAAAGGAGAAAGGGTGAGTCACGGCCAGACTCAGTAGGGGTCACGCGGATCCCTACCTCGCACTAAACAAGCATACATGCATAAATAAAGGCAAGAAGAGCATGCATTTAATTAAGCTAACAGGCAATGGCATGAATAACTACTCAAGTATAGCTGTAAACTCTAACTAAGCAAGTATAACAGCTAAAACATGCCACAGCTAAATAAATGCAAGCGATTAAAACTAAATCTACCAAAATAGAATGAGCCTTGACTAATCCAAACAACAAGGAAGGACAACCACTGGAGCAGAAACCAGAAGCGTCCACTGATGACTTACACTGTGTCTCAAGCACTCGCAGTCGGCAAAGCGACAAGCTAAGCGCGTAAACAGTACCAAACCAAGTGACCAGTCGGAGTGGCACCCATCGGTGTTAGTCCACAGTCTCCGACCACGTGTGCACACACTGACTCTAGCCTGAGCCAGGCCCTCTAGCTAGTTTTCTCCCTTGGTAGGACGCTACCATTGGCTGGGAGCCCACGGAACTAGCTTACAAACCGTGCATGGGAAGCACACCCCTCCGCCATCCTCAAGCGGGTCGGTACTCAACAGACCTTAGGGCAACAACAGTGGCTCCATTGCATGGAAAGAAAAGCTACTCTATTGGTATAAGAAACATGCCACTGAACACTAAAATAATATAAACATGGCACTTATATATTATGGAACGCATGACGAGAAGGCTGGGAACATATCAAAACCTACAGGCAAACGACGGTCGTCTGCCCATGCGTTACTGGCAAGCGACGGTGGGGGACTGGCGCGTTACATCCGAAGCGACGCGTCAGTGTCCCGCCGTTACTTCCACCAGAGTTCCAGCTCAAACGACCCAAGAGGGGGAGTGACGGTGGGGGCCCAGCGCGTTACTTCGTAATGACGCGTTGGATCACCGCCGTTACTTCCACCCGAGGCCGGAAATCAACGAACAGTATTCAAAACCGATAGCAGGCGAAGCGACGCCCTAACCCAAGCGCGTCGGACCGAAACGACGGCCGGTCGACTGGCCGTCGGGCGCACCGCCTGACCGGGTCAACGCAAAACTACGCACGAGTAACGGATGGGGTTCCCACCATTACTCTCCAAATAACGCGCCCTCGACGGGCCGTCGTTTGGAAACGACGCGTCCACCAAGGACCGTCAGGCGTGTGACGGTTCCTGGCAGGACCGTCACACCACCTGGAACACGGGCGGGTTCGGTTTGAAAACCGAAGCCCTCCCGGACGATAGAAATCATCGGGTAACGCCGTGAAAACCTGTAACCTGCCAAACCATACATGCTAAACAACACTACCAAGCTTAAAACACCCGCATGCATCACCCCAAACCCATTAAACGGCTAAATTACTCGTTTACACTAAAAATGGGAAAATGGCCACATGCATACATCGGGAGGCCTAAACAATGAAATGAACCACAGGGAATGCTCCTAGCGAGCTCAGGATTCCATCCCCCTACCTCTTGCAAGCCGAGACGGACGAAAAGGCCGCATGCACCGAGGTAGGCTCACCGGGCCTTCAAGCTCCACCCCGCTCCCACGATCACCAAACCGTGCCGAGATGGGTACCCACGCGTTCCTCTCGACGCGAGGAATCCACCGGCGCCCACCATGCTTCAATCCGACGCCGTCTCGCCCGCGTTCCCTAGAGAGGAGAGAGGGGCGATCGCGTGAGGAGAGAGAGAGGGTGAGGGTGAATGAGAGATCGACGGGGAGAGAGGGGGTGAGGGTGAGAGGTTAAAAGAAAAAAAAAGAAATTAAAATATATATAATATAATTATTATATATATTAAAATCTCATTAATTTCTAATAACTCTCAATAAACCCAAATAAATCTGGAAAAATATCAGACAAGTTCCTAAAAATCCAGAAAAATAGCCGGAAATTCCAGAACGAATAATAGAACAAATTCCAATAAGGATCCATTAAGGCACGGGCCTTACAGTCCCTCCCTCCTTAAAAAAAATTTCTCCCTCGAAATTTACAACAACACAAACAGGAGGAAACCGAGAAAGGACGTATACCTCAGTGGAATAAGAAAGGAAAAAGCTGACGCATCTCATCTTCACGTTCCCAAGTGGACTCATTACCAGAGTGACGCTGCCAAGCAACCTTTACCAGAGGGATAACCTTATTTCTCAACCGCTGCTCACGACGGTCTTCAATTCTGAGAGGAAACTCTGGCGCAGATAAATCAGCAGTCACTTCAGGCCATACTGAATCATCGAGAACATGAGAAGCATCTGGCACATATTTCCTCAATTGAGACACATGGAATACATCATGAATAGCTTGCATGGCCGCCGGAAGTTACAGACGATAAGCCACCTGACCAATAGCTTCAACAATCGGGAACGGGCCAACATACCGCGGACTAAGCTTTCCACGGTTCCCAAATCTGGAAACACCTTTCATCGGAGATATTTTAACAAACACCATATCTCCCGGCTCAAATTGTAGTGGACATCTGCGCTGATCTGCATAGCTTTTCTGTCGACTCTGAGCCGTCAACAATCTCTGCCTGATCAGACGAACCACATCTGAACACTGCTGCACCATGTCTGGTCCTGTCAACAATCTGTCCCCAACATCAAACCAATTCATAGGAGTTCGACAAGGACGACCATATAGTGCTTCATACGGAGCCATTCCAATACTGGAGTGAAAGCTGTTATTATAAGCAAATTCAACAAGTGGCAAATGCTGACACCACGAACCCTGCCAATCAAGGCAACACAATCTCAGCATGTCCTCTAGAGTCTGAATAGTCCTCTCTGACTGTCCATCTGACTGAGGGTGATATGCTGAACTGAAAGCTAACTCAGTGCCCAAAGCTTTCTGGAAACTACGCCAGAAGCTGGAGGTGAAACGTGGGTCACGATCTGACACAAGTGAAACAGGAACTCCATGCAGTGGCACGATCTTCTGTACATACAACTCGGCCAACCTCTGCACATTCCAAGTAACCTTAATCGGTAACAATCTGGGAGTTTTAGTCAATCTGTCGACTAGCAACCAGATACCATCAAAACCTTGAGAAGTCCGAGGCAAACCCACCATAAAATCTGTAGTAACATGGTCCCATTTCCACATCGGGATCCCTAACGGCTGAAGTAAACCACCTGGCTTTTGATGTTCGGCTTTAACCTGTTGACAAGTCAAGCACTTAGAAACAAATATAGCCACGTCTTTCTTCATACCTGGCCACCAGAACTACTTTTTCAAATTCTGATACATCTTGGTGACACCTGGATGAATAGCAAAACGGGAACCATGGGCTTCACTCAGAATCTCATGCCTCAAATCATCATCAGCGGGCGCATATAATCTACCCTGAAAACTAACAACCAGCTCGCCATCAAATTCCACATCATATCTTGATATAACACGGGCTAAATCAGAATCTGCTTGCTGAGCTTCTTTAATCTGCTGATACAAAGCCGAACCCAAAGTCAAACTAGCACAAACTGCCATCTTCGGATCAGCAGGAAACTCTGCACTGAATGCCTCGCTCGGAAGCTGTTCCCACAATTTCCATTCATGAAGCAATAAATGGCTGACCTGCACTTTCCTGCTCAGAGCATCAACCACGACATTCATTTTACCCGGCTGATAGGAGAGTGTAAAGTCAAAGTCTTTCATGAATTCCATCCATCGGCGCTGCCTTAGATTCAAATCTTTCTGGGAGAATATATACTGCAAACTCTGGTGATCAGTAAGAATCTGAAATTTCTCACCATACAGATAATGTCTCCAGATCTTTAAGGAAAAAATAACTGCAGCTAGCTCCAGATCATGAGTGGGGTAATTCTCTTCATGTCGTTTCAATTGCCGAGATGCATATGCGATAACTTTACCATGTTGCATCAGCACTGCACCCAGACCTACTCGAGAAGCATCAGTACAAACCAGAAAACCACCCGAGTCGGAAGACAAAGTCAACACAGGAGAAGAAGTCAATAGCCTTTTCAATTCAACAAAGCTAGCCTCACACTGATCCAACCAGACAAAAGGTACATCTTTACGAGTCAGTCTAGTCATCGGGGCTGCAATCTTCGCAAAGTCTTGAATGAATCTGCGGTAATACCCAGCCAAACCTAAAAAGCTTCATATTTCTGTCACAGTTCTCGGTCTCTGCCAGCTCAAAACAGCATCAATTTTTGCAGGGTCCACTGCCACTCCATCACCAGAAATCACGTGACCAAGAAAATGAATTTCCCGAAGCCAGAATTCACATTTACTGAACTTCGCATAAAGCTCGTGATCCCTTAGAGTCTGCAGAATGATCCTCAAATGCTGCACATGATCTTCATCAGAGGCAGAATAGATCAGAATATCATCAACAAAGATCACCACAAACTGATCAAGAAATGGACGAAAGATACATTGCATCATGTCCATGAAAGCTGCTGGGGCATTAGTCAAACCAAACAGCATAACCAGAAATTCAAAGTGACCATACCGAGTGCTGAAAGCAGTCTTCTCCACATCGGATTCCCGAATTCACAATTGGAAGTAGCCAGACCGGAGATCAATCCGTGAAAAGACAGTAGCAGACTATAATTGGTCAAACAAATCATCAATCCTGGGAAGTGGGTACTTATTCTTGATAGTCACCTGATTCAACTGCCTGTAATCAATACAAAGCCTCAAGCTTCCATCTTTCTTTTTCACAAACAGCACTGGGGCACTCCACGGAGAAAAACTGGGGCGAATATAACCTTTTTCCAGTAACTCTAGTAGCTGTGCACACAGTACTTTCAATTCAGCTGGAGCCATGTGGTACGGTGCCTTCGCTAAGGGGCCGGTACCTGGAATCAGTTCAATCACCATTTCTATCTCTCGCTCTGGAGGCAAGCCTGGCAACTCGTCAGCAAATACATCAGGGAACTCACAAACGACCGGAATATCACAAACATCTCGTTGTGGTTTTTCAACAGCAACCACAGAAGCTAAGAATCCCTGGCAACCTGCACTAAGCAACCCGAAGGATCGAATAGCAGAAATAATCATACGAGAAGATCGGGATCGAATACCTTGGAAATAAAAGGCTAATTTCCCCTGTGGCTGAAAATAGACTTTCTTCGATCTGCAGTCAACCACGGCTCCATAATGCTCCAACCAATCCATTCCCAGAATAACATCATAATCTGCCAGCTGCAACGCAAACAATCTCGCCGGCAACTGGTGATTATCAATCATCACAGGAGATTCTTCCAGACACAAAGGTGTAATCATGAAATCTCCAGAAGGCATCTCAACATACATCTCACAAGCTATCTCTGAAGTCGGTTCCTCAATACATGCCATGAAATCCTCAGAAATAAAAGAGTGAGAAGCACCGGAATCAAATAAGACACGAGCTGAATGACCATAAAGCATAATCGTACCTTCAACCAGATGGGACGCAACAGCATCAACTCTAGTCAAATGAGTAACCTTGCCTTTCTGCTTCTTTGAACCAACTGAAGATTACTGAGAAGACGCCGACGCTTGAGAGAAAAATTGTTGTTGAGCTTGTGGTGCAGGAGGTCTGAACTGCGACTGCTGAGGTTGAGAAAATTGGGGAACTTGCAACGGTTTCGGCCTCAGCGGGCAATCCCGAACCACATGACCCGGCTGGTCACACCGAAAACACACCACAGGAAGAGAGCACGGCTGGCCCTTATGATGACCACCGCATCTCCGACACGTCCATGGCTGACTGACAGCTGAGCTCTACCGAGTCTGAGAAGAAGGTGATGTCGGCTGCTGAACAGAATCTGTACCGGACGGCTGCTGGAAAAACTTCTTCTTCTTCTTGAACCTCTTGAACTTGGGTTTGGAAGGAGAGGAAGAGCCACAGACCTCTAACTGGACTGAGGGAACACCTGGCACTGGCGGTCGGTAAGCCTGCTGAGACTGTACTGCGGGCTGAACTGACCTTGCCTGAGGATATCCACCCGGTCTCGTCATTTCCAGCTCAAGTGCTACAGCTGTCTGGCACGCACTGTCCAAATCCGTAACACGACTGGCAATCAGGGGCATCTTCAACTCGGGCCTCAAACCTCACAAAAATTGCTGGGTTTTCAAAGCTTCACTGGCCAGCACATGGGGCACATACTGACCCAATTCCATAAACTTATTTCGATACTGAAGCACCGTCATACTGCCCTGCGTCAGCTCCATAAATTGATACATTTTTGCCATTTGCAAGCAGGCAGGAGTGTAAGCACGCTCGAAAGCAGCAACGAACTCTGCCCAAGTGATCTGCCGAAGAGGTCTTGAATGAAAAGCGATCTGCCACTCGGCTTTCCACCACGTAATGGCTGTACCCTGGAGTTGAAAAGCAGCAAGCATAACTTTTTCATCTTCAGCACATTCCATTGAGACAAACACCCGCTCGATCGCATCCAACCATTGCCTTGCCACTTCTGGATCAGCTTGACCATCGAAAGCAGGTGGGTTGAACATTAGGAATTCCTTCAAAGCCTTGCCTCGACTGCCAGACACTTCAACAAGAGGAGCAACTGGAACAGCTGGAACTGCAGGAGGAGGTATAGAACCACTATCTTCCCTGGGTGCATCTCGAGGAGCATGAGGAACTCGAGGAGGTCTTCCTCAACGAGGCGGCATAATTGCACTGCCAAAACATAAATCGATAATAAAATCCATCAATCACGCAGAAAACATCCTAGGCCAGCAATAGACGACACCAGGACTAGCTCTGGACAAAGCGCAAATTTCAATTCCTTATACAATTCCTCAAACTTGTCTCTGATGCCAACTGTAACGACCCAGAGTTCAGGATACCGATATACCGATAACATCGATACACCGATACCAAGAACTGGGGAAGCCACCCAAGAGGCTGATGAGGCCCCTGAAGGGTTAGTAGAAAAGTGCTGAGGGGTATGCATAACGAATTGGAATTTGGAACTCGCAGTTTACAATTAAGCTTTAAAATAACACAAGTGCGGAAGCAAATCAAAATAACTAGAGTGATATATATATACTAGTCTAGATAAACCAACGTACTAGTCCACAAGGTACAACTACACGGGGCATACCCCGGCAAAAGCACAACCAAAAGCCTCAAAAAGGCGGCTCGACTACAGCTGGCAGCTAGACACGGTCTCCAAAACGGCTCACGAAGCACCGGGAGACGACGGGCGCGGCTCACCTGAAAGGAGAAAGGGTGAGTCACGGCCAGACTCAGTAGGGGTCACGCGGATCCCTACCTCGCACTAAACAAGCATACATGCATAAATAAAGGCAAGAAGAGCATGCATTTAATTAAGCTAACATGCAATGGCATGAATAACTACTCAAGTATAGCTGTAAACTCTAACTAAGCAAGTATAACAGCTAAAGCATGCCACAGCTAAATAAATGCAAGCGATTAAAACTAAATCTACCAAAATAGAATGAGCCTTGACTAATCCAAACAACAAGGAAGGACAACAACTGGAGCAGAAACCAGAAGCGTCCATTGACGACTTACACTGCGTCTCAAGCACTCGCAGTCGGCAAAGCGACAAGCTAAGCGCGTAAACAGTACCAAACCAAGTGACCAGTCGGAGTGGCACCCGTCGGTGTCAGTCCACAGTCTCCGACCACGTGTGCACACACTGACTCTAGCCTGAGCCAGGGCCTCTAGCTAGTTTTCTCCCTTGGTAAGACGCTACCATTGGCTGGGAGCCCACGGAACTAGCTTACAAACCGTGCATGGGAAGCACACCCCTCCGCCATCCTCAAGCGGGTCGGTACTCAACAGACCTTAGGGCAACAACAGTGGCTCCATTGCATGGAAAGAAAAGCTACTCTATTGGTATAAGAAACATGCCATTGAACACTAAAATAATATAAACATGGCACTTATATATTATGGAACGCATGACGAGAAGGCTGGGAACATATCAAAACCTACAGGCAAACGGCGGTCGTCTGCCCATGCGTTACTGGCAAGCGACGGTGGGGGACTGGCGCGTTACATCCGAAGCGACGCGTCAGTGTCCCGCCGTTACTTCCACCAGAGTTCCAGCTCAAACGACCCAAGAGGGGGAGTGACGGTGGGGGCCCAGCGCGTTACTTCGTAACGACGCGTTGGATCACCGCCGTTACTTCCACCCGAGGCCAGAAATCAACGAACAGTATTCAAAACCGATAGCAAGCGAAGTGACGCCCTAACCCAGGCGCGTCGGACCGAAACGACGGCCGGTCGACTGGCCGTCGGGCGCACTGCCTGACCGGGTCAACGCAAAACTACGCACGAGTAACGGATGGGGTTCCCACCGTTACTCTCCAAATAACGCGCCCTCGACGGGCCGTCGTTTGGAAACGACGCGTCCACCAAGGACCGTCAGGCGTGTGACGGTTCCTGGCAGGACCTTCACACCACCTGGAACACGGGCGGGTTCGGTTTGAAAACCGAAGCCCTCCCGGACGATAGAAATCGTCGGGTAACGCCGTGAAAACTTGTAACCTGCCAAACCATACATGCTAAACAACACTACCAAGCTTAAAACACCCGCATGCATCACCCCAAACCCATTAAACGGCTAAATTACTCGTTTACACTAAAAATGGGAAAATGGCCACATGCATACATCGGGAGGCCTAAACAACGAAATGAACCACAGGGAATGCTCCTAGCGAGCTTAGGATTCCATCCCCCTACCTCTTGCAAGCCGAGACAGACGAAAAGGCCGCATGCACCGAGGTAGGCTCACCGGGCCTTCAAGCTCCACCCCGCTCCCACGATCACCGAACCGTGCCGAGATGGGTACCCACGCGTTCCTCTCGACACGAGGAATCCACCGGCGCCCACCACGCCTCAATCCGACGCCGTCTCGCCCGCGTTCCCTAGAGAGGAGAGAGGGGCGATCGCGTGAGGAGAGAGAGAGGGTGAGGGTTAATGAGAGATCGACGGGGAGAGAGGGGGTGAGGGTGAGAGGTTAAAAGAAAAAAAAAGAAATTAAAATATATATAATATATTTATTATATATATTAAAATCTCATTAATTTCTAATAACTCTCAATAAACCCAAACAAATCTGGAAAAATATCAGACAAGTTCCTAAAAATCCAGAAAAATAGCCGGAAATTCCAGAACGAATAATAGAACAAATTCCAATAAGGATCCATTAAGGCACGGGCCTTACATTATAGATGACTAAGGTAAATGTGAATCGACCTTAGTTAATTAAAGTTCAAAGGTGCATCGATCTTAGTTGCTATCTAACACAATGTGGACCGACCTTGCAATGATGAATGTATGCATGTGCACCGACCTGTGTGAAGGTGCTCCCACCTTCATGTGAATATGCTCAGACCTTTTACATGCACATGCTCTGACTAGTGAGAATATGCTTGGACCTTGTTCATGCATATGCTCCGACTTTAAGTGTGCATACGTGTACATATGCACTGACTGTGAAAGATGTTTGTGCACACAACCTGTTCGGTAAAATAAATATGCATGCAACCTGTTTCATTAAATGGCCAGAGTGTTTAAATGTGCACAGATGTAATATGAAAGTGCTCCGACCTGCTCATGCAACACTATGAGCATGAGATATGAATGTGCACTAATTTCTTCATGATTTTAACCTAACCTTTAGCCTTATTCTCAGAGCCTCCGGCAAACATGCAATGTATCATAGCCAAATGCAACAGCAACGGTAATGCATCAATGCTAGGCATCATCAAACCATAAAGCCATACTAATGCAACATCAACACATATGACATCATGCACAGATGAGTCATAGTGTTTGACATCATCAAAACCACAGGGGTACAATAGAAACAAGGAATAAAGAGCAAAAAATGCAAGGAGCAACCAGGGGGCGGCCAAGTCCTTGGCCACCCATAAAATCGAAGGTGGAAGAAATCGGGAGCTGAGGTAGCCGAGGTCGATCTCCTTCAGCTTCTCCCTCTCAAGGGGAGCTTACTGTCTCTCGAACTTCGAACTCCTGGACTCTGAGCTCGAACTCTCCGTCTGTATGACTTCAAATTCCCCCGTTCGTCAACTCTCTTCCACCACCTCCCCGTCTGAACCCCTTCTCACCCACGAACTCCCACTATTTGGGGGTTTTGTCATTGGGGCTTGCCTCTAGAAGCCTCCAGCTTCGTGTGGCCGAACATGGGCGATGAGGCCGGGGCTCGTGCAAGGCGTGGTGGGCGAACATGGCATGTTTCTTTGACTAGCAGTTGCAGAAGGGTGGCCAAACCATCGACCGTTCATAGGGTGAAGGTGGCTAGACTTATGGCTGTCCACCAAACCTGGGCGGCCAAAGCCTTGGCCGCCTAGCCAACCTGGGCGGCCATCAACCTGGCCACCCAGCCCATGGGCCCTCATCACCCAATGGTTCGATTAAGGCCCAATAGTATGTGTTGGGCTGACTTAAAAGCACAAAACATCGATTAACTCGAGTAAAATAACAGCGTTACTAATATGATAGTCTAATTGGGGATCCGCGAGATGTCCTAAATTAGGCTTCTACACCCCCCCGATGCGGTGAGTTCAAATCCTAGGCCGTGTTGAATCATGGTGCAAATCGGATTCAGGGGGAGGGTGAATGAATCTCCCCTATAAAAATGCCCAATTAACAATTTTTTATAAAATCTTGCAGAATTAAAATCAGATAGGCTGGGCTGATCAAAAGTTCTACACACACTCGAACATTTAACTAGGTAGGATCAGTTAAACTGATATACTATTGAGACCCACACTCGAACACTTGACAGACGTTCTTATGTGATTCTCACTAGTGGACTTGCCTAGCACATTCAGCAACCAGCTGAAACACTAAGCAACCGTTAGACAGAAACAAATTAGAATACCTAGTGAACTTAGAGTGATATAGGCTAATCAGAGGCAAATATGACGAGCCTAATCATACATCTATCGTGAATCAAGAAGCAAGCAGTCAAACCACAAAGATAAGGATTTTTTAGATGGTTCAGTCTGCAGCTCATAGACCTACGTCCATCCCCCAACTCCAACCAGAGTGAGGCTTACTGCTGCCTAACAGCTTGAACCGCTGTGCCTCACAGCTTGCGTCCGCTGAGCATTACAACTTGGCTTACAACTGAGCACCACGGCTTGCTGTCCAAGGATCTAATCCTCGCCGCTGTGCATCATAGCTTGCACTGCTGACTAACAACTTGATGTTTAAAAGATAAAGTGAAAATAAGACTCAGCAACGAAAAGCTGGAGAATGAAAACACATATAAACTGTAGCTCTCGCAGGAGCAGACTGGCTTGGATCTGATCTGAAGGCCAGTAGAACAAATCTTCAGGAACTTCAATCTCTTCTCTCGATCTCTCTCTCAATCTCTTTTCTCGATCTCACGATCTCCCTCTTCTTCTTCTTCTCTTTCTCTCTTCGACGATACTCTATTTTCTCTCAGAGAATGATTCTTGCTTTGTTGCTCTCTCTTCTCTCTTCGAGCTTCCTTGCTCTATTTTCCTTCACTTCCTTCGCACCCCTTTCTTCAAGTTCTCTTCGCTATCTTTGAAATGGATGATCTTCCCCCCTTTTATAGGCAACCAGTGATGGGCGTGTGGAAACCACGTTTGCTGCCCAAACTTTCATGCAGATCTGGATCTCTTCTTTCCCCGTGTTGTAATCTCAGCACTTTCACTTTCCACGTGTCAAGATCTGCAGTTAATAGATCAGTCTTGGATCACGAGCCTTTACTTTGAGTTCACGTGACTTTAAGTTCTTGTCAGCAGTTTGAGAAGCATTTCATCAAATACTTGGCTTACATAGTAAAAAATCAATATGCATTGTCATTATATGTAGATATGCCATAGAAAGAGAGAAATAATCAATGGTCATGCCCATAATGAATGTTCAGATCAAACAGATAAAATATGCAGGGAATTCTATGAAATTGGGCATGAAATTAATGCTAACATCGACCTGACATTGATTATATATGAGAGATGTAAGAACTAACTCCGACCTCATACACAAACCTCAACCAACTAGCACAAATCAAACCAACTAACACAGGCTTTATGTATGAAGCAAGTCCAACTAACATCGACCAGGATGCATGGTGATGCATATTAACACCAACCCTGGAATGCAAGACACAGCATGCTAACGACGACCTTGATGCATGACACAACATACTAACGTCGACTTAGATGCATGAGACACATTTGCCTTACTTGACTAGCATCGACCTTGATGCATAGAGCACACTAGCTAACACTGACTCTAACGCATGAGACAACATCAGCTAGCATCGACTATATATATATATATATATATATATATATATATATGCAGCACAGTAATGTGCACTGACCTTACATGCTGAACAACTAAGTGTGTACCGACCCTAGCAAGCAGACCATCTAAGTGTGCATCAACCTTCTAATAAAGGAGCAGGAGTATGCTTGGACCTATATGCTGGTCGATCAAAATGTGCACGGACCTAGTTTAGCATGATGAAGAATGTGCACGGACCTAGGTTTATGCAAATGACTATATGCACCAACTTGGTTTGACCTTATGCATGAATATGCACAGACCATATATGCACTTACTGCAAGTGTGCACCAACTGTGTATGGCACAATTAAGAATGTGCACTAACTTAGTATGCCTGGGTAGATGTGTGCACTGACCTTGTGTGTGAATGACAAAACTTGCACTGACTTCTGCATGCGAGAGGCAAATCATGCACAGACCATTGTATGCAGAATGCAAAACCTGCACCGACCTTATATGCACACTGGAAAACTTGCACCGACCATATATGTATGACATGCAACTAGTGTCGACCTCGGCTGTGTAAGAACACAACTAGCACCGACCCTAGCTATGCATGAACTACAACTAGTATCGACCTTAGCTGTGTGAAAACACAACTAGCACCGACCCTAGTTATGCATGATGCAACTGGCGTTGACTCTATATAAGCACAATGCAATATGAAGATCATGCACACCACCTGTTTGACCAAATGCCATGCACACACGTTATTCAGTAAAATGTCATGTGCACAAACTTTATGCAGACGTGTTGACTTTATGTGCATAATATTGACTTTGCGTTGACTTTTGGTTGACCTGTGATGCATTGACTTAGATGAACAGTTGTACAAGACTTTATGCAATGCTTATATAGAGACATCCACGAACATGCATAGACATGCACGAATATGCACGGATATATACAGACAACCACATATGAACTAAGATGCACATGTGCAGTAGTTCATTCCATGTAATTCATCTATATAGCAATATGAGCATTGTATGCATACAACAAACATTGTATGTAACAAGACACATACTGTATGCAATAAACACATATGGAATAATACAAACACATATGACATCATACATATGAGTCATTGTGTTTGTCATCATCAAAACACAATATCCAACAATCTCCCCCTTTTTGATGATGGCAACACTATGAGTCATACGAGTCATGAAAACCAGACACTGAAGGAGTTCAACGCATCACAGGTCAACCAAAAGTCAACGCATCACAGGTCATGATGCAATCAACAACCTGCGAATAAGCAAAACTATGCTTACACAGATTTGTACTAACATCCCTGCAATCTCTCCCCCAATGCAATCTCTCTAATGACAGTCAAAAACATTTTCCAAACATTCTCCCTCCCTAATCTCTTCTTCTTTTGACTTCAACAATATATGACCTATTCACACCTCAGCTCTCATACCTACATGACGTATATGACTCCAATTTCTCCCCCTTTGACGTCATCAAAAAGAGAAAAAGAAAAGGAGTCCAAGTGGTGAGAGCAAGTGGGAAACAGGATGTAGACACAAAATGATTCCAAGTGATCAGAAGGAGGCAGGAGAAAATAGAGAAACTGAAACTCCCCCTGAGAAAATAGAGGTCAATACCAGAAGCATGTTGATAGTTAAGAAAGTGCCAATAAATCACATGCTCCCCCTGATATAGCCAAGACAAGTCACAGACAGTTCCCCCCCTATGAAATGCAATAAATGCAGTATTGACATGATCTATCCTCCCCTTTAAATCAATGCAATTCAAAGCTTCCTGTTTAAAATGAAATAAGGTAAATGAGCAAGGAAGGTGAGGAAAATGTCAAGAATAAACCAGAAAGATCTCAGAAGGATACTGCTAAGAAATTTGCAGCAGCAAAATACAAGGGTTTTCTGTGACAGGTTCAAGAAGATAAAAAGAGACAGGGACACAGTGCAAAGATAACAGGAGATATGAACAAATATGCAAGTTGACTAAGTTTTCAACAATATAACTAATTAGAAGAATTTTATAGTAGGTACCACTGTTATAAATCCAAGTAAAGATTAGACTCTCCTATCATAAGCGCTTATGAATTAGACTGCATGACAAACCTGGTTAAAGCATGATGTATACCAAATTTGTCAATCATATTCAATACTCATATTTGAAACTGAGTTTTAATAAAGGTGAACCAATTATTCATATGACATTCCAGTTCAACCTTCTTCCATCTTACTCAAATAATCCCAATGACTCCTTTAGGAGTTACACGTTGTAGTATTGAGATTAAACACATTTAATTATATTTAAAGTTAATTATATTGCAGAAAATTTCTGATATCAATTGAAGATTTTCTATCAATTTTCAGATTTTACTTTTGAACAGCACTTTATTTTTCCTGAGCAATCTTGGCTGATCAACACTTTTTTACATGAGACACAACACGTCTTAGGTGAAGTGACCCAATTACTCATTGTGATAACTACATTGCCTCTCAATCATGAGAACAGAGTTAGCAATGAGAGTGTATTTTTACATGAGGAAACACCTTGATTAGAGGCCGGAAACCCCAGTTACTCAACACAACCATGCCATTGCTCTGTCAGATTTTCACATAATTTTCAGAGAATTCATTCTTTTAGGAGAGTTAAATATGGTACTTCATGACACAGTCCTTTGGACAGGTTTCTTGATAACCATAGTCATTGCACTGACTTTTACTTTCCTTTTTAGTCAACTTCATACAGATTTAATGTTTAAGAACAATACTAAGAACATGTATCTCAACCAAAGTAACCATGATTTCAAATTTTCAGATTTCAGAAGATTTTATCCAGAGGTTACATGAAACAGTTGGTTAAAATTTATTAAAACTTGTGATTTAGATACTTTCAAGTCTTTCAAATTCTAATTCATGAATACATTAAACTTATACCAATCTAGATCAATCAGTTATTCTTAAACCTATATAATAGGAGTTTCTTTGATAATTTTCGATTCATAAATAAGGTACAACGATGTAAGTAACTTCAAGATCAGTTCAATCAACATCTTCAGTCAACTTGCCAATAGTAGAAGTAACGACAGGTTTGCAAAGAAGATAGTCAGAAGATTTGAGTTTGCAGAATATGTGATCAGAACAGAAACATGTAGATAACAGGAGTGATTCAGAAGTTTCTGACTAGAGAAGAAGTGAAATGATTTTCAAGTAAGTGCAGCAATAAGAATTTTTGATACCAAGATTCTTCAAGGTTCATAGCAAAGAGCAAGATCAGACAAACAAGCATGTCAGGAGTAGAGTGAAATGTATGACAAAGATAAGTTGACAATAGATGAAAAGACTGAACTAATTGCAGATAGATACATTGTGCACTAATGAGTCATGAATAGGTACGAGGGGGAGGTGGGACTCTAGGAGTCTGCTCACCCAAGAATAGTCCACCTTACAGGCAGACATAACCTACCCTTCGTGTGAAGTCTTTTGATATACCTTCTTCTAACTCATGAATACACAAGGAATCCAACAATTATTTCTGACACATTAACAGTAGTAAACAGAGTTTCAGAAATCTGATTTTAGATGAGAATCATTGATCATTTGATAATGTGAGTCACTGTCATACATACAGTATGAATCAATTGAAGGACAGATGAATATGTGACTCACTGGTATGACAAATGAGGCAGAACAATCAATTTAGTTAGACAGTGGGATTTGAGTCAAATATACATTGAAGAAATGAAATGCTCCCCGTGCCTATATGCAACGTGAAAGCTCTTTTTGTGATTTTCTGAGATGAATGATATGCAAAGAAATATCTACAGATATGCACATGCAATGACTTCCTTTGGATGAATGCACTACAATTTCTTATGTGGCATGAAAACCAATCAGAGGATAAACAGACTCCCCCTGACAGTGTGCAATGTTCTAATTTATCAACAATGCAGTGTGCAATCATGTGCTGACAGATGCCAAGTGTGAAGAAAGACATGACAGCAAAATGCACATGATACCAATTGTAAGGTAATGCATGAATTATGCATACCAATTGTTGAAAATCTATGCAATTCCACTTTTCAGAAAACATGTCAACAACAAATCAACCTATGCACCCTTCAGATGTGATACAATCAAAACAGTTATTCCTAGAAAGCAGATGCACTAACTAAAACAGAGTTTTTAAACAGAATTTGAATATTCTAAAAATAGTAAACTCAGTTGAGTTACTTGGAATGCTCAGAAATGGGGTTTCCTTAGTGCCAAGGCTTATTAACCCCCTTTTTATTCATCTCCAAGGCACACCTACAACAAACACATCATTTTGATGCAGCAGGTACCCAAAAGACCTTGGGTCCTAGTTTACCATTGACACAACCAAATGGTGTTCTTGACTTTTTGTGAGGAATAGAGTCATCCAAATCCATCAACTTACAGTTGGACATGGAATGTCCAAACTGACCATAGTGATGACAAGTAACATATTTCAAGTTCTTTTTATGCACATTATTGTGAGCATTGAATCTATGTGCATGAACATTAAAATTTTTGTTATGAACATGAAAATTCTATTTTATGAAACCTGCCAACCAGCACTGATATGCTCTGTGGCCAGGTTTTTCACAGTTAAAATAATAAAAAATCTTTTTCATGAATTCAGTTCTCTTCTTATCAAAATTATTTTGATGAACATGGAGTTTAAAAGATTTTTAAATGGGTTTACTCCCCTGTGCATGCCAACACTATGTGACAGTGTGTCCTATCTTTCCACAGCACAAATAATTGATTTTCTTTCTTTGAAAAACATGATTTCTAACATGAACTTTCTGTGCAATAGTAGCAGCTAGGTCATCTAATTTAAACAATTTGCAATCATGCATTAAATGACCTATTTTATTACAATAAAAGCACTGCACATTCTTTTTACGATCAACATGAATTTTCTTAACATGAAGAGGTTTTTCACAGCAATTATACCTTTTCTTTTGTTCAGACCTGTGCTTATGAGTATTCTGAGATTTCTGAGGTGAAACAGACTTTGAGGTACTCGCACATTCTGAACTTTTCACAAAAATAATTTGTTCTTTTCCTTTTATACTTCTTATATAATCTAGATTATAACCTAATCTTTCTTTCTGAATGTTCACTTTATTTCCGAGTAGTTTATCTAGATTCTCTTTTCCCTTAACAAATTTAGACAAAGATTTGTTCAGTTCAACAATTTAAGTTTTGAGTGAAGAGATCTGCATTTCATAGCTTGTTAGATCTTCTTCACATGTGACAATTTGTTTCTGCATGTCATCATTCAAATTTTTTAGAATTTTAATCTCATGCAGAAGTTTTTGTTCTTTTCCATCATTAATTTCAATTTCAGCACATTTTTCCCTTTCAACAGTCATGCATCTTTCAGTAGCAACAATGTTCAATACCATCAACTTCTTATTTTGATCTTTCAACATTTTATTTTCATCAATCAAAATGTTTTGATCCACGATTTTCAAATTCTCATTCAATTTTTGTTTAGACATTTGTAGCTCAGAATTCCTATTCTTCAATTCTTCTAATTCTTCTTTAAGAGAGTCAATTTGTTGTTCCTGCATTTTCAGTTCAGATTGAAGACTGTTATTCAAATTTTTCGCAGGAACACAATTATTGCATGAATTTTCATTTCTTTTCAGACTATCTTTCATATTTTCATTTTCACATTTCAATTCTCTGATTTCATATAACATGCTCTTTTTCATCTTTCTCATTTCAATTTTAACAGATTTGTATTTATCTAACAAATCATCATACATCTCAATTAATTCATCAAGAGATGTTTGTTATGAGTCAGAAGTTACCTGAGATGGAGACTCATCTGATTGATAACTTATGTGATCTCTTGTCATAAGGCACTGAATGTTTTCTTTACCATAGTCGATAGTCAGTTTCTCCATAGCTTCCTTGGCACTCCTGCACTCAGATATACATGGAAACATGTTAGATCTTATCGCCCCTTTCACTAGGTCCAGGGCCTTTTTATTTTCTGCAATCATAAATTCATGTCCCATATTCCATTTAGATCGATTTACTAGAATGTCATATTATCTAAATCTACTTAGCCAATCATAGAAATAACTCCCATCAAACATCGGACGAATAGACTTTGAATCCATAGCAAATAAATGAAATAACAGATAGTCAGCAAAACTTGACTAATGCACCAAATATGTTAGGCAATCAGTAAAGTAAACAAATGCACCGAAATAGCAGGATCCACTGCAGATCGTTGGATCTGATAATCAGTGACCCGCTCTGATACCAATTGTTGAATCGATGAGATGGTGCGAACCGGATTCAGAGGGGGGGTGAATGAATCTCCCCTATAAAAATGCCCAATTAATAATTCTTTATAAAATCTTACAGAATTAAAATCAGATAGGCTGGGCTGATCAAAAGTTCTACACACACTCGAACATTTAACCAGGTAGGATCAGTTAAACCGATATACTATTGAGACCCACACTCAAACACTTGACAGACGTTCTTGTGTGATTATCACTAGTGGACTTGCCTAGCACATTCATCAACCCGATGAAACACTTAGCAACCGTTAGATAGAAACAAATTAGAATACCTAGTGAACTCAGAGTGATATAGGCTAATCAGAGGCAAATATGACGAGCCTAATCATACATCTATCGTGAATCAAGAAGCAAGCAGTCAAACCATGAAGATAAGAATTTTTTAGATGGTTCAGTCTACAGCCCGCAGACCTACATCCATCCCCCAACTCTAACCAGAGTGATACTTACTGCTGCCTAACAGCTTGAACCGATGCGCCTCACAGCTTGCGTCCGCTGAGCATTACAGCTGAGCACCACAGGTTATTGTCCGAGGATCTAATCCTCGCCGATGTGCATCACAGCTTGCACTACTGACTAACAGCTTGATGTTTAAAAGATAAAGTGAAAATAAGACTTAGCAACGGAAAGCTGGAGAATGAAAACACATATAAACTATAGCTCTCGAAGGAGCAGATTGGCTTGGATCTGATCCGAAGGCCAGTAGAATAGATCTTCAGAAACTTCAATCTCTTCTCTCGATCTCTCTCTCAATCTCTTTTCTCGATCTCACGATCTCCCTCTTCTTCTTCTTCTTTTTCTCTCTTCTACGATACTATGTTTTCTCTGAGAGGATGATTCTCGCTTTCTTGCTGTCTCTTCTCTCTTTGAGCTTCCTTGCTCTATCTGCCTTCACTTCCTTCGCACCCCTTTCTTCAAGTTCTCTTCCCTATCTTTGAAATTGACGATCTACCCCCCTTTTATAGGCAACCAGTGATGGGCACGTGGAAACAACATTTCCCACCCAAACTTTCATGCAGATCTGGATCTCTTCTTTCCATGTGTTGTAATCTCAGCACTTTCACTTTCTACGTGTCAATATCTCAGTTAATAGATCAGTCTTGGATCACGAGCCTTTACTTTCAGTTCATGTGACTTTAAGTTCTTGTCAGCAGTTTGAGAAGTATTTCATCAAATACTCGGCTTACATAGTAGAAAATTAATATGCATTGTCATTATATGTAGATATGTCATAGAAAAAGAGAAATAATCAATGGTCATGCCCATAATGAATGTTAAGATCAAACAGATAAAATATGTAGGGAATTCTGTGAAATTGGGCATGAAATTAATGCTAACATCGACCTAACATTGATTATATATGAGAGATGTAAGAACTAACTCCCACCTCATACACAAACCTCAACCAACTAGCACAAATCAAACCAACTAACACAGGCTTTATGTATGAAGTAAGTCCAACTAACATCGACCAGGATGCAGGGTGATGCATACTAACATCAACCCTAGAATGCAAGACACAGCATGCTAACGACGACCTTGATGCATGACACAACATACTAACGTCAACTTAGATGCATGGGACACAGTTGCCTTACTTGACTAGCATCGACCTTGATGCATAGAGCACACCAGCTAACACTGACTCTAATGCATGAGACAACATCAGCTAGCATCGACTATATATATATGTAGCATAGTAATGTGCACCGACCTTACATGCTGAACAACTAAGTGTGTACCGACCCTAGCAAGCAGACCATCTAAGTGTGCATCGACCTTCTATTGAAGGAGAAGGAATATGCTTGGACCTATATGCTAGCCGATCAGAATGTGCACAGACCTAGTTTAGCACAATGAAGAATGTGCACGGACCTAGGTGTATGCAAATGACTATATGCACCGACTTGGTTTGACCTTATACATGAATATGCACAGACCATATATGCACTTACTGCAAGTGTGCACCGACCGTGTATGGCACAATTAAGAATATGCACTGACTTCATATGCCTGGGTAGATGTGTGCACATACCTTGTGTGCGAATGACAAAACTTGCACTAACTTCTACATGCGAGAGGCGAAACATGCACAGACCATTGTATGCAGAATGCAAAACCTGCACCGACCTTATATGCACACTGCAAAACCCGCACCGACCTTATATGTATGACATGCAACTAGCGTTGACCTCGATTGTGTAAGAACACAACTAGCACCGACCCTAGCTATGCATGAACTACAACTAGTATCGACCTTAGCTGTGTGAAAACACAACTAGCACCGACCCTAGTTATGCATGATGCAACTGGCGTTGACTCTATATAAGCACAATGCATTATGAAGATCATGCACACCACCTGTTTGACCAAATGCCATGCACAAACATTATTCAGTAAAATGTCATGTGCACAAACTTTATGCAGACGTGTTGACTTTGTGTGCACAATATTGACTTTGTGTTGACTTTTGGTTGACCTGTGATGCATTGACTTAGATGAACAGTTGTACAAGACTTTATGCAATGCTTGTACAGAGACATCCACAAACATGCATAGACATGCATGAATATGCACGGATATATACAGACAACCACATATGAACTAAGATGCACATGTGCAGCAGTTCATTCCATGTAATTCATCTATATAATAATATGATCATTGTATGCAAACAACAAACACTGTGTGTAACAAGACACATACTGTATGCAATAAACACATATGGAATAATACAAACACATATGACATCATACATATGAGTCATTGTGTTTGTCATCATCAAAACACAATATCCAATAGGCCGATCCTGTGCCCCCAGTTTTCCCTTATTTCCCTGCGTTCAGCTCTTGCCCACACTGACCTAAGCATCAGAGGGTTCTCCCTAGGATCCCAATCCTAGGCCCCCTGATCTTTCCTCTTCCTATGTAGATTTATTCTAGAGGTGACTGGTGTGATCTTATCGGTGGATTCATTCCCCCGGATCTGACGATTTGCAATTCGGTGCAGGATCTTTCCCTTTCATCTGGCACCAGCTGTGGGAAACGAACAAGAAGCCAATATGGTGCGCAAGAGCTACAACAGGAGGGTGAATCATGAGAAGGGGAAGGCACTGGCGGCTAGCGACCAGGAGCTTGTGCCATCCCACTCCACGACTAGACTCCCCCTAGGCACAAAAGCCGACACCACCCCTCCGTAGTCAATCTAGAAGGAACAACCTATCGTGGTGGATCCTGAACCCTTTCGTTCCCTTTAATATCAAACTAGACGCCCTCGTCGACCTGATGAGGGCCCAGGTGGCTAGGGAGGAACGTTCTCAGCTGTCACACTTGGTCCCCCCTCTAAGAGATGCATCTTGGTGAATGGCGGGTGGCCATTTTATCATAGACGATGGTCGCATCATCCATAGCACAATGGGCGGCCCATCTCATCCCCCACCCCCTGTCGCGAGGCAAGAGGCCTCCTCCAACCCGGGGAGGGGGAGGAGCAATGTGTGGTAGCCAACTCAGCCAGCTACGACTACCTTCCCCATCGTCGCCTGACCACATGATGGAGAGGTAGCACACGCGGGGAACCCCCCAACCCCCTCTCATGCTTCACTCTTCACTCCGAGAGTTTGAGTGGCATTTCGCTGAGTAGGAATGCACGCTCCGAGCCCTACAAAAGGGGAAGTATTGCTTCTTAGATGATGGAGATGAGGATCACTCCATGTTCTCTGTTGAAATTCTAGAAGCCAGACTATCACCCAGACTCCAGTTTCTGGCCTTCAAATCCTATGATCTGACTGACCACTTTGACTATTTTGATGTCCTAATGACTCTGTAGGGGGCCTCGGACCCCATCAATTGCCGGGCTTTTGCTACCACATTGGTGCAGGGTGCCCAAGCCTAGTTCTGAGCCATCGAACCAGGGAGTATCTCTAGCTTTTGGTAATTCAGGCGGATCTTCAAGGAGAGCTTTGCCCGGAGTGGCCCCCGAAGGTCGATTTGTGGGGCTTCTAGCACTCAAGTAGGCCCATGAGGAGAAGCTTCAAGTGTACATCAACTACTTTAAGGTGGAAGCCCTGCACATCCCCTGACTCAATGTTGTATCCGTGATCACCGCCTTGACTGGGGGAACCTGGCACGAGGGACTTCAGCGGGAATTTGTTCTCCACCCTCCCTCCTCTCTTGTTGACCTCGTCACCTTAGCTCTGCACCACGTGGAGTGCGAAGAGGTGCTGACTGCTTGTCGGAATAGCTCTGGCCAAGGCAAGGAGGGGGAGATGAAGCGTTAATTTGATCAGCCTCCCCAGTAGGGAAAAAGAAAGAATTACAAGGGCAACAAGAGAGAGCCGCCAAAGAAGTTCGAGCACTCCCCTCACCATTCTAGTTTATGAGATCTACTGGGAGATCAAGGACTCATGCCTTCTTTGCCGACCTGAGCCAATGAAGT
Source organism: Amorphophallus konjac (assembly GCA_022559845.1). Classification (NCBI taxonomy): domain Eukaryota; kingdom Viridiplantae; phylum Streptophyta; class Magnoliopsida; order Alismatales; family Araceae; genus Amorphophallus; species Amorphophallus konjac. The sequence goes on along the minus strand of CM040126.1, from coordinate 119,554,731 downwards.
TCAACCCTTGGCGCTGCAATCGACATAAGCATTGCCAGTTCCATGACAACCACACCCACCATACTGGTGACTACCAGCAGCTCAAGGATGAGATCGAGACTCTCATCCAACGGGGGCACCTAGCCCAGTACGTGGCCAATCGCTATGACGCCCTGTTGGACCCCTCGGAGGAGATCGACAACCGCCCCTGGGGTATCCACATTAATGCCATCACGGGAGGGTCAACTTCTGGTGGGGATACCAGTCGGGGAAGAAAGTGCCACGCCGAGCGAGCAAACCAAGGGAGTGAGCCAGCGAAGCCCATAACCCCAGCTCTTGAATAGTAGATCATGACTTTCTCTGACAAAGACCTAGAGGGGGTGCTTACCCCGCATGATGATGCACTTGTAATATCCACTACTATAAACCATTATAATGTAGATAGGATCCTCTTGCACAATGGTAGTGCTCCGGATGTTTTGTCTTACGACTGTTTCTTAAAGATGGATGAACATCCATCAAAGTTGCTCTCGGTCCGAACCCATCTATGTGGGTTCAATGGTCATGCTACCTTCCCGAGGGAGCACTTAGCCTACCAGTTACCCTCGGAACTCCCCCCAAAACTGTAACATTTGTGGCCAACTTCATTCTGGTAAAAGGAATGACGGCCTATAATGCCATCTTTGGCTGGGGTTTCATTGTTCGAATAAAGGTAGTGCCCTCCACTTTCCACCAAAAGATGAAGTTCCCCACCAAATACGGCACGGGGGAGGTAAGGGATAGCCAGGTGATGCGGGACGGACACGAGAACCGACTCTAAGTGATGCGGACCTCGGACTCTAAATGCAGACGCGACCAGCAACATACAACAATGGAGACTCTTCGGCCCGACACTAAAAGTTCCTATGGGCTATACGTCGCTAACAGAAACGCAAGCTCACTCGTCGTCCCAAGCGAGGGGAAACGCGGATCCGCGCGGTTGAGAAACTGGCAGAGTCAAGGGTGGTCGACTCACTTCCGTGCTTGGATCGAGCTACGGGACGGGTCACTCTCTCACTCACAATGGTGACATGAACTCACGGGCTAGAATCCTAACGAACTCACAGTGACATATGACCATATACTAAACTAGCAAATGAACGCCAAGAAGTAAGACCGTTACCTCCACGCTCCCGGCGTGGGGAAGACAACCCCGGCCAATTCCGTACTCTCGGTTAACAAATATTACAGCGGTACAAATGTTTCGACCCACTCCACGCAGGTAGGTAACAGGTCACATGTGGGGCCCGGGAGTATCGGGAAGTGGGTTGATGGGCAGCATCTTGATGTCGCTCTGACGGTGCCGACACTCGCGTTTTTGTGCTGTCCGAATGGCGCGATCTGCGGGCTTGTGGGGCCCATGTGTTGCTTAGTCCTCCGGATCTGATGGGGTGGGTCCCGCTGGGATGGTGACCCTTGGTGGCACGCTCCACTGGACGGCGGTCGGGCTGGAGCACCGGTCGGAGGCCGGGTGGCTCCGATCTGCACTTGTCGGAGTTGCTGCCCATGGATCTGAAACTCAGTTTTAGATCTACGCACTCCAGCGACAGAAGCTGCTGCGACGAGCACCGATGTCGGATTGACACACAAGAGATACCGTTGGAAAGCTATCTCGAAATCCTTCGACCCTATGGGACTCCAGAAAATTCTTTGGGACCGTACTTCTAATGGGGGATTTTAGAACCAGACTGATCTCTGTTTCACATCTGGCCGGGTAGAAATGAACTTTCCTGAGAGTTGGCATTGAACGCGATGTAGGCCTCCGAATCAGAAGATGAGCTTTTCATTAACATTGTAGAGGGGAGAGATAGGAAAATGGGGATAATTTTTATGAAGGGTTTGGTGGAGATTTGGATGGGGAAACGGATTTTATACTGTTGGGTGGTCGGATCTGGACAGTGGCAGGCAGAACTGAGTTGGGATATGAAGTGAATTTTTAGAAAATATGAAAGATATTCTAAATTCACACGAAAAATTGTTGATGGTGTATTAGGTGGACAGAACCTCCAATAAAAATATCAAGTCATTTTGGTCATGAGAAGGTGGGTTCATGAATGATTGATTAGGGTTCTGTAAATCTGGACAGACTGCTGGCAGATCTGAGAGGAGGTGGAGAACGAAAATGGAAAAATTGAAACTAAAAACTGGAAGCTCCACCAATTTTTCTAGGATGTGGTGATGACCCCTGGAACTCACCCTCAAAGTTTGGGCTCCAGATGAACTCGTGGCTGAGATCAAGAAATTCAAGATCAAGGGGCTATCCTGAGTGGATAGAACTCTGGCGACGATGGCGGTGGTGCGACGGCGGCGGCGACGATCTACACACCTGATAGATGAGGCTTCACACCTCTGATTCACAGCCTTCCCAGATGTAGAAGGGGGAGAGAGGAGAGAGATAGGGGGCGGCCCTTGCTCATTTGGAGGAAATTCCAATATTTTTTTTCATTAATTCCACTCAAAATGGAAATACAAGCCTTTTATAGGAAATACAAAAAGACTAGTTCTATCCCTAGATCTAGGGTTGGGGAGGGGTGAAAGAGGGAGTCCACAATTTATTTCTCCCATGTGATTTGGAACTAAATAAAATAAACTATAATAGAATGGGGCGCCCCCTTGACTTATAGGTTTCCAAATTTGAAATTTTGTACCCTTTGTCCCCCCCTTAGTCCAACCCTTCTAGAAGCCCACATTGGAAGGTTGACTGACCCCACATGGGCCCTAGAGATGAGTTCGATCAATGGGAGAAGGGATGGGGGGCCCGCGGGACCCAGGTGGTCCCAAATTACAAATAAACCCCTCTTACGATCTGAATTACAATCGAATAGAACCAAATAAACACACATTACACAAATAAAACCTCATAAATATGATAAATGCTAAGACTCAAGGGGGAGTCTCAAGACTGTCTCCGAGCCAGATGGACGCCGATGTAGCTCGAGTGGTGCTCCGTGTACGGTACCGACGGCTCGCCGGTTCATGCCTCTCAATCGCTCTGGTGTCCGCACCAATTCTCCCTGGGTGGGAGAAACTTGACCCTGTCGAGTAAGGGTCAGCATCGCTCTGGTAGCGCTCCAGTAGGTCCGGATCTATCCGCTGCAACCCTCCACGGGTGATCCAAGTATCCTTGGTGGTGGGTCGCCCTCTCCAACGCACTAGGTAGCGTGGGTAGGATCCACTCCTGGTAACTGTCACCTGCTCATCCAGTATATGATCTATATGCTCTCGCTGTCGTGGAAATGTGGCTGGTGGTGGACACTCAGGTGTGGGATCACTCTCAATGGGGGGAGATGGCTCGAAAGGCTTACTAGGGATCACCGCTGGGTCCCTATATGCAACTAGATCTGATACATTGAAAGTTGAGCTTATACCAAATTCCTCGGGCAGGTCCACAACATACGCATTGGATCCAACGCGTTTCAGCACTCTAAATGGACCGGCTCCGCGAGCTTGCAATTCTTTACGGTTCCAGAGGGAAACCGTTCAGGTCTTACCCTGATCATGACATATTCACCCTCTTGGAACTCACGGTGGTGTCGATGGGCATCGGCTAACTTCTTATACCATGCATTGCTAGCCTCAATGTGATGACGGATGTCGTCATGCAAACTCCTAACATGCCTAGCAAAAGACTCGGCAGACTCAGACGCTCGTGCATGAATGGGCATGGGAACAAGATCCACCGTCTTCCTAGGCCTACGACCTGTGACAATCTCGAATGGACTCATACCAGTAGACCTGTTAACCGAATCATTATATGCAAATTTTGCCACAGGTAATATGAGATCCCAATCCCCTACACGGTCTTTTTGACACCCGTTTTATGACCAATAAGTTGGGTCATCTCCTTGTTCACTCTATGTGATGCTCCAAGTTATTCATTCCTTTGTTAAGTCTCCTTCATCAGTCTGAAGCTTATTTCATGGGTCTTAGCTCCTTGGTTGAGTTTGGTTCCATGATTTCTCGTTTGATGAAGCTTAGCAAGCTCCTATCTCATTTTTCAATCCTTATTATTTCTAACAGTCCACACCATGGGTGTTACATCTTATAACGCATGTGCCCATGGCCGTTACATCTTGAAGAATCCTACAACTTAAGGCTTTGTTTCAATCCTTATCCTTTGGCCTATCCATTGAGTATAACGGTTTGTCGTGCAACCGTTACTTTCATCCAACGCGTTCATCCTTGGCCGTTACTTTCATTCAAGAGTCCTGTTGTTTTGATCTGCTTCCGTTGATCTTATCGATTCTGAGATAAGGTTAAATGTGACGGTATCCCTCTAACGCGTTATTTCCCTCGGACAGTCTGTCGAGCAGCCGTTACATCCAACAGAGAGTCCTGGCAGTTCAGGCCTTTTCTCTGCTACTCCGTGGTCGAGATATGAGTTTGATCTGATGATTTCACTTCCAAATCTGATCCTCAGAACCTTCTGTTTGTTTCTATGGACTCTTGGTGATATTATCTTCGAGAGTTTTCTAAGAGTTATCCTCTTTTCTTGCTGGATTATCCTCTGTTCGACAAGAGATTTTGAGGGCCTATAAATAGCACCCTTAACTTCATGGCCTAAGAGAGGAAGATCTGGAGTTTACGTCGAAGTGTTGTCGCATTCTGGAGCCACATCTAACCAAGAAGAATTGTTTCTCAAGTCCATCTGCTTCATGGTGAAGGGAGTATTCGTTTCATTGTGTTTGAGTTTCCATCGTTGTCACACTTGTGTTCTTTCTTCCTTTTCCTCAAAGCATTGTCCCTCTTCTTTCTTCCATATTCTGCATTTATTTTCATCATCTAAATATCTTCCTATCTTTTAAAACGCCCAGAGGGGTTAAAAAAACCGAAACTTTCTCGGTATTTCTCTTTCCTTTTGAATGATCTTAATTTTTTGAGAATTGATACTACGCTTGTTTAAAGGGCTAATCTGGGTTTGTTTTCTTGTGTTTCACGTTCTTTGGCAGGTTTACAGGTTCATTAAACGAGGCTCAAGTCTTCTGGCCGGCTGGAAGATTTGGAGTTCAAAGAATTCATAAGCTATTTCTGCAGGTTGTCTGACGGTCTTGAGAAGACACGTCAGGTTCATATAATGGTGCATCGGGCGACCGACACAGTCCTGTGACACACAGGGTCTAGACCGTTACATTCAAGGCTGATCTGCAGATTTCACTAGTTTCTCTCGCCCGTGGGCGGGTGCTTCATCCACCTATTTCCAAGGTATTTTCAGGTCCTTGACTTGTGTTTACTTTGGTGGCGACCACGTTCTTTCCTTAGTATTGGGCATTGATTTCTCTCTCATATCTCTTCGTATTTCCTTTGCTTGTTCCACCCACGCGGTGTGTTCTATTTGCTACTTGCTCCACGCCTCGACGTGTGTTTTTCTTTATTTCTTTAGATTAGTTTGGTTGAGATAGCATGCCCATGCTAGAGCTTGTTCTGATTGCCTAGGTTCATGGTTCACATGTCCTTGGGTTGATTAAGATCATTGATTTTTGCTTATCATCTTTATCATACATCACAAACCCACAAAAAGAAGGAAGCAAATAAATCAACAGATAATTTTTTGGCGATCACGGTGGGACAACTTGTGCCAATCGTACTTTTTAATCTCTGTTATACCTGCCATCGTTCCCTTGTCTGGTTTTTCCCGGATTTCCCTTCTATTTTCCTGCTATTTTTGGTTCTCTGGCTCATCTGACGGTCCTAGCTCCCTGCGTTATATTGATTCTGGCGGTCTGGTCTTCGACCGTTACATACTTCTGAGGCGGGTCTCATAGACCGTTATATACTCCAGATAGGTACGCATCCCGAGGTGCATTTTCTTTCCGCAGTTTCTGCTGTGATATTTTTGCTTGGGTGCTATCTGACTTCCTCCTTGGTTGGTTTACATATCTACATCATTGTGTGCATAATTGCTTGCTAGATTCTAGGTTAGAATTTGCATGCACCCCGGTGCACATAGGTTCATTCATATTATCATACATTAGATTGCATTTTCCTACCTTGGTGTGCGGACCTCTCGTCTCCATATTCCTTGGGGCCGACTAGAAAATTGCACCAGGGACCTCCATAAGTCTCCGCACGCCGTGGATTCTCACACGGACACCGGGCCGGTTATACCTTTCCCACCCCGTGTCTAGGGTTGCATAGGTGAAGGAGTGATCACACTTAGAGTCAAATCAAGCTTTACACCCTCTCCTATCAGGAACCTATTGTTGAGAGCTCGCATCAATCAATCCACAAAAGTTCCAAAGGAGAAATCATAAGAATCTTGAAGCATCATCTTAAACAACTCGGTTGACTTGGAGTGTTTTCATCTCTTGTCACTTACATCTTTGTTAGAAATCACCTAAGTTTGGTTGCTCATTGTGTGGTTGTTTGCATTGTTTGCATCTTGTCAAGGTTGTTCATTGCATGTGGAGTTGTTTTCGTCAGTTGGAAGCACCTCCTAGGGTCAATTCCTTCTCCAAAGTCTACTCAAATCCGCTTTTCGAATCCACCTTGGCTTTTTTCAACCCTCCCCGTTCCCAAGAGGATTCCCTTCTTCAAGGACTTCTGGAAAACCCTGCTAGGGTTACCTCATTCCCTTCTGGAGAGGGGACAGCCCCTCTTCCGTCCTCCACCCCCATGGAGGGTGGTCAGGCCACCTCTTCTATCTCTTCTCCTTATGTGGGCTCCATCCTCCAAATGATGGCCCAATTGGATCCGGCCCAACTCCAAGCTGTCTATCAGGCCATGCAAGGATCCAATATCTCCCCTCCCACGATTATGCAGGGTCAATCCAATCCCTCCATCGACCAACCTAGAGTTGGTGGGCCTTCCATCCAGCCCACTCCGATTGATCTTACTCTGGTCCAACCCCAGACCATCACCTTTGCTGGCATGGAGGCGAGCCAATCTTCTACTTCGGCCCAGCAATCTTTTGACAAAGGGAAGTCTGCCGTCCCTTCTTTCATTCAGTTGGATCATCATATGTCCAGCCCTATGGTTCCACAAGTCCTTATGGGCCCTTCCGATTTCTTGCACCCTCAGCCAGGGGTTGTCCAAGCCCACTCTAATCTGGGTCAGTCTCCGACCCAATATCCTTCTTATGGCTCCCCTGCTTTGGCCGTTTATCCTTCTGCTCCTTCTTATGGGCTCCCACCTTCTGCTGCGGTTCACCCTTCCGCTCCTCAACTTCAATCATCACCTCTCACTACCCCTACTCCCTCTAGAGAGCATGAATTACTTGATAAATGGGCCACTATGCAATAGCAACTCGATTTCCTCCAGAAGCGGGTTGGCCCACAGTCCTTGGCAGATGTTCCGGTTCCTAGCTTTCAGAACATCCGGTTCCCTCTGCAGTCCAAGCTCCCCAATTATAGAAAGTACGATGAGAACGGCAATCCCTTTTATTCACGTAAGGGACTTCTTGTATGAATCGGCCCAATTCAAATATGATGATCGCCTTATGGCGTATCTGTTTCGCCGATCGTTAGATGGCATTGCATTGGAATGGTTCTACTCTCTGCCATTGGAAGACGCCGAGAGCTTCAAGGTAGTGAAAGATAAGTTTATCTAGCGGTTTCAAGATAGGGTCGGCCCGGAGTACTCATTTACAGATTTGGTGGCCGAAAAGATGAAACCGGATGAGGAGTTTGCTACCTACGCAGATAGGTGGAGGCAAATGGCCGCTAGAGTGCCCGGCCATATTCCGGAGGAAGAGAAGGTCAAGTTACTTATTTCCAATGCTACTCTGACCTTCCGAAACATTCTGGCCATGAGTGACATAGCCAACATGCACCAACTCTACAGCCGAGCGCGCTTCATTCAGACTCAGTTCAAGGATTCCCCCATACACTCACTATTTGAAAACCAAAAGCCCAAATACCATAAGAAACCTCAAGGGCCGGTCACCGAGGGGGTCAAAAAAAATGAGCAAGTTCAAGCCGTTGCTTTCCCATTCCAAGACGCACCTTTCCGCTTCCCTCAAAACCCCCGCACTCCACAGAATCCCGCTCCCCAAAACTACCAGGCCACTCCGCAAAACCCTCCGCCCACCTTCACCATTCCACAAAATACCTTCGCCGCACCGCAACAACCACCACCCCCTCCGCAATACCACAATGTCCCTCCACCCAACGGCTACAACAACCTTAACAGCAAGCGCCCGGCTCCTAAAAGAGCTCAGTACCCACCCTTGCCAGAAACACTCACAGACATCTTCTCAGCTCTCATGTCGGTGAATGCCATACAGCTCCCTCCGGAACGGCCCAACTGGAACCCAGCCATTAATCAGACGAAGTATTGTATGTTCCACACCAATTCCGGGACCTGGTCTATGACCTCCATGAAGGGCAAAGAATTGATTGGGCCGAGATTCACAGGGTCATCACAGAAATCAAAGAGAAGAGAAGGCAGCTGTCGAGGCAGCAAGTACATCAACAACAGGTACCGCAGCCACAACAGCAGCCGCAGCAGCAACAGTAACCGATTCAAGACCTGGGTATTCATCAAAACCCAATGCCAAACCATCCTCCTGCTCCACAGCCTCCGCCGCCGGCACCAGCTCAGGTCAATGTCGTCCAACCCCCGGCTCCTAGCCCCGAGTGGTCCTTTGACGACGATAACTCCACGCCACAGGTCATGGCCCTTCACCACAACTACCATAATCCCCCCGTGTAAGACCCCGAATTATTTAATTGAGCCCAATATATTTATTAAGCTTTTATTAATTAAGAATTGAATTCTTATTGAATTAATAATTGAATTTCGGATTTATGAATATTTAATTCGTTAGAAATAGTATAAGTGAAAATCCGACCACCTTATAAAAATCCATAAAAATAGTAAACAGGTTAAGGTCGATGTAGACAACAACTTTGTCTTCTGGCATTAAGCCATTATAAATCCGTGGTTAGATCTAATTGGAGATTAAGCCCAAAAGTGCACACTTTTTAACCCTTACCTAACCTTAGTTTAAAACGCAAAATTCGGGCTTAATACTCAACCAAATTAGCTCAAATCAGAGACAAATGAACGGCCATGAGCTAAGGATTAACATCCCTCAATCAATTCGACACAAACCTAACCCTAGGAGGCGCAGCCGGCCGAGTGTGGTTGAGTCAACCATTTCGGCGCCATTTTTAACACGTCTCTTGTTCCGTCGAATTCTCACAGCTCAGAACTCTCCAGAAGCTGTGTGAGCTATAAATAGAAAGCTCTTCGAGTCTAGTTTCTTTTGGTGGCTGTGGGGTTCGCTGAAGTTTCAGATCTAGGAAGATCTTGCTCGATTTGTGGAGGTGTGTCGGCAGGCCGTCGGCTTCCTTCTTCCTTCTTTGTTTCTTCAATTGAGGTAGGAATTCTCAACCAAAATTCGATCATGAATATATGATTTTGTTCCTCTCGACGAGATCTATCCAGTGGGACGGAAAGCCCCAATTTTTATTAGGTATCTAGAGAGCTATCGTGGGTTTTGTGAAGGGTGATCCAGTTCGTTCTTCATTCTAGGTTTTAAGTTCTCTCTTCGATTGAGGTAGGTTTAACAGGCCAAACTCTAATTAACTTATATGATGTAATCAGCAAGTTGTTAGCTTTCATTTAACGTAGAAAGCCCCAATTTTCATTTATCATGCTTGGAGAATTTCGATTTTTAGTGAGAGCATGTCTAGAACATGATTTATATTGTGACCCTTTGAGTTAGAGCTTGATTGCGGGCTGATTTTGAGTTACATAACTTGACCCATATATAACTTATCATATATGGTTGGATTTAGCATCAAGTTAGCTTTCTTTTGACATGAGAAGCCCCAATTTTCGTTATGTATATTGAGAGAATTTCATGATTTAGTAGAAGCATGTCAAGAATTAGGTTTTTATGTGTTCATCATAGAATAGGTTAAGATTTAATTGATTTCTGTTGAAATTAGTGTTTCAAATCGCTTGTTTTATGACCCTATTATGTATATTAATAACCCTAGATCATGTGGTTAAGATCCAACTCAATTGGACCTCAATTGGGTGAGTTCATACGTTTTCCAGAGGTTAAAACCGTTTTTGTTCTTGCAGGGGTCGACCCCTGGGGTCGACCCGTTTTCTGGGAGCCCTGGCAGGCCCGAGGGTCGACCCCAGGGGTCGACCCATCTAGCACCCAGCAAGGGTCGACCCTTGGGGTCGACCCATACAGCCAGAGTGTGGGGGTCGACCCCAGGGGTCGACCCATTCTGCAGGATTTGTGGGGGTCGACCCCAGGGGTCGACCCATCTCACTGGCAGACCCCATTTTTACAGGGGTCGACCCCAGGGGTCGACCCGTGTACCAGAAACCCAGTTTTTGTCGTTCTTCGACCCGACGATCGATCCGGATCATTAGGGGATCGACCCATTTAACTTAGACCAATTGAAAATTATATTCTGGAAGAACCAGTGACCTATTCATGTACCCCTTTGATTTCAATTAACATTGGTCCCTACATGCAAACGTAGTGTAAAAACATGCCATTTATCATCTTCATACAATGGTTAAATAGAAACCCACATAATTAGTGGTTAATGGTGAAACTAAATCTCTGTTAATGCATGCTATTTCATTCTTGTACGAGCTTGTTCCTTTACCTTATCATCTTGAATCATCCTTTGGCAAATTGGTTTAATGCAAATGATAATGGATAATCCTTGATATATTAACTTGGTAATTAGGATTAAATTGATTGTTAAGTTGCTGTTTTAGTCCCTATTACTCCAGTAGAATGGATTACTTACACACTTGAACGGTATACTGTCAGCCGTTCTTTCTTGACCCCGTGGACCGAGTTTTTGTCCAGTTCTTGTAAAGCGGCACCGAGGTGACCGTATCAACCGAGTTTTTGTCTGGAATCCAAGGACATGTTAGTCCTTAAAGACTCATACTCTTGACAGAAATTCCTCTGATTAATTGGCCATTAAAATTGACTGAATGTCTGGACGTGTGAGACTTTGGGCCCATAAAAATAAATGCCATCGCATCATAAGGGCCCGGTCTGGTCCTGGGGAGAGCGCCCGAAAAATTACTGAGCCCATGGGATGCTAATGACATGGTGGGGCATTACACCGAAATACTTACTTGCTTGTTGCGTCTATGACAAACCTCTCTTGTTACTTGTTACTTGTTACTTGATCGCGAATGAATTGATATTACTTACTTGTGGCCAATTCTTTACTACTTTCTCTTGTTATATCTCCTGTTGTAAATTCTTGTACTTGTTATCTTGTTAATTCTTGACATCACATATTTCTTGACCTTGCAAGATCTTGTTATTACGTTGTTTCATTATATCGTTATCGTCATTTATTTCTTTCTTAGTATTGCATATGAAAATGTAATTAACTTGTTAATCATGTAAACTTGCCTGCTATTCCCTACTGAGCGTCAGCTCATAGTTGTGTTTCCCCCCTTTCCAGGCTTTTCAGGTGACACGCTTACCGATGGGGAAGGGCAGGAGTGATGTCATGAGTGTGTCAGTTCTAGTGTGTTAGCAGTGTGTTATCTTACTTTTAGTTGTGTTTTGGAGAGCATTTAGTTTCAGTTATGTTATTGAGTTTTAGTGGTTGTAATTCCAGTTGTATTAAGTTGAATTTGAGGTTATTGTATCAGTTGTGGTTGGTTAATGATCATTTAGTATTTCCATCTTGTAGCATTGTGTATTATTTTAGATAGATCTCTCTCTTGCCAGCTTGTTCCCGACTGTACGTCCCGATATTCCGCGTCGGGGCGTGACAGTTTAGTTGGTATCAGAGCCCTAGGTTTCACATTCCTAGGTTTCCTAAGTTTAGGTTTTCTTGCATTGTATCCCAATAACCGGTATATCAAAAGGTGCTGTCCGAATGTTAGGCTACGCCTATCGGGAAGGTCGCATACTTGCGCGAGTGGTCTTCGGATCGATTATCTTCGCCAGGTACCGAGTTTTGGTCGTGTCTAGGTGCATTAGATCCCTAACCTTGTAAAAGTCTAGAACCTGACCTGGTGAGAATGGGTAGAAACTTGGGTTAAGTTCGTTTCTTAATCGTGTAATTATTTATCTTGATTAAACCTAAGTAATCTATTTCTCGTGTAGATGGCAGCTGATCGCGCTGAATGGAGGAACATGTAGTGCACTGTTCAAGGCCTTACTCAGGCCCTTCAACAGGTAGCTTAGGCAGGAGCAGCACAGCATGGCACCGGTGATTTATACCGGAATTTCCGCGGGATGAATCCGCCTAGATTCGCTGGTTCGACCAACCCTGACCAAGCCGAGCACTGGCTAGATGAGATGGGGAGAATCTTTGAAGTTATGCAATGCACCAACCAGGAGTGTGTCCTTTTGTCCACATTTCAACTGGAACGTGATGCACGTACTTGGTGGGATTCTATCAAGGCGACTCTCGGTGACCGGCAGGTTACGTGGGAAGAGTTCGAGGAATTCTTTAACAACAAGTATTTTTCTGATAGAGTGCAAGAGAAGAAAGCGACGGAGTTCGCGGCCCTGAAACAGCAAGGGTTGTCCGTGGTAGAGTATGAGGCTCAATTTGCACGGCTTTCTCGTTATGCTACACATCTTATTTCCACCGAGAAAATGAAGGCGAAGCGTTTTCTCAATGGTCTGAAGCTACATTATATTAATCAACTGGCACCGTTGGAGATTTCCACTTATTCCGAGATGGTGAGGAAAGCACAAGTTCTGGAGGATACTCTTGAGATGACAGAGAGGATCCGTGGCACAGGCATGAAGAAGGAATGACCTACGGGTTCCGGGAGTGTCAAACCCGGGTATATCAAGAAGAGGCCCGCGAGTGGGTCGAGTTCGTGGACCGGAGCAGGATCATGGAAGGGAAAGATGCCGAAGCATGAAGATAAGAAGCCTGGCCCTATTATTCCATACATGGGCGTTTGGAAGTTTTGTAATAATCCTGGCCACAGGGTGGAGGATTGCTGGCGCAAGCTAGGCGCATGCCTACGATGTGGAAGCAAGGAGCACCGTATCTCTGATTGCCCTCGTATGTCTGAGCAAGCTACCCCGGCAAAATCGCAAGTCTTCAAGAAATCACAAGGCAAGCTCCAAGCTCTGCATGATGAGGAAGCGGGAATAACCGAGGATGGTGGACTCGTCGAAGGTACACTTATTATATTCGACAAGCCAGCATTTGTTCTTTTCGATACTGGTGCAACACATTCCTTTATTTCTCGGAGATTTGCTAAGTCTTTAGCTGTGGAACCTATTTTGATGAATTCTCCGTTAGAAATATCAACCCCTATTGGTACTAGATCAGCAATCCAGTATTTCTATCCCTCTAGTACGGTTATGATTGGTGAACAGAACTTACCAGCAGATTTAGTCTGCATGGACATGAAGGATTATGATGTAATCCTAGGAGCAGATTGGTTGGCTCGATATGAGGCTAGTGTTCACTGCAGTTCTAGCTCAGTGTCTTTTACTAGGCACCCGAGACTTTCTTTTGTGGGTGTTAAGCATCACAACTCTGTGTCACTTATTTCGGCTCTTCGAGCTGATAAGCTGATGAGACGTGGATGTGAGGCTTTTCTAGCCTTTGTCTGTGCAACCCCTGAGCAGCAGATTGAGATCAAGAACATTCCTGTTGTCCGAGATTTTCCTGATGTCTTTCCAGAGGAACTACTAGGACTTCCGCCTGAGCGGGAAGTTATCTTTTCTATTGATCTTATTCCTGGTACATCTCCTATTTCTAAGGCTCCTTATCATATGTCTCCTGCGGAACTGAGAGAGTTAAAGCAACAGTTGATGGAATTACTCGAGAAGGGCTTCATTCGTCCTAGTACTTCTCCGTGGGGAGCCCCTGTATTATTCGTCAGGAAGAAAGATGGTTCGATGAGGTTGTGCATTGATTATCGGTAAATAAACCAGCAGACTGTCAAGAACAAATATCCATTGCCGAGGATTGACGAGTTATTTGACCAGATAGCGGGAGCTCAATATTTCTCTAAGATCGATCTTCGATCTGGATATCACTAGTTGCGGATTAAGGATGAGGATATCTATAAATCAGCTTTCCGCAGTAGGTATGGTCATTTCAAATTTGTCGTTATGCCTTTTGGTCTAACGAATGCTCCAGCAACTTTCATGCAGTTGATGAACAATGCATTTCGGCCCTATTTTGATCAATGGGTCATGGTCTTTATTGATGACATCTTGATCTATTCCAAGAGTGAAGTGGAGCATGCTGAACATCTGAGGATGGCATTGTAGTTATTGAGAGATCATCAACTTTATGCCAAGTTCAGTAAGTGTGAATTCTGGCTGCAAGAGGTGTCCTTTCTCGGACATATCATTACGAAGGACGGTATTTCTGTTGATCCTTCGAAGGTTGAGGCAGTGAAGAATTGGGAACAGCCTACCAGTGTGACAGAAGTTAGAAGTTTTCTAGGCCTGGCAGGCTATTATCGAAGATTTATCCAGGATTTCTCTAAGATTACGGTACCTATGACAAGATTAACCCGCAAGGAGAACAAGTTTGATTGGTCCGAAGATTGTCAACGAAGCTTTCAGACTTTGAAGGAGTGTTTGACTACTGCACCTGTATTGGCTTTACCTTCTGGTGAAGGAGGATTTGTCGTATATGCTGATGCATCAGGCATTGGCTTAGGTTGTGTGCTCATGCAGCATGGGAAGGTGATTGCCTATTCTTCTAGGCAGTTAAGGAAGCACGAAGAGAATTATCCTGTTCATGATTTAGAACTGGCAGCAGTCGTGTTTGCTTTGAAGATTTGGAGGCACTACTTGTATGGAGAAACCTTCACGGTGTTTTCAGATCATAAGAGTCTGAAATATTTATTTTCTCAGAAGGAACTCAATATGCGGCAGCGCAGATGGTTGGAGTATTTGAAAGACTTCGACTTCTCGATTGAGTATCATCCTGGCAAGGGTAATGTTGTGGCAGATGCATTAAGCCGGAAGCCGGTAGCTAGACTGTCAAGTCTCATGTTACAAGAATGGAGATTACTGGAACAATTGTCCGCCTGGATCTTAATATTGACAATGATCAGGTTATGATTGCTCAGATCCAACTTAAGCCCAAATTGTTGATAGAAATCAAGTCCTTGCAAGATAATGATCCCGAGTTGGTAGAGATCAAGGGAAGCTTGAGCAGCATACCTGACTTCATGTTGGCCGATGATGGAAGATTATTATTCAAGGGCAGAACTTGTGTACCTGATGAAGCCGCAATAAAGAATAAGATTCTGGAGGAAGCTCATAGATCCAGATATACTATTCATCCTGGCGGCACTAAGATGTACCGAGATTTGAAAAGATCCTTTTGGTGGCCGAATATGAAAAGAGAAGTTGCAGATTTTGTGAGTAGATGCTTAGTATGTCAACAAGTTAAGGCCGAACATTTCAGACCGGCAGGGAAACTGAAACCACTCGACATACCCCAATGGAAGTGGGAGAGCATTGGCATGGATTTCATTATGGGTCTACCTAAGACTCATGGTGGATTTGATGCGATATGGGTGATTGTTGACCGATTGACAAAGTCAGCTCATTTCTTACCAATTAAGTCCAAGTGGACGATTGATGTATTGGCTGCTTTGTTTTTGAAGGAAGTGGTGAGACTCCATGGTATTCCAGTCAGCATTGTATCTGATCGAGACCCCAGATTTACTTCACATTTCTGGAAGGCACTGCAAGAGTCTCTTGGTACTCATCTGAATTTCAGTACTGCTTTTCATCCGCAGACAGATGGACAGACTGAAAGAACCAACCAGATAGTGGAAGATATGCTGCGAGCTTGCATGATTGATTTCGGTGGTAATTGGAGTGAGCATTTGGCATTAATTGAACTCGCCTACAACAACAGTTACCAATCCAGTATATAGATGGCTCCTTTCGAAGCATTGTATGGTAGGAGCTGTCGTTCCCCGTTGTGTTGGGACGAGGTAGGTGAGAAACAGTGGCTTGGACCGGATCTTGTTCAGAATCATCACAGAACATCCGTGTTATCCGAGACCGGTTACAAGTAGCCCAATCCAGATAGAAGAGTTATGCCGACAACAGAAGAAGAGCATTGGAATTTCAGGTTGGCGAGCATGTGTTCTTAAAGGTCTCTCCGACGAGAGGGATCCGAAGATTTGGCATTCATAGCAAGCTGAGTCCGAGATACATTGGTCCATTCGAGATTCTAGATAGAGTGGGAGAGGTGGCATACAGACTGGCTTTACCACCGCATTTGTCTGGCGTACACAATATTTTCCATGTGTCTATGTTACGGAAATATGTGTACGACCCCACTCATATCATTCAGCAAGTGGATTTTGAACTGAAGGAAGATTTGACCTATGAGGAAAGACCTGTCAAGATTCTGGACCGGAAGCAACAGCAACTCCGAAATCGTTCGATACCGATGGTCAAGATTCAATGGAGTCGGCGTGGGACCGAAGAAGCTACATGGGAGTCTGAAGAGACTATGCGGAAGCGGTATCCCGACCTATTCTAGGTGAGCAATCTCATTCCCTACTCTCAGTTTTAGTGCAGTGAATTTGGAGGACCAAATTCCTTTAAGTAGGGGAGGGTGTAAGACCCCGAATTATTTAATTGAACCCAATATATTTATTAAGCTTTTATTAATTAAGAATTGAATTCTTATTGAATTAATAATTTAATTTCGGATTTATGAATATTTAATTCGTTAGAAATAGTATAAGTGAAAATCTGATCACCTTATAAAAATCCATAAAATAGTAAACAGGTTAAGGTCGATGTAGACAACAACTTTATCTTCTGGCATTAAGCCATTATAAATCCGTGGTTAGATCTAATTGGAGATTAAGCCCAAAAGTGCACACTTTTTAACCCTTACCTAACCTTAGTTTAAAACGCAAAATTCGGGCTTAATACTCAACCAAATTAGCTCAAATCAGAGGCAAATGAACGGCCATGAGCTAAGGATTAATAGCCCTCAATCAATTCGACACAAACCTAACCCTAGGAGGCGCAGCCGGCCGAGTGTGGTTGAGTCAACCATTTCGGCGCCGTTTTTAACACGTCTCTTGTTCCGTCGAATTCTCACAGCTCAGAACTCTCCAAAAGCTGTGTGAGCTATAGATAGAAAGCTCTTCGAGTCTAGTTTCTTTTGGTGGCTGTGGGGTTCGCTGAAGTTTCAGATCTAGGAAGATCTTGCTCGATTTGTGGAGGTGTGTCGGCAGGCCGTCGGCTTCCTTCTTCCTTCTTTGTTTCTTCAATTGAGGTAGGAATTCTCAACCAAAATTTGATCATGAATATATGATTTTGTTCCTCTCGACGAGATCTATCCAGTGGGACTGAAAGCCCCAATTTTTATCAGGTATCTAGAGAGCTATTGTGGGTTTTGTGAAGGGTGATCCAGTTCGTTCTTCATTCTAGGTTTTAAGTTCTCTCTCCGATTGAGGTAGGTTTAACATGCCAAACTCTAATTAACTTATATGATGTAATCAGCATGTTGTTAGCTATCATTTAACGTAGAAAGCCCCAATTTTCATTTAGCATGCTTGGAGAATTTCGATTTTTAGTGAGAGCATGTCTAGAACCTGATTTATATTGTGACCCTTTGAGTTAGAGCTTGATTGCGGGCTGATTTTGAGTTAGATAACTTGACCCATATATAGGTTATCATATATGGTTGGATTCAGCATCAAGTTAGCTTTCTTTTGACATGAGAAGCCCCAATTTTCGTTATGTATATTGAGAGAATTTCATGATTTAGTAGAAGCATGTCAAGAATTAGGTTTTTATGTGTTCATCATAGAATAGGTTAAGATTTAATTAATTTCTGTTGAAATTAGTGTTTCAAATCGCTTGTTTTATGACCCTATTATGTATATTAATAACTCTAGATCATGTGGTTAAGATCCCAACTCAATTGGACCTCAATTGGGTGAGTTCATACGTTTTCCGGAGGTTAAAACCGTTTTTGTTCTTGCAGGGGTCGACCCCTGGGGTCGACCCGTTTTCTGGGAGCCCTGGCAGGCCCGAGGGTCAACCCCAGGGGTCGACCCATCCAGCACCCAGCAAGGGTCGACCCCTGGGGTCGACCTATACAGCCAGAGTGTGGGGGTCGACCCATTCTGCAGGATTTGTGGGGGTCGACCCCAGGGGTCGACCCATCTCACTGGCAGACCCCATTTTTACAGGGGTCGACCCCAGGGGTCGACCCGTGTACCAGAAACCCAGTTTTTGTCATTCTTCGACCCGAGGATCGATCCGGATCATTAGGGGATCGACCCATTTAACTTAGACCAATTGAAAATTATATTCTGGAAGAACCAGTGACCTATTCATGTACCCCTTTGATTTCAATTAACATTGGTCCCTACATGCAAACGTAGTGTAAAAACATGCCATTTATCATCTTCATACAATGGTTAAATAGAAACCCACATAATTAGTGGTTAATGGTGAAACTAAATCTCTGTTAATGCATGCTATTTCATTCTTGTACGAGCTTGTTCCTTTACCTTATCATCTTGAATCATCCTTTGGCAAATTGGTTTAATGCAAATGATAATGGATAATCCTTGATATATTAACTTGGTAATTAGGATTAAATTGATTATTAAGTTGCTGTTTTAGTCCCTATTACTCCAGTAGAATGGATTACTTACATACTTGAACGGTATACTGTCAGCCGTTCTTTCTTGACCCCGTGGACCGAGTTTTGGTCCAGTTCTTGTAAAGCGGCACCGAGGTGACCGTATCAACCGAGTTTTTGTCTGGAATCCAAGGACATGTTAGTCCTTAAAGACTCATACTCTTGACAGAAATTCCTCTGATTAATTGGCCATTAAAATTGACTGAATGTCTGGACGTGTGGGACTTTGGGCCCATAAAAATAAATGCCATCGCATCATAAGGGCCCGGTCTGGTCCTGGGGAGAGCGCCCGAAAAATTACTGAGCCCATGGGATGCTAATGACATGGTGGGGCATTACACCGAAATACTTACTTGCTTGTTGCATCTATGACAAACATCTCTTGTTACTTGTTACTTGTTACTTGATCGCGAATGAATTGATATTACTTACTTGTGGCCAATTCTTGACTACTTTCTCTTGTTATATCTCCTGTTGTAAATTCTTGTACTTGTTATCTTGTTAATTCTTGACATCACATATTTCTTGACCTTGCAAGATCTTGTTATTACGTTGTTTCATTATATCGTTATTGTCATTTATTTCTTTCTTAGTATTGCATATGAAAATGTAATTAACTTGTTAATCATGTAAACTTGCCTGTTATTCCCTACTGAGCGTCAGCTCATAGTTGTGTTTCCCCCCTTTCCAGGATTTTTAGGTGACACACTTACCGATGGGGAAGGGCAGGAGTGATGTCATGAGTGTGTCAGTTCTAGTGTGTTAGCAGTGTGTTATCTTACTTTTAGTTGTGTTTTGGAGAGCATTTAGTTTCAGTTATGTTATTGAGTTTTAGTGGTTGTAATTCCAGTTGTATTAAGTTGAATTTGAGGTTATTGTATCAGTTGTGGTTGGTTAATGATCATTTAGTATTTCCATCTTGTATTATTGTCTATTATTTTAGATAGATCTCTCTCTTGCCAGCTCGTTCCCGACTGTACGTCCCGATATTCCTCGTCGGGGCGTGACACCCCGCTTCCCCCATCCTCATACCTACACACCAAACCCCTCCTCCACTCGTCCTCCCATTTACCCCTATTCTATCACACGCACCATCACTCGCGCCTCCGTCGCACTCGCCATTGCTCACATCCACTACCATCACCCCCTCCCCGCTCGCGCTTACACCCACTATCGCCATACCTCCATTTAACCCTCCACTCACCACGCCTCCGTCCACTTTTATATCCCCACTTCCGCTCGCGCCCTCTGCCACTAACCCCTCGCCTATCATCCTTTCCACCACACCCTCTTCCGCACAACTCATCCACCCCACTGGGCCTACTAAATCACTTATCCTGAGCCCATCTGAGGCCGCGGCAACTTATAATTTCACCCTACGGAGCGGGCGTATGTTCCATCGAAACTATCCTTCCACTTCCAATCCCCAGTCTTCCCAACCGACTGCCGAGCAAGAAGAGGCCGAGCCACTACCCGGGACCCAATATGATTTGTTACATCATTTGGATAGGGTGCACGCCAAGATATCTGTGCTGGAACTCATTAAGAGATCTACCCTTCACCAAGATGCATTAAGAGACTTTCTTCAAAAGGTGATGGTTAGTGAAGATATGGCAGTTGATAGCCTACATACCGCACTGGCAACAATCTCCAAGGGGCCATCCATTACTTTCTCTGAAACCGAGCTAGCACCACCAGAAGCTCGACAAATGTCGCTATGCATTACTATCATTCTGAACAAAGTCAGCATCGATGCGGCATTAGTTGACACAGGGGCATCTATCAACGTATGCCCGCTCAGCACTCTAAGGGCTTGTAATCTGTCAGAAGAACTTCTACGCCCAACTCCCACTACTATAGCTGCTTATGACAACTCGAGGAGAGCATATCACGGGGTGGTCACTATTCAAGCTGAGCTTGGGCCTATTACTATGCCCATTGAGTTTTACGTACTGGATATTGACCCTTTGTTCAAAGCTATCTTGGGTCGTCCGTGGATCGATACCCTCAGCGACGTACCCTCCACTGCACATCAATGCATTAAATTCCCTTTCCAAGGGAGGGTCGTCAAAGTTAAAAGCTTATCCACGGTCCAATCAGTGAAGGCTATTTCAGAGAAAGTTCTTCCCACATTGTGGCCAAGCAGTCGGCCTGTTATGTCAGTGCTAGATCTCAACTTTCCTTGGGCTTACGCACCTCGCAAGCCCGTCACTACAGCAGTTGACATCAAGGTGAAGCCCCAGATCCGAGATTCCAAGGGCTGGGACATTATACTGAAGCTAGGCTACCAACTAGGGAGAGGCCTCGGTGCTCAATTGTAGGGACGAACTAAGCCCATCCCCAAGGGCAGGAAAATGAACAGAAGAGGCCTCAGCTATCGAGAGACTGCATTGTCCATGATGGGTGATTCTGGGCCACTCACCTGGGACTACCATCGGCACTTTGTTCAAGGGCCTCCCCAGCCTGGCACATTAACTCCACAGCCAGCTCCGCCAAGGGGAGATACAGTCTGTCCGATTGCCAGTCCACCCCCAGTACTAAGGGGGCCAGTTGATGATGTGATTGACTATGGCCAAGCCCTTCAGGGGCTATTTCATGAAGAAGACTACAAGAGACAGCAAGAGGTTTGGCTTGTTCAGTGGAGGCCGAAGAAGCGGCCAGTTGATGACCCACGGGAGAAGGGGAGCTCACCGATTGTCTTATCTTGGTCTCCCTCCCGCTTTCAATCTCTCCTCCAGCAATGGGAATTCTTACCCCATCTTCCTCCTATCATGATAAACCCATCCTTCATTTATCCGCCTGAAATTCTGTTTGTTCCTTATGCTTGCGGGCATTGCCCGCCCATTGATCTATCCACTCTATTCACTCATCCTCCCCCCAACGCCCAACTCCACGAGATGTGGTTTTCTTCCTCCGATCCATTCTTTGATTGCATCTTCCCAGAGCTATTCCCCATGCAACTTCCGCCTCCTCCATCTTGTTGTGTAGTCTCTACTAATCCCCCAAAAAAAACATCAAATTCAAAACGGAGATTTCAGTGGAAGATTATGCTACCTTATCTCCATCCTCCTCCCAGGGGCACGAGTCCCCAGCTCCTCCCCTTCCACTAGGTTTTCTTTCTCCTAGGTTAGAATTAGGGTCCATCGAGTCTAGGGAAGTAGAGTCAGTTAGGTCTAGAGAAGTAGGGTCCTGTTCTAGTTCATCCAGCCCTTCCTCCTCTGAGCCGCGCTCACTTGCGCGTCCTCCCAAATCCGTCCCTGATAGGTTCTTGCAAGATCTAGCTCAGCGTTGTCATGCTCTTTTGAAGTGTCCAGAATTTATTGCTACGACAATTGTGATTGAAGATGAAGAGGAAATAGAGGAAGTGTGGAGCGATGACGGACTCGGTGTCTACGAAATCCTGGATGAGAAAGATCTGATTAATGAGAACATCGACATAGATGACACTGCCAATTTGTATGCACAAGGACTTAAGAAATTCGACGAGCCATCGTCGGCAGTGGATGAACCTACGAAGGAAATTAATTTGGGAACTGAAGAAGACCCAAGGCCCATCATTATTGCCGCTAATCTCCCTCCGCAAGTAGAAGAAGATTTAATTAAGGTTCTAAGAGAGTATAGCGATTCCTTTGCCTGGTCTTATGAGGACATGCCAGGTCTTGACCCCTCTTTAGTGGAACATCGACTCGTGCTTAAAGCAGGGGCAACACCTGTGAAACAACGATCAAGAAGATTTCACACCCACATGGCCTTGAGGATTAAGGAAGAGGTCGACAAATTATACAAGGCCAGATTCATTAGAGTTGTTCTATATCCTCAGTGGGTGGCAAACATAGTCCCTGTTATCAAGAAAGATGGAAAGGTGCGTATCTGCATCGATTTCAGGGATCTCAATAAAGCATGTCCCAAAGATGATTTTCCACTGCCTCATATAGACGTCCTGGTCGATAGCACCGCCGGGTACGAATCTTTATCGTTCATGGATGGTTACTCAGGCTATAATCAGATACGTCTTGCTCCAGAAGATCAAGAGAAAACTTCCTTTACCATGCCCTGGGGTACGTACTGTTATGTGGTTATGCCGTTCGGTTTGAAGAACGCGGGTGCCACCTATCAAAGGGCGATGATGGCCATCTTCCATGACATGATGCATATCTATATGGAAGCCTACGTGGATGACATTCTGGTGAAGTCAAGGACTAAAGAAGAACACCCCTCTATTCTGGCTAAGGTGCTGCAAAGAGCCAGGGAGTACAAGCTTAAGATGAATCCGAAGAAGTGTGTATTCAGAGTCTCTTCAGGGAAGCTGCTAGGTTTCATAGTGAGCAAACGGGGGATCCAGATTGATCCTAACAAAGCACAGGCCGTCATGGATATGCCTCCGCCTAAGAACATCACGGAACTTCGAGTGTTTATCGGTCGATTGCAATTCATTAGAAGATTCATAGCCCAACATTCTTAAAGGTGCCGTCCGTTTTATGAATTGCTTAAGGCGGGGGTTAAGTTTGAATGGAATCAAGACTGTCAGAAGGCCTACGAGGACTTAAAGGAATATCTATCCAATCCCCCGATTTTGGAACCTCCTGTCCCTGGGAAACCCCTAATCCTATATATCTCGGTCATTGAGGACTCCCTAGGGGCGGTCTTAGCACAAGTAGACGATGAAGGGAAAGAGCGAGCCGCTTATTACCTCTCTCGGTTGTTTAACCCAGCAGATTCTAGATACACCGCTATGGAAAAGACTTGTGCCGCCTTAGTGTGGGTAGCTCAGAAGCTTAAACATTACTTCCTTGCCCACCCAGTTAGGTTGATCTCTAGAATGGACCCGATTCGCTATCTCTTAGAAAAGCCTGTCCTTTCTAGTAGGTTAGCTCACTGGCAGAGCTTCCTCTCTCAATTCGATATCACGTTTGTCGTTCAGAAGACGGTCAAAGGGTACGCCATCGCTGAGCATCTTGCCCATCTTCCTATTCCTCACACCAATTCTATTCAAGACGATTTTCCTGATGAGCATCTCTCTGCTATCTCTCGTCATCCCTTTTGGTCTCTGCACTTCGATGGTGCACTCAATTCTCAAGGCCGAGGGATCGGCGCTGTTCTGCTCACTCCGGAGGGAGTGACTATTCCCTTTGCTTATCAACTTCGATTCCATGCTACCAACAACATCGCTGAGTATGAAGCTCTCCTGGATGGACTGAAGCATGCCTATCTCTTAGGTGCATGCTATTTGAATATCATAGGAGACTCTCAGCTCGTCCTACGGCAAGTTCTGTCCACTCACTGCACTCGTGACCCCAAACTCAAGCCTTATCAAGATTTGGTCACGCTCCTGGCTAGGCAATTCCGTAAGCTGATCTATATCCATACTCCTAGGTCTCAGAACATTCTAGCTGATGCCTTAGCTTCACTCGCGTCCTCCCTATCTTTTCCTCTCAGTCGGAGCACTGAGACTATCATCGTTTAGAGATTGGACGCACCCTCTCTTCAGGATCCTTGGTTCATCAACCTTAGGAAAGCTGTAGAGGTGAGGGCTGAGAAGGAAGATCTCAAGGAAGTATCTCTGATGGAGCTAGAAGAAATCCTAGAAGAAGAAGAATTTCCCTGGTATCATGAAATTAAGTTGTTTTGCAAAGAAGGATCGTTCCCAGAAGGGGCAAACGTCGAGCAGTGTAAGTCAATAAGAAGAGCCGCCTCAAGGTATACTATTGTTGCAGGAGAATTATACAGGCGCGCTACTAATGGAATGCTCATGAGATGTTTAGATGATAATGAAGCTTGGAAGGTGGCTGAAGCAGCCCATTCTAGTGAGTGTGGTGGTCATGTCAATGGCCAGGCTCTAGTGAAGAAAATCCTTAGGTAGGGCTACTATTGGCCCACTCTAGAGGAAGATTGCTCCCTCTATGTCGGAGGTCTCTTAAGTGCCAACTCCATGCTGATAAAATCCATGATCCAACTTCATCTCTCCATCCTCTTTCTGCTCCTTGGCCATTCTCTATGTGGGCTTTTGACGTTGTCGGCCCGCTCGGTGATCCTAATTCTCAGATCAAGCAAAAATCCTTTATCCTTACCGCCACTGAGTACTTCACCAAATGGGCCGAAGCGGAGGCGTACGCGGAAATTAAAGCTTCAACGGTGTGCCGCTTTATCATGAAGAATATCATCTCGCGGTTCGGAGTGCCAAGCAGCATCATCATCGACAACGGACCGCAGTTTGTATCTCAAGAGCTCAAGGACCTATGTAAGAAGTTCAATATTGCATTGCATCATTCATCTCCATACTATCCTCAAGGCAACGATCAAGCCGAAGCTACTAATAAAACCCTTCTTAAAATCATCAAGAAAACATGCGAATCTCATAAGTTTTTCGATTGGCCAGAGAGATTAGTGGAAGCTCTGTGGGCTTACCGCACCTCCGTCCGTACTTCCACGGGACAAACTCCCTATGCTCTTACCTACGGGATGGAGGCGGTGCTCCCATTTGAGATCTTTATCCCTTCCCTTAGAGTGCAGCTCGATAAGGAACTTAATCTCGATGAACGTCGAGAGGCGTTGCTCGTCCAATTGGAACTCTTAGATGAGAAGAGGATGAACGCGGCCGATCACGTATCCGTTTATCAAAAGAGAGTTTCGCATTATTTTCAAAAGAAGGTAATCAAACAGAAATTTCAAAAAGGTGATATGGTTTTGAAACGCAAATTCATTCGGTCTGCTGGTCCTAGGTCTAAATTACAACCTAACTGGGAAGGGCCGTTTGTTGTAAAAGAGGCTTATCCAGGGAATGCTTATCGCTTGGTGAACGCAGAAGGTGAGGAGCTCTCTCACGCTTGGAATGTGTTGTATATTAAGCGTTTCTTTCCTTAGAGTCTAAATCCGTGCCACCCCGGCAGCAAGATGTTCCCCCCCTTTCGCTATAAAAAGAGTCCCGAGTACGGCAATCACACACTACACGACGTCCCTGGTCAGATTTTCCGCTTTAAAAGATAGCGTTTCTCCTTGGCCATGCTTTGGGGGAAAGTCGAAGTCCCTGTTCGTTTCTTCCTTCAGCTGAATCTAGGGGCAAGAGGTGAATAAGGAGGCGATGACCAATCTAGGCACCCTGACGAGAGGAGGTCTCAAATAGGGGCAGTCCGTTATGACCTGATGCCACAAGCAAAGAAACAAGGAAAAAAGAAAGCAAAGGACAAAATCAAAAGCATCATCTCAAAGGTCTATTGAATATGATTCCAAAGCTCCAGAAAGGCAAGAAAAAGAATCTAGGCATGACAAGAGTGGCACTGCAGTTCCCCGCGGGACAAATGAGCCCGGTCGCACGCATGCCTTGAGTGGACTAAGGTTCGATGACTGACACAAAGCCCTGGCGCAACAGACCAAATTTCTAATGGGTTGTCTGGAGAGGAACCCAAGTCCTAAAAGCTTATAGATCTGGCCTAAGCTTACCCCCCGCATTCTAGTTTCCTTTTCAGGATTGAGACTAGTACCCCGGGTATGGCCCTAGTAGAAACACCGTCATGAAAATCTGGGCCTTGGTCAGGGTTTGTCACCTCATTGCACGCCAACCTCGGGACTCTCAATACGATACGGAGGGCTCACGTTGCTAGGGGAAAGCACTGATTTACAAAAATCCAAAAATAACATATATTTCAAAATCTAAAAACAACATATATTTCAAAAAATCCAAAAACAATATATTTTCAAAATCCAAAAACAACATATATTTTTAAAATCCAAAAACAACATATATTTCAAAATCCAAAAACATCATATATTTCAAAATCCAGAAAACAACACATATTTAAAACACCAAAAACATCAAAAGTCCAAAATCGAACAAAAAAAATTACATATTTCAAAACCCAAAAACATCAACTATTTTCCAAAATCTCACAAAAATTCAAATATATTTTCCAAAATCCAAAAATGCCATCATATGCATCGCATGCATCGCATTATTTCTATTATGTTTCCCGCCTATTTAATAAGGCTCCACCCCTTGACCAAATATCAAGAAACGGTCGTTATCTAACTTGCTTCAAAGGTAAGGGGTTGAGTCTAAGAACAGATCTAACTTGTTCCACGTTTAAGTGTGTGCAGAATGCAGGATCAAGACTGAAGCTGAAATCTCACAACTATGCAGGTTCAAGACTGTGACCCGCTAGGTACAGGCCGTCACACTCATCTAACGGTCCATGCTAGACCGTTACGTCCCTTCAAGACGTTGGCTTTGATTCCCTCAGCAGCTCTCTCTCCAACGGCCTGGGGCGCGACCGTTATTCTTCCTAACGGTCTATCGTTGGACCGTTATATCCTCTAGAGAACTTAGTTCTCAGAGCATACACTCTGACGGCCTATCTCCCCACCGTTATATCCTTCTAACGGCCCTTCTCAGATCTGTTACATTCTCCAGGGGCTATATTCTTCAGATCATTCTAGCTAAGTCAAGCCATAACTCGTGATCATTCGATTAAGGCAATCCCATCTCATTCAATTGGACTTAAAGCCACATAAGATTAATAAAAATTCCAACTCTGATTGTCGATTACATCATTTATAAAAGCAAAATCAAGTTACATTCAGCTTCTTATCCGCAAGAGGGCGGATCTTCCTCAAATCTTTGAGGTAGCCACGGCGTTCTTCGTCGTTCTCTCCCACTTCTTCTTGCCACGGGCGCACCTTACTGATCTCCCACATGGTCAGCGCGTTCCAGACTGCTCTTTCATCTTCCTCGGTCCCCATCTTCCTAGGTAGAAGGGGAGGGTAGTGTGATAGTGCAGGAGCTTCAATCCGAGGTAGTCCGATCTGAAGATGGCACCGGTGCGGGTTATAGATCGCCATGGTAGTATTTCCCACTAGCTGGAGGTCCAGGCCTTGACGCCGCGGTATTCTAAGAAGAGTGCTTCGAAGGATTCTTGGTCGCATGATGAATTTCTCAATTGGCAAGGTGTTGAAGAAGAGGCGCCATTCATCCCGAGTTTTCTTATCCGCCGTCTTGCATTCAACATGTGAAGAAAATCCAGATGCCCCTCCAATGAAGAAGAGAGGGTGGCTCCCGAAGATCCGGCTAGCAGAAGTAACATCCTCCTTTGGTTGGAAGTTGATTCTTACTCCCATCCAACACTCAAGGAGTATCATGGAGCCGAACAAAGGTCCTCCTAGGTAAGCCGAGCTTAGTCCTTCATAGAGATATGAGAGGATCGCTTGAGAGATGGACATTCCCCGTCACAACCCACTAATAATGCTGAGATTTTGGGTATCTATGAGGTGGTCGGTTGTAGTGAAAAGGAAAACTCCGCATAAGCAAACCGCCACCGCCTTGGCTATTACTTCATGCCTCTCCCACTTATTTTTGCAATGAGACACTATTCATTGTGCCAAGGGTATCAAGTGAATGTGGTGTGGGCTGATCATGGTCCTCACGTCCTTTGGATTATGGATGAAATCACTCAAGATCAAGGACAGGTCAATAGGTTTCACGGTATAGCAAACTAGGTCTTCATCTCCTGCCTTAGTCTTAGGAAGGGCTAGGTAGGTTTCTACCTCCTCTAATAGGACTGTTGCTTCGAAAGAAGGGAAGATGAAGGTATGTGTTTGTGGATGCCACAATTCTATGAGGGCTGAAATACTAGGCCAATCTAATGTCAATTTCTAGAAATTCTTACCTAAAACCAAGAGAGGTTGAAGGTGCCACGCTTTAAGGATTGATGTAACCTCTAAAGGGAGTGCCTTTACCATGGGAGCCATCCACTTCAGATTAGAATAGCATCTTGGACCAGGAAGAGGCTAAGAAGAAGAAGAATATCATGAGAAGGAATTGAAGTGCAGAAATTTCTAAACTTGGTTAAGTCATAGAGCTTACCACTCTTTGAGCATTGGAGCTTAGATGTTTGAGAATTGAGGTCAGCCTTTACAGCTCTCCATGCTCTTTTCTTGCAGCCTTAGGTCCGGTGTAGACCTTCTCCTCCATGGCCATCATCTCGAAGCTTCTCTTCATCTTGTTTCCTGCCCTTAGGAAAGGTTTTTTAGCCCTTCTAGCAGAGAATTCATCAAAGATACGATTTTGGCTAAGTTTCCAAGTCTTAAAGGCTTGATTTTGGCTTTAAAGAGATAAGGTTTGGATTAGAAGGCTTTATCTTAAGTCTGGGAGAAGTCTAGAGTGGATTAAGGGTTTCTTATCTTGGATTTTGCCTCTCACGGCACAATCTGTCTCGGAGTACGTTTCAGTCTCTAATGGTCTATCGTAGGGCCGTCACTTGACTCTGACGTGCCAGATCTAGGCCATCACATTTCCTGTGGGTTTAATTTGGTCCAATCTCGTTCTACCAAGCTTAACGGTCTAGCATCAGGCCGTTATCTTTGGTGACGCATGGCCTCTAAACCGTTACATTCTCTGCCGTTCAATTTTGGCTTCTTCTCGCCTGGTCCGTTACTTTGTGTGACGCCCTTTTAGTAGACCATTACAGCTTGCAAGTTTCTTGATGAATAAATTGGTCTATTTGATGCTGAAATAATTACATTTTCTGCCATGATGTATATTATTAATTCTTTTCATGCGTACAAATGGTTATGCCCTATTTCATGATCATATCCATTGTTGGCTAACCTCTTTATTCATGAATGAAGTTATGAACCGCATCATGCTTTGCCGGTCGTCAGGCAGGTAAGTCAGGTATTGTATCTCGATTCCTTATCCCTTTAATGCATTACTATATGTTATCTATGATATATTATCTCGAGAACCGGCTGGTCATTCATGTGTTCTGGGATCTGATGTTCCCCTTAAACAAAAATGATGATGATCTAAGTACACATGTTTAATCGTTGGATAGGTCGTTAGGTTGGAAAATTTTGGGGACGATGGTTCTGTCTTGCACGCCGTGGTTGCAGATAGTGTCCTGACCCTGATTTCTTCGGTCTAGCAATACTATTCTCGAGTATTTTGTTATTTTATTCTTTCTTTGCATTCGTTTTAACGATTTCTTTTTATTTAGCCCAACATGCATCATACGCATATTTGAGCATTCATGATCTTCATCTGTTCAAGGTATCTCAATGATGGTGAATAGTTGTGTTCTTGATCTCGAATAAGGATAGACATTCCACTCTGAGTTGGAAGGTTTCCTTCAATCTGTCGCTTGATCTGGTTGGCTGAAGATTCCTGTCTGGAGTTTAGTCAGTTCTCTTTCCTTTCCATTGCCTCCGGCGGCTAGCCGTGTTTCCTTTCCTTAGTTGTTAGTTTCTCCAGACTTGCATCCTTTGGTTAAGCTATTTCCTTGTGATCAGTTCGAAGTTTTCAAGAAGATTCCTATCGCTTGTTGGTAAAGAACGGGTGTCGTTTACCTTAACGCCCGCTTTT
This sequence comes from Amorphophallus konjac, assembly GCA_022559845.1. Classification (NCBI taxonomy): domain Eukaryota; kingdom Viridiplantae; phylum Streptophyta; class Magnoliopsida; order Alismatales; family Araceae; genus Amorphophallus; species Amorphophallus konjac. The sequence goes on along the minus strand of CM040126.1, from coordinate 119,524,785 downwards.
TCACTCCACTCCGCTTCATTTCCGCTTCATCTCCATGTTCCATTTCACTTTCGCTTCACCTCCGCTCGTTCCCCTACAAAGAGGACATTAAGGAGGGGAATCTGTTGACACCCATTTTATGACCAATAAGTCGGGTCATCTCCTTGTTCACTCTATGTGATGCTCCAAGTTATTCATTCCTTTGTTGAGTCTCCTTCATCAGTCTGAAGCTTATTTCATGGGTCTTAGCTCCTTGGTTGAGTTTGGTTCCACGATTTCTCGTTTGATGAAGCTTAGCAAGCTCCTATCTCATTTTTCAATCCTTATTATTTCTAATGGTCCACACCATGGGCGTTACATCTTATAACGCATGTGCCCATGGCCGTTACATCTTGAAGAATCCTACAACTTAAGGCTTTGTTTCAATCCTTATCCTTTGGCCTATCCATTGAGTATAATGGTCTGTCGTGCAGCTGTTACTTTCATCCAATGCGTTCATCCTTGGCCGTGAATTTCATTCAAGAGTCCTATTGTTTTGATCTGCTTCCGTTGATCTTATCTCTTCTGAGATAAGGTTGAATGTGACGCTATCCCTCTAACGCGTTATTTCCCTCTCACGGTCTGTCGAGCAGCCGTTACATCCAACAGAGAGTCCTGGCAGTTCAGGCCTTTTCTCTGCTACTCTATGGTCAAGATAAGAGTTTGATCTGATGATTTCTCTTCCAAATCTGATCCTCAGAACCTTCTGTTTGTTTCTATGGACTCTTGGTGATATTATCTTCGAGAGTTTGCTAAGAGTTATCCTCTTTTATTGCTGGATTATCCTCTGTTCGACCAGAGATTTTGAGGGCCTATAAATAGCACCCTTAACTTCATGGCCTAAGAGAGGAAGATCTGGAGTTTACATCGAAGTGCTGCCGCATTCTGGAGCCACATCCAACCAAGGAGAATTGTTCTTCAAGTCCATCTGCTTCACGGTGAGGGAGTATTTGTTTCATTGTGTTTGAGTTTCCATCGTTGTCACACTTGTGTTCTTTCTTCCTTTTCCTCAAAGCATTGTCCCTCTTCTTTCTTCCACATTATGCATCTATTTTCATCATCTAAACATTTTCCTATCTTTTAAAACGCCCAGGGGGGTTAAAAAAACCAAAACTTTCTCGGTATTTCCCTTTCCTTTTGAATGATCTTAATTTCTTTAAGAATTGATACTATGCTTGTTTAAAGGGCTAATCTGGGTTTGTTTTCTTGCGTTTCACGTTCTTTGGCAGGTTTACAGGTTCATTAAACGAGGCCCAAGTCTTCTGGCCGGCTGGAAGATTTGGAGTTCAAAGAATTCATAAGCGATTTCTGCAGGTTGTCTGACGGTCTTGAGAAGACGCGTCAGGTTCATATAACGGTGCATCGGGCGACCGTCACACTCCTGTGACGCACAGGGTCTAGACCATTACATTCAAGGCTGATCTGCAGATTTCACTGATTTCTCTCTCCCGTGGGCGGGTGCTTCATCCACCTATTTCCAAGGTATTTTCAGGTCCTTGACTTGTGTTTACTTTGGTGGCGATCACGTTCTTTCCTTAGTATTGGGCATTAATTTCTCTCTCATATCTCTTCGTATTTCCTTTGCTTGTTCCACCCACGCGGTGTGTTTTATTTGCTACTTGCTCCACGCCCCGGCGTGTGTTTTTCTTTATTTCTTTAGATTAGTTTGGTTGAGATAGCATGCCCATGCTAGAGCTTGTTCTGATTGCCTAGGTTTATGGTTCACATGTCCTTGAGTTGATTAAGATCATTGATTTTTGCTTATCATCTTTATCATACATCATAAACCCACAAAAAGAAGGAAGCAAATAAATCAACAGGTCTCTGACAAGACACCTCAAAAGGTCACCCAGACTCCTATTGACCACCTCGGTCTGACCATCTATCTGAGGATGATATGCAGTGGAAAACTTGAGGTGAGTACCCAACATATGCCATAGTGTCTTCCAAAAATAACTGGTGAACCTAACATCACGGTCAGACACTATGGTACGAGGCAACCTGAACTTGCACACCACATGAGTGAGAAATAGGCGGGCTACCCTCAAAGCATCCGAAGTCTTCTAGCAGGGAATGAAAAGGGCCATCTTCGAGAACCGGTCAACTACCACATAGACCGAGTCATGCTTCCTAGAGGTACGTGGCAATCCCAAGACAAAATCCATGCTAACATCATGCCACGGGGCATCAAGCACGGGAAGAGGCGTATAAAGGCCCGAGCTTTGCTTCTTCATTTTGGCCGTAGCACATGTACGACACTGAGCCACTATATGAGCAATATCACGCTTCAAGCTCGGCCAATAAAATCTATGCTCAACAGCCTCGATAGTCTTGTTCCGACCAAAGTTGCTGGCTAGACCTCCCGCATGTAGCTCCAAGACTAAGAAGTCTCGAAACGAAGTTCGGGGAACACAAAGCCTGCCTCCTCGAAAGAGGCAACCCTCCTGGAGCACATAATTATCATGATCTCTCGAGGGTCCGGCCTAGAGAGTGGTATAAATCTGACCGAAGTCAGGACAGTCACCATAGGCCTCTCTCATCTTCTCTAACCCCATGACCTCGACACTCATGGTGGTCAGCAGACAAGCACGCCGACTCAAGGCATTAGCTACCTTGTTCTCCACTCCAGCCTTATATTTAAGCACAAATGTGTACTGTTGGAGATACTCAACCCATCGGCTGTGACGCGCATTAAGCTTCTTTTGGGAATGGAGGAACCTCAAAGCTTCATGATCGAGTACAAGATAAACATCTGATGTAAAAGATAGTGCCTCCAATGCCTAAGAGCTTGAACAACTGCGTAGAATTCTTTATCATAAGTGGAGTATCGTAGTTTTGCGTCATTCAACTTTTCACTGAAGTATGCGACCGGGTGGGACTCCTGATTCAGCACTCCTCCTATTCCAACACCTGACGCATCACAAGAGACCTCAAACACCTTCGAGAAATCTGGCAATCGAAGGATCGGTGTCTGGGTCATGCGCTTCTTGATGTTCTTGAAGGCAGCAGTTACGTCCTTTGTCCATACAAACCTACCCTTCCGAATACAGTCTGTGATTGGGGCAGTGACAGAGCTAAATCCACAGATGAAACGACAATAGAACGTCGCGAGGCCATGGAAGCTGCAGACATCATGGACCGTACGGGGTTCCGGCCACTCAACAATGGCCCGGACCTTCTCCAGATCGACGGAGACCCCAGTACTAGACACAATAAAACCCAAGAAGGTAAGCTGATGTGTCATGAAGGCACACTTCTGTGGGTTCGTAAATAACTGCTCTCTCCTCAAAAGTAGACATACCTGCCTTAGATGGTCCAAGCGGTCCCCTTTAGTGTGACTACATATAAGGATATCATCAAAATACACAACCACAAAGACTCCAATGAAAGGTCGAAGGACTTGAGTCATGAGTCGCATGAAAGTGCTAGGGACATTTGTCAACCCAAAGGGCATAACCAACCACTCATATAGACCATCCTTGGTCTTAAATGCAGTCTTCCACTCATCACCTGGCCTAATCCTCACATGGTGGTAACCACTCTTAAGATCAATCTTCAAGAAGATAGTGGCACCGGCCATCATGTCTAGTATATCATCTAGGCGGGGAATATGGAACCTGTACTTCACGGTGATTTTGTTGATGGCACGACTATCAATGCACATTCTCTACGTGCCATCATTCTTTGGGGTGAGTAATGCGAAACATCACACGGACTCATGCTATCCCGAACAGACCCTCTCTGCATCAACTCATCGACCTGCCGTTTTAGCTAGGCATGTTCTGTGGGACTCATGCGATAATGAGGAAGATTGGGCAATGAGGAACCCGAAATCAGGTCAATAGCATGCTGAATATCCCCCATGGGTGGGAGTCACTCGGGAAGCTCCTAGAAAAAAATATCAGCGAACTTCTGCAGAATAGGAATGACATCAGGTGGGAGTTCACCCTCGGACTTCGGCTCCACCTCTCGGACCGTAATAGAAAACACAGGGCAGCCCCTACTAGCCTCCTGCTCCATTTCTCGGGAGCTAATCATCATCAACCTCCTAGTCGAGGGCTCTCTTGTGCTAGAGGTAACGGCCATAGCCCGGGTTGGGGATGGAGTACTGGGCCCGGGGACGGAAGGCTCCGGAGTACTAGGGCCAGTAGGACCCCTAACTGATGGGCTCTTGGGCTGAGTGGGGTGGAGGGTAATCTGTCGGCCATCATGGTTGTAGGTACATGTGTTCGACCGGCCATGGAGTGTGGCATCCCGATCAAATAACCACGGCCTACCAAGAATGATATTGCCCACCTCCATGGGGAGGACATCACACTAAATCTCGTCACGATAGGCATGGAACTGCAGTGGGACCAAACACCGCAGCCTGATCGGAATTAAGGTAGAATCCACCCAAGATACTCGATAGGGGCAAGGGTGGTCCACGGAAGTAAGACCAAGACGTGAGACTACGCCCATGGAGATTGCATTGATGCAACTCCCACTATCGATAATCACCTTACACACATGCCCCCCCAGCCTACAGTATGTATGAAAGATGGTGGTCCGACGCCAGTCATCACTGGCCTGTGGCTGGGTGAGAATACACCTGACGACCCCCAAGTGGGTATCGTCCGAATGCTAGGCATCCTGGCCATCACCTTCAATCTCATAGTATTCGTCAGCTAGCTCCTGATCTGCTTCATAGCTGACTAACACAAGATCTGAAGAGGTGGCATCCCCGGCCTGTATGTCCCTAATGACAAGAGACTGACGAGTGGGACAATGGTTGGCGAAGTGGCCAAACCCATTGCAGCGATAACACTGCTGCCGTGATCCACTAGGCTCCCCAATCAAGGGTCCTTTCCCCTTATCCTCCCGACGGATAGGAGGTGTAGGCAAGAAAGGATGAGCAACGGGTGCGGGTGCCGGTGGACCGACCGTGGGTGCCGTGGGTTGGGGATGAGAAGGGATATCCCTGGGAGGTGGAGGGAGAGGCCTAGGAGCGAATGGCTTAGGACGAAAGGGCTCCTGAGGTTGAGCCATGGGGGCCCTCGGATACGTGCCTAAAGAGCCACGGGGCTCGACACTACGAGGGGGAAAGGGGCCCAACTGATGGGTAGGCTCAAACTCGGCCTCGAATTGCTCCAATTCGAGAGCAACCTGATACGCCTGTTCCAAAGTGGTCACATTGCGGTGGAAAAGTTCATATTGGTAGTTCGGCCGCAGACCTCTTCGAAAGCGCAATATGGCCATGGTGCTCTCCTTCGTAACTCCACACCGTAAATAATACTCATCAAACTCGGTGGTGCACTCAGTCACGGACCGGTTCCCTTGGGAGAGACTTTGCCATTTGTCTATGAGATGCTGGCGATACGTGGCAGGAAGGTATTTCTGCCTTAACTTCATTTTCATGTCATCCCAAGTACCGATCGGGGGCTGATGTCGCTGCACTAACAGGCTCTCCACATTGATCCAATAAGTTTGGGCCTGCCCATGCAACTTCATCTTCGCGTACTGAACTCTTCGGTGATCCGTCATCTCAAACCACTCGAAGTACCGGTCCATGCCGGCCTCCCAATCTAAATAGACCTTCGGGTCCAGAGACCCGTCAAATAGGGGAGGGTCCGCACGCACGCTCCTAAGAACGCAGTCGTCGTCATCATCGTGATTCCATCGTTGGTTTCGACGATCATGACCATAACCCCCTTGTTCATTATCAAATGCATAGTCATCCAGCTCGTGCACCTGCTGCCTCCCAACATCTACCCCCTGAGCCCTTGGCATAGCAGGTTGCTGAGCCGACTCTTGTTGGCCATTCGTTAGTGCGGGTTGTGCCGCCACTGGGGCCCTCTCAAGGACAGCAATCCTCCCCACAAGACCCTGAATGGACTGGTCCGATGCTTCGACCCGATCCTCTAGGGCTTTCATCCTCCCATCTATACGTGTTCCTACGCCATCTAGACGCGTACTTAGGCCATCCATACACGTATCGAGACGATCCATGAGGGCTCGGAACATCTCGACAGTCAAGGGCACATCGAAACTACGGGCTCAGGAATCCGCCATAGGTAGTGGTGGCGAGTATTGGGTGCCTCGACGGGTGGGCATGCAAAGACACACGGGCTAGGAGACACAAACTAGTGCACCTAGACTTAGCGAATATTCGGTACGTGGCAGAGGGTCGACCCGAAGATCTCGTCGCGCAAGTGTGCGGCCTTCCCGATAGGCGTAGGCTAACGTCCGGACAACACCTTTTAATATACCGGATTATCGAGATGAAATGTAATTTTAAAACACTTTTTTTTGAAACTAATGATGATCCTAGACTCGACTTACACCGTGCAAGACTCATGCAACAACTACCTTAGACTCAACTCTCTCTGATACCAAACTGATGCGGGACGGACACGGGGACCAACTCTAAGTGATGCGGACCTCGGACTCTAAATGCGGACGCAACCAACAACATACAACAATGGAGACTTTTCGGCCTGACACTAAGAGTTCCTATGGGCTATACGTCGCTAACAGAAATGCAAGCTCACTCATCATCCCAAGTGAGGGGAAACGCGGATCCACGCGGTTGAGAAACCGACAGAGTCAAGGGTGGTCGACTCACTTCCGTGCTCGAATCGAGCCACGGGACTGGTCACTCTCTCACTCACAGCGGTGACATGAACTCATGGGCTAGAATCCTAACGCACTCACAGCAGCATATGACCATATACTAAACTAGCAAATGAACGCCAAGAAGTAAGATCGTTACCTCCACGCTCCCGACGTGGGGAAGACAACCCTGGCTAATTCCATACTCCCGGTTAACAAATATTACAGCGGTACAAATGTTTCGACCCACTCCATGAAGGGAGGTAACAAGTCACATGTGGGGCCTGGGAGTATCAGGAAGTGGGTTGACGGGAAGCATCTTGATGTCGCTCCGACGGTGCCGAAACTCACCTTTTTGTGCTGTCCAGACGACGCGATCTGCGGGCTTATGGGGCCCAGGTATTGCTTAGTCCTCCGGATTTGACGGGGTGCGTCCCGCTGGGATGGTGACCCCTGATGGTGCGCTCCCCTGGACGGCGGTCCTGCTGGAGCACCGGTCGGAGGCCGGGTGGCTCCGATCTGCACTTGTCGGTGTTGCTGTCCACAGATCTGAAACTCAGTTTCAAATCTACGCGCTCCAGGGACAGAAGCTGCTGCGATGAGCACCGACGTCGGATCGACGCACAAGAGGTACCATTGAAAAGCTCTCTTGAAATCCTTCGACGCTCTGGGACTCCAGAAAATTCGTTGGGACCGTACTTCTGATGGGGGATTTAAGAACTAGACTGATCTCTGTTTCATATCTGGCCGGGCAGAAATGAATTTTCCTGAGAGTTGGCGTTGACCATGGTGTAGACCTCCGAATCAGAAGATGTACGCTTCATGAAAGTTGTAGAGGGGAGAGAGAGGAAAATGGGGATAATTTTTATGAAGGGTTTGGTAAAGGCTTGAATGGGGAAACTTATTTTATACTATTGGGTGGTCGGATCTGGACAGTGGCAGATAGAACTAAGCTGGGATCTGAAGTGAATTTTTAGAAAATATGAACAAGATTCTAAATTCACACGAAAATTTTTGGATGGTGTATTAAGTGGACAGAACCTCCAATAAAAATATAAAGTCATTTGGGTCACGAGAAGGTGGGTTCATGAACGACCTATTAGGGTTCTGGAAATCTGGGCAGACTGCTGGCAGATCTGAGAGGAGGTGGAGAATGAAAATGGAAAAATGGAAAATAATAACTGGAAGCTCCACCAATTTTTCTAGGACGTGGTGATGACCCCTGAAATTCACCCTGAAAGTTTGGGCTCCAGATGAACTCGTGGCTGAGAGCAAGAAATCTGAGATCACGGGGCTATCATGAGTGGACAGAACTCCGGTGACGATGGCGGTGGTGCGACAGCAGCACGAAGGCGGCGGCGGCGGCGATGATGATCTACACACCTGATAGATGAGGCTTCACACCTCTTATTCACAGTCTTCCCAGCTACAGAAGGGGGAGAGAGAAGAGAGATAGGGGGCGGCCCTTGCTCCTTTGAAGGAAATTCTAATATTTTCTTTCATTAATTCCACTCAAAATGGAAATACAAGGCTTTTATAGAAATATAAAAAGACTAGTTCTATCCCTAGATCTAGGGTTGGGGAGGGGTAAAAGAGGGAGTCCACAATTTATTTCTCCCATGTGATTTGGAACTAAATAAAATAAACTACAAATCCTAATAAACTATAATAGAATGGGGCGCCCCCTTGACTTATAGGTTTCCAAATTTGAAATTTTGTACCCTTTGTCCCCCCTTGGTCCAACCCTTCTAGAAGCCCATTGAAAGGTTGACTGACCCCACATGGGCCCTAGAGATGAGGTGGATCAATGAGAGAAGGGATGGGGGGCCCGCGGGACCCAGGTGGTCCCAAATTATAAATAAACCCCTCTTACAATCCGAATTACAATCCGAATAGAACCAAATAAACACACATTACACACAAATAAAACCCCATAAATATGATAAATGCTAAGACTCAAGGGGGAGTCTCCAGATTGTCTCCGAGCCAGATGGACGCCGATGTAACTCGAGTGGTGCTCCATGTACGGTACCGACGGCTCGCCGGTTCGTGCCTCTCGATCGCTCTGGTGTCCGCACCACTAGACCGTGGCTAGAATGTGTTATGTAATTTCTGTCAAAACCATAAAACCCAAGGAATAAAACTGAGGGAAAGAGATCATTGAAGAAAAGGTGGAAAAAAGCAATCCTGGAGGGGAGCTATTGCCGATCTACCTATGAAATGATCCAACCCTTGATGTCAAAATCGGGGAAGATTTGTCGCCAGAAATTTAGAAGCAATATAAGATTTTTGATTTAGAGTACATTCATGTCTTTGCATGGTTGGATGATGACCTTCCCGGGATCCCCGCGGAGGCCGTGATGCATCTGCTTAACCACAATCCACTCGTCAAGCCTGTTCAACAATGGAAGCGAAGGCACGTCCTAGCTAAATAAGCGATTATCAAATAACAGATCAGCAAGGGTCGAAAAATCAGGCTGATTCACCTGGTCCTTTATCCGAGCTGGCTGGCAAATGTTGTCCTAGTGCCCAAAGTGTCCAGCAAATGGAAGATATGCATCGACTTCACCGCCCTGAACAAAGCTACTCCAAAGGATTGCTACCAGCTCCCGAGCATCGACCAATTAGTCGACTCAACGTTAGGTAACGAGCTACTTAGCTTCCTCGACGCCTATTCTGGATATCACCAGATCTAGTTGCATTCGGAGGACATCGAGAAGACAACTTTTACCTCAGACATCGGTGTATATTGCTACACCTGAATGTCTTTCGGGGTTAAGAATGCTTGATCGACGTATCAAAGGCTAGTGAATCAAATATTCGAGGACCAGATCAATAGAAATGTGAAATTCTACATCGATGACATGCTGGTCAAGACCCCAAAGGCTGTAGACCACTTTTCCGATCTGGCAGAAACTTTTGAAGCACTCTAGAAATACAACATGAAGCTTAACCCTACCAAGTGCGCCTTCAGGGTTATGACATGCAAATTTTTGGGCTTCTTAGTCACCCATCAGGGAATCGAGGTGAACCCTGATAAAAAACAAGCCATCTTGGATATGCGGTGACCACAAAGCATCAAGGACGTGCAATGCCTAACGGGATGGGTTGTCACACTCAATCGCTTCATGTCCTAAGCCGTGAAGCGCTGCCTACCATTCATCAAGCTTTTGAGAGGACCCAAGGTGGCTGCCCCAACCTTCTCTTAGGACGATGAGTGCGAGCAGGCCTTCATCGAGCTAGAACAGTTCATGATGGCACCACCTATACTCTCGAAGCCTGTCCTAAGAGAAACCCTATATCTCTACCTCTCGGTGACACCTTCCATCATTAGCTTGGTATTAGTTTGAGAGGACCAGGGGGTTCAGAGACTAGTTTACTATGTCAGCAAGGTGCTTTTGGATGTCGAAAAGAGGTATCCCGCAACCAAGAAACTCATGCTAGCGTTTGTGACCTTGAAGAAGATCCTAAACCATTCTGAGGCTTCCGGTCACCTTGTGGAATGGGCAATCATGCTGGGGGCGTTCGATATCTCCTATCGCCCCTGCACAACCATCAAGAGCCATGCTCTCACTGATTTCATCGCAGAGAATACCACCCTGCCCGAGGAGCCTTTGTCATCTACTACTGGCCCGACATGGGAACTCATCATCGACAGGTCCTCCTGCTCAGTCGGTAGTGGTGTGGGAGTTATTCTAAGCTCCGCTGGGGCAATAGAGCTACAGTACGCCCTCAAATTCAAGTTCGTGGCATTCAACAATGCTTTCGAGTATGAGGCCCAAATTTTAGGGTCTCGTATGGCCAAGCGGCTGGGAGCGGAAAGGGTTAGAATCTTCATCAACTCGTAGCTGGTCGTTGGTCAGTTCAATAGAGACTATGAAGCCTGAGAGCCATAAATGGTTAAGTACTTATAGTTGGCAAGGGAGATGGCTCGACAATTTGAGAGCTTCCAATTCATCAGGATTGCTTGGGAGGTGAACTCCAAAGCGGATGTGCTCTCTCACCTAACCTCCTCCTCTTCTAGCCTGTCTAGGGCCCAGTCAATCCTCCTGGATGAACTGGAACACCCAAGCATTGACTCTGAGCTTGTTGATGCTATCCAAGAGCTACCCGATGATTGGAGGATGCTCTATGTACTCTAGTTGAGAGAAGGCCGAGAACCACTCAACCTTCAGGAGGTGAGGCAGCTCAAGTATCAGGCCCAGAGGTTCATCTTGCTTGATGGTCACCTTTATAGGATGTCCTATGCGGGACCAATCCTAAAGTGCCTCGACCTACATGAAGATCGGCAAGCTATCGAGGAAGTCCATGAGTGGATTTGTGGCGCACATCAAGGAGGGAGGTTGTAGCGAGGATTTTGTTGCGGAAAGGGTATTGGTGGCCAATGCTATAGCGGGATTGCTTGAACTTTGTTAAAAAATGTGACTGCTGTCAAAGGTATGACCACCTGATACACCAGCCAGCCACCACTCTCGTGTCCCTTTCCGAGCCATACCCCTTCACCCGGTGGGGGATAGATATCCTAGGCCCTTTCCCTATGGCCCCAGCGCAGAATGTTGGATGTTGTATCTTCCCTAAGTGTTTTGATGATGAGCAACACTATGTTAATTGTTCTTGTTATTTTTAATCAGATATCTTGCACTTGAGTTATCCATGGTCTTATATGAAATAGCTGCTAAGAGGTAACACTTCGTGTGTTCGTTCATGTTCTATCTTCGTGCTGTTTTCCTCAAACATCATGTAGTTCTTGCTTCGCGTTTTCACCTCGTGTCGAGTTAGCCATGTTGTCGTCTGATTGAGTGTTGTCTTTCACCTTGTGCAGTATTTGTTTACTGTGTTGTTTCCATGTCATCCTTTGTATTCCTGTCTTCGAGTCCTTTCGCTGAGTCTCTAAGTCAATCTAAGTTCAAGTGTTCGTTTCACTTTGTGATTGTTTTCTCTTCTCATGACTTCGTGTCGTGTTCCTGTAGCTGCTCTAAAAGTTCTGATGAACTTCGAGTAGTTTTCCTGAAGACCTCGTGTCGTTCCTACTTAGTAACCACACTTCGTGACGGTTACTATAGTCCACATCTTCGTGTTGGTTTTATGCACTCCGTGTCGTCTTCTTTGTTTCATTCTGTTCTCATCTCACTTCGAGTCGTTTCTTTGCATACTGTCTTCGTGTTGATTGGCACTTCTTCTTGGTTACAACACCTCGTGTTGTACTGTTTGACTTCGTGTCGGTTTCGGTTGCTAGTCCATGATGTTTTCATGTCGTTCTCCTTATTGCCACCTCGTGTCATTTTTCTTATTAAGTCTTCGTGTAGTTTTACTTCGTGCAGTGTGATCCCGTGTCATTTACTGTTTCAACTTCGTGTCGTTATCAGCCCGTGCTGTTTTCATCTCGTGCTGTTCTTACTGGCTTCGTGTCATTTTTCTCTATAGTGTGTGTTTGTCACCACTATATTTCGTGTCAAACTTCACTTCGTGTTGTTTTCACCTCGAGTCGTTTCGTTATATTCTGTCCTCGTGTTGGTTTCTTGCTTTAGTCTTCATGTCAGTTTCTATCGTTAGCCCGTGTTGTCCTCGTGTTGTTTTTGCATTCGTGACCTCGTGTCTCTTTTGCTTATAACCTCACCTCGTGTCATTTTCTTCTGTGTATCTGACCTGTTACAGAGTATCTCGTGTCGTTCTTGTGTCATCTCGAGTAATAGTCACGTCGTGTTGTTACTATACCTCATGCAGTTTTGGTTTTAATGGCCATGCAGCGTATTAATGGACTTAATCTCATTACAGGTCCGAGGAAGAACATTCCACACTCCAGGGTTGCACGTGATCCGAGACAAGAGGAACCAATCTGATAAAGGCACGTGGCAGGAAGATTCTGGATCGAGCGTGGGAGGCACACGCGTTTTGTGCCCTATCCACCTGCTGTTCGGCTATAAATAGAATCCTTCGTCCTCAGATGAAGGTGATCGAAGAAGAGAGGCATAGAAGAAAAAAATAGGAAAATTGAGAGCCCTTCGATCCAGGAAAAGAAAAGAAAGAAGAAAGAATAGCAGAGGGAAAAAGAGAGAGAGAGCAGAAGAGTGATCAGAAGAGTTGTTCTGACTTGCGGATCAAATCCGAAGTCTATTGCTCTGTGTTAAGCTACATTGTTTCCATTTTCTGGCATTTGATTTCCTTCGTTCGTATTTTTTCGTTTATTGTTCTTATCTTTCTTCTACTGTTCTTGTTTGTGTTTCCGATCCTCTGGATTGAGGTCGGGGTCCTCCTGTGAGATCAGGAGAAGGGAGATTCATTCTCCGGTTTGCAAGCAGCAGGTGAGCTGCTTGTAGGTTCCCTCCGGGTTGGGAGGAAGAGGGGTCTTCGACCTCTGGTTCACTAGTAGCAGGGCTGCTACTAGTGGGGTTCCCTCTTGGTAAAGAGGAAGAGAGACGTAAGTCTCTGGGTTCTAGTGACTGCTGGTCGCTAGAGGTTCCCTCCGGGTAGGAAGAAGAGAAGAGGTTGTTCTCCTGGGAAGCTATGTATCAGCAGTTGTCTGGCAAGCTGTGTTGCCCAGCCTTTAGTGAAGCCACACTCGGTTTGAGTGTGGGGTGGATGTAGGTCTGAAGGACCGAACCACCTTAAAATCCTCTGAGTCCTTGTGTGATCGATTGTGGTATGCTTTCTATTTGCTTGAGCTGTTAACTGCACTGCATCATTTTCGATAGTCAGAGCTCGAGGTTATTTGCGTTTAGCAATATACTCTGCAGTATTTTTTTAATTCTACGAAAAACAGTGATCTATTCATCCCCTCCCCTTCTAGATCACTTCATATTGTACTTATCAGTTGGTATCAGAGCAGGTTTTTCCCAGAATGTGGTCCAACGGCCAGGGAAACGGATCCACTGGTCCTCGCAGTTTCATAGCTGATGGGCAGTCTATCACCCGTCCCCCTTTCTTTGATGGTAATAATTACTTCTTCTGGAAGAACAGGATGGAAGTCTTTATCAGGGCCCAAAGCCACAAGCTATGGAAAGTGATTACAGATGGTCCATACACCCTTCCACCGAATGAAGATATGTGGACAGAAGATCAGGTCAAACTCTCCGCACTGAATTGGACAGCTCTTAACATCATACAGTGCGCCGTCCACCCGGAAGAGTATTCGAGGATCTCAGCGTGCAAGACTGCAAAGAACATGTGGGATGATTTGCAGTTAATTCATGAGGGGACATCTCAGGTGAAGGCTACCAAGATCAACATACTTACAACTCAATATGAGTTATTTAAGATGAAGCCAGAGGAGCCGATCACAGAAATGTATGCCAGATTATCTGTGATCATCAACAGTCTGAAGGGCCTTGGAAAGGATATTCAACAAGAAGACATAGTCAGGAAGATCCTTAGGTCTCTAACTCCCGTCTGGGAAACCAAGGTGACTGTAATAGAGGAATCAAGAAATTTATCCATCATGACAGTGACCCAGCTGATTGGATCACTCATGACCCATGAAATGAATTTCAAACATGGAAACGATGGGCATGACAGAAAGGGAAAGAATGTTGCTCTGAAGGTCTCACGACATGCTAAGAAGAACAACAGCAGCAGCAGCAGCAGTGATGATAGCAGCGAAGGCTCTGATGGATTCTCAGACCTGGACAAGGACGAGCGAGCTATGCTCACCAGGCAATTCAGAAAGTTCCTGAGAACTAAAGGAAAATTCTACAGGAGGAAGAAATTTAATGCTGCAATGAAGTCTCCTGAGCGAGGATTTGAGAAGAACCGGTCTGCTAAGAAGATCACTTGCTATCATTGTCAGAAACCCGGTCACATGAAAAGTGAATGTCCAGAGCTACAAGCTAAGGCTCCAGGACACCAGAAGAAGATGGTGCACAAGAAGAAGAAGGCCATGCTGTGCACATGGAGCGATGAGGAGGAGGACCCAGAAGCCACTTCGTCCAGTGAAAATGAAGAAAAGACCTGCCTCATGGCCGACCATGAGAAAGAGGTAACAAACTTATTTGAGAATTTTACCTTGGATGATTGGGAGGACACCTATGGCGACCTGTTAAGTAAATATAATTGTTTAAACAAGGAGCACAGAATGCTTAGACGTAAGTTTCATTCTTTGTCTGAAGAACACTCCTCTATTGTCACTGATAGCATGAAAACCAAGGAGATGGTCATTGAGCTAGACCAGGTTAAAGGTGAGATTGAGAGGTTGAGAATGGAAAGAGAGGAGAGTCTAGCTAGAATGGATGAGCTGAAGTGTAAAGCTGAAGAGTGTAAAGGAGAGATTAGACTGATGGCTGAAAAATATGAGGCAGTTAGAAAAGTTAATCAGGAACTCCAGGACCAATGCAATGAATTTCAGAAGGAGATTGAGGACAAAGAAAAAGTGCTTGAGAAGTTTACAGAGGGGAGAAACAACCTGAATGCCCTTCTGGGGTCGAGGGTAAACTTCAATAGGGAGGGATTAGGATACAATCCTACTAGTAAAAAACCCTTTGAATTTAAGACTACCACGTTCTGCCCCGCCAAAGGCAAAGAGAAATTGGAAACACCATCCAGTTCCAAATCTGTCTCTACAATGAAGTTTTCGACCGGCAAATTCATTCAATCCATTGGTCAGCAACCTAAGTCGGGAAATCCTGAAACAAGAACTGCTCATGTGCAACAGGTGGGGAACAAAGGTTCTCACAGAACCAGTCCTATTGATGTCACAAAAAGAGTGAAAAGTTTTGTTAAGAAAGCTCATCATGCTAATTATCAAGTAGAGCATGGCAACGTTCACCAGTTTCAGCACAAATTTTATTGGAGTAAAAATGCTTACATGAATTATGCTCAACACACACGCGTATCCTCTAAGAGGCCAACCAACAATATCTTTGTTCAGAAACAGCATAGTTCAAATAGGAATAAGCTTATTCAACACCCACCAAGAAATGACAAAAAGGAAGAATCAACCCACATAAAACCACTGAAGAGAACTATAAAACAAATGTGGGTTCCCAAGTGCTTTTTGCATAATCTGAAAACTGGTTTTGGACCCAATTTGAATTGGGTCCCACATTACTCTGTCTGAATTTTTGCAGGTCAGCCTGGCAGCTGAGCATAACAAGTGGTATCTTGACAGCGGCTGTAGCAGGCACATGACAGGAGACCGGTCCAAATTCAGCAAACTAAAAATGAAGTCTGGGGGCTTGGTCAAATTTGGAGGAAATAACAGAGGAAGAATAATTGGAATTGGTACGGTTGGTAAGTCCTCCACTAACTCCATTGAAGATGTGTATCTTGTAGAAGGACTTCAGCACAACTTGGTAAGTATAAGTCAACTTTGTGACAAAGGACACAAGGTACTCTTTGACCACAACTCGTGCACTGTTTTTGAGCTGAATTCTGATAACATCATGTTCAAAGGTCATAGAGTAAATAATGTGTACATCGTTGATCTAGATGATAATTCTGAAACAAACTTGTGTCTGTCTACTAATTCTGAACAGGTTGCTTTTGACTGGCATAGGCGTCTAGGCCACGCTAGTGTGTCTACTTTGAATAAACTGTCTAATTATAACATAGTCAGAGGTTTGCCCAAAATAAAATTCCAGTTAGGGTCCAAGCTCTGTGATGCTTGTGCTCAAGGTAAACAGACTCGTGCAGTTTTTAAGTTGAGAACTGAGGGTCTCTCATCTAAACCTCTACAGCACTTGCACATGGATCTCTTTGGTCCTACTCGAATACAAAGCATGTCAGGTAAGAGATATGGTCTAGTCATAGTTGATGACTTCACTAGATTTTCTTGGTTGTTCTGTTTAGCAAATAAAAATGATGCTTTTGTTCACTTTGAAGAACTTTTTAATAAAATCAAACTACAAGGTGAACATAATATCATTACAATTCAGTCTGACCATGGAGGAGAGTTTGAAAACTCTTCATTCTCTGAATTTTGCTCAAGAGAGGGAGTGACTCACAGATTTTCTTCTCCCAGGACACCGGAGCAGAATGGAATTGTTGAGAGAAGAAACAGGTCAATAATTGAAATGGCCAGGACTATGCTGATTGAGAGTGGACTTCCAAGGAGATTTTGGGCAGAAGCTGCAAATACAGCATGCTACATTTTAAATCGAGCCTTGGTAAGACCTACTCATAAGAAAACTCCTTGTGAACTCCTCAAGGGTAAGCTGCCAAACATTTCTTACTTTAAAATATTTGGTTCCAAATGTTTCATCCACAATAATGGTAAGAATGGTTTGGATAAGTTTGAAGCAAGAAGCTCTCCTGGAATTTTTCTCGGATATTCAGAAACCTCTAGGGCTTACAGAGTCTTCAATATAGATGAGCAAACTGTTGAAGAAACACCTCATGTGGTGTTTGATGAGAATGTTCTATCTGACAAAAGGATAAATGATGACAGGGAGTCACCTGATGAGGGAGATTTCTTGGAGAAAATTGAAGAAGAAGAGATGCAGCAAACTGCTCAACCAGAAAACTTACATCAAGAAGGAGCAACTGAGGTAGGTGAACCCTCAGGTGAGGTAGTATTTCACAAAGATCATCCTAGTGAAAATGTCATAGGTAATTTGCATGATCCCACTAGGACAAGGTCTCACTTTAGAACTGTCCAAGAACAGGACTTAGCTGCTTTGACATCTCAGGTAGAACCCAAGACTGTGGAAGAGGCTTTAAAGCATGATTCTTGGGTATCCTCCATGGGTGAGGAATTAAATCAATTTGAGAAAAATAATGTATGGAAACTAGTTCCTAGACCTGAAAACACTCATGTCATTGGCACTAAATGGGTTTTCAAAAATAAGATTGATGAAAATGGAGCTATCTCTAGAAACAAAGCAAGACTTGTAGCTCAAGGCTACAGTCAGGAATTTGGTGTGGATTTTGATGAATCCTATGCACCAGTAGCTAGGATGGAAGCTATAAGAATTCTGTTTGCATTTGCATGCTCTAGAAACATTCGGCTACAGCAAATGGATGTCAAAAGCGCATTCTTAAATGGGTTATTGAAGGAAGAGGTATATGTTGAACAACCTCCTGGGTTTAATTTCTCTGTTCAGCCTAACATGGTTTTTAGGTTGAATAAAGCCCTCTATGGATTGAAGCAGGCTCCCCGAGCCTGGTATGAGAGACTTTCTGAGTTCCTTGTGAGCAAGGGCTACATTCGAGGTAAGGTTGACCAAACCCTCTTCACCAAAAGTCTCGGAAAGGAGTTAATCGTGGTCCAGGTATATGTTGATGATATCATTTTTGGATCTAACAATTCAAAATTATGTAAAGATTTTTCTGAGTCTATGTCCCAAGAATTTGAAATGAGTCTAGTTGGCGAACTAAAATATTTTCTTGGGCTGCAGGTCAAACAAATGGAGGATGGTTGTTTCATAAATCAAACCAAGTATACTCTGGAGATGCTGAAAAGGTTTGGAATGACCAACCTCAAGACAATCTCAACACCCATGGGTACCAGCTCCTCACTGGATTCAGACGAAAAAGGTAAAGAGGTGGATGCTAAACTATATAGAGGTATGATCGGTTCACTCCTCTACTTAACTGCATCCAGGCCCGACATTCAATTTAGTGTAGGAATGTGTGCCAGATACCAGGCTAGGCCTACTGAATTGCATCTGGCAGCGGTAAAGAGAATTTTTAGATACTTATCTGCCACCCATGATCTAGGTCTCTGGTATCCTGCATCATGCAGTTTAGATCTCATTGCATACACTGATGCAGATTATGCAGGATGTAAATTGGACAGGAAGAGCACTAGTGGTCACTGCGAATTTCTAGGAGGGTGCTTAGTCTCTTGGGATCCAAGAAGCAACACTCTGTGGCTCTCTCTACTGCTGAAGCTGAGTATGTGGCAGCAGGGAGCTGTGGCACACAGGTTATATGGATAAAACACCAGCTTCTGGACTACTCGGTTGAGCTAGGTTGTACTTCTATCTTTTGTGACAATACTAGTGCAATAAATATTGCAAAGAATCCTGTACTTCATTCCCGAACTAAACACATTGAAATCAGGCATCATTTTATTCGAGATGAAGTAGCTAGGAGGACTTTTGAGTTGATCCATGTTCGCACTAACTCACAAATTGCAGATATCTTCACTAAGCCACTGGATACTGAAAAATTTAGCACTTTGCGCAGAGAACTAGGTATTTACAGAATTTCATGATTGAAAAAATTGATTTCTGAATACCATGTCATGTGTTATTATGCTTATCATATTCATCGTCTGTTGCTGAAGAAATAACTTCAGTATGAGTGTTTGGTGACTCACTCCGTTTTGATTGAATAGTCTGTTCAAACTTCATGGTGTTCTCTTTGAAGTGTTTTGAGGGTTGTCTTGGTTAAGTCTGTGTTGGGGTCAAGGTCTCAGGGGGAGCTAGATTTATAATAGGTGCTTTGGTCTTTGGCCTAATTTGAACATACTCCGAACGACATCTTGCTGACATCAAAAGAGAATCAGGTTGATGAGGTGTATAAAAGAAAGAGTTGGATGCTTTATCCTTTAAGACTGTTCATCTAATTTCTTGTTGGAATTTCAGCTGTTAGTCCCACTGAGATCAAAATCTAAATTCAAAGATTATCTTCCTACACGGTAACTGTCTTCTGATCTAGCCAGTACTGCATACCTACTTAGTCAATGTTGAGTCCGAAATGAGGTATTTTGTGCTTTAGTCTGAATCACCTTGGATCTGGTGTATTGTTCTCAAACGGACTCAAGCTTAATTAACAAGTTTTTAAGAGCTGGTTAATAAAAACAAATTTCATAAAATTGTTATCAACCTTGTTAACTGCTCATTGAGAAACTGGGATTTTCATCAATGAAGTGAAAAAAAAAAACATCCCATGTCATGAGATGGCAGTACTTATCTGGTTTCTTATTAATTGTCTTGATCATACAGAGCTATGGTACATATCTGGTTAGTAACTGGGGTGTCTGACCTCTGATAAAGGTGTCACCTTAATGTCAACACCAGTTAGAATACTATCTCTGTCCTCTTGTCAGAAGGGGTAATGTGGTCCTGCCACCGAGTAACTGGGGTTTCATGCCTCTAAACAAGGTGTCTCCCTAATGTCAAAGGTGTACTTGACAGACTTACCTTTGATCTTGACCATCTTTAAAGATCCTGCTCACTTGAAGTATAGCTCTTGATTTGTTTGTTCTCAATACCACAGGTCTTTGTTTTCTGACTGTCTTACTTTATACTCTCTCAGTAAAGACTTACTTTGATCAAACTGGTATCTTGTAACTCACTTGCTTAGAATCTGGTTCTGTGTATGGAGCGAATCCTTATTCACAGTTTTTGCACAGTCTGACTAACTGATCTTCAAAAATCCTCACATAAAATTAATGGCTTTCTTAAATTGACTAAACATCTCAATAACCTCCATTTATCCGCCTTACTCTGTCCTGTTTTCTCTCTATAGTCAGCAATTTTCCTTTCTCTGTATCTTCAGATTTGCCCCTAGTTTTGATGATGTCAAAAGGGGAGAGAGAATTGTGTGGTTTCGTTTCAGAGTTTTTGTTGCATGCCATTGTGTTGAGGGGGAGTTAGTTATCAAGTCTGAGGTAAACTGTTGCTGTGTTCAGGGGGAGTGTTCTCGTGTCATCAGAGGAAGCAAGGAAGCTAGTGCGTTGAAAGTCTGCTTTAATTTGTCTGCATTAAATCTCTTGAAATGATCTCTTTTGAACTTATCTCTTATAATTAATATAGTGTTGCCATCATCAAAAAGGGAGAGATTGTTGGATGTTGTGTCTTCCCTAAGTGTTTTGATGATGAGCAACACTATGTTAATTGTTCTTGTTATTTTTAATCAGATATCTTGCACTTGAGTTATCCATGGTCTTATATGAAATAGCTGCTAAGAGGTAACACTTCGTGTGTTCGTTCATGTTCTGTCTTCGTGCTGTTTTCCTCAAACATCATGTAGTTCTTGCTTCGCGTTTTCACCTCGTGTCGAGTTAGCCATGTTGTCGTCTGATTGAGTGTTGTCTTTCACCTCGTGCAGTATTTGTTTACTGTGTTGTTTCCATGTCATCCTTTGTATTCCTGTCTTCGAGTCCTTTCGCTAAGTCTCTAAGTCAGTCTAAGTTCAAGTGTCCGTTTCACTTTGTGATTGTTTTCTCTTCTCATGACTTCGTGTCGTGTTCCTGTAGCTGCTCTAAAAGTTCTGATGAACTTCGAGTAGTTTTCCTGAAGACCTCGTGTCGTTCCTACTTAGTAACCACACTTCGTGACGGTTACTATAGTCCACATCTTCGTGTTGGTTTTATGCACTCCGTGTCGTCTTCTTTGTTTCATTCTGTTCTCATCTCACTTCGAGTCGTTTCTTTGCATACTGTCTTCGTGTTGATTGGCACTTCTTCTTGGTTACAACACCTCGTGTTGTACTATTTGACTTCGTGTCGGTTTCGGTTGCTAGTCCATGATGTTTTCATGTCGTTCTCCTTATTGCCACCTCGTGTCGTTTTTCTTATTAAGTCTTCGTGTAGTTTTACTTCGTGCAGTGTGATCCCGTGTCATTTACTGTTTCGAGTTCGTGTCGTTATCAGCCCGTGCTGTTTTCATCTCGTGCTGTTCTTACTGGCTTCGTGTCGTTTTTCTCTATAGTGTGTGTTTGTCACCACTATACTTCGTGTCAAACTTCACTTCGTGTTGTTTTCACCTCGAGTCATTTCGTTATATTCTGTCCTCGTGTAGGTTTCTCGCTTTAGTCTTCATGTCGGTTTCTGTCGTTAGCCCGTGTTGTCCTCGTGTTGTTTTTGCATTCGTGACCTCGTGTCTCTTTTGCTTATAACCTCACCTCGTGTCATTTTCTTCTGTGTATCTGACCTGTTACAGAGTATCCTGTGTCGTTCTTGTGTCATCTCGAGTAATAGTCACGTCGTGTTGTTACTATACCTCATGCAGTTTTGGTTTTAATGGCCATGCAGCGTATTAATGGACTTAATCTCATTACAGGTCCGAGGAAGAACATTCCACACTCCAGGGCTGCACGTGATCCGAGACAAGAGGAACCAATCTGATAAAGGCACGTGGCAGGAAGATTCTGGATCGAGCGTGGGAGGCACACGCGTTTTGTGCCCTATCCACCTGCTGTTCGGCTATAAATAGAATCCTTCGTCCTCAGATGAAGGTGATCGAAGAAGAGAGGCATAGAAGAAAAAAACAGGAAATTGAGAGCCCTTCGATCCAGGAAAAGAAAAGAAAGAAGAAAGAATAGCAGAGGGAAAAAGAGAGAGAGAGCAGAAGAGTGATCAGAAGAGTTGTTCTGACTTGCGGATCAAATCCGAAGTCTATTGCTCTGTGTTAAGCTACATTGTTTCCATTTTCTGGCATTTGATTTCCTTCGTTCGTATTTTTTCGTTTATTGTTCTTATCTTTCTTCTACTGTCCTTGTTTGTGTTTCGATCCTCTGGATTGAGGTCGGGGTCCTCCTGTGAGATCAGGAGAAGGGAGATTCATTCTCCGGTTTGCAAGCAGCAGGTGAGCTGCTTGTAGGTTCCCTCCGGGTTGGGAGGAAGAGGGGTCTTCGACCTCTGGTTCACTAGTAGCAGGGCTGCTACTAGTGGGGTTCCCTCTTGGTAAAGAGGAAGAGAGACGTAAGTCTCTGGGTTCTAGTGACTGCTGGTCGCTAGAGGTTCCCTCCGGGTAGGAGGAAGAGGAGAGGTTGTTCTCCTGGGAAGCTGTGTATCAGCAGTTGTCTGGCAAGCTGTGTTGCCCAGCCTTTAGTGAAGCCACACTCGGTTTGAGTGTGGGGTGGATGTAGGTCTGAAGGACCGAACCACCTTAAAATCCTCTGAGTCCTTGTGTGATCGATTGTGGTATGCTTTCTATTTGCTTGAGCTGTTAACTGCACTGCATCATTTTCGATAGTCAGAGCTCGAGGTTATTTGCGTTTAGCAATATACTCTGCAGTATTTTTTTAATTCTACGAAAAACAGTGATCTATTCATCCCCTCCCCTTCTAGATCACTTCATATTGTACTTATCACAGAAGAAGTTCATCATTGTCGCAATCGACTAGTTCACGAAGTGGATCGAGGTAGAAGCAACTGCGAAGATAACCGAGAATGTAATATGGAGTTTCATGTGGCGGTCGATCATATGCCGCTTTGGTGTCCCCAGGTGATAGTGAGTGACAATGGCCAGTAGTTTAATTGCTCTTTTTTTAAAAGTAAGTGCGCCGACCTACATATTCGCAACCACTTCACCTCGGTATGTTGGATACGGACTGAATAGATCTAGAGGGGGGGTGAATAGATCTTTCCCCCTTTTCGATAATTTACTGACTATCAACCAGATGAGCTACTGGTAATTAATGAATCATAGAACTAATGCGGATAGTAAAGATGCAAGCATACGTATAGGAAATCAAACACACACAAGCACACCACATAATCAAACCACAAGATAGGATTTTTAAGGTGGTTCAGTCTCTTCCCGAGACCTACATCCACCCCTTGCTTAACTCAAGCAAGGCTTCACTAAATGAGAATTCCTGATCTCACACAAACACCGCTGACACACAGCTTGACTCCGCTGCCTCACAGCTTGACTCCGCTGCCTCACAGCTTGACACTTGGTGTAAGGATGAATAGAAATGATGAGAAGGTGGAATGATGCAACAGGAATGAATATAGACTTTTGTAACAAAGGAAAGAATTCAGCCTGGGACTTAATCACACAAATAACAAGAATAGACTCCCTGTAGAGCTTCCAATCGGATGCCTTCAGCTGCTTTGCTGCTGGAGGTCGCACAGCTTCAAGCCCAGTCTTCCTTCTGTAGCAATGAGAATGCTTTCAGTCTTCTGCAGATTTCTGATTGATGGAGAGCCACTTCGTCCTGTGATGTAGGTGTGTCTCTTAGCTTCTGTTCTATGCTCTCTCAGTGTGCTTGCCTGCGCGATCAGGTGCCTTCTATCTTTATTCAGATTCTTTTTCAAGCATGAAGCTCTTCCCGCTCAAATTCTAGATCTAGCGTCAATCTGCTAGAAAACAGGGAGACGGTTGAATCCGATTACTATAATAGGTTTGACCGCGTCTCAGCATGATTCTCTCCTTGATTCCCGTGCGGAATCTCCTCATTTGAACTACCCAACAACCTGCAACAACAATCCGCAGGTTTTAAGGAACCAAAACAGAATTCGGTTACAGTTCGGTTCTGGACGCTATAACGCCCGTGGTCGACCATGGCATTGTCCCTGGTCGACAACAAGCAGTGTCCTGATGGCGGTTTCATTCTGGCTGACACTCGCGTCCTCCGTGGTCGACCACAGCCTAGTCGCTGGTCGACAATGGGCAAGTTCCAGATTGCCGTCAGTTCTGTCTGACGCCCTGTCTGTTCTGTGGTCGACCAGGAGTGGGGCTTTGGTCGACAGCCAAGGCACAACAGAAGACGGATGACTTTAGGTGTTTCTGGCTAGGTTCGTTGGTCGACCACAACCACTTCCCTGGTCGACAAGCGGCCTTTGACACTTCTTCTGACCTGAAATTACTTAACTTATCAGAAGTAATTTGAACTACCAGATTTATATTGAGTTAATCAAACATTGTTTGTCATCATCAAATAGTCATGAGTCCATTACTTTGAAGGAACAATCAAACCACTTGTATTTGTTATGAAACAAGATAGAACTTGATTAATCAAACATATCCTATTGTCATCATCAAAACCAAGGGATGCACAACACGGTAGCCCACCCACAAGCCAACAGCATGGTCGAGAATGCCAACAAAACCCTTCTTAAGGGGCTAAAGGCCAGACTGAATAAGGTGAAGGGTAATTGGCTCGAGGAGCTGCCTAGCGTGTTATGGTCCTATCGAATGACCCCACGAGCAGCCACAGGGAAAACCCTATTCTAGTTGGTCTACGGTACCGAGGTGGTCATTCCCCTCGAAATTGGAAGCCCTTCCTTCTGAGTCGTTTATTTCCAGCCAAAGCTTGATGATCAAAAGCTACTGGAGAACCTCGACTTGATGGATGAGGTACGTAAAATCGGGAGGATTCGTGAAACAGAGTATCAGAGGCGCATGCTTCGGCACTATAATGCCTAGGTTCGAGATAGGCAGTTTCTTCCTGGGGACTTAGTCCTGAGAAAGGCCGAAGCCTGTCGAACACTCGAGGTGGTAAGAAAGCTGGCACAGATAAGTGTCCATCTTTACATGATTATTCACACCACACACACACACACACACTATTTTAAGCACTTTTAAGAAGTAATTATGCATATTTCACAGCCAATCTCAACCTCTCACAAAATTTAAACTTTGCATGACAATTAAAATACTCTGATGTGTCATTCAATAACGGGGGCTTGAGGGGCATTAGCATGCATTCTTATTGCATAATTATAAGCACATTTAATTTACATGTGCCATTTAATTATTTATTGTGGACTAAATCAAAATTGTGTGTGTAGGACACTGAAGAAAATTACAGGACAACCCAGGGGCAAAAGAGTCAAAGGATCAAGAGAAGAAACCCTAGGGGCGCCCCCTTCATGTTGACCAAGTCAAAGTGCAGTCGCTGCTTATTTTTTGTTGGAGAGAAAAGAAAATTCAAAGATTTAAATGAAGAGAATCAAGGAGGAGAATGAGGAGAAAATCAAGGAGGATAATGGGGGGAGAATCCCACCCAAATAAGAAACAATGGAGGGGGCACCCAAAACCCTAGGGAAGGGGGCGCCCACCTCCTCTCTCTCTCCCTCCCCCCGTCATCTCATTCTCCCGAAATCCCATCCATCCATTTTATTCTAGATAAATCCTAACCCTCCATAGACCCCATTGTGCCTATAAAAACCCCATTCCATGGAGAGAAAATTAGTCTCTTTTGGCTAGAGATTTTTCTTAACCCTTGCACTCTCTCTCCCTCTCACCTAGTGCGCCCTTAGCCTCTCTCCCTCTCCTCAACCTAGGTCACCCTCCTCCTTCACGTTCTTTTTCCTTCTCCATCTCACCTAGGTCGCCCTAGTTACCCTCTCCCTTAATCACCATCTCCCTTTCCCTCCACTTCTCTTCTAGCCATCTCATTACCCTTAGCCTCACCTCTACCTCTCCTCTTCCTCCCTATATCCCCTTCTCCTTCTCTCTCTAGATCTCTCTCCTCCCTCTCCACAATCTCCTCCAAGGGCGGCTTTAAAGGTGAAGGCGACTTCCACCCGGCGTAGACGACATCATCCGTGAGGTAGTTCGTGATCCAAGATGAAGAAGGGACGGCGTCGTCATCGCCATTGTTTCCACCATCTCCAAACTCCAGGCTTTTCATGTTTTTATTACTTTTGTGTCATTTTACTTCATTGTAATCTTGTCGCGTTCTTAGTGTAATCTTGTCTCGCATTCTATGTACTTGTTCTTTAAGTTAATGAAAGAAGTCATTCCTTTGATTTAGATGTTTCTCCATCTTCCCTCTCTCTCTCCTCCTTCTATCTCTTCTTCTCACTTTATGCAATTATTTTTATAGTGTAGGCGCATAGTCATAGATGCTCTTAATTAATTGTTAGGTCCGTTCATTGTTTCATCATTTTCTTTAAGCAACAAAAATCACAAAAATTTTCCAAAGGAATCTAAGGTTCTTAACTTTAAAAATATCATCTTCTCTGTGGGATTGACCCATGCTCGCCATGGTACTATGTTCTCATTTAATCATTTGTGCGAGTTCGATTTAAGATTGTTACCGCGCGTGTAGTAACGACATACACTTTTACGTTATCAAATTTTGGCGTCGTTGTCGCGGAAGATGTTAACTTTTGAGTTACTAACTTTATTTTTCTTGTGTATATAATTGTACTAATACCTATTTCTTTTTCCTATGTTTGTAGAAAAAAGGAAAAAAGGAGAAAAATCGGTCCTGAAAATCTAAAAAGAATTGTCAGAAAAATCTGTCGTAGAAAGCTGAAGCGTAGGTGTAGAGGATGAAAACAAGAAAATCCAGGAAAAAGAAGCATCGTAGAAAGCAAAAATCTGTAAGCCAAGGTACTATTCTAAAAAAATCTAAAAATAGAGAAAAAATAAATCAGAAGTAAATCATAAACATTTAAAGGTAAGTTCTCCTTCCTTTCCTTAATCTTGTGATTCATTCATTTATTAAAAAAAAGAACGAGTGTTCGCTCTTCAAGTAAGTACCCAAACTTTCCCTCTTTCATTTTAGTTTTATTTCTCTACTTTCCATGTCTTGTGGCTAGATAGGTTCATAAAAAAATCACTTGAACTTTAATAAAAACTTTCATTGCAAAAGTAGAACCCACACTTTCATGTTTTAGGCCATGCATCATTTAGGATAGAATTCTTCTTGTTGTTTAATTTTTGTTAATTACATTGTTGAAGATTGTGGAGGCAAGATGAGTTCTTCCAAACTTCTCCTTAATCATAAGCTCGTGCATATTTGCATAGAACCCCTTCTTTGAATTGTGGTGTTGCATTTCATTCTAAAATTATCTTTAAGGGCAAAACCCATAATCACATAAGGTGGGGATTTGGTCACCCTTCCTTAGCCCACAAATCATAGTTTCCTGCATCTTTGCATAACCCAAACCAAATAAAATTTAGTAGACATTGACACTAGGGTTCACTTTGAGATTTGGGTCCACTTAGGCCCATTATCAATTTGGAAACTGGTGTCTAGGCTAGAGGTCCAATGACAAACACCTTAAGTTTTCTTGTGGTTATTTAATTAGGTCCCTACGAGAGTAGGGGGGCCTCCCACAACCCCACCTCTTACATAGTTGGTGGACAAATTTGATAGTGGACTTGGGCTGGATTTAAGTCAATTTGTGAGAAAGCTAACGTTGAGCCCACTTAGTGGTTGGAACCTAAGGGAGATTATGTTTGCAATACTATCTAAGGTTGGTGTCTAGGCAAGGGGTTAAAAGGCTAAGCCTAAGTGGATTCGTGGTTCATTAATTAGGAGCTTGCGAAAGGAAAGGGAACCACCCACGATCTTACCTCTTACCTGGCAAGCTTGAAGGTCCGTGTGTGCAAAATCTCAATTGAACTTTGGGGAAGTCTCACTATTTGTGCTTCTAAGTCTAAGTAGCCCTAGGTCTTATAGGTTAATCTGTTTGGACAAGTGTTTGCAAAAAAAAAATCTTGGGGTTCATGCAAGGTAGAAGATCTCAACATCCACATTTAGTTGAGCCCATCCAAGAAATTGAGAGAGTGATCCACAATCAAGCCCATAACCAAGCCCAAAATCCAATCCAACACATGGCTAATCAAGGTGAATTACCCAAGCAGATGATGGAATACTTCATTCCTTCTAGTTACCAACCTTCCACATGCATCCATCTTCCTGAAGTGCCAGTGGTCCAATATAAGATAAAATCTAGCACTATCCAAATGCTCCCTTCATTCCATGGGCTTACCAATGAAGACCCATATAAGTATTTGGATGAGTTCCTAGAGATATGTTCCACTATAAAAATTCAGAATTTCAGTGATGATGTCCTAAGGTTGACTCTCTTCCCCTTTTCTTTGAAAGATAAGACCAAATATTCGTTAGGGACCTCAGGAAGACCCATTCAATCATGGGAGGAAATGCAAAAGGAATTCTTGAAAAGGTTCTATCCTATAGGTCGGACCAATACCATGAGGAGAGCCATCACGGGTTTTGCTCAAACTCCCAGGGAATTGATCCATGAGTCTTGGGAGAGAATGAAGGAGCTATTAAGAAAATGCCCACATCATGGGCTATCCAGGCAAATAGTGCAAGCTTTCTATGAGGGATTGACTGAGCCTTATAGGCAAATGGTAGATGCTTCTTGTGGGTGCATTCTTGAGCAAAAGTGAGGAAGAAGCCTATGATCTCTTCGAAATGTTAAGTGAAAATTGAGTAAATCATGCTTCTCTCTCCTCAAATTAAAGGTTAGTGGGGCCATCTAGAAAAGTAGGGATGTACGAGGTGAAGGAGAGAGGAGAGTTCGAGCCTAGATTAGATGTTAATGCCCTGATTCAAAAATGGGAGAAAGTTGACTTGTTAACCCAACAAGTAGGCAAACTCATTAAGCTGAATAAACAAACTTTCAATGCCCAATCATAACCATCTTTCCATTCTCGCCAAGGTCAGGTCCATGAAGCATGCATGCTATGTGAGAGCCCAACCCATCAGGTGGATGAATGTCGTGCGGCGGCTCAATTACCCCCTTCCATCCAGGAGCAAGTTTATGTAGCCCAAGGACTCTCTAAGCCCAATAATGACCCATTCTCAAACACATACAATCCGAGCTGGAGGAATCACCCGAACTTTTCTTGGAAATCCCAGTAGACATAAAACTACCAACCAAAATCCTAACCTGAGGCCCATTTTCAAAATCAAACTTTCCATAAGGGTCAATTGTCACAAACATTACCAAACCATTCTCAGCCTACTTACGGCCAACCATCTTACGGCCAACCCTCATTTGTTCAGCCCGCATATGGGCAATCTTTTTATCCTCCACCAGTCTACCAACCTCCTATCGTACCTCAAAATGGCCCAGAACGATGACAAAATCATTCAATTGCAACAGCTCATCATGGCCCAAGATCAATTTTTCCAAGCCCAAATGGCGGAGATGAGGCCCAGATTGGCCAACTGCTAGAAACCAATGTGAGGAGAGAACCGAGCCAACTTCCTAGCGAACCCATGCCCAATCCTAGAAATTATCCTCTAGGTTTTCAACAACAGCCCCTTCCATCTATTCCTTAAGGATAATTTCAACAATGCCCAAATCCTCCAAAGAGCCCACAATTTGAAAATGCCAAGGCCATCTCGGCCTTAAGAAGTAAAAAAATCCTTGAAGACCCCTACTTGGTCCATCAATCCAATGAAACCTCATCAAGCCAAGCCCACGAGGTTATTGAAAATGAACCCTTGCCTAAGGCTACTCCCATAGTGGATAGTGAGGAAGTCAATAAAGACAAAGGGAAGACAAAATTAGATGAATCACCTGAAACTTATAGGCCCAAGATTCCCTTACCCACTGCCTTGGAAGCTGGAAAAGAAAGAAAGAGGTAGAACATCCAAGCTCAAAATGAGGAGTTGATGAAATTGTTTAAACAAGTCCATATCAACATCCCACTTCTTGATGCGATCCAACATGTGCCAGCTTATGCCAAATTTCTAAAGGAAATGTGCACCCAAAGGAGAGAGCCAAAAATAAACCCCAAAAGAATTCTTTTGTCAGAAGAAGGTGAGTGCGGTCTTATTAAATGAACTACCCCAAAAGATGAAAGACCCCGGTGCCCCACTCATATCTTGTGTCATTGGCGGTGTCACCTTTGAAAATGCATTATTGGACTTAGGGGCTACTGTAAATCTTTTGCCTACTTTGGTGTACCAAAACTTTTGGATGGGAGAGCTCAAACCAACACCGATGATCCTCCAATTGGCAGATCGGTCCGTCAGAACACTAAGGGGTTAGTGGAGGATGTCATTGTCAAAACTGACACTTGTTATTTTCCTGTGGACTTTTCAATTCTTGACATGGATTACCCAAAACCCTATCATATTGGGCCGACCTTTCTTGGCCACTGCCAATGCCAACATCAATTGCAGATCTGGACTTATGGATATCTCCTTTGGAGATCAAAAGATCACATTGAATGTCTTCAAGGCTTCTAAGCACATGCGGGGAGAAGAAGATTGGTACTCTGTTGATATGATTAAAGATGTTATAGAGAGCAAACCTCCTTTTGACTAATCTGAAATTCTCATTGAGTCTAATGATGATGAACTTATCCTGGATGATCACACCCTTGATTCCACTGAGCTTGAACCATAGATTAACAGCATTCACGAGCTCTTACTCCCTTCTAGTCAAGCCCCACCTCAGCTGGAATTGAAGGCCTTGCCCGATTCTTTAAAATATGTGCTTTTAGGGCTTGAGGAGGCCTTACGAGTCATCATAGCTTCTGATTTGACACCCTCTCAAGAAGATCAGCTGATTAATGTCCTTAGGAATCATAAAGAATCCCTAGGTTGGTCAATAACAGATCTTAAAGGAATAAGTCCATCTGTTTGCATGCACCACATTTATCTAGAAGATAATGCTACACCAACTAGGGAAAGGCAAAGGAGATTGAATCCTAACATGAGAGAGGTAGTTAAGAGAGAGGTGAAAAAGTGGTTGGATGCGGGCATCATATACCCTATTTCTGATAGTTAATGGGTGAGCCCAACCCAAGTTGTCCTAAAAAAATCTGGGCTCACCGTGGTGAGCAATGATCAAGGGGAAATGGTGCCCACAAGATTACCCACTGGGTGAAGGGTGTGTATTATAAGAAATTGAACTCTGCTACCCAGAAGGACCACTTTCCTCTACTATTCATTGATCAGATATTGGAGAAACTAGCTAGCCAAAAATACTTCTACTTTTTGGATAAATATTCAGGACATAACCAAGTGGCCATTCACCCAAGGGATCAAGACAAAACTACCTTCACATGTCCTTATGTGACTTTTGCATTTAGAAGGATGCCCTTTGGGTTGTGCAATGCCCCTGCCACGTTCCAAAAATGTATGATGGCCATTTTCTCCGATAGGGTGGGAGATGTTTTAGAAATTTTCATGGATGACTTCTCTTTCTTTGGGGATTCTTTTGACACATGTTTGAACAATTTGGCCAAGATCCTCAAGAGATGTATTGAGAAAAAGTTAATTCTAAGTTGGGAAAAGAGCCATTTGATGGTAATAGAAGGAATTGTGTTGGGACACATTGTGTCTGAAAGAGGAATTGAGGTGGATAAAGCAAAAGTTGAATTGATTGCTAATTTGCCTCCGCCAACATCTGTTAAGCAAATCAGATCCTTTTTAGGTCACGTTGGGTTCTACCGCCGATTCATCAAAGACTTCTCTAAAATTTCCCGTCCTTTGTGCAACCTTCTTGCCAAAGATGCTCCTTTCAACTTTGATGAGTCATATCTTCAAGTCTATGAGTTTCTTAGGAGTGTTGTGACCAAATCCCCCATCATTCAACCCCCAGATTGGTCTGTGCCATTTGAGATAATGTGTGATGCTTTGGATTATGCTATTAGGGTAGTTTTGGACCAAAGAATGAACAAAAGTCTAGTTGTGATTTATTATGTAAGCAAAACTTTGAATGAGGCCCAAAAACATTACACCACAACTGAGAAGGAATTGTTGGCAGTGATTTTTGCCCTTGAGAAATTTAGATCATATCTCTTAGGTTCCAAGGTCATAATCTACTCTGATCATTCAACCTTGCGATAAGTTTTGTCTAAAAAAGAAGCCAAGCCTCGGTTGCCCAGATGGATCCTACTTCTGTAGGAATTTGACATGGAAATATAGGATAAAAAGGGGTCTGAAAATGTTGTGGCTGATCATCTCTCTAGGGTTCTTGTGTATGATAGTGACCCTATTAAAGATCATTTTTCGGATGAGCAACTCTTAGCCATTACCCACATTAAGCCTCCTTGGTATGCGGATATTGTTAATTATCTAGCAGTTGGATTAACCCCTGATGGGTGGTCCAAAAATGAAAAAGACAGATTCTTTGCTTAGATAAGACACTACATTTGGGAGTACCCATAATTATTTAGGATTTGTACTGATAATGTCATTCGAAGGTGCATCCCAGAAAATGAACATCAAAGCATTCTCACCTTTTGCCACACCCTTGCTTGTGGAGGAAATTTTTCTAGGAAGAAAACCGCTGCAAAAGTCCTCCAAAGTGGTTTATATTGGCCCACTCTCTTTAGAGATGCCCATACCTTTAGTCAATCTTGCCCAAAGTGCCAAACTATGGGGAATATCTCACGGAGAGACATGATGCCCTTAAACCCCATCCTTGTGGTAGAAATTTTTGATGTATGGGGAATTGATTTCATGGGACTCTTTCCACCATCTTAAGGGCATGAATACATTCTAGTGGCTATTCATTATGTTTCAAAATGTATTGAAGCTATAACAACTAGGACCAATGACCACTAGGTGATCCTGAAATTTGTGCAGAAGAACATCTTCTCTAGGTTTGATTTCCCTAGGGTCATAATCAGTGATCGGGGTAGTCACTTCACCAACTTCCAATTCAAAAGCTTACTGAAAAAGTATGGGATCACCCATAAAGTAGCCACACCATATCATCCCCAAACTAGTGGTCAGGTGGAAGTATCCAATAGGGAAATCAAAAATATTTTGCAAAAGACTATGAGGACTGATAGGAAGGACTGGGCTGAGAGATTTGATGATGCACTTTGGGCCTATAGAACGGCCTATAAGACACCCATTGGAATGTCACCTTTCAGATTGATCTACGGAAAAGCCTGCCACATCTCGGTGGAAGTGGAACACAAAGCTTATTGGGCGGTTAAGCAATTTAATTTAGATCTGGCCCAGGCAGGAGCACACATGACCCTTCAATTAAGTGAGGACGAGCTTCGTAAGAAATCATATGAGAACTCCAGAATCTATAAGGCTATAATGAAGGATTTCCATGACAAACACATTTTGAGGAAAACATTCGAGCCTAACCAAAAAGTCTGGCTATTCAACTCCAAATTGAAACTTTTTCCTGGGAAGCTTAGATCTAGATGGGATGGGCCGTACATTGTGGTTAAAGTATTTTTCTATGGTGCTGTTGAAATCCTCGATCCTAAAAGCGGGAACACATTTGAAGTCAATGGGTAAAGACTTAAACCCTACATTGAGGGACTCTCAAATGACATGATTGTGGACACGACTGATTTATCTAATACACATTGAACTCTCATGCGTCTGGCTGAAGACGTTAAATTTAGCACTTGTTGGGAGGCAACCCAATTACTCTCTCTTATTTCAAAAAAAATGAGTTATTGATTTTCTTCTTTTATCTTATGAGCATGGAGCAGCAATTCTCTGCCGGAGGCACCCCTTCCTTAGGTTGTATCTCTCCTCCCCACTACTTTCATGCCTTTATTTCATTTCTACATTTTGTTGATGCCATTGGGGACAATGTCACCTAAGTTGGGGTGATAGCTCAAGCTAAAAATTTTCTCATAAATCCTTTTCAATCTCAAAATGTTTGCAATCTTTCATAGCACTCCTAACAAGTGCTTCATGGTCATATTTCATGATGAGAAACTTTTCTTAGAAGGATAGGACTTATAGTCTTACTTGTGAGAGTAGCAAGTTAAAGGGGTGAATTAATTGGTTATGTCTTTAGCCTTTTCCTCACAATAAACCTGAAATTCTATTGAACTTGCACATAATTGCACAATAATGAGATTATTGGACATCAAACATATGGGTGACAGGAATTTTGCTTAGCACTTAGGGATGATTGATTTTTTGCATATTCTTTGAAGAGAAATTGTGAGGAAAAAGTTACCTGTCGAAAATAAGTGTAAAGCACACAAAAAAATCCATGGAAAATATCCCTGATCCTAGTAACTGGGCCTACTACTCCTAAGGTAAGAGTTGAGGTTCGCGTTAAACAGTAAAGGGATGTGTAGCACCATGTGTTAAAAAAAAGAGAGGGAAAAGGCAGTGTGAAGCTACCAAAGTCAAAAATCTGATTTGAAGTATGTAGAATTGAAAATCATCATTAAGTGATAGGTAGAAGACTCATTCATCAAGATTGTTTGGTAGCCACTAGTCAAGTTATATCACTTCTACACAAAGGGATATTTAATTTTGAGTGTATCTTGAGGAAAGGTCTAAGCACGTGGACTGATGAAATTTATTCCAGACACATACTACTTGAACTTGTAATATTCCAAAGTCTATATCATTGCGCATAATGTTCTTGTCATGAACAGTGACACATGAGTTCTTGCCAGTCCTGATTCTATAATTGTTTACATTGCTAAGGGACTAGCAATGCTCAAGTTGGTGGGTGTGATAATTGTCCATCTTTACATGATTATTCACACCACACACACATTATTTTAAGCACTTTTAAGGAGTAATCATGCATATTTCATAGCCAATCTCAACCTCACACAAAATTTAGACTTTGCATGAAAATTAAAATACTATGATCTGTCATTCAATAACGGGGGCTTGAGGGGCATTGGCATTCATTCTTATTGCATAATTACAAGCACTTTTAATTTACATGTGCTATTTAATAATTTATTGTGGACTAAATCAAAATTGTGCATGTGCTGGACACTAAAGGAAATTGTAGGACAAGCTAGGGGCAAAAGAGTCAGAGGATCAAGAGAAGAAACCCTAGGGGCACCCCCTTCATGTTGACCAAGTCAAAGTGTAGCTGTCGCCTATTTTTGTTGGAGGAAATAGAAAATTCAAAGATTTAAATAGAGAGAATCAAGGAGGAGAATGGGGGGAGAATCCCACCCAAATAAAAAACAATGGAGGGGGTGCCCAAAACCCTAGGGAAGGGGGCACACACCTCCTCTCTCTCTCCCTCCTTCATCTCATTCTCCCTAAATCCCATCCATCCATTTTCTTCTAGATAAATCTTAACCCTCCATAGACCACATCGTGCCTATAAAAATCCCATTCCATGGAGAGAAAAGTAGTCTTTTTTTGGCTAGAGATTTTTCTTAACCCTTGCACTCGCTATCCCTCTCACCTAGTGCGCCCTTAGCCTCTCTCCCTCTCCTCAACCTAGGTCATCCTCCTCCTTCACCTTCTTCTTCCTTCTCCATCTCACCTAGGTCGCCCTAGTTACCCTCTCCCTTAATCACCATCTCCCTTTCCCTCTACTTCTCTTCTAGCCATCTCCATTGCCCTTAGCCTCATCTCTACCTCTCATCTTCCTCCCTATATCCCGTTCTCCTTCTCTCCCCAGATCTCTCTCCTCCCTCTCCACAATCTCCACCAAGGGCGGCTCCAAAGGTGAAGGCAACTTTCACCCGGCGTAGACGACATCATCTGCAAGGTGGTTCATGATCCAACGCCAAGAAGGACGACGCCGTCATCACCATTGCTGCCACCATCTCCAAACTCCAGGCTTTTCATATTTTTATTACTTTTGTGACATTTTACTTCATTGTAATCTTGTCATGTTCTTAGTGTAATCTTGTCTCGCATTCTATGTACTTGTTCTTTAAGTTAATGAAAGAAGTCATTCCTTTGATTTAGATCTTGCTCCATCTTCCCTCTCTATCTCCTCCTTCTATCTCTTCTTTTCACTTTATGTAATTATTTTTATAGTGTAGGCGCATAGTCATAGGTGCTCTTAATTAATTGTTAGGTCTGTTCATTGTTTCATCATTTTCTTTAAGCAACAAAAATCACAAACATTTTCCAAAGGAATCCAAGGTTCTTAACTTCAAAAATCTCATCTTCTCTGTGGGATCGACCCGTGCTCGCCATAGTACTATGTTCTCATTTAATCATTTTGTGCGAGTTCGATTTAAGATTGTTAGTACGCATGTAGTAACGACATATGATTCCGTGTTATCAGGCACGCAACTGGGAAGGTCCCTACCAAGTGATCGAAGTATTCGGCAATGGAGCATATGGGCTAGTGACTTTGAATGGAGAATCGATCCCACGTACGTAGAACGTTGATTCATTGAGAAAAGTTTATTTTTAGCACAAGTGCACTCATTTAGCTCTTCATGCAAGAAGAAGAGAAAATGCTCCTCAATTTTATACAATTAGTTGTACATCTTTGGAATAATAATTGATATATGGTAATGGATAGCTCGGCCTGTGTAAGATTGGCAACCTCACACCGAGGCACTGACTCTACTAGTGTGGAAACTTTTATGCATGTGTGGTTCATGCATGGTTTTGATTTTGACGATGTCCAACTTTGATTCATTATTGTAATATTGATACTGATCAAACTATGATTCAATGTGTATAGTGATGATCTTTCATGATGCCACATTCTTTATGCTATGTCTTTCATGAAATATTCTTATGTGCAAAGATTTCATTTCATGAAGCTTCATGTTTAAATTCTTGCTTCATGATGAGATTTTTATTGATCTTTAAACTCTGATATTCATAGCATTTTGATGTGAGTAAGTGAGTTTCTTTTAAGCTGGAAAATGAAAAATGAATTTGGTAAAGATAAGGAGCAAAACTGCCAAGAGAACAACAAGTTGTACCGACTCCATCTATAGACCTCCAGAAGTAGAATTGAGCATACATCATCAATTGCATTGACGTAAGTATCCCACTGCATCGACTCCAAATAGTCTCCAACAAGGCTGCTTCAAGCGCTCATCAATGAGTGTGTCGACGCATTAAGAGCTTCTTCACAGGCTGCGTCAACCCCACTCAGTTCCAGCACCAAGCAGACGAGCGACCATCTCAAGCTACGTCGACACCATTTTCTCAGTGCGTCGACACAAGGCTCCTCACAAAAACTACATTGGAGGAATCTTCAACGGATGCGTTGACACACCCATCTAGCTACGTCGAAACACTTGAAGTAAATGGCCAACTCGTTACGGTACTCTGCCAGTCTTCGAACAGAGTCAACCAATCCCATGTTTTGTTTACTTCAAGTCAATGGCCCAAGTCTCCAGACACGAGCCTCAAGGTCTGAGAAGAAAAGAACCTTCACTTTTACAGTGATCCAATCAGAATACATCTTTGAAAAGGTCCTAGGACAGGGATCCTACCTTTTTATCATAGGACAGTCTGAACACTTTTTGTGTGAAGGTTCAGTCAGGTTACAGATTTGGGAAAAGTCACTTTTCAGTGTGTCCTTGGCTCTGCAATCAACCAATGGGATTTCATCCCAGAAAAGCACCTAGAACAGAGGACTGTACCTCTCTGTCCTAAGCCAATAAGAAGGCAGATCTCAAGAAAGGGGTTTCAGACAAAGATTTCTTTTGCCATGGGCCAATCAGAGTACAGATCTATAAAAGGGCTGAAGATAAGAAATCTTCCTTTTCCCCAGGGCCAATCAGATTGTAGTATGGAAATAGGTTTTGACCCTACTCTCCCATATATGTTGGACCAATCAAAACCGCAAGGGAAAAGGTTTGTGGACAATAACTTCATTTTTATTCTAACCAATCAAATTGCAGATTCTTGGAGGGAAAACTTTCTACCATCTCTTCTATAAGTATGGACGTTCTGCCTGAAGAAGGCTGCTGCTGCCCTGAAGAAGAAGAGAGCTAAAAGTCTAGAGAGTTCCTGAGCATTGAGAAGAAAACCTGTGATGAAGAAAAGGAAAAAAGTGAGCAGCCCAACACCTGGTCAGAACCAGTCCGGTGCTGAGAAGAAAAGAAGGAAAGAGTGCAGCCGAGCTGAGGGACTTCATCTGAATGGCAGAAGAGATATCAGATCT
The DNA here is from genome assembly GCA_022559845.1 of Amorphophallus konjac. Classification (NCBI taxonomy): domain Eukaryota; kingdom Viridiplantae; phylum Streptophyta; class Magnoliopsida; order Alismatales; family Araceae; genus Amorphophallus; species Amorphophallus konjac. The sequence continues at coordinate 119,486,999 of CM040126.1, read as the reverse complement.
GACCAGTCTTCAAATTTGAGTTTGGTCTTGCAGGCATAAGCTTTTAGATCTTCACTTGAATCTACATTGGTGTTTATCGGTTTCATTTCTTATTTTTCCTTTGTGACTCGCATCAACTTTCAATATGTAGTGTTGTGCATACACTAGTGTGTTTGCTGCTCTTTTTTAGAGATCGAAACTGGTACATGCTACGGTGCAGCCATGTGTGTCTTAGGGAGGTGTCCCCGTGTTTTGCTGCATCTTTGCAGCGTGCTTTTGTTTTCTTTCTTTTGGGTTTGTCGCCATGTGGAAGCTGTGAATCAGCGGGAAGCTGTGAATCAGCGTGAGGACCTTGTCCTCGTGAGGAGCTTGCTCCTTGTATAAGCTATGTATCAGCATGTGTGTGTGTGTGGGGGGGGGGGGGGGGGTCCGTCCCCGTGGTGAAGCTGTGAATCAGCGGTGACGACTGTGTCCTCGTGTGGGAGCTGTGAATCATCGGTCACGCTGTTAGTCAGCGGTGTTCAAGCTGTTAGTTAGCGGGAAGCCTCACCGGGTTTTGGTGAGGGGTGGACGTAGGTATGCGGGTTTGTAGACTGAACCACCTTAAAAATCCTTGTGTAGTGGGCTATGATTTGTGCGATTTATCCTTCTCTCCTATCCCCATTCACTGGATGGTGTGCTGATTAACATGTTTGCTGTCTTAGTTATTTAAGCTACCAGCGCACTCAACATTGTGTTAACACACGTCCACGGGTTTTATGGATCACTGCTCAAAGGTGCAGTTGATCTTTGTGTCTGATGATATTTTAGTTTGTTAGCTCTCAACCGTGCTTCATCTGATACCCAGTGAAGCCAAGCTTCAATCTAGTTTTTTTCCAAGTGTTCTTATTAAATCCGCTGTGCACTTTGAATAGAGTTTTATTTAAGTTCAGGTTTGTCACATCTTCAGGGAACCACAACGTTCCATTTCTCCGTGTCTCATTAAGTGAGTGATTAAGTTTTAATTAGGCAAAGCTTTTGAAAGGATCTATTCACCCCTCCTCTAGATCCTATTGGCGCACCCAACAAGTTGTATCAGAGTGGGTCTCTGCTATATACAGATCCAACGATCTGCAGAGAAGATCCCAGTGCATCTGCTATAATGAGTTCTTTTGCTGAACATATTTTCGTGATTTCTCTACCGGTTTACCATGGTTCTGATTTTAACGTCTGGTTGGGAAAAATGTGTAGGATTGTGAACTCATATGATCATGAGCTCTGGAGGATCGTTACAAACAATCCTCTTAGCTTGCCCGAGGACAAATCTAAATGGACTGCCGATCACCAGTCCAAACATTGTGACAATCTTGCTGTTTTAAACTTGCTAAAAGCTACAGTAGATATCACCAAGTTCCCTTTTGTTTTAGGCTGCAGCACTGCCGAGGAGATATTAGATGGCTTAATCAGCATCCATGAAGAAGGAGGAAGGCATGACTACCTAATGGCCGATAGCCAAGATCATCCTAGTGATCCCTCAACCTGTCAGACAAGTTCTGATTCTGAAGACTTTACATTTGAGGAACTTATGAATGCGTATGATGAGCTAGTTAAGCAATACAAGAAAATTAAGTTTGAAAATAAAAAATTGAAAAAGAAACTTGAAAATACATCTAATGAGAGCTCCTCTTGTAAAAATTGTTTTGCTTTTCAAGAGCTAAATGAGTCTCTTTGGGTTGATATCGACTTGTGTAAGGAACAAATCGATTTCCTAAGGGATGAAAATGGAACCCTTCAAAATGAAATCTCTGAGCTGAAAGTGAAATTGTAGTCTATGTCAAATGACCAAATGCTGGTTGATGAAGTGATACAAAATGAGAAGCTCATTGAGGAAAATGAAAAGGTGAAAGAACAAAATGATGTGTTGACTGAAAATTTGGCTACGTTTGAGAAAGGTAAATATGTTGTTGATGATAGCACTGAAAAGTTCCATGTGTTAGAGCTAGAAATTGAAAACTATAAAAGTGTGAATGCTATGTTGAATGACCAGCTCGCTACATGTGAGGAAGAGCTCACTGACTCGGAGCTGCACATCTCCTCACTAGAAGATGAAATTAAAGACTTGAATAATTCACTGTCAAAATTTTTGCAGGGTAAGGAAAATCTAGAAAGACTTTTGGGACGAAAATTAACTTTCAGAGAGAAGGCATGGGCTACAATCATGTGAATAAAAAGGGCTTTGAAAATAAACTATATACATCCTTTGTCTCTAGCTCGGATGAAGCCCATGCTTCTAAACCACCCCCAAAACCGTCTGCGGTCCAGAAAAACCAAAAACAGAATAAAAACTAGAAAAAGAAAACATTGCAACAAAAACAGAAAAATGACTTTGCTTGTTCTCTTGTGCATGCTAGTAATTCTAATGATAAAAACCATGATCCCAAGAAGAAGAAAGCTTCATGTTTTTATTGTGGTCAACATGGTCATATTATGCATGATTGTTATGTCATGAAAAATAATGAACTAATAGCATGCTAGCACAAATCTGATTTCAATCGAAATAAAAAGCTAGCCAAGAAAGCTCAATCTTGCCATTGTTATCATTGTGGAATGCTTGGACATAAGGTGTCAAATTGCTGGAAGTTGAAAAAGAAAAAATGAGAAATCTTCTATGTATTGTTCTCACTGTGAAAAATCTGGCCACATAGTCAAAGACTGCTGGCAAACAAAAAAAAGAAACAACTTCCATGCTAAAACTGATAGCATCCCAGTTCACCATCAGAAATTCAATGCATATGCACATAAGAAAAATGTGAAATCCCTTGTGTGATGTTTTTACTATGGTGACTATGAACATGTCATTGATAATTGCCTTTGCATTAAATCTGATGATTTGAAGGCAATGAAAAAGAAAAAGAGTTTGTTTGGTAGAACTGCCACTGACCCACTAGGACCCAAGAAAGCTTAGGTACCTAAAAACAGAAAATGAGAACTTATGTTGCAGGATGCCTTGGAGCTGAATAAAGGATGAGCAGGAAATGGAAGCTCAAGGCACGATTTTGAAAATGATATTTTGATCCATGTTGATATTGCACTTTAGATTCTCTTTCAATTATGTAGGCAAGTCTTTTCTGCCTTCAATAAATCATGCACTGGTCAAAAACTCCTTCATGGATTACTGAAACCCCCCGCAGTTGAAATTGAAAATCTGAACTAGGTCATATGATTGACATCCAATTTGAATTTCTGGTATATCAAATGGTGATCTATAGAAGGCAGATTAAGTCTTTCTAGAGCTCTCACTATGTGTAAGGTGATCTTCGGATCTAAGTTCTCCGCCTAGTACCAGAATTCAGAATTTCATATGCTTAACTCATGAAAAATCTATGATGCTGATGAAATTGATGTGATGATGAGTTTGCTGTTAATAATCTACAAGGTTTAAGGTTCAGCTTGTTGCTCTTCCAATTCTAGCTGTCATATGGATTTTCTGCTTATCAGTGTTAACAATTACTTGATGATGTCTGCCTTGACTACATTAAAATTCAATTCTGTAGACACTGTCATGTGTATTGATAAAGGGGGGGTTTGAGAATTTTGTTCTTCTGATCAAAATGGTTTGCACACATTTTTTCTTGGTCTGCATGTGTTTTTGCATAGTGAACATCATTCAATGCTCTCATGCATGTCATGCTAAGGGGAAGTGTGAAAAATTTGTGCCTCATATTACATTGCACTGCATCTCAATGCACCATCATATCATGACCTTATGGTATATTGAATGGTGACATGTAGAAGGGCATGTTAAGTCTGTCCGAAAGTTATCACCATGCGTGAGAATGAGTCTCCGCTTGGTACCATGGGTCTATTCTTCATATGCGCTATAGGGTGCACAACTACTTGTTGTGCCCCTGTGGTTTTGATGTCAGCAAGCACTATGAGTTTGAATGATTTATCACCATGTGTCTGCACTTGTTGGTTCTTCTGCACATTGCATCAGTACATTATCTGCCATATGCATACATTGCATCAGTGCATTATCTGCCATATGCATACACTGCATCAGTGCATTCATCAGTCGATTCAACTCAATGTCAATGCGTGTTCATTATGCATACAACATCAGTGCAGGGTTAACCATCTAGGCATGTGCATTTCATAACTGTGTTTTATGGTGGCTATAAGTCTGTAAATGCCTAGACTCATGCATGTTCAAGGGATAAAGTCTGTACAGAGTTTTGCCTAGACTGCATCAACTCAAGTCTGTACATTACTTGGTGGCAAGTCTGTACAACCTCCGGTGTCTCACTCTACTAGTCAGTACAGCCAGTGGTCTTCATGCATATACATAGTCTATGCATTGATTTGTCTCGCACATACACTAAGTCTGCACATGGTAACTTAGCGAGTCTATATATTCGTGAACATAGTCAGTGCATCCTTTCGCATCGTTGTCCTTTACACATATACATAGTCAGTGCATTTGTTTGCTTAATGCATAGGCATAGTCAGTGCATTCGGTTGTTTCATGCACATACAATGTCTGCACAGTCTTTGCTGTTATGTCCATGCGTCATTTAAGCAAGTCTATACATGATGCATTGATTCTCAAATGCTAGGTGGCAAGTCTGTACATTATCTTGTTTCAGGCACGCAAAGTCTGTACATCGTCTTGGCGCATGCACGCAAAGTCTGTACATTCTTTGACAACATGCCTGAGCATTCATCTTTGTTGTGCATACTTTGATAGATGCAAACTGCATTTCACACGTTCAACGTCTGTACATTGTTCAGTGGCATTTGTGCAATCTTTCAAAACAAAGTCTATACACTCTTTACCAGGCATTCAAAGTCTATACATTCCATTGCTGGTACGAGTGGTTAAGTTCATGCATCATCATTCCAGCAAGTCTGAACATTGGTGTCGCATGCACACTAAGTCCATGCACTCCTTGATGACATGCCTGTGCATTCATCTTCATTGTGCATACTTTGTTAAATGCATTCTGCACTACCCACTAGCAAGTCTATACATGCTAAGTTCAAATCTCAAACCTACCTGATGCATCTTTTTCTTTTTCTGATAGTCAAGCCTAAACTGACAGGACTGCTGCTCGAGGAGCTTAATAAGGGCACGTGATCCAAGAATGGAGATGGCTCAGGATCATGACACGTGTAGTGCAGCAGGCTGAAATGCTGTCACGTGTTCAAGGCGCTAGGGCGGGAATTCGTGGAGGACACACGCCCACCTACCTGCTACTGCTATAAAAAGGAAGCATCTTCTTCGAGTGAAAGGTGTGGAGATCGTGAGCAGAGTGATCGAAGTTGGGGAGCCCATCTGAAAGAGCAGAAGAAGAGAGAGAGAGAGAGAGAGAGCCTGCACGATACAGATAGAAGAAGAGGGAAGAAAAGAGTGGGCAGCAGAGAAGTGTAGAGAAGCAGAAGAAGAGAAAGAAAGGAAGAGAGAGGTAGAGAGCTCTAGGGGAATAAGAAAAGCTTCATCGGAAGATTTGTTTTCACTGGACTTTGGATCAGATCCAATCCAGTCAGCTCTTTAAGAGCCACGTTGTGTTCTATCTTTTACAGCTTCCAGTCGCTGTGTTTCATCATCCTTTGTTTTTCCTTTTACCTTTGTTTCAAGCTGTTAGTCAGCGAAGCAAGCTGTGTTGCTCAACGGGCAGAGGAGGATTCCTCTAGACGGGTTAAGCTGTAGTCCCCAGCAGTTGCAGAGGTGTGGTATCCTCTGGACGGCCAAGCTGTATTGCCCAGCGGATGGCTAAGCTGTATTACCCAGCGGAAGCAAGCTGTGATGCTCAGCGGATGTAGGCAAGCTGTGAGGCCCAGCGGGTTAATCTGTGTATCGGCGGAATCCACACTCTGGTTGGAGTGTGGGGTGGACGTAGGTCTGTGGACCGAACCACCTAAAAATCCTTCGTCTACTGTGGTTTGATTGTCATATCTGATTCCGCTAGATGAATGCTTAGGCTCGATCTGTCTTTATATGTCCATTGAGCTCATTGATTGCACGTCTACTGTTTGATTGAACACATCACAGTACTTAAAATTTGGTAGAACTGAATCTATATTTAGCTTCGCATCTCTGAGTGCTCTAATATTTTAAATTAGGTAAAATTATTGAAGGACAGATTCATTCACCCCCCTCTAAATCAATCGCACATGTCCCAATAATTGGTATCAGAGCGGGTCTCTGTGCTACCAGATCCAACGATCTGCAGAGGATCCTGCTGTCTTCGGTGCTATCCTTATTTTGGTGCATTTCTTATCGATTGCTTTGTGTGCTGAATCAATTTTCTATTTGTCTTAATGGCTCGTCCTTTTGCATTTGATGGTTCTAACTTCAATAAGTGGTTAGGCGGCCTATGTGTTTATATGAATTCCATTGACCCTAATCTATGGAGTTTGGTTTCAAAAGGCCCATACCAATTACCTCATGATGAGACCAAGTGGTCTAGAGAGGACAGAGTAAAGAACCGTGATAATGTCACAATTCTCAATATTTTGAAAGCTGTAGTTAATACTGATAGATTTCCTTTTGTTCTCAGGTGCGCTTCTGGAAAAGAAATATTGGATAGAATAACTGCTACAAATGGGAAGCAAGAGGATCAATGCTTGATGGCCAACCGGGGTGATCACAATTCTGATCAACAGGAGGAAACGTCATCCAAGGTAAGCTCTGGATCAGAAGAGATTTCAATTGATGATTTATGGAATATAAATGAAGAACTTACTGATAGATGTAAGAAAATGAAATCTGAGAATAAAAGGCTAAAGAAAAAGATTGAACAATCCAAATCTGAAATCATTTGTGATGTTTATTCTACATTGAAATAGTCTTATGATACTTGCTTAATGGATGTTAAAAATCTTAAAGAACAAAATGGTTCTTAAAAATTTGAAAATCAAACTTGGTTGAACAAGATATCGGAACTTGAGAATCAGCTGAATAAGAAGAAAGATGAGCATCTAAAAAGCATGCGAGAATTGATCAAGATTAATTCTGTAATGGACAAACTGAAGGTTGAAAATGTAGAAGTTCAAAAATATAATGAAAACTTCAAGGCTAGAATGAATAAAGTCAATAAGGAAGATGTTCATATTTCTTTTGTAGAGTCAAGCTGCAACAAGTGCTCGGTTCTGCAAGAACGTAATGAGGAACTCTACAGTAAGAATGAATGGCTGAATAAACTAGTTGCTTCATTTAAAGAGGATCACAAAAAGCTACTTGCTGAGAAAATTAAAGTGGAAGAAAGAGAAAAGGAACTAATTGAGAAACTGGAGTTGATGTCCAGAAATGAAAAATGTGATGAAGAAATTAAAAAGGTGCATAAGGAAAATAAAGAATTGAAGGAACAAAATAAGCAACTCATGGTCTTGAACACTGTAGCATCTGAAGGATGGTTAACCCGTGAGAAAGAGAAAGCTGTAAATAAAGAAACTCAGTCTGAGAAGGAACAAAAATTGAAACAAGAATTAGAAATGGTCAAAAATCTAAATGATGCTATGCAGAGATAGATTCTTGTATGTGAAGAAGATTTGTTAAATTCTGAACTCAAAATCTCCTCTTTGCAATCTGAAGTAAATGAACTAGTTCGTTCCATGCCTAAATCTGTTAAGGGAAAAGAGAAAATGAATGTTCCTTTGTGTGATAACGCCACTGAATCAAGTGGAGAGGAAGGATGCAACCCTCAAATTGAAAAATCTGTTAAGAAAAAGTTGTACACTACCTTTGTTCGCAGCTCTGACATTGCAAGCTGCTCTGGGCCTCTTAAAACATCTACATCATCTGTATTCCAATTCAAGGCTTAGAAAAATGAAAGACAAATAAGAGTTGTGAACAAGGGTAAACAATTGAACAAGAATGGTAAGAAAAATAAGGTTAAAAGTGTCCCTACTTGTGTTTTGGAAACTGCTAGCTCTGCTGCATCTGATGGGTCAATGCATACTGCTCATAACTCATTTACTTATTCATATGCATCTGATAAGAGTGTCTCATGCCATTACTGTGGCAAGGTAGGCCATGTAATAGATGATTGCAGATTATTGATTGTAGATGGGCATGCAAGTGAAACATTACATTCTAGAAATTCATTTGGTAGAAATCATGCTACTATGAAGTCTGGTACATCTTGTCATTACTGTGGTAGGCATGGTCATCTCATGAATGCATGTTTCATCATGAAACAAGATGATAAAATGCATGCTAGGTCTTCTGCTAATCATCATGGCCCCAGAAGAAACATGTTTGCTTCAGACCATCACACTATTTGTTTTAACTGTAACAAATGTGGTCACAAAGCCATTGAGTGCTGGTTTGGATCTACTAGGGGTAAAAATAGTTTTAGAGGTAAGCATATCCGATGCTTCGAGTGTGGAAAGAATGGACATATAGTCAAGGACTGTTGGCATGTTCAGAAGAATTCTGTTAACCCCTATCTTGTCAAATTCCCTGCAAAATGATCTGTGAAATTTTCATGCTATAACTGTGGGAAGCCAGGCCATAGAGCTGCTGATTGTTGGCTGGCTGATTTTAGTAAACAGAATTTTCTCTCTGCTAATAAATTTCATGACAACAGTAATTTGCATAAAAAGAATTTGAAATCTGCTGCATCATGCCATTACTGTGGTCAAACATGTCATTCAATGAATAATTGCTACTTGATGAGATTTGATGACCTTCATGCACAAAAATTGTTGAGAAAACCTGCTAGGAATGTCACTGTTAATTCAAGACCCAAGACCTCTTGGGTATCTGTTTGTGCAAAATAAACTTTGTTTCGCAGGTGTGCCTTGGATTGGAAAATGAGTTGGGGAAATAAACCAAGGCACTCAAAAGAAAACCCCTTTCTGAACTTTTCAGGTAAATTCTCTGCACTTCCTGCTCTTAGATTCATTGCATATCTTGTTAAAATAAATGTTCATCTATATAGAATTGCTAAAAACATCAGTTTCTGTCTGAGTCTGAAAATTGTGAACGTTATGCTTTTGATCCAATGCTTGAATCTGCATTTCACATTCACTGAAAATCTGATAGGACTGCATGTTGTATTGCACTTAAGAGATAGTCTGAATCTTCTTGTGAAAAATCTGTTTAATCCCTTGTAGGATGTCATTGCACACAATGCCTTTTAGAATCTTCATATATATTGCATGCATTCAGGGGGAGTTTGTTGAGTCTTTGCATGTCTTTGTATACATATAGTTAATTGCATTGCATTTCATTACATTGAAATTGCCAAAAACATTACGTTCATTAAGGGGGAGTATATAACAAGATTGTGTTCTACTGGCTATTCATCTAGTTTCTTGGTATTTTAGTCAGTCAACTAAAGCTCCCATCCTTATGTTGAGATCATCCATTTCACGTATCTGAACTTAACTCTGATTTGATTTTGAATCTTGTGAACTGGTCTTTCTTGAGCAAATCTATCTGATGGACCTCTGGATATCTATGATTCTCTATGATACATTCTTTGCTGCACCTATTAATTATCCTGATTGGAAGTGTCGACACAGTGAGTCGACATCATCTTGGAAATGCTATGTCAAATGTCGACACCTTCACTATTATGCTCATCTTTGTTATATGCTTGAAACTCTTGTACAGTTCACAACTTGTATGCTGTTGAATCTCATTGAAAATTTCAAAAAATTGAGAAGAGTTCAATTCGTATACCTTGATCATAAATCTGAAAATCAATTCATTAAAGAATCTTCCATTATAAAGATTTATGAATGGCTAAAAGATCAGTTGGTTTAAGTTTAATGTATTCATTGAGTTTGACTTTAAATCTCTTAAAAGTATCTGAGTCAACTTTAATAAACTTTAACCAACTAATTCATGTTGAATCTTGTAAAATCTTCTGAAATCTGAAAATGTTAAAATCATGGCTTTTTTCGGTTAAATCATATGAAATCAGTATTGTTTTTAAGCATATGATGATTCTGAAACATTCCTAAGGGTAATTCTGTCAGAGCAATGATTTTGGTCACTGAGAAACCATGTCCATTGACCAAGAAGTCTAGAGGACTGTGTCATGAAGTGCCATAATTAACTCTGCTAAATAAAATTCATGGAAAATGCAGGCAGAGCAATGGCTTGAATACTGAGAAATATACCTCACTTATCAATGAAATAAGGTGAAGCATGTCATGAGGTGACAATGCTATCTCTGAAGCATGACAGTCAATCATACTAAGTGCTTAGGGATACTGAAGTCCAAACAACGTGTATCCTCTAGTTACAAGGTGTGCACTAAACTTAATTGCACCTGGTAAACTTGCTATGAAATTTTGTACTGTGCATAAAGAAAAATCTGAAATCATTTGAAGAAGTATGACTGATCCTCAGGAACCAAATCTGAATTCTTTCATGATGTTTAACCTCAATACTAATGATTGTAATTTCTGAAGAGGTCATCGAAATTGACTGAGTAAGATGAAGGGAGGTTAATCAAGATATAAATATGAGGACTTGGTTCAATTTTATTAAACATTGATGTTCAGATATGAGTACAGAATTTTATTGTCAAACTATGCATCATATTTAAACCATGATGTTCAAATAAAAATTCATAAGCCCCTATAATGGGAGAGTCTGAACCATCCGTTTATTCAGATTTATGAAATAAGTATCTTATTGAAAATCTTCTATTTCCTTAGATCATGTATTCTGAATGCTTCCATGTCATCTTTCCTGAATGTCTTCTTGACATATCCCTCTCCTTACACCCTTGAAAGCCTTGCTTCATTCAGATCAGGGAGCATTGGATTGTTAAAGTCTTATTGCCTTTTAAAGGGGGAGGTTTGTTCGTCTTTCAAAGGAGGAGGATAGATTGATTGGTTCTTCTCTTGTTTTCATCATGTAAGCATCAGGTTCTCCATGAATTGCATTCATTATTCTTAAGGAGAGAATCCATCTCCTCTGAAGCTACAAAGAAGCATCTATTCAGGGGGAGTTTCCTTGTCTATGAATCATGCTGCATATTAAAGGGGGAGATCTTCTCAGCATCCTTCATGTCCCTTTCTCTTTGCTGCTGTCTCGGGGAGATTTTATTCAATAATATCATGTACACTTTTATTTCTCTCTCAAACTTTTCTCTTTTTGATGAAGTTAAAGGGGGAGAATAGTTTGAGTCTGTGTGACTCATAGTGTTGCCATCATCAAAAAGGGGGAGGTTGTTGTGCCCCTGTGGTTTTGATGTCAGCAAGCACTATTAGTTTGAATGATTTATCACCATGTGTCTGCACTTGTTGGTTCTTCTGCACATTGCATCAGTGCATTATCTGCCATATGCATACATTGCATCAGTGCATTATCTGCCATATGCATACACTGCATCAGTGCATTCATCAGTCGATTCAACTCAATGTCGATGCATGTTCATTATGCATACAACATCAGTGCACGGTTAACCGTCTAGGCCTGTGCATTTCATAACTGTGTTTTATGGTGGATATAAGTCTGTGAATGCCTAGACTCATGCATGTTCAAGGGATAAAGTCTGTACAGAGTTTTGCCTAGACTGCATCAACTCAAGTCTGTACATTACTTGGTGGCAAGTCTGTACAACCTCCGGTGTCTCACTCTACTAGTCAGTACAGCCAGTGGTCTTCATGCATATACATAGTCTATGCATTGATTTGTCTCGCACATACACTAAGTCTGCACATGGTAACTTAGCGAGTCTATATATTCGTGAACATAGTCAGTGCATCCTTTCGCATCGTGTCCTTTACACATATACATAGTCAGTGCATTTGTTTGCTTAATGCATAGGCATAGTCAGTGCATTCGGTTGTTTCATGCATATACAATGTCTGCACAGTCTTTGCTGTTATGTCCATGCGTCATTTAAGCAAGTCTATACATGATGCATTGATTCTCAAATGCTAGGTGGCAAGTCTGTACATTGTCTTGTTTCAGGCACGCAAAGTCTGTACATCATCTTGGCGCATGCACGCAAAGTCTGTACATTCTTTGACAGCATGCCTGAGCATTCATCTTCGTTGTGCATACTTTGATAGATGCAAACTGCATTTCACACGTTCAACGTCTGTACATTCTTTAGTGGCATTTGTGCAATCTTTCAAAACAAAGTCTATACACTCTTTACCATGCATTCAAAGTCTATACATTCCATTGTTGGTACGAGTGGTTAAGTTCATGCATCATCACTCCAGCAAGTCTGAACATTGGTGTCGCATGCACACTAAGTCCATGCACTCCTTGATGGCATGCCTGTGCATTCATCTTCATTGTGCATACTTTGTTAAATGCATTCTGCACTACCCACTAGCAAGTCTACACATGCTAAGTTCAAATCTCAAACCTACCCAATGCATCTTTTTCTTTTTCTGATAGTCAAGCCTAAACTGACAGGACTGCTGCTCGAGGAGCTTAATAAGGGCACATGATCCAAGAATGGAGATGGCTCAGGATCGTGACACGTGTAGTGCAGCAGGCTGAAATGCTGCCACGTGTTCAAGGCGCTAGGGCAGGAATTCGTGGAGGACACACGCCCACCTACCTGCTGCTGCTATAAAAAGGAAGCGTCTCCTTCGAGTGAAAGGTGTGGAGATCGTGAGCAGAGTGATCGAAGTAGGGGAGCCCATCTGAAAGAGCGGAAGCAGAGAGAGAGAGAGCTTGCATGATACAGATAAAAGAAGAGAGAAGAAAAGAGTGAGCAGCAGAGAAGTATAGAGAAGCAGAAGAAGAGAAAGAAAGGAGGTGAGAGGTAGAGAGCTCTAGGGGAATAAGAAAAGCTTCATCGAAGATTTATTTTCACTAGACTTTGGATCAGATCCAAGCCAGTCAGCTCTTTAAGAGCCACGTTGTGTTCTATCTTTTACAGCTTCCAGTCGATGTGTTTCATCATCCTTTGTTTTTCCTTTTACCTTTGTTTCAAGCTGTTAGTCGGCGAAGCAAGCTGTGTTGCTCAGCGGGCAGAGGAGGATTCCTCTGGACGGGTTAAGCTGTAGTCCCCAGCAGTTGCAGAGGTGTGGTATCCTCTGGACGGCCAAGCTGTATTGCCTAGCGGATGGCTAAGCTATATTGCCCAGCGGAAGCAAGCTGTGATGCTCAGCAGATGTAGGCAAGCTGTGAGGCCCAGCGGGTTAAGCTGTGTATCAGCGGAATCCACACTCTGGTTGGAGTGTGGGGTGGACATAGGTCTGCGGACCTAACCACCTAAAAATCCTTCGTCTACTGTGGTTTAATTGTCATATCTGATTCCGCTAGATGAATGCTTAGGCTCGATCTATCTTTATATGTCTATTGAGCTCATTGATTGCACGTCTACTGTTTGATTGAACACCTCACAGTACTTAAAATTCGGTAGAACTGAATCTATATTTAGCTTCGCATCTCTGAGTGCTCTAATATTTTAAATTAGGTAAAAATATTGAAGGACAGATTCATTCACCCCCCTCTGAATCCATCGCACCTGTCCCAACACTACTTGTCGAATTTCACTAAGGATCTTTGAAGTTCATGCACAAGTTAAGGGGGAGTCAGCATAAAAGTCTAGTCTGCATGTTTGCATACTGCCCGTTCTGAATTTTTAGCATCATCATGTGAATATCTGAATTAAGTGCATTCTCTCAGGGGGAAGTTTGACCCATTTTTGACAAAACTGTTCATGGTTTAATTTGTATACCTCCCTTGCATGCTTCATGAATAAGATGGTTCAATTTAAGGAGGTATGTCAGTTTTTGAGCAAATTTGAAAGCATGTTTGAATCTACCTTTTTGATGTGCAAATATAGTTTCAATTGACATGTTTGCAAAATGAAAACTCTACCTTGATTCATGTGTTATTAAAAAAAAATGTTTGCTGAATAAATTCAGAATCTTGTTTATGAAAATCATCCTAGCTGTAAACCAGGTCGACTCACTCACTAACTTAGGTCGACCTACCCTTGTGCAACCTACTTCTATCTACATTTTGTTTGAAGAGCAAGTCTGACTTGACGTGTTGTCCATTTAATCTGCACTTCCTTTGTCACACACCACCATTGATTTCATGATACATCAGCTTGTGTGAGTGTATGCATTTCTTGATGTGCATCATTGTCTTGTCCCCTCTGACAACATTCCTGCAAATCACCTAGTAAGGGTAGTATTCCTACTGAAACATGTTTATTTGTCAACCTACCTCGTGGTGTTCTTGTTTAAATCAGCTCCTTTGTTAATCTGGCATATATTCTCATGCCTGAACATAATTGTAACATCCTATGTTTGATCAATGCTTGGCTACTTGTCCCAATTCCTTGAATGCTTTGAATTCATGAGGAGAATTTCAATCTGTTACAAAGTTCATTTATTAGAGTAAGCTTTAAAATGAATCTTCTATTATGCAGGTCTATGATTGCCCCAAGGCATAAAAATTTTTGGTTTAAGTTTAATGATTTCATGAGCTTGAACATAAATGTCTTGAAAAATGACTGTATTCATTTTTAATGGACCTAAACCAGTTTCACATGTTGTGTCCTACTATGCCTTCTAGAATCTAAAATTTTCTTTTAAGTACAAAGGCATCTTTGTTTGATGAACTTCATTATAGTTTTGTTTTTAAACACTATGCTAATCTGAAAAATTCCTAAAGGGCTGCACATGATAAAAGCAATGACTTCAGTCACATTGAGTAACTGGGGATACTGGTGTCTGATAAACGTGTATCCTCACATAAAAAGGTGTGTACTAAAGATTCAATGCTCTAAGGCAGATCATTGGCAAAAGACTCGCTGAGAAACCGAGTCCCTTCATCACTGAAGTGGAGTGAATGGAGTCATGAAATGCTTTGCTACCTCTGCTCTGTTGGGTACACTATGTTTTGATGACTTCTTACTATAAGTCATTAGCCAATTGATTTAAAAAATCTGAAACACCTTTTTATTGGCAAGATATGAAAAACTTAACAAATCTTCAAGGTTGCGTCGACCCCTTCTACAGGCAGCGTCGACTCGCTCCTTCACAAGAGAAGGAACAGCTCTAACGATCCTCAAGGCTGCGTCGACTCCAATGCTCACAAAGGAACAAGAGCCCAAATGGCTCTCAACTGCATCGACGCCATATGCACTATTGTGTCGACTCCAAACAATCTCCAGAAGCAGATGTCAAGCGGTCTTCAAAGCTACGTCGACCCCACCTTCTCAGGGCGTCGATGCAAGGCCCTCCCAGAAACCGTTATAAACGCATCTTCTGAAGGATGCGTCGACGCACCCCATCAACCACGTCGACTCCATGAAGGTCTAGTGCCTAGTAGCCAGCATTCGCAAGGAGCTGCGTTGACTCCACTCCTACCCGCGTCGACGCATATGAAGAAAATAATACTCTGTTTAAAAAAGGTGAACCAGTCTACCTTTCTTTATTCAAGTTAATGCCTCACTCTGCTAAATCTCGTGGTTCAAGGTCAGAAAAGGTTCCTAGGATAGATGACTATCCTTGTCATCATTAGGCCGCCAGAATAACTTTTTGAATACAGGATCTGTCAGTTAACATTTGTGGGAAAAGTCCCTTTCATGGCACTCTGCCTTTTTGGCCACAACCAATCAGATTCCAATCCACGAAAAGTACCTAGGACAGAGGACCGTCCATTCTATCCTAGGCCAATGAGGAGACAGATCTGGAAGAGCTCTTTGTCCAAGGCCATCATTGCTACTCCAACCAATCACAAGGAATGATCTGGGAGGGAAAAAAATTGTCTGCCCCCTCCTTCTATAAATATGAAGTCTTCTGCATGAAGGGAAGCTGCTGCTGCTGTTGCCTCAGTCTAGAGAAGAGTTGAACGGAAGAGAAAAAGAGAAAGGAAGAGGAGCTTGCTTGAAGAAATTTTGAGTGGGAAAAGAGTTGAAGAGAGCTGAGCCTTCACAAGAAAAATTTGAGAGAAAAAGAAAGGAGAGGATTAGCAGCCCAGAACAGTTTGTTCCACCCCTAAGCAATTCAAGTTTTCAGATTGCAGCCTGTGTGCTCTTGGTTTAGCTTCTTGACCTTTGTCAGAAGCTGCATTTCACCTCACTTGTTTTGAGCATTTCTTTGTTGTTTGGTTTTCTTACTCCTTCAGTCGTTTGGTGTGTTTTTTGCTGAGCTCTCTCAATGGTTTTTCGGTGCTCTGTTAAGAGACTGGAGTGTGTGTGTTGTCTGCCATGCAATCGTGTGTGTGTTAAGAAATGTTTCCTCGTACAAGCTGTTAGATAGCATGTGTGTGTGTGTGTGTGTGTGTGTGTGTGTGTGTGTGTGTGTGTGTGTGTGTACTCTTCCTGGCAGAAGTGGAAGTCTCACCAACTTGGTGAGGGGTGGACGTAGGCTTATTGTAGTGCAGCCGAACCACCTTAAAATTTTGGTGTGTTATGGTTTGTTGTGTCAACTCATTCTTCATCTACCTCCCCTTCACAGGTATGGTGGTTTGATCAACGTTCTTCATGTGTGTGCTCTTCAAACGCTTTGTGTTAAGCATAGAATTGCACTCGAACTAGCTTCCTTCGTGTTGCAGTCTTTGATTATTTTTGAATTAGCTAAGAATTGGGTGTGGGATCTATTCACCCCCCCTTTAGATCCACTCATACCACCTATCAATTGGTATCAGAGCGGATTCCCTGAAAATGTGGTCCAACGACCAAGGGAGATTTGACGGGAACATCCCTCGTAGCTTCATAGCTGAGGGCCACTCCATTAATAGCCCTCCGTTCTTTGATGGAACAAATTACTTATACTGGAAGAATCAAATGGAAGTTTTTCTCCGAGCCCAGGATCACCTGATCTAGCGTGTAGTCAGTCGAGGTCCCTTTTTTTATCGGAAGTAGATGATACTTGGAGCCCTGACCAGGTCAAGTAGTCCACGACTAACTGAAGTGCAATGAACATAATGCAATGTGCTACCCATCCCATTGAATACTCTAGAGTATCTACTTGTAAATCTGCAAAGGTGATGTGGGATAGGCTTGAGTTAATCTATGAAGGGACTTCTAAAGTGAGGGCTACCAAGGCCAACATGCTTATATCCGTCTATGGAATGTTCAGGATGAAACCTGACGAGTCTATTTTTGAAATGTATGCTAGACTCACCCAACTAACAAACTGTCTAAAGTTATTGCGTAAGGAATACTCTGATAGTGAACTAATTAGGAAGATTCTTAGATCTCTCACACCATCCTGGAACACCAAGGCTACTGTGATTGAAGATTCCAAAGATCTGTCTGTGATGACATTGATGGACTGATATGCTCACTCATGACATATGAGCTCAACATGAAGAGAAAAGAGTAGGACCACAAGAAGAAGAAATGAATAGCTCTCAAGGCTTCTGAGACCACTGATGAGTCTTTTGAGGATGAGGACGATAACATCCCAGAGTCTAGCCTAGGTGATCATGCCCTGCTCACTCGGAAGTTCAAGAAATTCTTAAGATCAAGAGGTAAATTCCACAAGAAAATAAGGTCGCCATAGGTAAGTAAAGCTTCCAATCCTAAACATGAACAAGCAACGGAATTTGACAAAGTGTTATGCTACCAGTGCAGGAAGCCCGGGCATATGCGAGGAGAATGCCCCAAGCTGTTCAAGAAAATGACAAAGATCAAGGGAAAGAAGCCCAAGTTAATGGTTTGCACTTGGAGCGACGATGAGGAGGAAGATGAAAGATCTTCTACAGATGAGGATAAGGATAGCCTTTGCCTAATGGCTAATGAAGAAGAAGAAGATCAGGTAACTACTCCATTTGACAATTTTTCTACTGAAGAGTGGGAAGAGGCGTACACTAACTTATTTGAAAGGTACAAAGAACTTAAGAAAGAAAACAAACATCTAAAAAGGAAAATCAATACCTTAGCTCATGACAACCCTGTCAAAAAAAATCTGGAGACCTTAAAAACTGAAAATGAAAAACTGAGGAGATAGATTGAGGAATGTGAATCTGACAGTTTCGAACTTGATAATCTACAAAAGGTAAATGAAGATATCAGAAAACAACTTGAAGAAGTTAAACTGAAATGTCAAAAACATGAAAAGGAAAATCAACTAAACCTTGAAAAATATGAAATCACAAAATCCGTCAATAATGAATTGCAGAAAAATCTTGAGAAGGCTGAAAGTTGGTTGAAGGACAAGCAGTCCGTCCTTGAGAAAATGACCCGGGGTAAGTCCAACCTAGATGCTATTTTAGGAACCCAGGTGAATTTTAGGAAAGAAGGGTTGGGGTTCAACCCCACTGAGAAAAAGAAGTTTGAACTAAGGACTATAGCATTCTGTCCTGAGAAGGGGAAAGGAAAATTGATAATAGAAGAGCAAACTTGGAAAAATGTCCCTAAGCCCAAAACAATCAAGAATCAAGAAAGCAGCCATCAGGCTGGTTACAGAAAACATACTGGGCCACGATGCAACATAGCTCAACCAAGGCAGTAGGGTCGACGCACTGGTTCACAAGGTCGACGCACCATCGTTCAGCCAAGACTGGCTAGGCTGCAAGGTCGACGCACTAGGGATATGCGTCGACGCAGCTCATCTTTTTACCCTGAGACAAAAAACTAGTTTAATGATAAAAGAAAGGCCTACATCTAGCCAAACTTGGGTACCCTCCATACCCAATTCAACACATTTGGAAATCCAAGAACTAGACCACAATTTGATTCACACTTCATGAACTTCATGAAACCTATTTGTTACACCTGCAACAGAATTGGACACACCAATAACCAATGCTGGTCTGGCCAGAGAATGAGGCCGTTTAAGCAAGTGTGGATTCCAAAGAATTTATTGCATGCTTTCAACTATGATTATGGACCCAAATTTGTTTGGGTTCCAAAAGCTTCTTCTTAATATGTTCTATGCAGGAATGCCTAGCAGCCCATCACAATCGATGGTACTTGGATAGTGGCTGCTCAAGACACATGACAAGAGATAGAAAGAAATTTGGCCATCTGATCAAGAAGGAAGGAGGTGAAGTAATGTTTGGAGGCAAGGACAAAGCAAAAGTCATTGGCACAGGTACAGTGGGTAAGAATTCTTCCAACTTCATTGAGAACGTCATGCTTGTTGAAGGCCTTGAGCACAATCTGCTCAACATAAGCCAACTGTGCGACAAAGGCCACGAGGTACTGTTCAATGCCAATGAATGTAGGATATTTGAACAAAACTCTGATTCTGTAAAGTTTGTAGGTCATAGGGTAAATAATGTCTACATGGTAGACCTTGATAAGACTTTTTCTGAAAATCTTTGCTTGTCTGCTAGTCAGCCCAATGATGCATGGCTGTGGCACAGAAGATTGGGCCATGTTAGTTATAGTGTATTGCACAAGTTGGCCAAGCATGAAATGGTAAAGGGTCTGCCCAATCTGTCCTTCAAAAAGAACACAAAAATCTGTGAAGCATGTTCCCTTGGAAAATAGACCCGAAAACCTATTAAACTTAGGAATGAACCACTCTCATCCATCCCATTTGAATTCCTGCACATGGACTTATTTGGACCTACAAGAACCACAAGCATCAATGGAAAGAAATATGGTTTTGTGATAGTCGATGATTTCAGTTGCTTTACATGGACTTTCTTCTTAGCTAATAAGAATGATGCCTTCTTTGAATTCCAGAAATTTTTCAGAAAAATAAAGCAAGAGGGTAAATTTAGAGTCTTTACCATTCTGTCTGATCATGGAGGAGAGTTTGAAAACTTCTCATTTTCTGAATTGTGCAACCTAGAAGGATTGACTCATAGATTCTCTTCTCCCAGGACCCCAGAACATAATGGAGTGGTGGAAAGAAAGAACCAAACAATTGTGGAGATTGCCAAGACAATGCTTATTGAAAGCAAGCTGCCAAGGAAATTCTAGGCTGAAGTTACAAACATAGCATGTCACATAATCAACAGGGCCTTGGTAAGGCCAAAGAGTAAGAAAACCCCATATAAAATGCTCAAAGGCAAGAAACCCAACTTAGCCTATTTTTGAGCTTTTAGTTTAAAATGCTATATCCATAACAATGACAAAGCTGACCTTGATAAATTTGAGACTATGAGTGATATTGGAATATTTCTAGGGTATTCTGAAACATCTAGCACATATAGGGTTTTCAATGTAAACAATCAAGTTGTGGAAGAAACTCCACATGCGGTGTTTGCTGAAATATTTGATGATACTGATAGAATTGTTAATGATAGGAGAATGGATAATGATGATGCAACATTTCTGGAGTCCAAGGGAGAACAAGGAGAAGATAGCAAACAACAATCTACACAACATGAGACAGGTCGGTCGACTGAAAGCCTAATCCAATCAACTCTGCTCGGTGAGTCTTCCATTAACCTCTAGACTTTAAAACATCTCCCTGTCCAAAAAATAATAGGAAGCCTCCATGACCCCCCTGGGACCAGATCCTTTCATAAATATGTGCATAATGAAGACCTCATTGCATTAGTTTCCCAATTTGAACCCAAAAACATTGAAGAAGCCTTGCAGGATGAAAATTAGATTAATGCCATGCATGAGGAGCTTAGTCAATTTGAGAGGAATAATGTGAGACTAACATGTCATTGGGACTAGATGGGTATTTAGAAACAAATTGAATGAGGATGGGGTCATAACAAGAAATAAAGTCAGACTGGTGCCTAAAGGATACAATCAAGAAATTAGGGTTGACTTTGAAGAGTCATATGCTCCTATAGCAAGATTAGAAGTCATTAGAATATTGCTAGCATTTGCATGCTCATTCGGCATAAAACTTCAACAAATGGATGTCAAAAGTGCTTTTCTGAATGGTTTCATAAAAGAGGAGGTGTTTGTAGAACAGCCCCCTGGTTTAGAGCTTGATGATTTGCCTAACCATGTGTATAAATTAAATAAAGCATTGTATGGACTAAAGCAGCCCCTCGAGCCTGGTATGACAAATTAAGTGCACATCTGACCAGCAGAGACTACTGTAGACGCCTAAGTTTGGATATTCCACGGATCCCCAGTTGGACCGTCATATAAGTGACGCGGTCATTTTACTCGGTTCATCGTCATTTTGTGCTTTTAAGTCCAGCCCTAACACACCCTGTTGATGGGCCACCCTCATTAGAAGAGGCCAAAGGCCCATGGGCTGGGCGGCCAAACCATTGGCCACTCAGGCCCCTAGAAGGCAGGGGCGATGGCCGCCCTCAGTCGCCAGAAGGCCATCTTGTTGGCTGCCCAGCTCGCTAGAAGGCCCAATCCTTGGCCGCCATCACCACCTAGAAGGCCATTAACTCGGCCGCCCAGACCCTTAGAAGGCCATCTGCTTGGCCGCTTACCCCCTTATGGAAGGCCAGGACCCTGGCCGCCTTCCTGCAATGGTTTGGTCCAAAAACATGGCCCGTTCTCTTGCCACAATTCACACGACTCTCCCTCGTCGCCCACGTTCGATCCCACGACATCTGATGCTTCTAGAGCAAGCCCCGGAATACAAAACTCCTCTCTCGATCACAGAGAAGGGAGGAGAAAAAGAGGGGGGTTCGATTTTTTTTTTGGCAGGGGATGACAGTGGGGAGGAACCTTGGGTGAACTCGCGAGAAGTCTCGGAAAGGGAGTCACAACTTGGAGCTAGACTCTTAGAGACTTTGGGAAGAGTCCATCGCCTACTCCAAATGTTGTTTCTGGGTAGCCACGAGCTTGTCTACCCCCCCGGGTTTGATCTTTTGCTCCATGTGTTCTCTGTTTCGTCTTTGCAATTTCCCCTCCCTATTTGCATCATTGCATATTAAAATCACTTAAATCCCATCCAGAGTTTTTCAACTTTAAACAAACGGGAAGGTAGGTGAAAGTCTCGACCATCCCCCCTTCCCACCACCCCCAAGTAATCACGCCCCCACTTTCTTCTTCTTGCTTCTTGTTAAAACTCTTACTGCACCTCACAGAACTAACGATATCTTTTCTTTTATTTCTGTGAGATTTTATCACTGTTTGTAGGATCTTTGGCATTGTGGGATGTAACAGGGCTCTCTGCCATTGGCTAGCCGACGATGGAGAAGATGGGACCCCACACTTTCCCTGCTTGAAGGCACTCTTATGCGATCACACTGTTCCTGTGAGGTTCAGGTAATAACCTTTGGCGATCACACCATTCTGTCTATTCTAACTTGTATGTTGTAGGGACGTGGACGTACAGACGGGCATTCTTCTCTCACGGTCTTGTGGGAGAACAAACGCCAGGCCAACAGATCACGATAATCATCGGCAACGATACCACCATCAAGGTATGTACAACACATTACCGTCAAACATGAAATTTCTGGCGCCTACAGCTACATCAGAGGTAAAGTTGACCAAACTCTATTTATAAAAGTTTTGAATGGCCATATCATCCGAGTGCAGATATATTTGGATGATATAGTGTTTGGTTCGATTGATTCAAATATGTGTGAGTAATTTGCTGAACTAATGACAAAGGTGTAACGCCCGAGGAATTTTATAGGAATTTTTTGAGATTAAAATAGTAAACGATTAAAAAAAAGGGCTTAATGGGATATTAAGAGGAATTAAGGATTTATTTAATCCATTTAAAAGTGCTTTATTTACCAAAGGGCTAAGCCCAACTCAAATAGGCCCAAAGACCCAATTTCAAGACTTTTAGATCCAAGCCCATTAATAGAAACATAATTTAGGTAATTTATGGATTTAAAATGGGATATATACATCAAATAGGGGATAAATAGGGGATAATACGAAAATCAAAATTTTCAAATCTTTTGAAGCCTGGCGGTCTATCGCACGACCGCCAGACCCACCCTAGCGGTCCTCCCATGACCGCTAAGCTCTCTAGATTCCGTAAATAGAAGAAAACGTGAAAAGGTTGTATCTTTGGCATCCAAATCCCCATGGATCGAAGTGTGTAGACATATAATCATGCCTAGGACTCTTGGAGATCGATCCTACATCTAATTAGGACTTTAGGTTTGATCTAATCCCTTAAACCCTAGGTGAATCCTATAAATAGACCCTAACTTCGACTCATGCGAACCCTAATGTTGGCTCGCATATTTCGAAGGTAAGGAGATGTCTTCATAGGTTAGTTATTTAGAACTTTATGATCATCTTAGTTTTTTCTAACTTCCCTCAAATTTTCGTGCTAGAAGACCAAGCCGTTGGAGAGTTAGAGCCTCTGCAAGTCGTTGGATCGTAACAGACTGCACAGGAACCAGTGCGACGGTCTTGTGAAGATCAGGAAAATAGAAGTCCAAATTAAGGTATTTAGAAATGAGTCCTTTAAAACTTTCTGTTCCCCTTCGTATCTTCTATCTACCCTCCAATTTTCATGGATTTAGGTCAAGAGGATCGAGAGATTGAGGAACGGGAACTTGCTGATTTAGCACAGGACGTACAGAACTAGGGCTTCCTTCCAGTCAGAAATTTGAAATGTAGGAGCACTACCAGAGATAGGTTATCTTATGAAAATGCTAAATTAACGTGTTAGGAACAAAAGTCCTCTATTTCCTCCTATTTTTATTGAGTGTACAAGACGAATTTGATGTTTTATTATGATTACGCATATAGAGTTAACATAGCATGCATGAACCTTGCCCTAATAAGAGAATTGATAACTCTGGCTTATTTCACTCAAACCCATGCATTTCCCTACTTTTATATAGTTTTATCAGGCCATATTTTACCTATTGGCATGTTTTCTCATTCATCTATCTACCCTAGATTAGCATATATTTTGGTTTTATTGTTGTTTTCTGTAGATAGGAAGAAACAGTCTTTATGAGACCGCCTGAGTTCCCCTAGCGACCCTACGATAGACCGCTAAGGCCCATAAAACGGTCCTCAAGTGACCACTAAATTTTATTGTGTTCTGTATTTATGTTAACCCGAAACATAATGAAGATTAGCTTTATCTATCATATGATAAGCCTAGCTAATTAGGTCTTGCTCCTATTTTAAGTAATGTATTCGTAAACTTAGTTATGTTAGTTGTTCATCTTAGTAGATTTCATATTCTTTATGCACTTTGGACTTATTTTAAACTTATGTTAATTTCATGCCAAAACCATATACTCTTGTATTTATCTTAAATTTCATATGATTCATAGACTTGTCCAGTTTAGATTTGATCACGGTTTCATCACGATCCCTTCTCATCTAGAGTTATTTCTTAAGTACATGGCACGTATTCCGTTACGATGTCATTAGATACACTTTGCACTATAAGTACACAATCTTGGACTTATGATGCTCTCCGTTGGATATTCCTTCCACCGGACTAGGTGATCTTGTTTCAAGGCCTCTATAAGACTTTGCAAGCCTGGGATTCCCACTAGGACGCCGAGCTGGTTGTACCCTCAAAACCCAAATGCCTAGAAAGCACTTTACCGGTGTTTTATGTGTTCTGGACCCTAGCGGCCATTTACCTGACCGCCAAGATGTCTAGTGACCTTGCCTAGACCACATGGTTCCAGTACATTCGTTTCATTGATTCTGTTACTTAACGGCCTGAATTTGACCGCATGAGTTCTCAAACGGTCCAGCAAACGACCGCTTGGTCCTTGATCCTGTCTAACTCGAGGTTTGACCTTTGGGTTGGGTTTTGTAAGTTCCTAGATGATCTAATGATTACTTGGAACTTAACACTTGCCAAATAAGAAATTAATAACTTATGGAAAGAAAAGAATGTGTCGTTATGCTGTCGATTTTTTTTCATAGTATAACCTTGTTCTAAATCAAATCTTTGAATTCTCGTATTCTTAATTGAAGCATTCTTACCTTGATATTTGTTATCATGGAACCATAGTTTGAACTTGTTACATTATTGGCCATATTTATATTTCTCGTGGAAGTAGCTTAATTTATAACTTGAAGATGCAAGAGCGGGCATGGACAGTGTCCAAGGGCTCCACTCTAGTCCCCTCGACAGATAGCCGGAAACATACTATAAACCATGGGTTATGATGAATACTAGCGTCGCATTGCGTCGGGAGTACTTTTTTTATAAACGGGTGAAATCCACGAACTCTTACGAGGCAATCTTGTGAAATTACATGCTTGCTACTACATTCTCGTTACATGACTTTCTAGTGCATAGCCTTTATGGTTATGAAAAGTATATTCTTATTCATGAAAGGCCCAATTTCATTCATGTTATCATATTTCCAAGTCTACTTGAATTCCCATATTTCATTCTTGATCATATCATGTTACTTTAGTTACTTTGGTTTTACACTGCATGTTTTATTGTATTTCCATGACTTATCTTCCACTCTAGAGCTAAAATGTTAATTACTTAAACATTGCATTCATGTTGATACAAATATACCTACTGGGCATATGTGCTCATTCTCTACTTTTTTTCAATCTTTTTCAGGAAATTCTAGCGGGTCGGATTCAGACTATTCGAGTGATGGATCCGAGAGTGATTAAAGAAGGAGCGAAGCATTAGATTGTCATTAGTTGATAGTCAAGCGTCACTATGTAATTTTCTATTTTATTGAGTCTAGTTAGTCCAAGAGTCAAGAGTCACCCTTATGTACTTTTGATTATTATTTAAATAAAGCAAAGATTTTGTTTAAATATTGTGCATTCATTTCTTATGTATTCTGATTATATTGCTTGCTTGAGACGTACTAGCCAACTATTCATGTTCCTGATTGTTGCTGCTGAATAATCTTGGGGCGTGACAAAAGGAATTTGAAATGAGCCTCATGGGTGAATTCTAATTCTTTCTTGGACCGCAGGTTACACAGACTAGGAAGGCCTTTTCATAAACCACTCCAAGTATACATAGGAGATTTTAAAGAAATTTGGAATGAAGGATGCCAAGCACATTTCCACGCCCATGGGAACAAATGCATCTCTAGATGCTGATGAGAATGGTAAATCTGTAGATCCTAAAACATACCGAGGTATGGTCGGGTCTCTCTTTTATCTCACTACTTCTAGGCCTGATATTCAGTTCAGTGTGTGCTTGTGTGCAAGATTCCAAGCAAATCCTAAAGAATCACACTTGATTTGTCACACCCCGAGATATAAGTACATCGGAAGATAATCGAGAACATGAACAGCCAGCAAGAGAAGCCTCAAGTGATAGTTACAATTAGAGCGCAAGTTATTCACACATACGATGAATGGAAACAATAATTGATAAAAAAATCTGACTTTTATTGATAATAATATTCAAGTACATGATATTGACTCATTGACTAACTAGACTCAAAAAAATGAAAATTGCATAATTGACTCTTGACTAGACTAACTACCGCTTCTCTTGAACCATCAATCACTCTCGGATCCATCACTTGAATAATCTGAATCTGACCCGCTAGAATTTTTTGAAAAAGATTAGAAAAGTAGGGAATGAGCACACATGCCCAGTAGGTATCTTCGTATCAATATGAAGGCAATGTTTAAGTAATTAGTATTTTAGCTCTAGAGTGTAAGATAAATGAAATACGGTATAACACGCGGTGTAAACCAAAGTAACATAAGAAATAAAATATGATCAAGATGAGATATGAGAGTCCATGTAGATTGGGAATATGATCAAGCAAAAATATAGCATGAATGTAAATATGGCCTTTCATGAACAAGAATGTAACGAGCATGCACTTTTCATAATCATAAAGGCTATGCACTAGGAAGTCACTTAATATGCAAGAATGTAATTTCACTAGATTGCCTCATGGATTTCACTCATTTATAAAAGAAATTACTCTTAGCGTAATGCGACGCCAGTATCATTGTATACCATGGTTTTCAATACGTTTCCGACAATCAGCCGAGGGGACTAGCATGGAGCCCTTGGACACAATCAATGCCCGATCTACATCTTCACGTTATAAATCCAGCTACTTCCATGAGTATAACAATAAAGTCCATCCAATAATGTAACAACTCAATTAATAAGCTCATGATAACAATGTCAAGGTAAGAATGCTTCAATTAAGAACATGAGAGTTCAAAGATTGATTTAAAACAAGGTCACGCCATGAAAAGAATTCGGCAGCATAACGACACTTTTTTTAACTTCCATAATTCATTAGATATCTTTGGAATAAGGTGTTAGGTTCTAGACAATCAATAGACCATCTAGGATAATGGAAAACTCAACCCTTGGGTCAAACCTTGGGTTAAGAACACTAAAGATAGTTGCGGTCATGACTGGACCGTATGTGGATCTATGTGGTCATGACTGGACCGTTTAACGATACAGTCGATGAAACGAATGAACTGGAACCATGCGGTCAAGGAAGGGCCGCTAGGCGTCCTTGGCGGTCAGGTAAATGGCCGCTACCAGACTCTGGCGGTCTCCATATGGCCGCTAGTGACCAGAACACAAAAACACCGGTAAAGTGCTTTCTAGACTATTGGGTTTTGAGGGTACAACCAGCTCAGCTCCTAGTGAGAATCCCAGGCTCACGAAGACTTACGGAGACCTTGAAACAAGATTATCTAGTTCGGTGGAAGAAATATCCAACGGAGAGGATCACAAATCCAAGATTATGTGCCTATAAGTGTAAAGTGTATCTAATGGCTACGCATCGGGGTACGCACCATGTACTTATGAAAGACTCAATGGTGAGAATGAGATCGTGAAAGACATCGATCAAAACATCACTACAAAGTCCATGAATCTTATAAAATTATGATCATTAATACAAGAGTATAGGTTTTGGTATGAAAGTAACATAAGTTTAAAATAAGCATTTAAACCATGTAAGACATGTAATCTATCAGGGATGGTGCATGATATAACAAATATTATGAATATAAAGTCAAAACTAGGAATAAGACCTCATTAACTAGGCTTAACATAGAGTCAATAGAATCAATCTGCCATCTGTTTAGAGTTAACAAAGTGCAGATCATAGAAATCGATTAGCAGTCATGGGATGGCCGCTTACCAGGGCTTAGCGGTCTGTCGCAAGGCTGCTAGGTACCTTTGGCAGTCACAGAAAGACCGTTTCTTTCAGTCTGTAGCAAACAATATAAAACCCGAAGAGCATGCCAAATCTAAGGAAAATAGGTGCATAGAAAAATATGCCAGTAGGTAAATAAGGCCTGATGCAACTATATTAAAACATGGAGACGCATGGGTTTGAGTGAAATAAGCCAAAATTATCAATTTCTTTTTAAGGCCAAGGTTCATGCATGCTATGTTAACCTTATATGCACAGTCATAATAAAACATCAAATTCGCCATGTACAATCAATGAAAATAGGAGGTAACAGAGGGCTTTTGTTCTTAACATATTAATTTAGCCTTCATAACCTACCTTTGATTCGATCCCTATACTTTGGATTTCTGACTGGAAGTAGACCCTAGTTCCTGTACGTCCTGTGCCAAACTAGCAACTTCCCGTCCTTCTATCTCCTGATTCTCTTGACCCAAATCCATGAAAATTGGAGGATACGTAGAAGATATAAAGGCTAATAAAAAGTTCTAAAGGACCAACTTGAACTAACCTCGTTTAGGGCTTCTAATCTCCTGATTTTTATTAGACTGACGCTCTGGTTCCTGTGCAAACTATAGCAAACCAGCAACTTTCAGATGCTCTAACTCTCCAACGGCTAGGTCTTCTAGCATGAAAATTAGAAGTGTGTTAGATAAAACTAAGAAGAACATAAAGTTCTAAAGAATCAACTTGAGATAGGGTTTCCTTACCTTCGAAATATGCGAGCCAACATTAGGGTTCGCATGAGTCGAAGTTAGGATCTATTTATAGGGTTCACCTAGGGTTTAAGGGATTAGATCGAACTTAGAGTCCTAAATTGGAGTAAAGTTAATCCTTAGAGAGTTATAGAGAGTCTTCCACGCCAGGTAGCTTCGATCTAAGGTGATTTGGTCGTCAAAAATCCAAGCTTTTCACGTTTCTTCGATTCACGGAACTGGGGTCTCTTAGCGGTCATAGCCGGACTGCTATGGTGTACTTGGCGGTCTCGCGATAGACCACCGGGAGGCGCTTAATCAGAAAAATTTAGATTTTCTTATTATCTCTCATTTATCTCCCAATTAGTGTATATATCCCATTTTAACTCCGTAAATTACCCAATTCACGTTTCTAATAATGGGCTTGGGCCTAAAAGTCTTAGAAATTGGTCTATGGGCCTATTTGAGTTGGGCTTAGCCCTTTGGTTGATATAGGACTTTTAAATAGATTAAATAAATCTTTAATTCTTCTTAATAGCCCATTAAG
The DNA here is from genome assembly GCA_022559845.1 of Amorphophallus konjac. Taxonomy (NCBI): domain Eukaryota; kingdom Viridiplantae; phylum Streptophyta; class Magnoliopsida; order Alismatales; family Araceae; genus Amorphophallus; species Amorphophallus konjac. The sequence goes on along the minus strand of CM040126.1, from coordinate 119,457,898 downwards.
CCTTTTAAATTACTTATTAATTATATTTTAATCCCAAAAAATTCCTAAAATTTTCTAGAAAAATTAGGGGTGTTACATGATTGCTGTAAAAAGGATCTTAAGATACATTACTAACACACATGACTTAGGGCTGTGGTATCTTACGTCACGTTGTTTTGAATTAATATCATATACTGATGTTGATTATGCTGGATGCAAACTTGATAGAAAAAGTACTAGTGGCTACTGCCAATTTTTGGGTGGGTGTTTGGTTTCTTGGGCTTCCAAGAAGCAACACTCGACTGCACTCTCCACTGTAGGAGCCAAATACGTTGCTGCAGGGAGTTGTGGGACCTAGGTGCTATGGATAAAGCACTAGATCTAGGACTACGGTGTAGATCTTGGATGCACACCCATCATGTGTGATAATACTAGTGCCATTAATTTAACAAAGAACCCCATTCAGCATTTCTGAACTAAACACATTAAAATAAGGCTTCACTTCCTTCGAGATGAGGTAAGTAAGAAAAGCTTTGAACTACATTTTATTGAATCAAAGAGGTAAATTGTTGACATCTTTGCAAAACCTCTGAACAATGAATGTTTCTCTACTCTAAGGAGAGAATTGGGCTTGTGTAAACCCCCTACTCATTAATTTGGCATGGTTTTGGTCAGGTTTGTCTGCAAGCTTATCTAATCTTGTTATCAGGGGGAGTCCCTTGTGCATGTCCGGTTTGTTTCATGAGTGATAGGCAGTTGTGTAATACCCTGGATCCTTAGGATTGGAATCGGAGAGCTTTCGGAGCGCTTTTGCGGTTCCCCGATCATGTTTTATGATCCACTTGGGTTTTTCAACTATATGTCTTGTAGAACCCCGTGGAGAGTGAACCGTTGAGTTTATAGACTCCAAGATGCTACAGGTGCATTGTACTCTTTTCAAGGATCGCAGAGGCTATTTTTTGTATTTTTTTCATTTTATGGAATTTTGGGCAAAAAATCATATTTCAGAAATATTCATAATTTCTTATTTTCTTTTCTTTTAAACCCTCACCTCACCCCCTCTCTCCTCTCACCATGCTCTCACTCTCTCCCTCCATTCTCTCTCCTCTCCCCCGTGTGCGCGATCGTGGTGAAGGTGGACGAGGTGGTGATGCTGTGGAGATGACTAGGAGCGTGATGGCACGAGAATCAGGGCGTGGCGTTGGCATGATCCCGAGCATTGATTCGAAGTGCCTCGACAAGATTTGTGTGATGGTTTTCGGCGTGGATTTGGTCGTTTCGGCATGTGAGATCTTCGGTGGAGGTAGGGGGATGAATACTCTACCTGTTTCTTGCATTCCCTCGCGATTTCATGCCGATTAGCGCGCGTTTGAGTGGGTTTTCCATTTTTAAGGGAAAAACATGTTTTGGGGGTGTGAGATGAAATCACCATTCCAGATGATGGTTTCTACTTTAAATGGTACAATTTGAATATATAGAATGTTAGGATTCTATTCCCGTCAGTTTGGTTCCATTTGCTCGCAATTTGGGGCCGGTATGAGGCCGAATGCCCACGTGAGTCATTTTGGGTTGATTCATGGAAATCGCCCATTTGATTGTCATTTTGTGGTTTGTTTGGCCCCTTCCAGCTTGTGGAATGTTGGCATCATGGTTATGGATGTTTCCCCATCGTTATGGGATGATTGGAGCATGGAATGACTGAGTTTTCTGCATTCCTATGATTTTCAGACCGGAGACGAAGTAGCGGTCGTACTAGAGACAGCCACTTGTTTCCGGATGAAGAGGCGGCCCTCTGGCAACCGCCATTTAGAGTTTTTTCATCGATTTTAGGTTGCGGTCTTACGATCGATCGCAACCTGGTAGTGGCGGCCCTTGGGAGACCGCTATTTGGCCTTTTAAGTCGGTATAGGTCGGTTCCTAGTAACGGTCTTGTGACTTACGGTCTTCTGAAGTAACGGTCAGGACAAGGACCGCAACCAGGACTGGTTCTTCGAGCTTCTTGGGGCAGTTTGGAGATGGCGGTCTTGCTAAGACCGCCACGTTCAAGAGGCGGCCCTGGGAAGACCATCCTCTGTAAGAGGCGGCCTTGGCAAGACCGCCTCCTGCCTATTTAGGTCTACAAGTGGCGGCCCTCTTGAGACCGCCACCTGCCTGGGCTGTGTGATAGCTGCCAGGGAGATGACCGCCACCTTCCCAGAGTGTTATTTTTCGACGATTTGGCTTCCGGTTGATTTGGCTTTGACACTTTGGTTAGCCCTTAGTTCCGTAGATGTCTTGGACGTCTTGTGAGGGCTGTGACCTTGCCATTGTGTGTCCGAAAGTGCCGTAATATCAAGTAGTGTGCCGTGTTTTTTCAAGAATTGTTTTAAGGATCGATTGGTCTCCGGTCAACCCGGTTGTGACCCAGTGGTTGACACGTGACCTCGTGAATGTCTCAATTGTCCCATGGAGATCGAGACCGTGCTTTGGACGCTCAAAGATATCATATTATCTCGCCTTGCGTGCCAATGTGATTTGAGGGCTCAGATGATCCCTCATGTTTCGTGTTTCTCGTTATGTAGAATTGTGAGTCTAATGAGCGGCCAAGGGGACGAGGACTTTCGATTGATGATGTGGATTCGGCTGTTCTGTGCCGCTTCCATGATGTTATACCATGGTCTTGATTTATGGACTAGGGTGATTATTGGCTTATTACCGCTTTGTGCAGCGATCTTGACCCGAGTCTTATGACTCAAGGATCGTTGTTTTAGTAGGTCTAGTTGGATGTCCTGAGTCTGGTAGCTGTGTGCTGCTCTGTGTTCTGTGGTACTTGTGACAGGTACGTGTTAGCCTATCTATACTTCGGTGTTTTGAGTCTCTGTGTCTAGTGAGCCTCCACTAGTCATAGCATGACGACACTTTCATGTGTCGACCCACCTGGGAGTGGTGGCTGGGCAGTTCTCGGTAGAGATGAAGACTGGCTGTCATGAGACCCTTTGTCTAGCCGTTAGAGTCCGACGGGAGGGGAAAACCGGCTAGAGGCCTTGCTCAAGACATTGAGATTGTGTGTGCACACGTGGTCAGGGGCGTTGGACCAGCGCTAACGGGCGTGACCCTGACTAGTCACTCATTACTATCGTTACTTGGCTACTTGTTCAGTGTCTCAGTTACCGTGTTCGAGGCGAGTGGGAGATACCCGATGCGTAGTGTAAGACGTCAGTGGACGCATCTGGCTTTTCTTCTAGTGAGGAGGTACTTCTGTCACATGACATATGATTCGTGATTTGTGTGGTTCTTGTGTTTTGAGTTTAAGTGTCCGTCTATGCTGGCGTGGTTTTTCGGGTAGTTGGTCTTCAGATTTACCCGTAGCCAGTGTAGAGTACATGACAGTGAGGTCGTGTATATGTTGGCGATTTTTAGATCGTGTGGTCTTGAGTTGGGGTTTGTCTCTGAGGACGAGCATGCATGATAGGGATGTCGTGATGTGTCCTGGCTGTATAGCTAGAGTTTTCTTGTATCAGTTTAGTGATTCTCGACTATGAGTCTGGGGATTTGTGTTTCTTGCCGATAGGAGTAGCTTGCGGCTCAGTCATGGTTTTCTCGACTATCATCGTTATGGGTGTTACTCTTGTTGTTGTTGTTACTCCTACTTTTACTGTTAGCACTACTGTTACCGCTTTGGTTTCGTGGTGGGGATCCACGGGACCCCTACTTAGCCAGTGAGACGAGGCTCAACCCTGAATTTTCAGGTGTAGCTGTTCTTCCTCGTGGTTTGGAGGTGGAGTGTGGTGGTTCTTAGTTGCCAGTTTTCCAGTGTCGGGCTTCTCCTGACTTGAGAGTGCGTTTCTCTTTCTGTTGGACTATACTTTTCTTTGGACTGGACTCTATAGTTTTGTTTGTTAAATTAAAAATGTAATTTCATTTCTGTTAATTTAACAGTCTTGATCATAGTAACATAATTGTTTACTGCTTTATCTTGAAGTTCAATGTACCCACACACACCTTTCTTTCCCTTCGAAGCCTTACAGCTCTTGGGAGGCCTCTCAGGATCCAAGTGGTATCGGATTTATCCAGTATCCGGATGTTGGGTCGTTACAATTGTGTGTGCGAATGACCCAATGGTATATTAAAGGGTGGCATGTGGAAGGACAGACACAGTTTGTCTGAAATCACCCACTATGCGTGAGAAGATACTCCACCAGGTACTATAGGTCCTCACAATGTTCTAGAGTCCATGTGTTGAGGGGAGCTATTGGTATCTCTGTAAGATAGGTTCTTTAGAAGTTCTACTATATGTCAAGATCTGGTGTCACCCGCGTCGATGCATCATCCCTTCTGTGTCGACACCATCTGAATTTTATATATGTATATTGCCATTGATCTGCATGCTTGAGTCGACTCACAGGCTTATTGAGTCGACCCGCCCTTGCCTATCCTTAAGCATCCACCTAGCCTTGCAATCCATTTCTCGGTTGTTGAATTGTGTGCTTCCTGTTCTCACTCAATGTTCTAATTCAGGGGAGACTCACACCATATGACTGATCCTCAGTGACTAATTTTCCAGAAACAACAGTCTTTAAACTTCTAGCATCATGGTTTCTCTAATAGATTGCAGATTTAAGGCTAATAACTTTTTGAGGTCTGAACATGGCAAGCCAATAGAAGGCCTCTTCAAGTTTACTTCTGCTAAAGCATAAAGCATGTTGAATTCTTGTACTCCTGTAGCTTGTCTATAAAAGTTCAATAATATTTTTGGTTGATTGTCTTTACATTGAACATTGTCTTCAAACAATCAAGCCATCTCAATCTCTCTAAAGCACTTGATGAAGAAATGTGGTAAAAGTCTACTGAGTAACCGGGCACACTTCACCTAATATGTGAGGATGTTCGCATAAAAAGGTAGTGTTGTAACTAACTCTGCTCTGGTTTCATTAAATCAAAAAAAATGTGTTGCAAATATACATAGAGCAATGGCTTCAGTCTGCTGAGAAACTATGCCCCTTCATCAATGAAGTGATGCGGGCTAAGGTATAAGGTGGCAAGCTATCACTGGTCAAAATGAGGCAGAATGGTTCACTGCACTGAGTAACTGGGGAAGGTTGCATCTAACACATGTACTTCTTCACGTCAAAAGGTGTCAGTTCAACTTGACTTTCTATAACACCCCTGGAATTCTTTAAGATTTTTTGAGAATTAAATAAAATTATTAAGCATTTAAAAGGCTTAATAGGATATTTAATGAATTATGGGTTAAGTAAATTAATTTGAAGGCCAATTATTACTCTGATAAATAATCCCACTTTAAACAAGCCCATAAACCCAATTCTAAGGCTTTTAGGCCCAAGCCCAACTCTAGAAACGTAATTAGGACAATTCCCTAGTTTTATTGGATAAATAAGAGATAAATAGGATTGGAATTTGACCAAAATTCAAATTCTGGCGCCCAAGAAAGTTGCAGTCAGTCGCGCGACCGCGTCTTGATGAAGGTGGTCCAGGGGCGACTGCTACCTTGTTCCGTGAACGAAAATTCTAGAAGCGTGCAAAACTTGGATTTTTATCATCCCTATCGCCATAGATCGAAGTGATCTAGCATGGAAATTTATCTAGGACTCTTAGGGGATCGTATGGGTACCCTATAGGACTCCTAATTCAATCTAAAACCATAGCCCTAGGTCATTCCCTATAAATAGAGCCCAGATTCGATCTATGCGAATCTTAATTTGGGCTCGCATGGTTTGAAGGTAAGGTGTTGGTATTTCATGTTAGTCCTTTAGAAGTTTTTGTTTCCCTTAGTATCTTCTAACACTCTGCAAACTTTCGTACAAGGAGGACAAGAGGCTAAGGAGATAGAACATGCGGAAGTTGCTAGTTCCACGCAGGACCCGCAGGAATGATGGTGTTCTTCTGGCCAGAAATTTGAAGTCTAGGGATCAAACCAGAGGTAGGTTATCTCATGTTAGCTTAAACATCAAGCTGGGAACAAAAACCCTTTGTTACCTCGTGATTTCATGGACTATACATGGAGTATTTGCCATTTTCTTATGACTGCACATGCATGTCCTTCACTACATATTATTCCTGCACCCCTTAAGTAAAAGAGGATAATTTTAAAGTGTTTCATGCCTCATTGATGCCATAAACTCATCCTAAGTATGCTGTAGTATTTTGTCTCGTAGTTCCATATAGTTTCCATGCATATCTGCCCTAGAATAGGCTCTGCACATGGGTTTTAGTCTCTGTCTGCAATAGATAGAAGGCGGTTCCACAGAGAGCGCCGTCTTCAAAAGGAGGCCCCCGCTAGACCGCTACCCTCGAGCGGCGGTCCTTAACAGACCGCCATCTGGTTTTTATAACCAAGCCAAAAACCTTGTTTTATTCCTATTATATTATTGAAAATATGCATGCCTTAGTGTAGTAATAGTGTATTTCTGAACATGGCATGATTCGTGTTGCATGTTAGCATGATTTTAATGCTTATTTTCATGTATGTTAATTTCATACCAACTTTATAGTTTTATATTTAAAGGGAATTTCCATGACTTGGTTACTCTTTGATCTATGATTTGGTGTGTTCCTTTCTCACCTTATTTCTGTTTTATTTAGTTCACATATGGCGTGTATTCCGGTACGTTGCTATTAGATCACTTGCACTTAATAGAAACACTTCTTGAACTTGAGATCCTCTCCGTCGGATATTCCTTCTATCAGACTAGGTGATCATGTTTCAAGGCCTCTGTAAGTCTCCATGAGCCTGGGATTCCCACTAGGATGCCGAGTTGGTTGTACCCTAAAAACCCAATGGTCTAGACAACACTTGAGTTTTCGACATTTTCTGCACTGGACTGATCGCGGCCCTTAGACGACCGCCACCTTATGGTAGCGGCCGGGCTCTGACCGTGTTCTTCCTACAGTTCCACTGCATCGACCCTTTTCCTTTCTGGCGTCGACCCCATCTAAAGGCGATCTTGACTTGACCGCTACCTCAAGAAAATGGTCCTCTTGAGACCACGTTCTATATAAATGCGGCCCAACCCATGGTTTGACCCATGGGTTGGTTATACTCTATTCTTGGATGATCTTTTGATTGTCTGGAACCCAATACCTTGTTCAATAAGCCATTAATAAGTTATAGAAATCTATGAATGTACCGTTATGCTGCCAGAATTCTTCCGTGGCATAATGTCCAATTAATTCCTCCTTGATCTCATGATTTCCATTTTTGCTACGTTCTTACTTTGGTATTGTTGTCATGAACTATTGTTGGAATTGTTATCATTGGCCTACTTTATTTCTCATGGAAGTAGCTTGATTTATAACTTGAAGATGCAATGGCGGGCACGGACGGTGTCTAAGGGCTCCACGCTAGCCTTCTCGACGGATGGCCAGAAACAAACTGTAAACCATGGGGTATGATAAACATTGGCGTCGCATTGCGCTGGGAGTACTTTTTTTATAAATAGGTGAAATCCACGAGGTAATCTCATGAAATTACATGCTTGCTTGTTACATGACTTTCTAGTGCATAACATTTTAAGGTTATGAAAAGTACATTCTCGTTACATGACGGCACATTCTCATTATTAAAAGGCCACATTACATTCTTGGTTGACCATGCTCTCTTATTCACTTGAATTCTCATATCTCTATAGTCTATTTCTTGCTCCGTGGTGGAGTATGAACTCCAATTCTCAAGGATGGCACCGTATGCTCCGCATCTGGTAAGCACGAAATTGATAAAAGCCAATCGCTTCATGGATGGCCTAAGACTTGTCTTCGTCAAACAACTCGGCCCCCAAAACATCCGGACCTATATGGAGATGGTTCACCGAGCCCACTTATGTGAGAGGACCTTGAAAAAGGTCGAGAAGTTCACAGGCAAGGGCGAAGACTCAAGCTGCAACCCTGAGAAGAGAGGAAGGAAAAAAGACAAGTTCAACATCACGAGCACCTACAAATCCCGTGACAATAGGAAGAGGTCCCGTAATGGCAACGGGAACAACAAGAAAAAATGAGTAAAGGAGGAGGAAAACCAAGTCATGGTGGCTTGCACCTTTTGTGAGAAGTTTGGTCATTCGGCCGAAGAATGTTCGAAGCGTCTTGGTACTTATCTACGATGTGGAAGCCAGGAGTACCGCATGCTCGAGTGCCCCCTCATGAAAGATCAACCTTCTAATGGCGGGCGTAGGCTGCAGGCTCGTCTAAATGCCGTGCTGGACGAGGAAGCACCCAAGGATGATGGGTTAATGGAAGGTACCGTTCAAATTTACTCACATCTTACCTTTGTGTTATTTGATACTGGTGCTTCTCATTCCTTTATATCTACAACTTTTGCTAAAACTCTACCAGTTTTACTGGTTCCTTTACCTTCGGACCTAGCTATTACCACACCCTTAGGTCTTGGAACCAAATTTACAACCCACTACCAAAATAGTGAGGTAACCATAGAATCCCATAATATCCCCGCAAACCTCGTACACCTTGACATGGAAGGCTACGATGCCATCTAGGTGTAGATTGACTATGTGACCATTATGCCGACATTAATTGTCATAATAGGAAGATTTCTTTTCATAAACCGGATCTTCCAAGATTCTCTTTCCTTGGCATCAAATATAGGAAGCATCCTGCCCTCATTTCTTCTCTTCACGCCTGCAAGCTTATCTCGCAAGGTTGTGAAGTTTCCCTTGCTTCCGTAATCATTACCGAGTCCAAGGAAATCATCCTAGAAGAAATCCTCATTGTAAAAGAGTTCCCCAATATTTTTTCATCCGAATTATCTAGTTTACCGCCTGAAAGGGAAGTAAACTTCTCCATTGAACTTATCCCCGAAGCAGCACATGTTTCAAAGGCTCCTAACAGGATGCCCCCCGCGGAACTTAAGGAGTTGATAAAGAAACTTCAGGAGTTGATGGAGAAAGGCTTTATTCGGTCCAGCATATCCCCTTGGGGTGCGCCAGTTTTATTCGTCAGGAAGAAGGGTGGATATCTCAGGCTATGTATCGATTACCAACAGTTAAATCAACTCATAATCAAGAACAAGTATCCACTACCGCGTATCGATGAGTTGTTCGACCAGATTTCTGGAGCAGAATATTTCTTGAAGATAGACCTCAGGTCTGGTTACCATCAACTAAGAACTAAAGATGAGAACATTCACAAGACCGCATTCCGTAGTAGATATGGGCACTAGGAGTTCATGGTAATGCCATTCGGGTTAACCAATGCCCCTGCAGCTTTCATGCAACTTATGAACAATGTCTTCAGGCCTTATCTTGATCGGTTTGTAGTCGTATTTATTGATGATATTCTCATATATTCCACGACCAAGGAGGAACATGAAGAGCATTTAAGAATAGCTTTGCAAACACTAAAAGAACACCAACTCTATGCGAAGCTCAACAAATGCGAGTTCTGGGTAAAGGAGGTATCATTCCTTGGCCACATCATATCAAAGCAAGGTATCGTGGTGGATACTTCTAAGGTCGAAGCTGTCAAGAATTGGAGCCGACCGACGATTGTATCTGAAATCAGGAGTTTTCTTGGTCTGGTTGGCTATTATCGATGATTCATCAAGGATTTCTCAAAGATCGTCGTTCCTCTGACCAGGCTTACAAGAAAGGAGAATCCTTTTATATGGTTAGTGGATAGTGAAGAGAGTTTCTTGACTCTCAAAGAACATCTCACTACTGCACCTGTATTATCACTGCCCGTGGAAGGTGGTGGCTTTGAAGTCTATACAGATGCATCAGGCATTGGCCTTGGTTGTGTCCTTATGCAGCATGATAAGGTGATTGATTATGCATTGAGACAGTTGAAGCGTCATGAGGAGAACTATCCCGTGCACAATCTGGAGTTAGTTGCTGTCATTTTTGCCTTAAAGATATGGCGGCATTATCTCTATGGGGAAAATTTAGTATATTTTCGGACCATAAAAGTCTGAAGTACCTTTTCACCCAAAAGGAGTTAAACATGAGGCAACGAAGATGGCAAGAATACCTCAAGGACTTTGATTTCTCTATACAATACCATCCTGGCAAGGTGAATGTTGTAGCTGATACGCTCAACCAGAAATCACTGGCAACCTTATCAAGCCTCAGGGAAGGTATGACCAATCTTATGGAAGATTTTGCACACTTGAATCTAGATATTGATACAGAAGAAGAAGGGTGTATGATTGCCAATATCCGGTCGCAACCCACATCCATAGAAGACCTAGTTAAATTGCAAGGGAATGACCCAATGTTGGTGGAAATCAAAGCCAATCTTGACCAACGACCAGATTTTTCTATCTCGACTGATGGAAGGTTATTATTCAAAGGTCAGATTTGTGTGCTGAATCATGCCGACACTAAGAAGTTGATTATGGAAGAAGCTCACAAGTCAAGGTATGCCATTCACCCTGGTGCTACCAAAATATACCAATATTTAAAGAGGAATTTCTGGTGGCCCAACATGAAGAGAGAAGTAGTGGACTTTGTATCTCTCTGCCTCACTTGTCAACAAGTTAAGACGGAACATTTAAAGCTCGCTGGAAAGCTACATCCCTTAAAAATTCTCAAATGGAACTGGGAGAGCATAGGAATGGATTTTATCACGGGTCTGCCAAAGACAAGAGGTGGACATGATGGTATAAGTGTAATCATAGACCGATTAATGAAATCTGCAAATTTCTTACCTATCAAAAGTCAATGGTCTGTGGATATATGTGGACGCACTTTTTATTAAGTTCGTTGTTTATTTGTTAATTGGGTTTATTAAGTGCGTGGGCGTGCTAGTCACAAAGTGACAATTTATTCGGGTTTCGTGGAAGCCCATAGTGCGCGCGATCTGACTAATCAGATGATTGTGTGGTTCGGGTTAGGACCAAAACCAGCCGTGCCATAAAGGCCACGTCATTATTTACATCCCCCATACGGGGGAACACCCTTGATTGATTGCCAGGAATAAGGGCCCTACGGCCTGAGATTCATGGTAATAAAGTGAGAGCAAAGGTCTCGGATCATGATTAAACAAACCCGCATTGGGGTGCAAATGTTCATAGATACATATATGTTGGTCACTCATTGACCGTTTCATCTCTGGACAGAAGTCCGTGTTTGTAGCATAAAAGACGATGATAAAACCGCACGGATGTCTGCTGTGGGTATGGCAAGTTTAATGTGGGTGCGGGATCGGATCCTGGCAGAGGTGGGTCAAGCTGGATGAACTATTAACCCGAGATGGTTTCGGATTATGGCCATAACGGGGTTCCCGAGGTCCACGTTCGATGCCATGGGGCGTCATTGCTTTTGTCTTCATGCACAGTCCGGGGAAGCGAATTGTTAAGTGTGAAGCTCGAGATCACCTTCGTGCGGCCTTCGTGAGCCCCCGGAAGAAAATTTTGATTATGGTGGGGGGGAAGCTTTCATTTGTTTTTCCATTAACTTCAAGTATTGTTTTCTTTTGGTTAATCACTTTCTTTCTTTCAGGCACGCCGGATTAAGGAGATGCCAAGAGAGGAGAGAGGGGGGCGCCAGTTTAGAAGGCGCCTGGGGGCACATCGGATTAAGGAATACAAAGGGGGAGGCGCGCCGGTTAGAAGGGCAATGGTGCGCGCCGATTTAATGGGCAAACAAGGGGTGCACCGGTTTAGGCCAAGAAGGGAGGAGCACTGGGATAGCTCAAACAATGTTGGGGCGCGCCGGATAGGTGCCAAAAACTTTTAAAGGGTTTTGAGTGTGAGGCGAAACCGGCATGGGGGGGTACCGCTCCAGATTAGCCCAGGCCGGATTAGGGGATAGCTATTACAAGGTTTTTCTTGCTTTTTTTTTTTCTTTCTTTCACCTGTGGGTTGATTTGTTGATTAGCTTGTTCGTCCAATTGATGGATTAGATTTGTAGAGAGCAAGTTAAGTGTTTTGAATGTTTGTTAAGGTAAATTAGCACGAGAGTTGAGTGCTTTTAGTAAAAGGGGTTTATTATGCAGGAGCTTGGAAGTTCAGTTTGCTTCATAGGCGGCTTCAGACATGAGCTGTTCTTATCTTCAGACAACTTAGTTTGTTCACTTGTTCTTAAGTGTTCTTGGCCTGGCGAAATTTGGGCAGCATCTCCCCCGGACTGAAGCTTGCCAGAGAAAAATGGGGAACACCAAACGGATTGCTCTGGGGTGAACCTCAAAAGTCAGAGTGAGGCCTCCGTTAACCCATAAGTGCGAGTGGAGACTCGAGGACCAGCCTTCAAGAGTTCCAGCAGCTTACAGGTGGTGATTTTGTAGAAGTTCCATAGGGATGGATGTTCACCATGAATAGCTATGAGTATTCACCCTTCGAATGGGTTCGCTCAAAGTTCATGCCACAAAAAGCGTTTCGAGGATCCCGGGTGATGCAAAAAATTGAGAGAAAGAAAACTGAAGGAAAGGGGAAGCAAGATCAGAGCAATAAAACACTGCGCATGCTTACAAAGCCACTCTTTTATTCATCCTCAAGGGAAAGGAGGGAAGAGAGGTACAAAAGGGGATCTACCCCCAAAGCACAGGGAAGAATACAATGGAGAAGATAAAAAAAAACTAGGCATTGAGGTGGGGGGAGAAGAAGATACACTGGTGGGGGAGAAGGAGGAACAGAGCACAAGCTCCTCCCCCTCTCTCCCCACTCTCTCGTCTTTCTTCACCTTGCAGATGTGAATGGATGGAGCCTCTTCTTCTCTTCGGATGCCGGAGACCTTAGCCGAACCAACCAGCCCCCATTTCCTTCCTCAGACTTGTCATTTTATAGAATGGTCATTGAGGAGAGTTCCTGCCACTTCCACCTCATCCGCCACGAAGTTGGGAGTTGACTCGATGCGTTGGACGATGCTGGTTCACGCCGGACGCTGCCGTTCGTCCGAGGATGGGATGTTCGCAGGTCTGCCGGGGGTTGCTTCACCGTTGCCGCTTCTGTGCTGTCGAATGGAGGTAGAAGTAGAGCCATGGGCATTGAATGTTCTCTGTGCGTCGCATTTATGTCAAATAGAGCATCGGTCGGCAGACGGGACAGGATGAGGTTAAACTCATTTACACTTTGCGCGCTGTATTAAGAAGAGGATATTGTGATGGGTTCTCCAAAACTAGCGCGCCGTATTAAGTTTTTGGCCTTCAAATGGCCACGCCGCTTTAGCATTTGAAGGAGAAGCTTTTAAAAATGGGCAAATGGGTACTTCGGTTAAAACGGCGCAGCCGGGGGCGCGCCGGATTAAATCTTTGCAAAGGGGCGCCGTATTAGAGCATAAGGGGGGCGTGCCATAAAAGCAAGGGGTGCGCCGATTTAAGGCGCGCCGTTTTAAGGCCCTTCCGTGCCATTTTAAGCACCGAATGGATTTTTTTTGAAGTCCCGGCCATTTATATGAACATTGGCATTCTCAGAATGTTTTAGTTGCGATGCATGGCCTCCGCAATGTTCCGTTCGTAGCTTCTCGGGCTTGATCCAGACTTTGCGTGACTTTCGGTGCATGTCGGGCTGTGCCCGAGTTCCTGACTTTTCTTTGATTCTGCTCTCGGCATGGCCGGTTGGAGAATTGTGGTGGTATCTTCCACTCGAAGGGGCTCCCTTGATCGGTAGCGGGCCACCGGGCGAGTTCTCGTCCTGACCGGGCGAGGTATAGGTTTGTTCGGCCTTCATGTCTTTGAATCGCACGTAGACGCGAATGCCGTATGATCGTCAACATCATTTTTTGACATCCACAAATGCCCCCCGCTCGTGGGTGGCGCAAACGAGGGACGAGTGCACAGGGCCCGCAAGTGTAGAGCTCTTCGACAGGACGTCTGTTCTTCCGAGCCAGTGGGATGTTGGTCCGGTGCGAATTCATGGGAAAGCGCTCACTCCTTCCGCGAAGGGATGAGGGGATCGCTTCACCGCATATGCACATGAACTGACATGTCGGAGTGGGGGTTTAGATATCGGCATGGGGTGAATACCGAAGCGAGAATGAAGGGTCTATGCGTCCTCTCGGGCAAACGGCCCAAAACGACTTAGACGAGGCCAATCCCATGGGGGAGTTGTTGACTCATGCTGGTTTTAGGAAAGTTGTTCATTCACCAACTCGGACGGAGTGTCCGAGCCGAGCAAAGGGGATGCACTTTTTTTGTTCATGGACTGGGATGGAAGGTCCGAGCCAAGCAAAGGAGGTCATTTTTATTCATTGACTTGGACGGAAGGTCCGAGCCAAGCAAGGAGGTTCTTTTTGTTCATCGACTTGGACGGAAGGTCCGAGCCAAGCAAGGAGGTTCTTTTTGTTCATCGACTTGGATGGAAGGTCCGAGCCAAGCAAAGGTGCTCTTTTTGTTCATCGACTTGGACGGAAGGTCCAAGCCAAGCAAGGAGGTCCCTTTTTGTTCATCGACTTGGACGGAAGGTCCGAGCCAAGCAAGGAGGTTCTTTTTGTTCATCGACTTGGACGGAAGGTCCAAGCCAAGCAAAGGCGTTCTTTTTGTTCATCGACTTAGATGGAAGGTCCAACCCAAGTAAGGAGGTCCTTTTTGTTCATCGACTTGGACAGAAGGTCCGAGCCAAGCAAGGAGGTTCTTTTTGTTCATCGACTTGGACGGAAGGTCCGAGCCAAGCAAAGGTGTTCTTTTGTTCATCGACTTGGACGAAAGGTCCAAGCCAAGGGCTTATTCGTCGGTGGGATTGGGAGTTGTAATATTGAGGTGGTTTATTCATTGGCACGGGGTTAATGCCAAAGCAAGGGCCTTTTGTTCATGGCTTCAGACGGAAGGTCTGGGCCACTGGTTTATTCATCGACGCCGACGGGGAGTTGGGGACCGACGTGATTTGTTTGTCTCTTGGTATTTTTGTTGGTACGGGGGCTGGTGCCAACGCAAGGAGCAAGGTTGATTCCCCAATCTCGGACGGAAGGCTCGGGTGGGGTGTTCTTCGTCAATGTCGACAGGATGTCAAGAGCTAACATGGTTGATTCGTCTATTGAAATATTTGTTGGTACGGGCTGGTGCCAACGCAAGGAGAAAAGGTTGATTCTCCAATCCCGGACGAAAGGTTCGGGTGGGGTGTTCTTCGTCAGTACCGACAGGATGTCAGAGACTGACATGGTTGATTCGTCTATTGAAATATTCGTTGGTACGGGCTGGTGCTAACGCAAGGAGAAAATGTTGATTTCCCAATCCCGGACGAAAGGTTCGGGTGGGGTGTTCGTCGTCAGTGCCGACAGGATGTCAAGAGCTGACATGGTTGATTCGTCTATTGAAATATTCGTTGGTACGGGCTGGTGCCAACGCAAGGAGAAAAGGTTGATTCCCCAATCTCGGACGAAAGGTTCGGGTGGGGTGTTCTTCGTCAGTACCGACAGGATGTCAGAGGCTGACATGGTTAATTTGTCTATTGAAATATTTTTGAAGCTAAGAGTTAGTGTTAATAAAGGGAGACTGATTCCTCCCCCCTTTTTCCTTTTGTTATTTTTTTTATTTTCTTCTTCTTTTCTTTTCTTATTTTTTTTCTTTTTGTTCTTCTTCTTCTTCTTTCTTTCTTTTTTTTTCTTTTTGAAATGCAAGATAAATAGTGCCCAAACCATCTAGGCAATATTAGTGCAAATTCACCCGGGGCGGGGCAGAGAAATGCATTATTCATTGAATGGGGGAATCAGAGCGTGGTACAACCTCAGATGCCTACCATTGAGGGGCAGAAACTGAACCTCCCCCCGATGGTCGATGATTACATACGCTCCGCCCTCGTAGACTTTCTGGACTACATAGGGTCCAAGCCAATTCTCATTCAGCTTGCCCTTGGGATTGGAAGCCATGACTTCTCTTCTCTTCACCATAATGAGGTCACCCTTCTTGAATTCGCGTTCCTTGACGAGCTTGTCGAAGGCGCGAGCTATCCGTGCCTGATAGACTTGGATGTTCTACTGGGCTTGGAGCCGTTTCCCCTCTAAGTTGGAGAGCTCTTCGAGCCTTCGCTCGACATTTGTCTGCTCTTCCCGGACCAACCCGTGTTGGATTGCGACCCGGAGGGATGGTATTTTCATGTCAATGGGAACAACTGCTTCTGAGCCATACACTAAGGAGAAGGGTGAATAACCCGTTGGAGTTTTGTATACAGTTCGATACGCCCATAGGGCCTCGTACATTTTCTCTTCCCAGTCTCTCTTGTTAGAACTCACAATTTTGGACAAGTGAGTACAAAGAGTTTTATTGAAAGCTTTAGCCAAGCCATTGGCATGTGGGTTGTAGAGAGTTAACGTCCTCCAGTCAATCTTGTATTTCTTTACCAGTCGGTAGATTTTCTGGTTGCAGAAGTGACTTCCATTGTCTGAGATAATTTGGTTTGGAGTGCCAAACCGGAATATGATGTTGCGACGGACAAACTTGGCAACGATTTCCCCGGTCACTTCTTTCAAGGCAACAGCCTCTGCCCAGCGGGAGAAGTAATCAGTTGCGGCCAAGATGTACTTGCACCCAGCGGATGATGCGGGTAGTGGACCCACGACGTCTGTTCCCCATTGGGCAAAAGGCCAGCTGGGCAGTGTTGGATGCAGTGGCACGGGCGGTCTTCTGGGCACCGTCGCGTGCTCCTGGCATTTCTGACAAGACTTGGCATACTTGCAGCAGTCGTCGAATATTGTCAGCCAATAGTAGCCGAGCTTCTTTATTTCAATTTTCATTTTCGGTCCTGCCTGATGTGCACCAGTCGTTCTGGCGTGAACCTCTTTCATGACTTTCCAAGCTTCTTCAGTGGATAAGCATCGGAGGAGCACCTTCCATTTGGCATCTACCATAATTCGGAATAGGATCCCGTTCCAGACCTCAAAAGAGTCCTTTGTTCTTATCAGCTTGATCTTCTCTTCTCTCTTCCTGGGCAGTTGCTGGTATTTAAACCATTGCATAAGGGGGTCTCTGTAGTCGGGTAAGCTAATGGCTTCCGCTGTGGCGGCCTCAATTTCTTCTTCTTCTAGCCCTTCTATTATGCTAGGCACTTGTCGCTGATTCACCACCCTAACGCTGAGGGATCCATCTGGCGGGACTACCAATGAACTTGCCAATTTTGCCAATGCATCGGCTTGTGCATTTTCCCCCTGGCGACGTGGCCTATCTCAATGAGGTAGAACTGCTGCATGAGCCATTTCACCTTAGTATGGTAAGGGAGTAGTTTGGGTTTTCGTACGTCAAACTGTCCTTGGACTTGCTTGACGACCAATAATGAATCGCCAAATACTTGTAGCATTTTAATCTCCATTTGCAAAGCGACTTGGAGACCGATGATCAGAGCTTCATACTCCGCCTCATTATTTGTGCAGGGCTTTTTAATGGAGCAGGATGTGTGCAACACTTCTCCCTCCAGAGATTTAAGGACGATGCCGACCCCGGCCCGTACTTTGTATACCCAGACGGGGTTGTTTCTGTTCTCGAAGCTCCATCAAAGTGCAGCTGTCAGGTGATCTGTTGGGCTTGGTCCACCTCCAGTGTTTCATCTTCAGGCAACTCTGTGGCCAGTGGGGAATCTTCAGGCACAGGGTGTGCTGTAAGGAAATCAGCCATGGCTTGACCCTTAACGGCCTTCTGTGGCACGTAGGTGATGTCAAATTCCATTAACAGTACAGCCCACTTGCTAAGACGTCCCTTCAGGACTGGCTGGGAGAGAATGTGCTTGACTGGGTCAGCCTTAGAGATCAGGCTCACTTCATGCGAGAGCATGTAATGCCTCATCTTCTTGACTGTGAAGACCAAGGCGAGACAAACCTTCTCAATCGGGGTGTATTTTGTTCTGCCCCCATTAGTCTTCGGCTAAGGTAATAGAGAGCTTGCTCCTTCCCCTCATCATTTTTCTGGGCCAGCATTGCCCCCAGCGAACATTCGGTGGCAGCTATATATAAAATAAGCGGCCTCCCCTTGACAGGTGCCCCCAGTACAGGCGGGGTCTTTAAGTAATCCTTCAGTCAATCAAAGCCCTTTTGACATTCTTGGTTCCAGTTGAAAGGTGCATTCTTCATCATCAATTTGTGGAATGGCTGACAGCGTCCCGACAAATTGGAGATAAACCTTCGGATGTAGGCTAGCCGGCCTTGCAGGGACCTTAACTCTCCCAAATTCTTCGGAGGAGGTAGCTCCTGAATGATATTTATTTATAAAGGGTCGATCTCGATCCCCCTATATTGGACAATGAAGCCGAGGAACTTTCCACTGGAGACGTCGAAGGCACACTTCATTGGGTTCATTTTCAGCTCATACCACCGGAGTCTCTCGAAGATGACTCTAAGGTCATTCAGGTGATCCCCCCTTTTCATTATCTTGACGACCAAATCATCAATGTAGCATTCGACTTTGCTATATAGCAGTTCGTCGAATATCTTGGTCATCGCCCGCTGGTAAGTGGCACCAGCGTTATTGAGGCCGAAGGGCATTCTTTTGTAATGGAATATCCCTTTAGGCGACCGGAAGGCCGTATGAATTCGATCATGCTCAGCTATCTAGATTTGATTATAGCCAGACGATCCGTCCATGAAGGACAAGGCCCCATGGCCAGTAGTTGCATCAATCATTACTTCGGTGATGGGTACAGAAAAGTCATCTTTTGGGCAAGCTTTATTCAGGTCGCGGAAGTCCACACAGATCCTAATCTGTCCATTCTCCTTCTTCACCGGCACAATGTTGGCCAACCAAGTAGTGTATTGATTTTCAGCTACAAAATCGACATCTATGAGCTTGTCGACTTCGTTGCAAATCTATTTTATCAGCTCCGACCTCATACGCCGGGGGAATGCTTCACCGGCTCAACCTTGGGATCAATAGCCAGAATATGTTGAGTTACGCCGGGGCTCAGGCCGGGCATCTCTTTGTAGTTCCAGGTGAAACAGTCCCAGAATTCTTGCAGCAACTTGACATATTGTCCCCTCTCCTGTGGAGGAAGAAGGGCACTCAAAAAGGTCGGCCTAGGGTCACTTTCTGTGCCTAGGTTAATTTCAAAGAGCTCATCCACTGTGGCCTGTCCGCCATCTTCAATTTCCGGAGGCGCTGGTAGCAGGTCGATGAAATCCTTATCTTCACCATCTTCTGCTTCAATGACACCATAAGAGTCTTCTTGCTCTGCCTCGTTGGGTAACAAGGCTTTGCTTGTTTCCCCCTCTATTAGGCTTACTGTGTGTGGCTCTGGGGGGCTCTCTTATATGGATAAGTAAAGGACTTCTTCGGGATCTTCTTTGTAATTGTCATAAATGGCTCTTGCAGGGGCCGAGGTGATTGATTGCCATACTGGGGGCTGCTGCTCTGCTGGTGGCTGGGGTTGCCCATTCTCAGCTGCATCTTCAAAAATCTGGTGCTGAACTGACACCATGTAGATGCTTCTTTCGTGGCCGCTCATCACATGGGGGCATGGCGGAGCCACCACATAATCTCCCATTCTGAGCTCATCTCTCTCAATCAGGTCTTGAGCAATGTCCTTGAAGACGTAATAGTCTTCGATAGAGTGACCTAGTAGTTGGTGATATGGGCAAAATAGGGGGTCGCCACTTCTGCAAGCATCTTGCGGCCTCTTGGACCTCGGGAGGGAGACCTTGCCGTAGTAGCAGGCCCAATCAAAGATTCCTCGGGTCTTATTCCTCGGGAAAGAGTAAGGCCTTTCCATCCTCTCCTACAGTGTAGGATTTCGCTCGGCCGATTGTCCGATTGGGGGTACAGCTACATCCCTTGCCTCCTTTCTCAGGTGCATGGGGGCATTCGGGACGCTGTTCGGGGACTGGTGCGTGTCGATGTTCTGTTGGCGGAAGATGCTCGTGATTAAGTCAGACACGAGTGCAGTCGCTTCGGCCAATCGAGCCCTCAACATCTCAATTTCCCATTGTTGTTGATAACACAGGGCAAAAAGGGCAGAGTCGCACCGAGGGAGGCTCGGAGTTTGACTTGCTTCCCCGTCCTTTGCATCAATGTCAGACGAGGGCAATGGCACCCCGCTGCTGCAGTTATTCGAGGTTGGTCCCTTAGAGGAGGACGGGGCCTTCCCCTTGCTCCTACAGGGAAGTGGATTCCATAGGAATATTTCTTCATCTTGATCTTTGTTGGCCAAAGGCATAAGGTGCTGGCGGCCTTCAACCTGCCATGGGCCTGCAGTGCCTGCGTGGCTATTGCCGCCTGGAGCCGAGACTGATATCACATCAGCTTCCATAGGAATCTTCTAGTGAAAAGCCCAACCCTGGATGCCGGGTGATTTGCAACAACATCCGGTCCAGTTTTGGTGGGTTCCACATTTTCTTGAACATTTCTTTCCGACTGGAGAGCTGGCAAAAGGGGATCCCTTGCTTTCTGGTCATCTTGACCACACGACCGGCTATGTCAGGAAGTCCCATGATTGGGATGAGTGGGTCGTGCAGCTCATCGGGGAGTCTACAATCATCATCCCCCTTGACCGGGTGCTCCTTGGCCACATAAAAGATGGTAGGCAGACCCCCGGGGTTGGGCACCTCGAAGGTCCTTAATGGTTCAACTACCTGGCAGTCAGCTTCTGCGAGAGGCTTGATGATCTGGGGCGGGACCCTGACGTCTTCCAGCAAGTCTTCAAGGTTTGGTGTTCTCGGTGTAGGGTAGATGGGAAGAGAGGTGGCCCGGAATACCCCTTCTGCTTCAGAAATGAATGACACCTGAGGGAGAGCCACATAGCCAGGCGGTGGTGGAGGGAACCAGCTGTCAGGCTCTGCCTTCTTCTTTCCTTTGTCCTGAGTGGCTTGGGAGGCTTGCTTCGGCTTTTTCAAATAGAGATTAGCGTCCGACAAGTGACATTCGAACACTTCGAAAGGATGGAGGTCGGCAAAGATTCTCTCCTCTTTCCCATTGCTGGGGTACTTGATGCATTGGTGCAGAGTGGATGGTATCACACAGTTTTGATGCAGCCAAGGTCTGCCGAGCAACGCCTTGTAAGAGGTGCTGGAGTTGATCACATGGAACTGGACCTTGGTGGTGAAGTCGCCGAGGGAGAGGTTGAACTCTGTGACCCCCATAGGGACCTCGCACTTCTGGTTGAAGCCAGCAATCTTGGCGTTCCTGACCTCAACCAGGTGCACGTCAAAGTAATGTTTCTGATACACCCGATAGGGGAGTATGTTCACTGCTACTCCCGGGTCGACCAGGACTCTGTTGATGGGGTGCCCATTCAGCTGTCCCTTCCTTCATGTAGAGTGACATGTTGTGACTGTAGGTGGGTAGAAGCATATCTTCTTTTGTGAAGGCCACAGCTACTTCAGGTGACATCTCTGCAAGGCAGGCTTCAACATATGCTGGCGTCTGGAGCGCAGCGATGACGGCTTACCGTGTTTCTTCATCTAGGGATAAAATCTCCCATACGGTAAACCTGGCTGGGATCTTCTTCAGGTGTTTGACTATCCTGTTGCCAACTCGGACCTCGAGCAACTTCATCTCTTTGGCTCTACTGCGCCTGCCTCCGCCTTGAACCAGGGGAACTGGCTCGGCGGGTGCCCCTTCCCCTTGCGGAGCCTGCTGGGTCACTTCCTTTTCTTTCATGAACTCGGCAAGGTTCGGGGTGTTGTCGGGTTCTTCCCTTGGCCGAGGAGGAGTCAGTACCAACGGGACCGAGGGACTACCTGTCTCTTTGGTCTGTTGGGACTCGCGGGGGCATGACTGCTTTCCCCTCTGAGTCGTAAGAAATTCAATAAATGAAGGGGCAGCCTGGCCGACCAGTTCTCTAGGGTAGAGACCTAAGGGAGAGGGAATCTCCATGCCTTGGACCCTAGGCTCGGGGATGTGATACGGTTGTTCTCCCCTGAGCAGGATGTTGTGGTCAGCCTGAGGAGGACGTCCCCACTTCCTTCCCGACCTGGTGGCATGTTGGGAGGTGGATGCTTCAGCCTGATTCACCTCTGACGGCTCGACGGGCACTTCTTGCTCTTCCTTTCTCAGGGAGAGGGTTGTGTCAAATAATGCTGAGAGGGTGTTGCAAGAAAGGACAACCCCACTCTTCTTCTTGTTTCTAGGTCTTCTCTTCTTCTTTTTCTTCTTCTCTTCAGTGGCTGGCAACTGCTCTTGGGGAAGATCACCCCACAAGAGAGGCTCTTCTTTCGTCTCGGCTTCCGCTTCTGGAGCTAGTTTGAGTGACTCGAACTCCTCCCAAGGGACATACTCCTTCAACTCCACAGGCTGGATCTCAGGCTGTTCATAGTCTTCAAACCCGTCAATAATGTCCTGGAGCCTTTCTACCGTAGACTGGTTTCTTTGTGCACCCGCATCGGGATGTGTTTTTTCTTGTTGTGAGTAGGACGTCTCATGACCAGTCGAGGGTGTTAATTTGTTTTAATTAGATTCCTATCATGCCCCCTTTAAATACATACATGCATAAATATGTGAATCAAAGATAAGGGGATGAAAGGATGAGAAATACTAACCGTGATCGCCACCAAGGTTCCAATAACGCCAAAGGATGAAGAAGTGTAAAGAACGGCGTCGTGTACCTTGGAACTTAAAGACTTGATCGCGCTTGAAACGGGGTGCGGGGAACTTGTGGATTCAAACCTCCTCTCCTTCCATCCGGCTAGAGGAAGAGGACCTCACATTGTATTCATGCTCTCCTGCAAAATAAAGCCAAAACAAGGACAAAAAACCCATTAGAACATGCATGTGTAGCATCAATCCTGAAGTGATAAAATAGGGGTAGAAATTAAGGGAGAACGCACCGGGGGGAGGTTTTTAACCCCTGTGGAAGGGTGGAAATAATAGGTGGGTGTGTTGTGAGTGCATGAGATTTGAAATCACGAGATTTGATTGAGACAATAGAGAGAAATCATCGATGCAAAACGTGTAAAAGTGCATGTGTAGCAGAAAAGTGCAGAAAACTGTGATGATTTGTGATTTTAAGAGGAAGAGAACTAAGAGTGTAGACCATGAAATCAAGCTCAAAAGGATGGAATTGAAAGCTAATACTTCCTCTTCAAGCAAGGGTCAAAGTTGTGAGTTGGAGTTGCAGCATGGCTTCGCCCCGAACCAAGAAAGAGCCCCCCCTCCGCGACTGTGAACTGGGTAGTTTTTATAGAAAAGTGGTGAAACTCCCAACTTTCCTCCATGAGTTTAAGAGATAGAGTCTATCAAATCTCGAGATCTATGGATCAATCTCGAGATAATAGTCAAGATAAGTCATAGGAGAAAATGGGACTCTATTTGGATGAAGGATCTGGAAGATATGGCTTCTAGAAGGGAGCCTCGGAGCTTAATCTGCAGAGTTTAAGTTGAACTAGGACACATAAACCTTCAACTTTTGAGTGTGATTCTGAGAAAGATAGTCAATGAAATTTTGAGTTCTTTGGACTAAATTCAAGATAATACCAAGGAGAAACCATAGGAACAAATGGCGCTCAATTCGGAGTAGAATTCAAGAAGTTATGGACTCTGCAAAAGGGCCACGACGCACAGAAACAGAGCAGAGTCCAGCACGAATTGGACTCTCAGGTGTGTGTAACGGTCTATCGTACGACCGTTAGAGTGATGTAACAGACTAGGGTAGGTCCGTCATACTCTGGGGGTCAAACTGGATGATTTCGGATAAGTTTCGGTGTAACACACCCATACTAGACCGTCACATGGACTCTGACGGTCTAGGGTAGGACCGCCACGCTCTAAGGATTGAACAGGGCGATTTCGGGTAAGTTTTGGTGTGACGGTCTATTGTAGGACTGTCACACTGCCCTGGCGGTCTAGGGTAGGGTCGTCACACTGATAGAGGAAGATTTTTAGCAAACTGCGCGTGACTTTGGAAATTGAAGCGTATCTCTCAAACGGGGCATAACTAGCGAAAGTGGTAGAAGAAGAAATTGTATATAACTGAGAGAGAAACAACTTTTATGAAGAAAGTAAGTTGAGAAAAGATCATAAGAGGGAGAAAATAGGGCTAGAACAGAGAAAAACATTCTGGGACATTGGTGAACAGCACAGCACGCCGGAAAAATGTGAATATGTCACAATAGGGATAGAACTGGCCAACGGCGTAGAAGAATAAATTGTAGATCTTTAAAAGATGAACAACTTTTATGAAGACACCTTTTTGAAAAGAGGAACATAAGGAGATGAAAAAGGACCACTCAGGACTACGCAGTGGGAGAGAACCGATTATTTGAAGGAAGCTGGCCTAAATGGGCCGTAAGTCGACTTAGAAGCTAGAAGTTGATAAGACAAGCTCCAGGGCTCTAGGAAATCATGATCTCCAAGACTCAAAGAATATGAAATGATAAAAATGGGCTTGAAATCCATCTAAGGAACCTCCAAAACAATAGCTAATTCGGGGCATCAAAAATGATGAATAAGAGAAATAACGTAACTTGTGGGCTAAAAATGGGTGTCAACAGATGTCCCTCCTTGATGTCCGCTTTGCAAGGGAACGAGCGAAAGTGGCGCGGAGGCAAAATGGAAAGGAGATGGAGTGAAAGCGACAGCGATGTGAAATGGAGATGAAGCGGAGAGAACTGATAAGTGGGCATCAAAGCAAAAAGACACCCGTCACAACCAACAAGCGATAGAAATTCTCTCGAAAACGCCGAACTAACCACAAGGAATAATTGACAAGGATGAGACATGTCTGGAGAACTAACTAAGAAAGGAAAGGAAACACGACTAGCCTCATTGGGGACACAATCCACGGATAATGAGTGGGTCGGAAGGAACACAGCATAAGAGCTGGAAAAGAAGAGATAAGACTGAGATAAAATCCAGACAGGAATCACGCTGGCCAACCAAACCAAGCGATAAGATCAGAGAAATCGTTTAAATTCAGAGTGGAATGAAGAATCTCTTACCCAAGAGAACTGAGATGCAATTAACCATTGCTGAGGAGAAATCGTTGAATGGATCACGAGGCATGAATGCTCAAAATGACATGATGCATGCTGGGCTAAAATAAAGAAATCGTTAAAACGAATGCAAAGAAAGATAAAATAAAAAGTACTCAAGGATAATATTGCTAGACTGAGCCAAGATGGGGTCAAGAGTCTTCTTGCAACCACGGCGTGCGAGATAGAGTCCATCGTCCCCCACCCGACTCAACCGAGCGGCCTATCCAACGATTAACCGTATGCTCCTAGATCATCATCATTTTTGTTAAACGGGAACATCAGATCTTAGAACACACAGACAACTAGCCGGTCCTTGAGAGGCTATAATAATGTAGATACCATATAGTAATGCAACAATGAGAAGGGATCGAGAGCCATACCTGACTTACCTACCAAGCGAAACGGCATCTTTTTTAGATTTTCTGATTTTTCAGATTTTTATGGATTTTCAAATAAGACAACAACAATATGAATGACCACGATAAACAAGCATGAACATAACGACGATAAGATAATGCTCAACTGAACGACCGGCAACACAACATAACATAACGATCAAACGGATGGAAAATAACACAACAAGATGAACAAGCACATATGCAATGGCATGAAAAAAACACACGTATGCAAGATGAACGTGGGGGACAAGACAATAATACAGTGAGACAACACACGGTTGGGACAAGGCAACACGCAAGCGGTGGGACATAGACACGAGATATAAAAGGATGACTAACAACATATGCAAGACAACTAACAACACATGGTGAAGAACAAAATAACATGTGGGACAACACGGTGGGACATAGACACGGCGAGACAAGGACACGGCGGGACAAAGGACATAAACAACTACGCTCTTCAATCAAAACCCAAGAGCAGAATGAAGCAGAACCGCCAGGTTCATAATCGTGAGGTAAAGCCCTCTCATAGAAATATGATCATTGCAAACAAAAGCTGAGAAGGACATAAGCTTCAGAACAGATCGAGAGACATGATTGAAGAAGGGAACAGATCAGAAGATGAATATGAGACAAATAGAACAAAATATAGAGCAAGGAAAGCTTGAGTACCTGCAACCTACACACTTAGCAAATAGATTACATATCTGTTCTCAAAACAAATAGATAGAAAGGAATAAAAAGAAAAATATTTTTAGATTTTTAATTTTCTTGATTTTTTTTGGATTTTGAAAATATTTCATCGTTTTCTTTGGATTTTTGACAATATCTCATTTTTTGGATTTTTGATAATATCTCATTTTTTTAGATTTTTGACAATATCTCATTTTTTATTTTTGACAATAGCAATCTGTAGCACCCAAAGACAGGCTCGAACTACTAGCTAGGGATCGCCGTCCCCCCCCCTCTCATTAAAGACTTCCCTTGAGCAGGGCGTGCATGTGAGGGTGGCTTACCACAACCAACTGCCTCTAAAGAATGGTGCCCCTACTAAGGCCATACCCGGGATAGAACCCAGCCTAAGATGGAGAAATAGAAGAAAAATTGGAGACAAGCTTTATGCAAGATGGGAGACATCAGGACTTGAATTCCTTCCAGGGCACCACCCCTCAAAGAGATAGCCTGTTGCGCTGGGACTTTGTGTCTTTGATTTTGAGACCCATATTTATCAGGCACGCATGCGACTGGGCTCATGACGTCCCGCGGGGAACTGTACTGCCACTCTTGCCATACCTTTGATTCGTAATTTTCTTTTGATTTTCAAATATGATTTTCATTTGACAGCCCTTATTGGCTAGATATAGCATGAAAGCTCACTTTTTTGAGGGGTCAAGACTGCCCCTATTTGAGACCTCTCTCGTATTAGGGAGAGCCTAGGTTGGTCATCTTATCCATCAATCTCTTGCCCCTACACTTGGCTGAGCAGAGAAGTGAAAAAGACCTTTGTGCATACCCAAAGTATGGCCAAAGCAGCAACGGTGTGCCTCAGAGGATAATCAGCTATGGCTCGCCGTGAAGTGTGTGAAAAACCCATGCTCAAAGGTCACCCTCAACGATCGGGGAAAGAACTAGACTCCCAGTGCGGAGTTATCACCAGCCTATGGATGCTGCAGAAGCGAACTCATTCTAAATGAACTAAGCAAATTTTTAAAAGTCACTTAACCATGTTAAGGAACCAACGTTATAAGCATGTGTAGGAGTAATAAGAGTAATAGCAATGATAATATATTCTTGCACAAAAATACCTTTGCAAATCCGTGGAGTGATCTTGACCATCGAGCTTTGAGGAGTGCGAGCTTTATTTTCCTTGCTTGACAGGACAAAAGGGAGAGGATAGCAAAGGGATTGAAAGATTCCTTGACATGGAGGAGCGATAGACACCAAACTAGACGAAGGAGGATAAAAAGGAAGAGAGACGAGGGCTAGAACTCCCTCGTTAAGGCACAGAGACCCTGATAACAAGGAACGATACAGAAGAAACCAGATTAGCTCAGATCAAGGCGGACTAAAGCCTCGAAAGCAGCAAGAGAAAGGGCGAAGACCCCGAAAGGGAGAAGAGGAGAGAATAGAAAGACAGTGAGATGATTGCTGTGAAGATGAGGAAGAAGAGGAATGATCATCCGACATGGCCGGAGAAGGAGAGTAGTAGTCATCCGGCAGGCCAGAAAAGGATCAGAAGCAACACCCGGAAGTCCTGGGGAAGAATTAGAGGCAACACCCGGAAGTCTCGGGGAAGAAGAATCAGGTGATGTCCCGAGATTGGGATGGAAGGATGACATAGGCCGGGGCCTAGAATCGTGAGAGGAGGGAAAATCTGGAGGATCCGGGGGAAAAGGAGAGGAATGGGGATGCATGGACCTATGGAAGGAGGATAAAATGATGGAAATAGGATCAGATGGAGGAAGGTACACCACCCAAGGGTGGGAAGTGAGTAGAAAGAAGGATGAATGAAAAGAAAGGGAGGAATAGGCGGACCCCTGAATGCACAACTGATGGCTCTTGAACCTGCATCGCCGTCTCTTCTTAGCTGAAATTGGCTTGAAATGGACCCGCTTGGCCCGGGCTTGAATCCTTGGGCACCTTGCCTTGCAATATCTTCTCAAATAGTGACCCCACCTAGCAGACGACCTTGCCCGACTATGGACATGCAACTTCATCGGGGCGGTTGCCCCTAAACTCCCGGTGCTAACAATAGTAGAATGTTCTTGAACAACTAACTCCTCATAATGCTGAATATCATAAAACCATGGAGTCTTCTTACTTGGCACAAGTAGCATGAGATTTGGCAGCTCCACTCGGTAATAAGACTTGAAGCATAACTCCCTTGCTAGAAGAGACGGGTGAAGCTGAGGGAGAGTAATACACGGTGTTGACATGGCCGGCTTGCTAATAAACTAAGGAAGATTACATAACAAGTGCACAATATCTCCAGAAAGTGTAGAAGATACGGCCAATTGCACCTTGAACATAGAACCCATAATCTGCTTGGTGGCCGTATGCGTTAGCACAACACGGGTAGAGAACCCTTCTTGGCCTGTCATCTGAATGGCAATAGAGCGAGGAGAAATAATAGCATCAACAATGAACTCTCCGGCGAGCAAAGAGATTGGCACCGGCCTTGCTCGGGAAGAAACTGGCATGAACTCAAAGGAACTCTTCTTGTCAACCGTCTTCACTAGGAGTGCAGCCTCAACATCCCCAAAATAACCAGGGACCAGGATGCGGATCAGCATTCGGCAAATGAAGTCTTGGATCTTGAAATGCACGGCCGGCACTGAATCATCCTGACTTGGCTTGTTGTCTCCCTGGGGATTAGACCCAAGGGGCACCATGGGCAACGCACACCCGCTCCGTGGGGTGGGAATATGTGGAAGAATGGGGATAGGAGTAGGTTCAGAAGACGCGGGGGTTTCAACGGGTATGGTGTGTTTAGGTGGAGGCAAAGGTAAGGGTGGAGGTATGACTTGCTCGAGCGAGGGTGGCAAAGGTAAAATTTGCTCAGGCTCCGTCAAAGGTGATGGCAGGGGTGATGGAGGTTTAGGCAACGGTGAGGGTGGCGGAGATGGTGTAGGCGATTGAGAGGATGGTGGAGATGGTGATGTGGTCGATGGAGGTAGTGGACATGGCAAGGAGGGGGTTGTGGCACCCACCGTCGACGTATCGACACAACGCGCCGAACGACATTGGGGGTGGAAGTAATGGTGGAAGAAGTAGAAGAAGGGGAGGTGGCACTAGCCTGAGCAGAGGCTTGGGTTTGTGGAGGTTGTGGAGATTGGATAGGAGATAGCGAAGGTAACAGAGTAGGCAAGGTAGTAGGTGATAGAGCGGGTTTAACGCTAGACGAAGAATCACTGGGGTGCCCCTGGTCTTGTTGAGATGGAGACGGCTGCTTGGGTGGTGCTTCTTGTTGCTGCTGCTTGCTGCAGAGATATAAAATGAATTTATGCATGGCGGCCCAATCAATCCTTTTATTACCTTCCAGGCCATAAACATACTCTCAGAACTCGGGACAATCCTCAACCAAATGCCCCTGCTAGCGGTGAAAATCATAATATTGAAGCATCTTCCCGACCGTGGGTTGGCGAGGCACAACCGGAGAGAGCGGCAACGCGTGAGCGGCCATCAAAGCCCTAAAAATGTCAGTAAAGCACTTCGGCAACGGAGGACAAGGAGCCTGCTTCGGGCAAGGCGGATGCCGAGGGGTATGAGGTTGTGGAGAAGGTTGTGGAGAGGGAAGCGGAGGTTGCATAGGTAATGGAGTGTGGTTGGCAGAGGTGGGATTTGGTGAAGGCATATGTGGAATGGAGTGGGGAGGCATGTAGACGGCATCCACCGGCTCAGGTTGTGGTGTGACCTGGACCGGGGGTGGAGACGGAGACGGGTATGCGGACGCAGGAGGCTGACTCATGGTGGGCTGACACATGGGAGCGTAGGGTTGGAACGTGGAGGGTGAAGGTTGATATGTGGAGGTGGATGGTAGAGACTCGGGGTCAAGAGAATCTTGGATTTGTTGACGGATGAAGCGGGCTCGGCTATATAATTATTGCCAGGAGGTGATGTTGTTGAGGGTTAAGATAAACCGATACTCGGGCGCGGCATTGGATATCAGCATCTTGATTTGCTCTCCCTCCGGAATGTGTCCCGGGACTTGCGCGGCCAAGCGACGCCAGCGGTCAGCAAAGATACAGAACTCCTCGTCGGGCTTCATCATCTCATGGGCCAGATCCATAATAGAGTACTTGGGCCCAACCTGGTCTTGAAACTGCTATATAATTTTTTCTTGAACGGCTTGAAAATTCACAACTTGCTCTTGCGGAAGAGAGAAGAACCAATCCCAAGCCGGGCCTTCCAACGACAGACCAAATATATAGGCCATCAAGCATTGGTCATGCCGAAATTGGGCCGACTCATAAACAAACTCCTTCAAGTGCACATACGGGTCACCGACTCCACTATAACGGCGATATGTGGGAATTCGCGATGAAGGTGGGAGCCGAAGACCTTGGAAAGCGAACGAAACACATAAAGAGGATTTAGGATCGATCTGACGTTGAAGCTCATCAAGTTGGCGTTGGGTTTGAACAATCATCTCTTGGGTAGGGAGAGATCGAGAAGAATATGGGTCAGCTTGAGCAAGAGGATGTGAATTCGGACCAGTATGATGATAATGGGCCGGATAAGAGGATCCGGGCTGAGAAGAAGAAGGGCCCATTCCGAGAATGGAAGGATATGTGGGCCTGGAAGAAGCATGAGCATAAGGACCCATTGGGCTGGCAGCATAAGGAGAAGAAGAATGAGTCCCATTAGAAAAATAAGGCCCATTAGGAGAATGGGGCCCATTAAGATGATGAGGCCCATTAAAGAGAGAAGAAGGCCCATTAAGAGAAGGAGGCCCATGAAGATGAGATGCAATAAGACGTTGGGCCTGGGCCGGATCCATTTGGCGAACAAGGCTTGAAAGATGGGCCATGAGATTAGCATGTTCCTCGGAGGGACCAAAGAGACCACGGGAAGATGGGCCCACGTGGGAAGAGGATTGCACGCGGGAATAGGAAGAAGATTGGGGAAAAGGATGATACAAGAGGTTGAAATGATGCTCCATGAGGGTAAATGGAGACTTAATACAAGGAGATCAAGGACAATACAAGTGGGGAAGCAAGGGCTTAATGGGCTTGAGAACAAGGGGGCTGACCCACTAATGTAAAGATGAATGGACAACGGACCAAGGGACGATGGACTAGACAATGAACCCACAAAATGGACTGACTTAAGTGGGCCTAACAACGACGAAACATGTGGATGCAACACAAAACACCACTAATGGGCTTGGATAAGCCCAAACAAAATAAACAATATAATGTGAGAGTTTTCACCCAAGTCAAACAAGTTGATATGATGGGAAATATTTTAGGGATTTAATAGACCTTTTAATGATTTGAATTAATAATAATTCCCTCAAGATAAGGTCCAAACTTTGGGTTGACTAAGGTTAACTCTCTCTATAGAAACCTAATAATTAAAAATAAGAAATAAATTTTTAATTTCATTATGTAATTAAAATTTTCATGAAATAATCAAATTACATTTTTACTATATGAAATAAGCTAGTTTATTGAATTTACTTAAGTAAATAGGAAATTAAATGCTTTAACCCTTTGATAAATCATGTAAGCCCAATAAAAGTCCATATAATAGATTAGGATCATAATTGGCCCATTGGATAATCCATAATGGGTTGGATTAATGGATTAAAGGATTTAATAAATGATAAATAACCTTAAATTCGTAACATGTGTTTAATATGACATTTAAAGAGATTAAAATAACCACATTTCTAGAAGATTGACTCAAAAATCAACCCTTACCTAACAACCCACCTTGGACTAGCTGTTTTCACATTATTTTCACACCAAAATGAGGCTAGATTAAGAGAAGAAATGTGAATTTTCTTCTAATTCGTAGCTAATGGGTTAGGTGGAATTAGGTGAGAAATCTTGACAAAATTGGCCAAGTTTTGGCTATAAATAGAGCCCCATTCGACCCTCAACTCATCCTTGGAGGCTAAGGTTATGCTGTTGCAAGAATTGGTGGAGATTTGAAGGAGGATTTGGAAGATCAAGGAGTTTCTTTATATTTTGGGATATTTCTTTAGATTCGTCTAAAGGTAGGTGTCTCTCAGGCTAAACTCTAATTAAAGCATGTTATCTTGTGTATTTTTCAATGCTCTTTCCATTGATATCTGTTTCCCCAAATTTTATTGAGAAATGATCAAGTTATTAGCATTTTATTGAAAGGTATTCACATTTTTTCTTAAAAACACCGTGGCTATTAAAATTCAGTCCGCGTTAATGAACGCGTCTCCCCGATAAGACGCGTTATTAACAGCTTTTACATTGACCAGAATTCAAAAGTAAAAATATATAATAATATTTAAGGAGGCGTCCAGCCACCTGGACGCGTCCATAGAGCACGTCCATTAGCTAAGACGCGCTCAGACAGACTCTCCCTTGGTCCTAAATTTAAAAAAAAAATTTATAATAATTTCATGAAGGCGTCGACATGCCTGGACGCCTCTATAAAAATTATTAAAATAATTTCAAGAAGGTGTCCACTTGCCTGGACGCTTTTCTAAAAAATTTTAAATTGTATTAAAATAATTTTTATGAAGGCGTCCAGTTGCCTGGACGCCTCTTTAAAAAAATCAATATTAAATGACTATTTTCAGTGTGAAAAATCTAATTTTTACCAAATAATTGATAAAATAATGAATGAAAATTATTCCCAGCATCTAAAAATCTGTTATCAAAAGTTTATATATTGAAATTATTTTTCAGCATGTTAAAAATTTATTTTGTGGAATAAAAATATTTTTACCATGAAAAAATATATTTTTACCATATTATTAGTAAATTGATGCATGAAAACTATTTACATCATGTTAAAAAATACTTCCAGCATGATAAATTTAATTCCAACGGGTTAGAATTATTTTAAATTGTTAAGACTATTTTTAAGCATATTAAAGTTATTTTAAACTATTTTTCAGCATGTAAAAATCTATTTTTATCATGTTATTAGTAAAGTAATGTATACAAATTAGTTTCAGCATGTTAAAATTTATTTCTGGTATGATAAATTTACCTCCTACATATTGAGATAGGAAATTATTTTTCAGCATGATAAATTTATTTAAAACTAATTTTTGCATATTTTTCTAGCAATAAATTAGTAGATAAATGTATAAAAATTAATTTCAGCGTGCTAAAAATTAGTTTCAGTAAGATAACATCTATTACAGTATGTCATGATGATTATAGCATGTTAAAATTAATTTCATCATGCTAAAGCTTTTTAAAATATATTTTCTGCATGATAAACTTATTTTCTCAATAAATAATTAACAAATAAATGTATAAAAAATATTTTTCAGCATAAAAAATTTATTTTTTTATCAGAAAACTTAGGCAAACAGCATGATAAACTCATGTTTGTCACCTCATTAGTATGTTAGTGTACGAGGATTATTAGCATGTTAAGTATTTATATTAATATATTAAATAATAATTTTCAGTATGATAAAAAGTTAATTCCAGCATGAAAAGTCTATCTTATTATCCCAGCAGTAAAGTGACACATGAAAATTATTTTCAGCAAGTAAAACTTATTTTTAGTACATAAGCTCTATTTTCTTATCAAATAACTAGTACATTGATGAATAAATATTAAATAAATAGAAAATACCAAAAATCAGGATTTTAAATTCTGAAAATTTTACTTCTTACCTAAAACACTTAATTATAAAAAAAATACACATCAGATTAGACTATGAAATTTACAATAATTCTAATTACTTGAATTTTCTTCCTAGTTACCGTTCGTTCTTGAATTCCACGACTTAATGTCGTTAAATATTATGCCTCAAAACTTTTGTCCACATTTCTTGAAACTTCTGGAATTTTTGCTAAATCTGTACTTATATACAATAGCCTATTCCTTGAAATTCAGTGGCCATATACATTAAAGTGGATGTCTAGACGTACTTGGGATCTTTTGATCCATGTGACTCAATGCCTAGCATTAATGGGGCCCGGTCTGGTCCTGGGGGAAGCGCCCGAAAGTACTTGTGCCCATGGGAGTTGATTGACCAACGGTGTGACATTGCACCGAAGTGCATGATAGATTTACTTGATACGGCATTCCACATTTCGTTATTGGTATTTGATTACTTGTTTACATGATTATTCGATAAATACTCGATTTACTTGACTTGCATGAAGTGGCCAATTACATGAAATTCTTTACTTGTTCAAATTCATTACTTGAAAATTTCTCTTGATATCTTGTTATTCCAATTACTTGGAAATTCCATTCATGTTCATACACTTCTCGATACAACTTCAAAAATTGCTTAAAGTGTTAATACTTAAAGATTACCTGGTTCATAGAGATATAAAATCCAACTGAGCTTTTAGCTCACCCTACGTTTTGGTTAATTGTTGCAGGAAATGAAAATGAACAAGGGAATGGACAAGAGTGAGAGAGTGATTTTTCTTTTTACCTAGGTTTATGTAGATCATTAGTGTTTTTACAAGAATGATGTACTTTAGGATTGGAAGTTTGTAATTTACCTTTATGGCTGATGAATTAGTGATGTAAACTTCATTTTGATGGAATAAAAGTATTATTTTCCCATTCATTTCTTACTTTAGAAATAAAATTGTACATGCTCTGATCGACACGCGTGTTTACGACTCGTCGCGCCCTCGATATTCCGCGTCGGGACGTGACAGTCTTTGTGGTATCAGAGCCTAGGTTACATAAAATCCTAGGTTTCACAATTTAGGTTTATTCTTAAACTTAGGATATGTTTTAGATCAATATCTAGAAACTTGGATAAGGACTTAAACATTCCCGGTAAGCACGGGTAGAAACACGGGTTTAGTTTTAAAGAAAAAGATTTATCAAGACTTAAACAAATGAATAAAACAATTAAACCTTGTAATTATGGTTGCAGGTTAATTCTCACAAATGGCCACCGAGAGAGTTCAATGGCGCGAGATGCAATGCACCGTTCAAGGCTTAACCCAAGCCCTCCAACATGTTGCTCAAGGAGGAGCAAACCGAGGAGCGGGTGATCTACATAGGAATTTCCAGAGCATGAACCCTCCCCGGTTCGCGGGATCTACGGACCCGGACGAGGCCGAACATTGGATTAAAGAGATCAAGAGGATATTCCGAGTCATGCAATGTGCCGACGAGGAAAAGGTCCTACTCACTACTTTCCAACTGGAAGGGATGCGCGTGCCTGGTGGGAATCGGTCGAGGCTACTTTACCGCACGACCAAATTCTATGGGAAGAGTTCGTGGAACACTTCAGTAGCAAGTATTTCTCCGACCGGGTGCAAGAAAGGAAGGCCGCTGAATTTACCGCCTTAAAACAAAGGGGATTATCGGTTGCGGAATATGAAGCTCAATTTTCAAGATTATCTCGGTACGCTCCACATCTCGTGGGTACCGACAAAATGAAGGCATGGAGATTTCTTAATGGCCTTAAGCCGCAATATATTACCCAACTCGCCCCGATGGATATTCAATTATATTCTGATATGGTACGAAGAGCTCAACTCCTAGAAGATGCAACGGAGTTATCGGATCGCATCCGAGGAAGGGAAGCCAAGAGAGAGCAAGTTATTGGGTCCGTAAGTTTCAAACCTTCCTTCGGGAAGAAAAGGCCCAATGACGGACGTAACTTCAACAAGGACAGGCGTAATTTCAACAAGGGTGGACGTAATTTCCAAGGGGACAAGAAGTCGAGGACTTTCGACAAACAAATTGTTCATTTCTCTACGCCATCAAAGGAATTATGCAAATATTGCGAGAAGCCCGGACACAAAGCCGAGGAATGCTGGAGAAAGCTCGACGCATGTCTTCGATGCGGGAGTCGGGAGCATAGGATCCTTAATTGCCCTCTTCTTAATGAGCAAGCTCCATCCCCGGCAAAGCTTCCAATTATTGCCAAGAAGCAAGGGAGACTCCAAGCTCTAATGAATGGGGAACCTACCGAGGAAGGAGGAGTCGTGGAAGGTACTCTTTTCATATACTCCAAGCCTGCCTCTGTCTTATTTGACACTGGAGCTACACATTCATTTATATCTAGAAGATTTGCTGGTCTTTTACTTATGAAGCATGTTCCATTGGATTCTACACTTACCATTACTACACCTATTGGAATGGGAACGGAGATTAAATATTTCTATCCCGATAGTGAAATTCTAATTAGCGGTTATAACTTACTCGCTAATTTGGTATGCATGGAGATGGAAGGATATGATATTATTTTGGGTGCCGATTGGCTATCTACACATGGAGCTAGTGTAAATTGCAAGTTGGGGACGGTAACTTTCATGGGTTATCCTGACCTTCTATTTTCGGGTATCAGGCATTCCAAGCACATACCTCTCATTTCGGCCCTTAAAGCCGAAAAATTATTAAGGAAGGGTTGTGCCGGTTACTTAGTTTCTATCATAATGACCGAGCATAAGGAACCCGTTCTAAAGGACATTCCTATTGTTCAGGGTTATTCTGATGTATTTCCGAACAAATTGCCTGGTATTCCTCCAGAGAGAGAGGTGGTATTCTCTATTGATTTAATTCCGGGAGCGGCACCAGTTTCTAAAGCTCCATATCGGATGTCTGCCGTGGAAATGAAAGAATTAAAGGATCAATTATTGGAATTACTGGAGAAGGGGTTCATCAGACCAAGTACTTCACCTTAGGGAGCCCCAGTCTTATTTGTCAAGAAGAAGGATGGTTCGATGAGGTTATGTGTTGATTATCGACAATTGAATCAACTCACCATCAAGAACAAATATCCTTTACCGAGGATTGATGAATTATTCGACCAGATTTCTTGAGCTCGATATTTCTCAAAGATCGACCTTCGACCTGGTTATCATCAATTGAAGATTAAGGAAAGTGATATTCACAAGACGACATTCCGGAGTCGGTATGGTCATTACGAGTTCACCGTTATGCCTTTTGGCTTAAAAAATGCGCATGCTGCATTTATGTAATTGATGAACAGCATATTCAGGCCATACCTCGATCAATTTGTGGTTGTCTTCATTGACGACATTTTGATCTACTCCAAGTCCAAGGAAGAACATGAAGAACATCTCAAGAAGGCCCTTCAATTATTAAGAGATCACAAGCTTTATGCCAAATTAAGCAAATGTGATTTCTGGTTAGAGGAGGTTTTTTTTGTCGGTCACATAATTTCCCGAAACGGTATTGCCGTCGATCCTTCAAAGGTCGAGGCTGTAAAGAACTGAGAAAGGCCTACTAGTGTGACAAAAATCCGAAGCTTCTTGGGATTGGCTGGTTATTATCGAAGATTTATCAAGGACTTCTCCAAAATTGTGGTATTTTTAACAAGATTGACAAGGAAGAAGAATCCTTTTATATGATCCGAGGAATGCGAGAAAAGCTTTCAAACTTTGAAGGATTATCTGACGACTGCTCCTATTCTCGCATTACCTACGGAAGGAGGAGGATTTGAAGTATATGCTGATGCATCTGGAATTGGCCTAGGTTGCGTATTAATGCAACATGGCAAGGTGATAGCTTATTCCTCACAGCAATTGAAGAAGCACGAGAAAAATTATCCCGTACATGACCTAGAACTTGCAGCTATGGTCTTTGCGTTGAAGATCTGGCGACATTACCTCTATGGCGAAGCCTTTACGGTGTATTCTGATCACAAGAGTCTCAAATATTTATTCTCTCAAAAGGAGCTCAATATGAGACAAAGACGGTGGTTGGAATATTTAAAGGATTTTGATTTCTCTATACAATATCATCCCGGAAAAGGCAATGTTGTAGCTGATGCACTTAGCAGGAAGCCGATGGCTTTATTATCGAGCATGATGGTTAAAGAATGGCATCTACTTGAGCAAATGGTAAACTTAAACCTCAATATGGAGGAGAAGGAAGACAGAGTCTTTATTGCTAATATTCGACTCCAACCCAAGTTACCCTCAGAAGTTAAGGAACGGCAAGGTGATGATCCGATGATCGTTGAAATTTAAGAGAAACTAGATCAACGACCAGATTTCCTTCTGGCTGATGATGGAAGGTTATTATTCAAAGGAAGAACTTGTATACCCGATTGTTCTACTATCAAGGGAAAAATCTTAGAGGAAGCACATCAGTCAAGGTACACTATTCACCCCGGTGCTACAAAAATGTACCAAGACCTCAAGAGAACATTCTGGTGGCCGAACATGAAGAGAGAGGTAGCCGAGTTCGTAAGTCGATGCTTGGTATGTTAACAAGTTAAAGCCAAGCACCTCAAACTGACTGGTAAACTCAAGCCTCTTGAAATACCGGAATGGAAATGGGATAATATCGGTATGGACTTCATAGTTGGATTACCGAAGACCCGAAGTGGTTTCGATGCTATATGGGTAATTGTGGACCGGTTAACCAAGTCTGCTCATTTCTTACCTATCAAGATTAAATGGACCGTGGATGTTCTAGCCGCCTTATATATCAAGGAGATCGTAAGGCTACACGGTATTCCAAGCTCTATTATTTCGGACCGAGATCCGCGATTCACCTCTCATTTTTGGAAGGGTTTACAATCATCTATGGGTACTAGACTAAGGTTTAGTACAGCTTTTCACCCTCAGAATGATGGACAAACCGAGAGGACGAATCAAATTATTGAAGATATGTTAAGAGCCTGCATGATAGACTTCAGTGGGAGTTGGCATGAGCACTTACCGCTGACTGAGTTCGCTTACAACAATAGCTATCAGTCGAGTATTCAAATGACACCATTCGAAGCATTACATGGCCGAAGTTGCAGATCGCCTCTATGTTGGAGCGAGGTTGGTGACAAAGGATGGATTGGTCCCGACATTGTACAAGACACAACTGATAAAATCCAGTTAATACATGAAAGGCTAAATGTCTCTCAATCACGGCAAAAGAGCTATGACGACAATCGGAGGAGAGACATTGAATTCCAAGTGGGGGAGCATGTCTTCTTAAAGATCTCACCCACCCGTGGAATTAGAAGATTCGGCATCAAAGGAAAGCTAAGTCCGAGATTTATCGGCCCTTTCGAGATTCTGGAAAGAATCGGCGAAGTGGCGTACAAGTTGGCTTTACCTCCTCAACTGGCCGATGTACACGACGTATTCCATGTATCCATGCTAAGAAAATACGTCTATGATCCTTCACATGTGATTCAATTTGAAGAGTTGAAACTCCAAAAGGACTTATCATATGAAGAAAGACCGATCAAGATATTGGATCGGAAACTACACCAACTAAGGAATCGGGCCATACCGATGGTGAAAGTCCAATGGAGTAAGCGTGGATTCGAGGAAGCAACCTAGGAATTAGAAGAATCCATCAAGAAGAAATACCCGGATTTAATCTCAGGTTAAAAATTGGACCTTTCTACTCGAATTTTTGAATTTTAATTATATAATGTGAATTTGGAGGACCAAATTCTTTTAAGTGGGGGAGGATGTAGAAACCCGATAATTAAAAATGAGAAATAAATTTTTAATTTCATTATGTAATTAAAATTTACATGAAATAATCAAATTACATTTTTACTATATGAAATAAGCTAGTTTATTGAATTTACTTGAATTTACTTAAGTAAATAGGAAATTAAATGATTTAACCCTTTGATAAATCATAGTAAGCCCAATAAAAGTCCATATAATAGATTAGGATCATAATTGGCCTATTGGATAATCCATAATGGGTTGGATTAATGGATTAAAAGATTTAATAAAGGATAAATAACCTTAAATTCGTAACATGTGTTTAATATGACATTTAAGGGATTAAAATAACCTCATTTCTAGAAGATTGACCCAAAAATCAACCCTTACCTAACAGCCCACCTTAGACTAGCTATTTTCAGATTGTTTTCACACGAAAATGAGGCTAGATTAAGAGAAGAAATGTGAATTTTCTTCTAATTCGTAGCTCATGGGTTAGGTGGAATTAGGTGAGAAATCTTGACAAAATTGGCCAAGTTTTGGCTATAAATAGAGCCCCATTCGACCCTCAACTCATCCTTGGAGGCTAAGGTTATGCTGTTGCAAGAATTAGTGGAGATTTGAAGGAGGATTTGGAAGATCAATGGGTTTCTTTATATTTGGGGATATTTCTTTACATCCGTCTAAAGGTAGGTGTCTCTCAGGTTAAACTCTAATTAAAGCATGCTATCTTGTGTATTTTTCAATGCTCTTTCCATTGATACCTGTTTCCCCAAATTTCATTGAGAAATGATCAAGTTATTAGCATTTTATTGAAGGGTATTCACATTTTTTCTTAAGAACACCGTGGCTATTAAAATTCAGTCCGCGTTAATGAACACGTCTCCCCGAT
Organism: Amorphophallus konjac; assembly: GCA_022559845.1. Taxonomy (NCBI): domain Eukaryota; kingdom Viridiplantae; phylum Streptophyta; class Magnoliopsida; order Alismatales; family Araceae; genus Amorphophallus; species Amorphophallus konjac. The sequence goes on along the minus strand of CM040126.1, from coordinate 119,417,778 downwards.
AAGACGCGTTATTAACAGCTTTTACATTGACCAGAATTCAAAAGTAAAAATATATAATAATATTTAAGGAGGCGTCCAGCCACCTGGACGCGTCCATAGAGCACGTCCATTAGCTAAGACGCGCTCAGACAGACTCTCCCTCCATCCTAAATTTTGAAAAAAAATATTAAAATAATTTCATGAAGGCGTCCACATGCTTGGACGCCTCCATAAAAATTATTAAAATAATTTTAAGAAGGTGTCCACTTGCCTAGACGCCATTATAAAAAATTTTAAATTGTATTAAAATAATTTTTAAGAAGGCGTCCAGCTGCCTGGACGCCTCTTTAAAAAAATCAATATTAAATGACTATTTTTAGTGTGAAAAATCTAATTTTTACCAAATAATTTATAAAATAATGAATGAAAATTATTTCTAGTATCTAAAAATCTGTTATCAAAAGTTTATATATTGAAATTATTTTTCAGCATGTTAAAAATTTATTTTGTGGAATAAAAATATTTTTACCATGAAAAAACATATTTTTACTATATTATTAGTAAATTGATGCATGAAAAATATTTACAGCATGTTAAAAAATACTTCCAGCATGATAAAATTAATTCCAGTAGGTTAGAATTATTTTAAATTGTTAAGACTATTTTCAGCATATTAAAGTTATTTTCAACTATTTTTCAGCAAGTAAAAATCTATTTTTATCATGTTATTAGTAAAGTAATGTATAAAAATTAGTTTCAGCATATTAAAAATTATTTATGGCATGATGAATTTACCTCCTGCATATTGGATAGGAAATTATTTTTAAGCATGATAAATTTATTTAAAACTAATTTTTGCATTTTTTCTAGCAAGAAATTAGTAGATAAATGTATAAAAATTAATTTCAGCGTGCTAAAAATTACTTTCAGTAAAATAAAATCATTTACAGTATGTCATGATGATTTTAGCATGTTAAAATTAATTTCATCATGCTAAAGCTTTTTAAAAATTATTTTCTGCATGATAAACTTATTTTCTCAATAAATAATTAACAAATAAATGTATAAAAAATATTTTTCAGCATAAAAAATTTATTTTTGTTATTATAAAATTTAAGCAAATAGCATGGTAAACTCATGTTTGTCACCTCATTAGTATGTTAGTGTACGAGGATTATTAGCATGTTAAGTATTCATATTAATTTATTAAATAATAATTTTTAGTATGATAAAAAGTTAATTCCAGCATGAAAAGTGTATCTTATTATCCCAGTAGTAAATAGACACATGAAAATTATTTTCAGCAAGTAAAACTTATTTTTAGTACATAAGCTCTATTTTCTTATCAAATAACTAGTACATTGATGAATAAATATTAAATAAATAGAAAATACCAAAAATCAGGATTTTAAATTCTGAAAATTTTACTTCTTACTGAAAACACTTAATTATAAAAAAATACACATTAGATTATACTATGAAATTTACAATAATTCTAATTACTTGAATTTTTTTCCTAGTTACCGTTCGTTCTTGAATTCTACGACTTAATGTCATTAAACATTATGCCTCAAAACTTTTGTCCACATTTCTTGAAACTTCTGGAATTTTTTCTAGATCTGTACTTATTTACAATAGCCTATTCCTTGAAATTCATTGGCCATATACATTAAAGTGGATGTCTAGACGTACTTGGGATCTTTTGATCCATATGACTCAATGCCTGACATTAATGGGGCCCGGTCTGGTCCTGGGGGGAGCGCCCGAAAGTACTTGTGCCCATGGGAGTTGATTGACCAACGGTGTGGCATTGCACCGAAGTGCATAATAGATTTACTTGATACGGCATTCCACATTTCGTTATTGGTATTTGATTACTTGTTTACATGATTATTCGATAAATACTCGATTTACTTGACTTGCATGAAGTGGCCAATTACATGAAATTCTTTACTTGTTCAAATTCATTACTTGAAAATTTCTCTTGATATCTTGTTATTCCAATTACTTGGAAATTCCATTCATGTTCATACACTTCTCGATACAACTTCAAAAATTGCTTAAAGTGTTAATACTTAAAGATTACCTGGTTCATAGAGATATAAAATCCTACTGAGCTTTTAGCTCACCCTATGTTTTGGTTAGTTATTACAGGAAATGAAAATGAACAAGGGAATGGACAAGAGTGAGAGAGTGATTTTTCTTTTTACCTAGGTTTATGTAGATCATTAGTGTTTTTACAAGAATGATATACTTTGGGATTGTAAGTTTGTAATTTACCTTTATGGCTTATGAATTAGTGATGTAAACTTCATTTTGATGGAATAAAAGTATTATTTTCCCGTTCATTTCTGACTTTAGAAATAAAATTGTACATGCTCTGATCGACACGCGTGTTTACGACTCGTCGCGCCCTCGATATTCCGCGTCGGGATGTGACACTCTCACACTTATGCAAATGCAAGCCTAAGGGGTGGAAAGGTACAACCGGCCCGGTGTCCGTGTGGGAATCCACGGCTCACAGGGACTTATGGAGGTCCCGGATAAGATCACCTAGTCGACTCCAAGGAATATGGAGGCGAGAGGATCACTTACCAAGGTAGGAAATGCAACTATGATATGCAATGTATGGCCCTATGTGCACCGGAGTGCATGCAAATTCTAGCTTAAAACTAGAAAATCAAGACTATATTAAACTATGCAAACATGATCCAACTAACACAAATAGTATATGGATAGAAACATAATACAAAGGTCTGCACAACGGGCCCAAGAACAGATCAATCTGACCCCGGGACGTCAATCAAATCACTAAGCAAAGTTACCCCGTGAACTTGTGCGCAGACCACATGCAGATTTTATAGACAAAATGCTAAAATGATGACAATTTTTAACTAAGCAAATGAGACCCAAATGATGCAAATAAGCTATGGGTGGAAAGATAATACAAAGGACTATCTAATGGAATAAAAATCAGTGTAATCAGACACCGGGAAGGCAATCAAATAACTGAGTAAAGATATACATATGAACCTGTCCCTAAGCCTGCCTGCAGAACTTATGCACAAAACTCAAAAAGTTGGACAATATTAGAATATGCCAATTTTAACCAAATGATGCAAATGATATATGGATGGAAAGATAATATAAAGGGCTATCCAACGGAAGAAAATCAGCGCAATCGGACATCGGGATCAAAAGTTATGCCCTGACGAACACGGCCCCGTGAGCATGCACGCAGGACTTCCAGAATCTATAACGGTCTAGCAAATGACCATTATGATAGGGTGCAAGGCCCGGATACAGAGGGGGGTGAATGTATCCCTCTTCAAAATTGCCCAAATTAAAAACCTTAGAAAACTCAGAGATGTGAAATGATAACAAGTTCAGTTCTATCGAAACTAAAATATTGTGAAGTGTTCAACCAAATAGTAACCGAGCAAACAATCAACTCAATATGAATTTCTTACGAAGACTTAACTTGCACAATCAGTGAACTTACTTCGGTACTAAACTGAACTCAAGCATTCATCAACCGAGACTGAAAAACAATTAAATCGTGATCCTAACCATGCATCTAGCGGAATCAAATGGACGATCAAGCCACACCGTACACAAGACCAAACCACTGCACAATGGATTTTTTAGGTGGTTCGGTCCACAAACCTACGTCCACCCCTCACTCCAAACCGGAGTGAGACTTCCACTAGCAAAAGCTAGAACCGCAGACTTAGTCTGCAAACAGGTGCTGCCTAACAGCTTGACTAGGGGAACAACCTCCCCTCTTCCTCCAACCCGGAGGGGAACCACCAGTGACACCCAGTCACTGGCAACCAGAGACACAAGTCTCTCTTCCTCCAGACCAGGAGGGAACCCACAAGTGACACCCAACCACTTGCAACCAGAGGACCAATCCTCCCTTCCTCCAAACCGGAGGGGAACCTAGAGACCCAAGTCTCTCTTCCTCTGAAACCCAGAGGGAAACCGCTAGCGACACCCGTCACTAGCAACCGGAGACTCCAAGTCTCCCTTCTCCTGAACCAACAGGAGGAACCCCGATCTCCAACCAGAGAATCGAAAGAACAAAGCCAAGGAAGTGTAAAAGAAAAATAATAAACGAAAATACAGCAATCAGAAAGCTAGAAATGAAATCACAATGTGGCTCTCGTAGGAGCTGACTGGCCTGGATTTGATCCACGGTCCAGTAGACAGATCTTCAATAAAGTCTTCTTTCTTCTTCTCCACGAACTCTCTCTCTCTCTCTCTTCTCAATATCAAGCTCACACTATTCTTCTTCTTCTTCACTCTCGATCTCACTCTCGATCACAATCTCTTTTTCTTTTTCTTCTTCTACTTTCACTCTCTGCCTCTCTGCTTCTCTTTCTTTTTCCTCTCACTGTCTACTCTTCTCTCTGCTCTTCTTCTTCTTTTTCTCCACACTGGATTGTGCAGGCTCTCAGCATCTCTTCTTTTCTCTTCTATTTCTTCTTCTGCTACTCTCTGCCTCTCCGCTGCTCTCTTCTTATGCTTCTATCACGATCTCTTTTCTTCTGAGGAAGAAGCTCCATATTTATAGCAGCAGCAGCTAGGGCGTGTGTAGGGCTTGTGCCCTCTTTGTCCAGAGATAGTCTCGTATCACGTGCCAGGTGCCAACCTCGAATCACGTGCCCAGACATCTTTCTTCTCGAAGGATATACCTATCAAACAGTCATACGAGAATATTAGAGAGGTGTACAGATGCATATAGAAAAGTATGCAATGTACAGACGATGCACATATTGCCACTGAAGTGTGTACAGACTTCACTGAAGAATGTTCAGACTTTAAGTGCTTGTGTATGCATGAAACAACCGAATGTATAGACTTTGAATATGAATCCTTGGACATACCTTCAACGAGTGTGCAGACTCTGCATGTATTGTGCAAACAATGCATAGATATGCCACTGAGGGATGTGCAAACGTTGAATTAGTGACATGCAGTTTGCAACATGAAAGTATGTACATTGAACATGGATGCACTGACATGCCGCCAATCGAATGTTCATACTTGCAGGTGTGTATCGCAGTGTGCACAAGGTGAAGTATGCACATTGAAAATGAGTGCAAGACTATGATTTATGCATGCACAGACTTGAATGAAGAAGAGGCTGTACAGACTTCAGACTCAGCTGCGAACTGAGCTAAAGAATATATAGACTTGCTCAGCTATTAGCTAATGGATGTACTGACTTAATGAGATGTATAGACTTGTGTTCATGCAACACACAGGCTGTACATACTTGATAGCCTGCAGCGATGTACAGACTAGATGTTTAGGTGCATGAGAAGACAATGTACAGACTTGCTGTAATGAACGATGCCCAACTACATAGTGTATGGACTTAGAATGCATGAGACAACAATGTATAGACTTGCACGAGCAGGCGACAATGTATAGACTTGATGCGGCTTCAAAGCAACCACGTGCAGACTTTACCGATGTATAGACTTCACGCGATGTATAGACTTAGTGTTCTGAACGTAGGTAAAGATAAGGAGTGTATAGACTTTAAAAGCTTGAACACGAACAGGCTGCAATGTATAGACTTTGAGTGAGACGTTGAGTGAGACGATGGATGTACAGACTTGCTGTGTGTAATGCATGCGATGTATAGACTTGATAGCATGAGACGCTGAGTGAGACTGACCGATGTACAGACTTTGAAAGATGATGCATGCACAAGCCAACGATGTACAAACTTTCCCAATGTAGAGACTTTGCATGCAACAATGTATAGACTTGATAGATGATGCATGCACAAGCCACAATGATGTATAGACTTGATGAACGATGCAATAAGACTATGTACAGACTTAGCAGTATAGCATGAGACGCTAAGTGAGACGTGAAATGCATTGGCTTTGGCTGTATAGACTTGATCAATGAATGAACGCATGGACTATGTGAGCATGCAGTTGCCAATGTATAGACTCTACGTGCGAGCAACCTGACGATGTATAGACTCTATTAATGCACTGATGCACAAACATATGTAATGTATAGACTTGATATTTGACAGAATGCAATGATGTATGAACTGTATGTCTGCACTAATGCAAGATAACACATTCATATGTCCAAAGCAGAACAATCATTCAGACACAGATGTTCATGATATGCAATGCTGACTCATAGTGTTTGCTATCATCAAAATCACAGGGGCACAACAATCTCCCCCTTTTTCATGATGGCAACACTATGAGTCACACTGACTCATGTCAAACTATTCTCCCCCTTTGACTTCATCAAAAAGAAAATAGTTTGAGATGAGAAATACAAACATACATGACATGAATAAATCAAATACTCCCCCTTTGACTCAATCATTTAGACATGAAAGACACAGAGGCAGTTAAACAATGAAGCACAAATCAAGTCTATGTTACAGCTGTATGCTCTCCTATACCAGCCAGATAAGATCATGCACAACATGTGAAGGATAGCCAAGAAGTGACAAGCAGGTTAATCTCCCCCTTAAAGCCAGAAATGAGTTGAGGTATGTCAAGAGGTGATAAGCATCTACCAGCAAAAACACATGGGCACTCAAGGATTACCACAATCTGTAAGCACAATGAAAAAAAATGAGGAAGCAAGATTTTCGTTAGCACACCAAATTCATAAATCTTGATAACCGAATTTCAGACTCTTCAATTATAATAGATTATGAATGAATTGAAACTTACTTTCATGATTTAAGAGTGATGTATTCAAAGTTTATCAAGAAAATTCAATACTCATATCTGAAACACCTTTTAATAGAGATGAACCAAAAACTCATCTGATATTCATGTTTAACCTCCTTCCATCTTACTCATTTAAATTCAATGACTCCTATGGAAGTTACACAAGATAAAATTGAGATTAAACAGAGATAAATGTGTCTGAACTTGTCTTTAGTTTTTCAGAATTTTCTATTGAGCAACACTTATTTTTCCTGAGCAAGTTTGGTTCAGTCAACACCTTTTTACGTGGGGCACAACACGTCTTAGGTGAAGTGACCCAGTTACTCAGTGTGACAACCATATTGCCTCTCAAAGAGAATAGAGTTAGCAATTTGGAGTGTCTTTTTACATGAGGAGACACCTTGATCAGAGGCCAGAATCCCCAGTTACTCAACACAACCATGCCATTGCTCTGCTATATTTTCAATGATTTTTATAAGAGAGGTAACTATGGCACTTCATGACATGGGCTTGCTCTATTTCTTTGATAGAGAACCCAGTTTCTCTGTGACCAAAGTTATTGCTCTTGCATTCTTTTCTTTCTCATATATTCAAGTTTTCCAGACAAAGCTCAGTACACTTAATTGTTTAAGAATAATATTTTTCTACATGTATATTAACCAAAGATAGGCATGTCTTTTAAATTTTCAGATTTCATAAGGCTTTGCATGAAGTTCATGAGACAATTGGTTAAGATTTATTAAGCATGATGATTCAGATATTTTCAAGAATTCTAAATCTAGACTTAGGAAATACATTAGACTTAAATCAATTTGATTTATCAAAACATTCTTAAGCCAGTATAATAGAAGATTATTCTTTTCAGAATATGTCTGATTTATGATTATGGTACACAAGCAAAAATCTTCCCTCATTCAGATGAATCAACAAAACATTTTTATTGAGAGAATAGTGCAATTCAGAAGCCAGCATTAAAGACTAAAATTCAGTCAGATTAGCTTGGACCGATCTTGACAAGATATGAAGAAATGTGAATGATAGGAACAAGCTAGCAATTGAACTCATAGCAGACAGAATCAATAGCTGAGTCTGTAATACAGACAGATCAACTGACAGGAGTGCCATGAAGCAAGTTGAGAGAAGCTCTTCTTCGAAAAACTTAGTGAATAGAAGGCAGAATTCATCATCAGGAGAGAGTGTGAGAACACATGAGAGTTATTCAATTCCTAGACAAGAGGTGTTCAGAGTATGACAAACTAAACCCCAATTTAAATGCTCCCCCTGTCTAGATGCATCATGTGAAGGATAAAACATAAGCAGCAATATGATTGATCAAAAACAGTTGGACTCCCCCTGACTATATGCATGAAATGTATTGAAAGCACATCACATGATATCAAATTTTACATTCAGATATGATTCATGCAAATTAGACAGAAGAGAATTACCATAAGCATGATTATGTAATTCATATATCAGAAAACTTCAGTTTAGCACCAACAGATCAACATGATATGCAGTCATTTCAAGTTCACAATTTCATATAATGGAATTTAACCTAGATGGTCAGAACAAACCTGAAGAGTAGGATCCTGGGGTCTTCCTTTTTGAGTGCCTTGGTTTATTAACCCCCTTTATTTGTTTCCAAGGCACACCTGCAACATTTTGATCCTACAGGGACCCAAGCAGCTTTGGGTCCTGCGTTAGCCCTGACAGGTGTTCTAAACAATTTCTTAGCAACATGGTCATCATGATCCATCAGGTAACAATTGTCCATAGAATGTCCAAATTTTCCACAATATCTACATGAAATGACTGGTTTCTAGTTCTTATGATGCATAGTAACAGCAGTATGAGGTTTATAAACATGATCATAAGATTTTCTGTTGTATGCATGAATAGTTTGATTCTTATTCTTAATCAGCCAACATTCAGCAGATTTGTGACCTTGCTTACCACAGTTATAGCATGAAAATTCCACAGATCGTTTTGCAGAAAATTTGACAACATAGGGGTTAACAGAGTTCTTCTGAACATGCCAACAGTTCTTGACTGTATGGCCGTTCTTCCCACACTCGAAGCATCTGATATGCTTACTTTTAAAACCATTTTTACCCCAAGTGGATCCAGACCAGCACTCAGCAGCCTTGTGCCCAGGCTTATTACAGTTAAAGCACACAATGTGCTGACTAGACTTGAGTTTAGTTCCGTATGGACCATGAATATGCATGGAAGACCTGGCATGCAGTTTATTATCTTCTTTCATGATAAAGCATGCATTCATGAGATGACCATGCTTACCATAATAGTAACATGAAGCATCAGCCTTCCTAGTAGCATAGTTTCTATCAAAAAAATTTCTAGAATGTAATGTTTCACTAGCATGCTCATCCTTTAACAACAATCTGCAATCTTCCATTATGTGACCTACCTTCCCACAATAATAACATAACCCCCATTTAGTATGAGTGTGTAATAGATCGTGTGACTTGTGTGCAGCATTCTTAGTACCAACAGGAGTGTCTTTGTCCTTCTTCTGTAGATTTTCATTCTTTTTCAATTTTTGAGTTTGTTCTACAGTTTTGGGACTAACAGTGGACTTTTGTGCAGTAGATTGTAAAACAGAAGGAGCAGAGGTTGTGTTCTGATTAGAAGCTTTTACAAACACAGTAGACATTTTATTCCCATTACTCCTTTTGTTTGTCGGACTGTAACCCAGTCCCTCTCTCTGAAAACTAACACTCTTTCCAAGAAGCTTATTCAGATTGTCCTTTCCTTTGACAAATTTTGATAGAGAATTTTTCAAATCTTGAATCTCATAATTTAAGATAACAATATTAGCTTCATATTTGGACAGATCTATTTCACAGGAAATGACTTGTTGATGTAAGGCATCATTCAGACTTTTGAGTTTTTCAACTTCCTGTTTTAATTTTATTTCATTGTCAGCTTCAGATAGGGACTTGTAAAGATCATCAACTTCTTGTTGAAGGGATGTGATTGTAAGCTCATATCCAGCAATATTCTGTTCACAGCAAGTGACATTTCCACTCAACATTTGGTTGATGGTTTTTAGACTCTCAATTTTTTGTTCTGCATCCACCAACCTATCAGAATTATCCATGCTTACACACTTGCCTTTTTTAATTGTCAATAGCCTATCTGACAGTTGGGTGTTTAAATGTTTCAGCGTGTTGATTTCCTCTTTCAATTTACTGTTTTGCTACAGGATTTCATCATCAACCACCGAATCATCTGAGGAAAACTGACATTCATAAAACATTTCTGTTGTTTCTCAGATTGAGGTTTGTTGAGATTTTTCTGAAGCTCTAGATTCATTATTTTTTCAGCCTCCAATTTCTCAGAAATCAGTCTATTTTCTTTTTCAAGATTCATTGATTTGTGTTCAAATTCTTTGGACTGATTTTTGAGTTTTTCGTTTTCAGATTTCAATTCTAGCAATGATTTATTTTCTTCTTTCAGAGATTTGATTAAATCCTTTTGAAGATTATCATCAAAATCAAGATCATTTATCAAGTCTCTTAAAACTGCACATGTATTGCAAGAATCCTTTTTTTAATGAGTTTATTTCTTAAACTCTCATTTTAGATTTCAAACAGTTCATTTCATTCCTTTCTCGACTCATGTCTGACTTTAGATTTTCATTTTCAACTTTCAGACTTCTGACCTGATACAACAGTTCTTTTCTTAATTTCTTCTTTGCAGATTTAACTTTATCGTATTTCTCAATCAAATGCTCATTCAACATAATCAATTCTTCAATACCAAAATTACCAGTGTCAGAATTCACCTGAGATGAAGTTTCCTCCTATTGATCAGAATTGTAATCACCCTGGTTGCCCATCAAGCATTGATCCTCTTGCTCCCCATTTGTAGCAGTTATTCTATCAAATATTTCCTTTCCCGAAGCGCACCTGAGAACAAAAGAAATCTATCAGTATTAACTACAGCTTTCACAATATTAAGAACTGTGAGATTATCACGGTTCTTTACACTGTCCTCTCTAGACCACTTGGTCTCATCAAGAGGTAATTGGTGTGGGCCTTTTGAAACCAAACTCCATAGATTAGGGTCAATGGAATTCATATGAACAAATAGGCCGCCTAACCAACTGCTGAAATTAGAACCATCAAACACAAACGGAGGGGCCATTTAAACCAGATAGCAAATAGGTTCAACGCATAAGACAATCGATAAGTAATGCACCAAAAGTAATAAAGCACCGAAGATAGCAGGATCCTCTGCAGATCGTTGGATCTGGTAGCACAGAGAACCTCGCTCTGATACCAATTGATAGGGTGCAAGGCCCGGATACAGAGGGGGGTGAATGTATCTCTCTTCAAAATTGCCCAAATTAAAAAACCTTAGAACACTCAGAGATGTGAAATGATAACAAGTTCAGTTCTATCGAAACTGAAATATTGTAAAGTGTTCAACCAAACAGTAACTGAGCAAACAATCAGCTCAATATGAATTTCTTACGAAGACTTAACTTGCACAATCAGTGAACTTACTTCGGTACTAAACCGAACTCAAGCATTCATCAACCGATAATGAAAAACAATTAAATCATGATCCTAACCATGCATCTAGCGGAATCAAATGGACGATCAAGCCACACCGTACACAAGACCAAACCACTGCACAATGGATTTTTTAGGTGGTTCGGTCCACAGACCTACGTCCACCCCTCACTCCAAACCGGAGTGAGGCTTCCACTAGCAAAAGCTAGAACTGCAGACTGAGTCTACAAACAGGTGCTGCCTAACAGCTTGACCAGGGGAACAACCTCCCCTCTTCCTCCAACCTGGAGGGGAACCACCAGTGACACCCAGTCACTGGCAACCAGAGACATAAGTCTCTCTTCCTCCAGACCAGGAGGGAACCCACAAGTGACACCTAGCCACTTGCAACCGGAGGACCAATCCTCCCTTTCTCCAAACCGGAGGGGAACCCAGAGACCCAAGTCTCTCTTCCTCTGAAACCCAGAGGGAAACCGCTAGCGACACCCGTCACTAGCAATCGGAGACTCCAAGTCTCCCTTCTCCTGAATCAACAGGAGGAACCCCGATCTCCAACCAGAGAATCGGAAGAACAAAGCCAAGGACATGTAAAAGAAAAATAATAAATGAAAATACAGCAATCAGAAAGCTGGAAATGAAATCACAATGTGGCTCTCGTAGGAGCTGACTGGCCTGGATTTGATCCACGGTCCAGTAGACAGATCTTCAATAAAATCTTCTTTCTTCTTCTCCACGAACTCTCTCTCTCTCTCTCTCTTCTCAGTATCAGGCTCACACTATTCTTCTTCTTCTTCACTCTCGATCTCACTCTTGATCACAATCTCTTTTTCTTTTTCTTATTCTGCTTTCACTCTCTGCCTCTCTGCTTCTCTTTCTTTTTCCTCTCACTATCTACTCTTCTCTCTGCTCTTCTTCTTCTTTTTCTCCACACTGGATCGTGCAGGCTCTCAGCATCTCTTCTTTTCTCTTCTGTTTCTTCTTCTGCTACTCTCTGCCTCTCTGCTGCTCTCTTCTTATGCTTCTATCACGATCTCTTTTCTTCTGAGGAAGAAGCTCCATATTTATAGCAGCAACAACTAGGGCGTGTGCAAGGCTTGTGCCCTCTTTGTCCAGAGATAGCCTTGTATCACGTGCCAGGTGCCAACCTCGGATCACGTGCCCAGACATCTTTCTTCTCGAAGGATATACCTGTCAAACAGTCATAAGAGAATATTAGAGAGGTGTACAGATGCATATAGAAAAGTATGCAATGTACAAACGATGCACATATTGCCACTGAAGTGTGTACAGACTTCACTGAAGAATGTTCAGACTTTAAGTGCTTGTGTATGCATGAAAAAATCGAATGTATAGACTTTGAATATGAATCCTTGGACATGCCTTTAATGAGTGTGCAGACTCTGCGTGTATTGCGCAAATGATGCACAGATATGCCACTGAGGGATGTGTAGACGTTGAATGAGTGACATGCAGTTTGCAACAGGAAAGTATGTACATTGAACATTGATGCACTGACATGCCACCAATCGAATGTTCATACTTGCAGGTGTGTATCGCAGTGTGCACAAGGTGAAGTATGCACATTGAAAATGAGTGCAAGACTATGATTTATGCATGCACAGACTTGAATGAAGAACAGGCTGTACAGACTTCAGACTCAGCTTCGAACTGAGCTAAAGAATATATAGACTTGCTCAGCTATCAGCTAATGGATGTACTGACTTAATGAGATGTATAGACTTGTGTTCGTGCAACACACAGGTTGTACATACTTGATAGCCTGCAGCGATGTACAGACTAGACGTTTAGGTGCATGAGAAGACAATGTACAGACTTGCTGTAATGAACGATGCCCAACTACATAGTGTATGGACTTAGAATGCATGAGACAACAATGTATAGACTTGCACGAGCAGGCAACAATGTATAGACTTGATGCGGCTTCAAAGCAACCACGTGCAGACTTTACTGATGTACAGACTTCACGCGATGTATAGACTTAGTGTTCTAAATGTAGGTAAAGATAAGGAATGTATAGACTTTAAAAGCTTGAACACGAACAGGCTGCAATGTATAGACTTTGAGTGAGATGCTGAGTGAGACGATGGATGTACAGACTTGCTGTGTGTAATGCATGCGATGTATAGACTTGATAGCATGAGACGCTGAGTGAGACTGACCGATGTACAGACTTTGAAAGACGATGCACGCACAAGCCAACGATGTACAGACTTTCCCAATGTACAGACTTTGCATGAAACAATGTATAGACTTGATAGATGATGCATGCACAAGCCACAACGATGTATAGACTTGATGAACGATGCAATAAGACTCTGTACAGACTTGGCCAACGTACAGACTTTGCAGTATAGCATGAGACGCTAAGTGAGACGTGAAATGCATTGGCTTTGGCTGTATAGACTTGATCAATGAATGAACGCATGGACTATGTGAGCATGTAGCAGCCAATGTATAGCCTCTATGTGCGAGCAACCTGACGATGTATAGACTCTGTTAATGCACTGATGCACAAACATATGCAATGTATAGACTTGATATTTGACAGAATGCAATGTTGTATGAACTGTATGTCTGCACTAATGCAAGATAACACATTCATATGCCCAAAGCAGAACAATCATTCAGACACAGATGTTCATGATATGTAATACTGACTCATAGTGTTTGCTATCATCAGAATCACAGGGGCACAACACGTTACATGACCATGATGGTCTACCATAAGACCGTCACACGACCAGAGCCCATAAAACGCCAAAAATAGTGGGAGAATGGAGGAAATACTACCTAAACATGATCGTGCACCCACCCAACCTACAAAAGAGTATGAAAACAAGCGTGATGGGCATTGGGGTCCCACCGTGATCGCCAAAAAACTGTTGATTTATTTTAATTAGATTCCTATCTTGCCCCCTTTAAATACATACATGCATAAACATGTGAATCAAAGATAAGGGGATGAAAGGATGAGAAATACTAACCGTGATCGCCACCAAGGTTCCAACAATGCTAAAGGATGAAGAAGTGTAAAGAACGGCGTCGTGTACCTTGGAACTTAAAGACTTGATCGCGCTTGAAATGGGGTGTGGGGAACTTGTGGATTCAAACCTCCTCTCCTTCCAGCCGGCTAGAGGAAGATGGCCTCACGTTGTATTCATGCTCTCCTGCAAAACAAAGCCAAAACAAGGACAAAAAACCCATTAGAACATGCATGTGTAGCATCAATCCCGAAGTGATAAAATAGGGGTAGAAATTAAGGGAGAACGCATCGGGGAGTGATTTTTATCCCCTGTGGAAGGGTGGAAATAATAGGTGGGTGTGTTGTGCATGCATGAGATTTGATTGAGAGAATAGAGAGAAATCATCGATGCAAAACGTGTAAAAGTGCATGTGTAGCAGAAAAGTGCAGAAAACTGTGATGATTTGTGATTTTAAGAGGAAGAGAACTAAGAGTGTAGACCATGAAATCAAGCTCAAAAGGACGGAATTGAAAGCTAATACTTCCCTCTTCAAGCCAGGGTCGAAGTTGTGATTTGGAGTTGCAGCATGGCTTCGCCCCGAACCAAGAAAGAGCCCCCCCTCCGCGACTGCGAACTGGGTAGTTTTTATAGAAAAGTGGTGAAACTCCCAACTTTCCTCCACGAGTTTAAGAGATAGAGTCCATCAAATATCAAGATCTATGGATCAATCTCGAGATAATAGTCAAGATAAGTCATAGGAGAAAACGGGACTCTATTTGGATGAAGGATCTGGAAGATATGGCTTCTAGAAGGGAGCCCCGGAGCTTAATCTGCAGAGTTTGAGTTGAACCAGGACACCTAAACCTTCAACTTTTGAGTGTGATTATGAGCAAGATAGTCAATATAATTTGGAGTTCTTTGGACTGAATTCAAGATAATACGAAGCAGAAACCATAGGAACAAACGGCGCTCAATTCGGAGTAGAATTCAAGAAGTTATGGACTCTGCAAGAGGGCCACAACGCACAGAAACGGAGCAGAGTCCAGCACGAATTGGACTCTCAGGTGTGTGTAACGATCTATCGTACGGCCGTCAGAGTCATGTAACATACTGGGGTCGGTCCGTCACACTCTGGGGGTCAAACGGGACGATTTCGGACAAGTTTCGGTGTAACGCACCCATACTAGACCGTCACATGGACTCTGACGGTTTAGGGTAGGACCGCCACGGTCTAGGGATCGAACATGGTGATTTCAGATAAGTTTTGGTGTGACGGTCTATCGTAGGATTGTCACACTGTCCTGGCGGTCTAGGGTAGGGTCGTCACACTGATAGAGGAAGATTTTGAGCAAACTGCGCGTGACTTTGGAAATTGAAGCGTATCTCTCAAACGGGGCAGAACTCGTGAAAGTGGTAGAAAAAGAAATTGTAGATAACTGAGAGAGAAACAACTTTTATGAAGAAAGAAAGTTGAGAAAAGGATCATAAGAGGGATAAAATAGGGATAGAACATAGAGGAAAATTCTGGGACATAGGTGAACAGCACAGCACGCCGGAAAAATGTGAATATCTCACAATAGGGGCAGAACTGGCCAACGGCGTAGAAGGAGAAATTGTAGATCTTTGAAATATGAACAAGTTTGATGAAGACATTGTTTTGAAAAGAGGAACAAAAGGAGATGAAAAAGGACCACTTTCAGGACTATGCAGTGGGAGAGAACTGATTATTTGAAGGAAGCAGGCCTAAATGTGCCGTAAGTCGACTTAGAAGTTAGAAGTTGATAAGACAAGCTCCAGGGCTCTAGGAAATCATGATCTCCAAGACTCAAAGGACATGAAATGGTAAAAATGGGCTTGAAATCCATCTAAGGAAGCTCTAAAACAATGGCTAATTCGGGGCATCAAAAATGATGAATAAGAGAAATAACACAACTTGTGGGCTAAAAAACGGGTGTCAACAGGGGGGCTGTGTCATGCCAAATGGGTGTCACCGGTGGCGGTGCTGGTCGGGGTGTAATGCCTCTTATGTGAACCTCCGGAGTGGGCCGGGGGGCTTGTCTTCTTCTTCTGTTCTTCGTCGGCGCCGCCTGCCAACCCCCTTGATCTTGAGCTGGCACCATGACGAAGGCTTCATAAGTGGCCTGTGTACTGGACTCCGGCCATTCTTCAGGCAACTGCTAATATAAAGATACCATGTTGACAGTGGTGCCGAGGTTCGGCATCTCATGCGGCTGTGGAGGGTCCACCTTGAGCTCCCCCATGTCTAACTCTCCCTTCTTGATTAAGGACTCAATGACATCCTTGAAGATGTAATAATCCTCAATGGTATGCCCAAGCATCTGATGGTACGGGCAAAAGCGAGGGTCATCCCTCTTCTTCAAGTCACCGGGCCTCTTTGGGTCTGGTAATGTGATCTTGTTGTACCTGGTAGCCCATTCAAATAGGACCCGGGACTTATCTCGAGGAAAAGAATACAACTTGTTCCTTATTTTCTCCCTCAGGGAGGGACCTTCCCGCCGTTCAGTAGATGTGGGCGGAGGAGGGTTGTCTATTTCCTTGGCTTTCTATTTCTGTCTCTCGAAAGCTTCGAAGTCCAGTGTGTGAACTTCTGGCGGTGTTGGTCTTCTCTCAGCCTGTCTCGCCCTCTGGCTCGATGCAGCTGGAGCGAAAGAGTATCGAGCAAGGAATGCCCCAATCTCTGCCACTATGTTATTCAGACGGTCAAATGACCTTACCTCAGCACCGATCATCCTCTCAAGGATTTCCTTCTTCAGATTCTATTTACAGATCTGCACTGCGTTCTCCTGATGCGGGGGACGTTTGCACCTCATGCTGAGGTTCCTCCATCTCTTTATGTAGTCGAGCACCGACTCCTCATTTCTCTGTCTCGTGGCGTAAAGCTCTTCCACGGTTACCTCCCGCTCAGCTATGTAGAATCCTTCCTTGAATTTCTTCTGCATATCGGGCCAGTCTGCAATGGACCCGGTGGGCAAGCTCGAGTACCACTCGAAAATGAGCCCGAGAAGTGTCGAGCCAATGAATTTGAGGAGATAAGCTTCATCCGCCACTAAGTCCCCCATAACATTTACATAGTAGGTAATGTGCTCCCTGGGAAACCCTTGCCCATTAAATTTCTCAAACTTCGGCGGCTTAGTGATGCCGGCCGGCAGCCTCTTGGCAGCATAGTGTGCAGGGTACGGTACCCGGTATACGTCGAATGGCGTGTGATCACAATCGCTCCTCTCTGCCAACTTCATATCTATCATTTGTTCGAGCATTAGTCTGCTCACTGTTGCCGGGTCAACCGGCTTTGGATAGAAATGGGCTGGTTGCGCAAGTGGCGTTGTTAACACCGTCGCCTGAGGTGCAATAGTGGACCCCTGGAATGGCAAGTTCGGTGGCGGCGCCGGTGTGATATGTTGTGGCTGATGCAGGGGTACGCCGCCAGTGTAGGTAGGTATTGGGGGAGACATCGTCGCCTGTAGAGAAGCTTCCGAGGCCTGACTGTTGCCCCCAGGGGTCTCTGGCAATGCTTCAGTCTCCCCGGATGATGAGGGCTGAGCAGCTCTTTCAGTCAATTGTTTCTTTAACAATTCGATCTCCCGTTGATATTGTTGCATCATGTACAATACCGCGAGGTCGTTCATGGAAAGGCTAGGGGTGCCCCCTCTTTCTTCGATCGGCACCTCTTCGGATGAAGTGGATGGTCCTCCCGCAGTGCCTTCTGTAATAACATTGGCAGCCAAGGCCATTAAGGGTTCCTCATAGTCACCTTCTCCAGTGTGGACTTGTGTCTTCTCAGCTGCCGCTTTCCCTCTTCTGGTAAGAGGTCCTGGCCTTGTGGCAAGCCTGGCCACTTCTTCGGGCTCGGTTGGTAGAGCCCCGTACCGGCCAGATACCCCTGCCATATTGTAGGTATAAACCCTTAGGTCACTTCCTCTTCTTATTGTTCTTCTCGACGGCCTACCCGGAAAGACCAATCTGTCAAAGACCGATCTCCGCGGCTTCGCTACTGCCCTTAGCGGGGACTGATAGCTCTCCTTAGAGCAGTTTCTCGACTCGGCGCTGGGCACCGGCCGGGTCTCTTCTTCTTCAAAGGTGGAGGCTACTTCCCCCAGTAATCTCTGGCAACTCAGGGGAGCGCTCCCCGGGCCCCGCAAGTAGTTCCTCATGGCTTGCTCCACTCCTTCCCAGTCCTGGTCAGGAGGAGACGCTGGTGATGTTGCCCTATTAATAGCAACGGGCATGTAGGTTGCAGGCTCCGCACGGGCAGCCTGATAGCGACATCGATAGTGTCGACGGTGGATGTTCTCGGTGGTGTGAGTGTGGCCAATGCTGGCTAGCAGAAGGGGGCCTATGTCCTGACCCGATCTCCTCGTTGCACCCTTGCAGGGGGGAAAGTGCTGGGCCCTGCCTGGGCTTGTGAAGTGGGTCGGATCACCTTGGGAACCCACACTTGCTTGTCCTTGATCGGCTTGGAGGCCGACTGATGCTGCGGCGCTGCGGCTGGAGTGGCGGGCGTCATCTTGTCCTTCATCTTCTCTAGTGCCTGAAAGGAGTTGCGCACTAGTACAGTGGGTACAATGTGTTGGATCGAGAGGACGGTCAAGCTAGAGGGGGAGGGGGTGAATAGGTTGACCCTTTAAAATTCTATGCGCGATCACACTTGAAATACAGTGCAGAATGATGGAGATATGATCAACACCTAAACAATAAAGAGAATCGAGCCTAATCAAACATCTAACGAGAGGAGAATGATCAGAGAAGGCAAACCACAAGAGAACACAATTTTAAGGTGGTTCGGTCTCCCTGTGGAGACCTACGTCCACCTCCCCACTTAACCAGTGAGGAACCCTGCTGAGCTTTACAGCTTTGCTAAACCGAGGAAGTAATTCCTATACACTGTTGACTACACCAACATAACACAACGAGGAACGAATCCTCAGATCCGCTGTCAGACAGCTTGAAGGCAAACTGCCTTGACACCCCTGATCTCAGCACAGCCCGCTGGATCAGAATCACCCTCTCTTCACTAAATCCAGTAGAAGAGAGGAGTACAATGTTCAATAACAAGAGAAAAATGAAAAGATAAGAAATCACACTTCAGCACTTAGACGCAGCGGAATTGGAATCACCAACAGAGAAATCCATGTGCATGAGGTTCAACCCTTGAATCTCCTCCATCTGGAATGTAGAAGAGTCTTGGTGGCACGGTGATCTTCTGATCTGATTTTTCAGCAGCCTTCATCCAGTTCTCCTCTGAGCCTTAGTCCCGTTCTGCTCTCAGCCTCTCTACCTTGTTCCTCTCGGCTGAACCTATTTTCTGGTCTTCCCGCGCACAAAACAATTCACGTGAGGCGGGTGGGCCACCACCCTGATTTCCTGGTTATCCTCATGATTGCTCACGTGGGGAACCTTCTGGAGTGGTGGAAGGTACGAAAGCTTTATCTGCTTGTGGCTGATGTGGCAGTTGACGACTGAAGGTGGAATCCACTTAACGCTCTCAGCAATTGGAATTAGATGGCGTCAACTCTCTTGCTCCAAGGAGTTGACGCAACCTTCAGATATCTTCTTCCTACGAAGCTCAAGTCTGATGCGTTGACTCCATCAGCCAGCTGCGTTAACGCATCGGCAATCCAGTGATAAAGGTCTTCGGCAGATAGACATGCTGCGTCGACGCTGCTAATACATAGCGTTGACGCAGTGCTGTTCCTGAGCTGAATGTATATCAGACTCAATTGCTGCGTGGACGCTGACTTGCAATGGCGTTGACGCACTGCAGTATTCCAGTGAGCTATGGACTCTGCCTCATTAACTGCTGCATCGATGCTGCTGTAGCATGGAGTTGACGCAGCCAAGTGAATCTCTGAAATCCTCTTCAACTGAAGCGTGGACGCATTGAACTCCCAGCGTCGACCCTGTTCCTTTAGTGCATCAAAAAGAAATTATATGAAAGTATTACTGAATCAATATTGTAATCAACATTTTTGAGTTGAATGCTACATTCACACTTCATTGTTGTCATCATCAAAACCAGGGGCACAACAATCTCCCCCTTTTTTATGATGGCAACTATGAGGTGAATGCCATTGCATCTAAATGACACAAATGTTCAAACAAGAAGGTTCAGATCAATAGGATTTTAATTCAGTGACAGAAGAAAGCATCAATTTTGTCATTCATTCAGGTTCAGAGTTTTACATCATAGGCACAGACAGAAAGAAGAAAACACTTAGTCAGTCAACATATTTGATGCCAAGAAGAGGAAGACATTTAGTCATTCAACATATTTGCAGATGCAATGAGCTCTAATCTAGATTCTAGCTTTCAAAAATTCTCCCCCTTTGACATCATCAGAAGGGGGGTAAATGTGAAACTTTTGTCTAGAGACATCTCAAGAGTGGAAGTAACAATTGTATCTTCTGGTGGAAGGAGGTTGCTGGTGCTGACGAGAGGACTGCCTGTGAGTAGACTGAGATCCTTGAGGTTGCTGGCCAAACTGTTGTCCTGAAGTAGATTGTTCTCTTGCCAGTACATCTCGGATTTCCTGAGAGAGCTCACCAAACTGATGACTTAGAGTGGTGCGTACACTGTCAATGGCAGAAGAAATATCATGTGTGACAGATTCCTTAGTTTTGAACTTGTCCCCAAGTGAAGTAACTTCTGCAGTTACTTCGCTAATCTTTTCAACAACCGCAGTGAGGTTGTGTGGAAGAGCGTGGATTGGGCCTTTCAGGGTCTCGACACTGATCCTTACGTCATAACATAAATCAATAATCTTACCAAAAGATGCAAGAAATGAAGCTTGATTATCATGCACAGTTGTCACCATGTCGGCTATCTTCTCAATGATAGTTAATACAGATTGTAGAACCTGCCGAGTAGCCTTGTCAGATTGGAGCTTGGTGATCAAAAATTGTTTCCACTCGGATAAGAGGGAAATTTCAAACTTGGAGATTCTAGTGTGCATATTGTTGAAGTGATAATTTGTGAACTGCAGCAATCTATCCATCCTTGCTTCTTGTCGCTGCATCATTATAGTCATGTTAGCAAACATCTCTTCAACTGTGGCAGGTTGAGCTGCGCCAGAAGGAGGAAAAGGTCTGTCGTGTCTGTATTGACTGGAATAAAGTTCAATAGCTCCAGTCATGAGAGGTTCAAATGAGGGTGCAGACCCACTTGGCTCACCAGTTTCCTGCTGAGGACTTGGTGATCTATTGAAGAATTCAGTAACATCTGTCCTTGGGGACTCTGTTCTTGGAGGACTACCCTCTGGTCGTACTTCTCTAACTGCAGGTGGAGGTGACGCATCTGTTCTAACATTATGATCAGTGTCTACAGTTGGAGGCACATTTTTCTGACTTGGTAGTATCCTCACTGGCTGTCCATTAATAACTTTGAATCCCATGAACTTCTGAATATAAGAGAGGGAGTAAACATTCCCTTGAGGGATGATCATTTTCTTCTCAGAACCAAAATCTACGCCAACTTTTCGAAAGATGGCAGTCAATGGAGCAGCATAAGGAAGTGTTCTGGATTGTGTCAAGCAAGACCCCATCGTCTGAATAACTACATCAGGTAGTGAAATGTGTATTCTTTTCAGCATATAGTATAGCAGAAATCTCTGCATCTCAGTGACCCTTTCCCTACCACTACTCTGTGGTGTGATCATTGATGTGCACATATGGTGGAGCAGTCTATTCAATGGAGGGAACTGATTTGCTTTGAGACTGGATAAATAAGTTTCCCTTACATCTGAAGGATCACTAGGTTTGTCAGTCAGGAGAGCATAGGCATCATGTTCATCAAACTCAAAACTATGTAGCTGAACCCCATTCTTGGGGATTTTCCAGGCTCTGGCAAACAGCTTATTTGTTAGTTCGAAACTAACATTTCTGACAGTTGATGTAAGTTTCGGAATATGAGGCTCATATTTCAAATTGTGGTAGAACTCTCTAACCAGGGTGGGGTACGTAATAGACCTTATGAGTTGTAACAAAAGACCACCAGCCCTGATATTCCAAGGTAGGAAATAGTTGCGGAAAAACTTCAAGCATTTCATGGTCGGTAGCAACAATATAGCGTGAAATGAGAACTTTCAGAGGTTCTTCCACGGTGACGGTAAGAGAGGGATTAGAGGGCATTACATGAGAGCTTTCTGCACCTTTCTGTCCCTTCGCCGCACCTGAAGATGAACCATTCTTTTTTGTCTTGACATCAGATGCCTTTCTCTTTTTGGTTGGCGGACTAGGATCGCGTGAACACGTCTCTTTCCTCTTCCCTTTATCGTGAGCAGCTTTGGAGCGGGGCTCCATTTTGCCGTCGTCCGATGCTGAACTTCTTTGATGTTCCTCTGCCTTCTTCTTCCCCTTTTTAGTGGATGTCGGAGGAGCCATGGCAGCGAGATGAATGGAACAGGAAAGTGCTGTGAGGGTTTTGGAGAACACGGAAGGTAGAACGACAAAGGGTTTCGAAAGAAATGGAGACAAGCAGCGGGCACGCTACGCTTTTAAAGAAGCTACGAAGCCCTTTTCCGAGAGCGGTTCAACCGGTTCAAGTTAGGGAACCGGTTTGAGATGAGTCAAGAGACCCACTGCGTTGACGCATTGGAGTGGTGGGTAGACGCAGTGGTGTAACAATGAGATGTTATAGCCAAGAAAGAGGGTGTGAGAAAAACAGCCGAATTTGGGAAAAATTATGAAGCCACTGAGATGATGTTGAGAGACACTTACTTTCAATGATTTTTAATTATTGCAGATCAGGTTCCGTTGAGAGAGATATATGTAAATAGGCTCCAATTCATTTAATGATAAAGAGAAGAAATAATCTTAAAACATTGAATTAAAAACCATGAACCACTAAAGGCACCTGGCTGTAAAAAAGTGGAACTCTTTTCACACTAGAACCATTTTCATTTATGTCCCTTATATCTGTCAATTTTAAGATACCTTTCAGAGAGAGAGGAATTTAACTGGCATTGACGATAGACTCAGTTGAATAAAGAGCTTCAGATCAATCACACTCACATGTTTGAATTATTTTTAACATTTTCAGCATTTTCAACTTTGTCAACTTATTTTCACGTTTTCATTAGCAGTCAAGTATAGCTAGCCTTCTGACACGGGTACACATGTTTATCAGACACCCGAGTCCCCGGTTACTCAGCATAGCAAACTATTCTGCATTGAAGGACCAGAGTTGACAACTGACGTCATGACATGCCTTTCAGCACTTCATAGGTGCATGAA
Organism: Amorphophallus konjac; assembly: GCA_022559845.1. NCBI lineage: Eukaryota > Viridiplantae > Streptophyta > Magnoliopsida > Alismatales > Araceae > Amorphophallus > Amorphophallus konjac. Next base: position 119,394,298 of record CM040126.1, on the reverse strand, counting down.
GGTAGTTTCTCAGTTAACAGTTACCATTGCTCTGTAATGATTTGTTTTTCACTTGAAGACAGAGATAGCAGCTCACCTCATGACTTGCTCTTTACCACTTCTTTGGTGCATAGGGCTAGTTTCTCAGTGAAGACCTACCATTGCTCTGCATTTTATAACATGTGTAAGGGATTGCTTCTTTAGTGTTTAAAAACTATTTCTGAGTTTATTACCAATACAAATATTAAATTCCTCTACACACAGTGGTTTCTTTACTTTTGAACAATAAGGTTCGAGAGATGATAAGGTCCTGGTTTTATTAAATTATTCAACTTTTATTCCATACATAGTGCATTATTGGGTTCAAAAGTTCTTGAATTCAAACATCATAAGAAGTATATATCTCCTATCATTAGCATTTCATAGAGCCATTCAGAACATATCTCATATTCAATAGGAATTATCACTGTAACTCCCCCTGAATTTAAGACTTCATCTACATATCCCAGTACTCAAGAAGTTTTCCCTCATGCTAGAACGTGAAAAGCATGTAATTAAGAATCAAAACGATGAGAGAGATCAAAGAGGTGAGTGAATCTGAAGAGGAGGAAGCTCCAAGAAGAAAAGATTTAGAGAAGAGACTTCAAGAAGGAATAGCTGCGTAGACTCAGAGCCAGGGCTGCGTTAACTCCATCCAACCATAGCGTCGACTCACTCATCCAGCCAGAGACACTTCACATCAGGTTTTCAAAGAATAAGATGTCTGGTGCGTTAACCCTATCTCCACACTGCGTTAACTCACTTATCCAACCAGCAGTAACAACTCTGTACTTTATTCAGCCTTTTGTCACAAAGAAATTACTCCTAAGCTAACTCCCCCTCAGACCATGCATGAACGAAATTATAACTGCCAATAACATGAGTATCATGCTGAAATTTTATTCATTATGAATTGATTGAAAGAGAGATAGACATAACATGCACAGACAACTAAGCTCCCCCTGAGTTTAAGACAGATACACTTCAAACCAAGACAAGTTCAATCATTCAGATTCCAAAAGATAAGTCAGGCACTCAAATCAGGCATCTAGATGATAATTGCACAGACCAAGCTCTCTTCTAAGATAAGAAAATCTATCATTGTTCAGAGGCTTGGTAAAAATATCAGCCAATTGAGATTGTGATTCAACAAATATGAGTTTAAAATTTCCTTGATTACTTCATCTCTTAAGAAATGGTGTCTAATTTCTATGTGTTTGGTCCTAGAGTGCTGGATAGGGTTTTTGGCCAGGTTTATGGCACTTGTGTTATCACACAATATTGGGACACACCCAAGATCAGTTTGATAATCTTGGAGTTGATGTTTGATCCACAACACTTGAGTACTATAACTCCCTGTAGCGACATATTCTGCCTCTACAGTGGATAGTGCCACTGAGTGTTGTTTCTTGGAAGCCCAAGAAATCAAACATCCTCCCAAAAATTGGCAATAGCCACTCGTGCTTTTCCTGTCGAGTTTGCATCCAGCATAGTCTGCATCTGAATAGGATATAAGATCAAAAGAGCAAGATGCAGGGTACCAAATCCCTAAATCTCGAGTTCCAGCAAGGTATCGAAAGATACGCTTGACAGAACTTAAGTGGGATTCTCTAGGATCAGATTGAAAGCGAGCACACATGCATACACAAAATTGAATGTCTGGCCTAGATGCAGTAAGATATAGGAGTGATCCAATCATACCTCGATATGTTTTTGCATCGACCTGTTTACCTTTCAGATCTTCATCCAAGTTTGTGTTGGTGCTCATAGGAGTGCTGATTGCTTTCAGATTTTCCATTTTGTATTTCTTCAGCAACTCATAAATGTACTTTGCCTGGTTGATGAAACATCCTTCCTTGCTCTGAGTAATTTGTAGACCTAGAAAAAATTTAAGCTCTCCCATTAGACTCATTTCAAATTCGGTGGTCATTAAGCTGGCAAACTCCTCACACATGCTGGGTTTAGTGTAACCAAAAACTATATCATCAACGTAAATTTGAACCAGAATAATATCTGAATTTCTTACCTTGGTGAATAGAGTTTGGTCCACTTTACCTCTAGAATAGCCTTTCTCTGTGAGGTACGAGCTGAGTCTATCATACCACGCTCGAGGTGCCTGTTTGAGTCCATAAAGAGCTTTGTCCAAACTATACACATGGTTAGGATTTTCTGTGCATTCAAAACCAGGGGGTTGTTCAACATAAACTTCTTCTTTTATTGACCCATTTAGAAAAGCGCTCTTTATATCCATTTGATGTAACATTATTCCATGACAGCAAGCATAAGCAAGTAATAATCTAATAGCTTCTAATCTAGCTACTGGAGCAAAGGATTCTTCAAAATCAATGCCAAATTCTTGATTATAACCCTGTGCTACCAGCCTAGCTTTATTCCTAACTACCATTCCATTTTCATTCTGTTTATTTCTGAAGACCCATTTAGTTTCAATTACAGAAAGCTCTTTGGGTCTTGGCACAAGGTACCACACCTTTTTCCTTTTGAATTGATGTAATTCTTCGTGCATTACGTTTATCCAATTACTATCTTTCAAAGCTTCAACAACGTTTTTTGGTTCAATTTGAGAGACAAGGGCCAGATTGTCCATTTCCTCAACACCTCTAAAATGAAATCTAGTTCTAACAAGTTCATGCAAGTTACCAATGACATTGGATAAAGGGTGATCCCTTAGCATCCTTACATCAGTTAGAGAGATACCTTCATTCATACCTGCATCACCATGGTGGGTTGATTCTGCATGATTGTCATTTAGCCTTGTCTCTTCATCTTGGAGATTTTGTTCTTCCTTTTCTTTAAGGAACTTCCCTTCATCTTCATCCCTACATAATTCCTCAATCTCAGAATTTTCATTCATTTTATCAAACACAATATGAGGGGATTCTTCAACAGCATGTGTTTTTAGATTCAGGACTCTGTAGGCCCTAGAGTTACTAGAATATCCTAGAAGGATGGCAGGTTCACTCTAAGGTTCAAATTTGTCCAACGCCCTTTTGTCATTATTTTGAACAAAGTATTTTGACCTAAAAGCTCTAAAATAAGCAACAGAAGGTCTCTTACCCTTCATCAATTCATATGGAGTCTTTTTGGACTGAGGTCTTACCATTGCCCTGTTTACAATGTAGCAAGCTATATTTACCGCCTCTACCCAGAACTTCCTTGGGAGTTGTCTTTCAATCAGCATGGTTCTAGCCATCTCCACAAGGGTTCTATTTCTTCTTTCCACAACTCCATTTTGTTCGGGTGTTCTTGGAGATGAGAACTTGTGTGAAATTCCTGTGGCTCTGCAAAAATCATCAAATTCAGAATTGTCAAATTCTCCTCCATGATCTGACAAGATAGATGAAATGGCAAACTTACTATCCTGTTGCACATTATTGAAGAATGCCTGAAATTCTTCAAATGCATCATTTTTGTGAGTTAGAAAGAACACCTAAGTAAACCTAGAGAAATCATCTACTAGAACAAATCCATATTTCTTTCCACTCACACTAGCTGTTCTAGTTGGTCCAAACAAATCCATATGAATGTGTTCAAAAGGTTTAGATGATTGAATTTCAAGTCTGGACTTAAATGACTTTCTAGTGTGCTTACCTTGAGTGCATGCACTACAAACTTTGTCATTTTGTTTAAATGATACATCTGGCAGACCTTTCACCATGTTAAACTTTGCTAACTTATGCAAGACACTATAGCTAGCATGCCCTAGTCTGCGGTGCCACAGCCAAGCAAGTTCACTTTTATTCACAGCAAGACAAAGATTGTTATGTGCAGGGTCATGTAAATCTACCACGTATATGTTGTTTATTCTTTTTCCAATGAATTTAACTTTTTCAGAACTCATCTCTAAAATGGTGCAAGTATGAGCATCGAACACAACTTTATTTCCTTTATCGCACAGCTGGCTTATGCTAAGTAGATTATATTCTAAGCCATCTACAAGTAACACATCATCAATGAAATTTAAAGGATTTTTACCTACTTTACCTTTTCCAATTATTTTTCCTTTATTGTTTCCTCCAAATGTAACATGACCCCCGTCTTTCTCCACCAAGACACAGAATTTAGCTTTATCCCCCGTCATGTGCCTTGAGCAGCCGCTGTCGAGATACCACCTATTATGTACAGCTGCAAGACACTCCTGCAAAACACATTAAACAAGATATTTTGGAACCCAGATATACTTGGGTCCCATCAAACCATAGGACGTGTTCAGGTAGGATATCAAGCTCTTGGGAATCCATAGTTGCTGTTGTGAGGGTCTTTGATGTGGTAAGTTCAATGATTTGACAGATTTGTGATTATTCCTGTGCCATTGATAGTGATGACTCCATGATGTACTGGGGAAATTTGACTTAAGGACTCTAGATGAATGCATGCTTCTTGGATGATTGAGAGTTGGATGCGTAGACCCTCTAGTGTTGCTGCGTTGACTCATCCACCTACCATATCTATCATGGGGGTTCTGGTACATGTAATGCGTTGACTCATGGTAGTGACTGCGTCGACGCATCTGAGTTTTTCTGACCGAATGCCCTTTCTGGAAAGCTAGATGCGTTGACGCCATGTGACCAGTGCGTTGACGCGGTTGACTTCTACCAGACCTTGAAACTTCTGATCTTCTGTATGATTGCTGTTGGGTTGATGAATTACAGCTAGGATTCTTGTATTGACCTGAGGAGGCATATTTGAACATAAGTGTGCTTTTCTGTTTGTTGAGATTCAATGTAGCCTTCACTTTCTCATTTCCTTTTTCTTTTCTGATTTCATTAGACTGTTTTGATTTTTCCTCATTCTTCTCATCCTTTTTGTTTTCATCCATTTGATTCTCTTCAGATGTGTCCTTCCTAGAGACAAATGTCACCAATCTAGTTCCCAGTTCTTTCTTTTTAGTAGGATTGAATCCAAGCCCTTCTTTTCTAAAGTTGCACTTAATTCCCATAACAGCATCAATGTTGTTTTTACCCTGTGTCATTTTTTCGAGGGATGCTTGTTTGCTTAGGTTCTCATCCTCTAATTTCTTCAAATTTTCTTGAAGTTTTGCATTGACTCCACAAATGGCCTCATATTTCTCTTCAGCAATTTTTACTTCTTTCTCCAATTTCTGCATTCTTAATTTCAATTCATCATGCATCTTCAGTAGAAAATCATTTTCTCTCTTCATTTCAATTAACTGTTTCTTACACTCATCTTTTTCTTCCAAGGCCCTTTTTAGACACATGATTTCAACATCTAGCGTTTTGACTTTTTCATTCAGATCATCTTCTTGACTGGTTTGATTTTTCTTTTTCTTTAAAGATTTATTTTCCTTTTTAACACTTTCATACTTATCCAACAATTCGTTAAAAGCTTCTTCCCAATCATTACAAGAGAAATCTGCAAAGGGAGATGTTACCTCGACTTGATCATCACCATTTGCCATGAAGTACAGTTTCACCTCGCTTTCTTCTTCAGAGGTGCTTTCTTCATCTTCATCTTTTTCTTCATCACTCCAAGTGCTTAGCATGGCCTTGGGCGTTTTGTTTCTCCACTTTGTCTGTGTCTTTTTCATATTCTCAGGACACTCCGACTTGATGTGTCCTTGTTTCCTGCATTTGTAGCAAACAACTTTATCAGATTTCTTAGGATTTTCTAGCTTGAGTTTTGAGCTAGTTCTTACCTAATATCCTTTATATCTAGCAGTCTTACCTCCCTTTCTTAAGAATTTTCTAAATTTCCTAGTAAGCATGGCTATTTCACTTGAGTCATCATCAGATGAAGATGACTGACTATCTTCTGAGCTTTCCTTGCTGCTGGAACCAGCCTTCAATGCAAGGGGCTTATTCTTCTTCATGTCCTCATCTGTTCTTTTCAGATTCAGTTCATAAACCATGAGAGAACCTATTAGCTCATCTGGTTTGGTAGTGGGAAGGTTCCTAGATTCCTCAACGACCGTGGCTTTGGTATGCCAGATTGGAGTTAGGGATCTAAGAATCTTCCTAACCACCTCATAGTCACTATAGGTCTTTCCCAAACCTTTAAGACCATTCACAAGAAGAGTTAGTCTGGCATAAATTTCAGATATATTTTCCTCAGGTTTCATCCGAAAAGATTCATATTCTGAAATTAACATGTTAGCTTTTGTCTCTCTTACCTCTGAGGTACCTTTGTAGATTACCTCGAGTCTATCCCACATTTCTTTTGCACTGGAGCATGAGGATACACGCGAGAATTCCTTGGGATGAAGTGAGCACTGCATAATGTTCATGGCTTGCCAATTTGCGTTCGACTTTCGAATCTGCTCCTTCACCCAGAGTTCTTCATCGCCTTCAATTTGGTATGGCCCTTTGCTTACGACTCTCCAGATTTCATGATCCTGCGCTCTTAAAAATACTTGCATGCGATTTTTCCAGTACGAATAATTAGTTCCATCAAAAAATGGTGGCCTATTCACTGCATACCCCTCAGGCATGAGTCCTATGTTCTCCATTAAATCTCTCTAGGCTATGAAACCTTTGCAAGAGAGCCTGGCGCTTTGATACCACGTGTTAGATCGAGAGGACGGTCAAGCTAGAGGGGGAGGGGGTGAATAGGTTGACCCTTTAAAATTCTATGCGCGATCACACTTGAAATACAGTACAGAATGATACAGATATGATCAACAACTAAACAACAAAGAGAATCGAGCCTAATCAAACATCTAACGAGATGAGAATGATCAGAGAAGGCAAACCACAAGAGAACACAATTTTAAGGTGGTTCGGTCTCCCTGTGGAGACCTACATCCACGTCCCCACTTAACCAGTGAGGAACCCTGCTGAGCTTTACAGCTTTGCTAAACCGAAGAAGTAATTCCTCTACACTGTTGACTACACCAACAGAACACAACGAGGAAAGAATCCTCAGATCCGCTGTCAAATAGCTTGAAGGCAAACTGCCTTGACACCCCTAATCTCAGCATAGCCCGCTGGATCAGAATCACCCTCTCTTCACTAAATCCAGTAGAAGAGAGGAGTACAATGTTCAATAACAAGAGAAAAACGAAAAGATAAGAAATCACACTTCAGCACTTGGACGCAGCGGAATTGGAATCACCAACAGAGAAATCCATGTGCATGAGGTTCAACCCTTGAATCTCCTCCGTCTGGAATGTAGAAGAGTCTTGGTGGCACGATGATCTTCTGATCTGATTTTTCAGCAGCCTTCATCCAGTTCTCCTCTGAGCCTTAGTCCCGTTCTGCTCTCAGCCTCTCTACCTTGTTCCTCTTGGCTGAACCTATTTTCTGGTCTTCCTGCGCGCAAAACAATTCACGTGAGGTAGGTGGGCCACCACCCTGATTTTCTGGTTATCCTCATGATTGCTCACGTGGGGAACCGTCTGGAGTGGTGGAAGGTACGAAAGCTTTATCTGCTTGTGGCTGATGTGGCAGTTGACGACTGAAGGTGGAATCCACTTAACGCTCTCAGCAATTGGAATTAGATGGCGTCAACTCTCTTGCTCCAAGGAGTTGACGCAGCCTTCAGATATCTTCTTCCTACGAAGCTCAAGTCTGATGCGTTGACTCCATCAGCCAGCTGCGTTAATGCATCGGTAATCCAGTGATCAAGGTCTTCGGCAGATAGACATGCTGCGTCGACGCTGCTAATCCATAGCGTTGACGCAGTGCTGGTCCTGAGCTGAATGTATATCAGACTCAATTGCTGCGTGGACGCTAACTTGCAATGGCGTTGACGCACTGTAGTATTCTAGTGAGCTATGGACTCTGCCTCATTAACTGTTGCGTCAATTCTGCTGTAGCATGGAGTTGACGCAGCCAAGTGAATCTCTGAAATCCTCTTCAACTGAAGCATGGACGCATTGAACTCCCAGCGTTAACCCTGTTCCTTTAGTGCATCAAAAAGAAATTATATGAAAGTATTACTGAATCAATATTGTAATCAACATTTTTGAGTTGAATGCTACATTCACACTTCATTGTTGTCATCATCAAAACCAGGGGCACAACACAATGCGATCCGGGATCACCTCGGAACGTTGTTCGGTGAGATGCACTCGGACCCTCCCGATGACAACAGACTTGACGGTGCTGGAGAACCGGCCTCGGGGTGATGTCGTGACGTGGCCCCTCCGGAGCCTCCTCTGGTGATAGGCCGACCCCTGGCGAGAAGGGTCGGCAGTTTGGTGCACATGGTGCACGTTGCAGCTCAGCGTCCCGGTCGGGACGATCTTGGAAGTCTCGACCATTGATCGGCCGGCAGCAGCTCTGGCGGCCCCCTGGATGGGAGCGTTGCTTTCAATCCTGTCAGACACTTCCACGTCCAGCAGGTTCGTGAAGGCTACCCCGAGGAAGTTGGGGAAGCCTACCGTGGGAGAGAAGCTCCCGAAGCTGAGGGGGACGACCAAGTAGCCATTCCTAACATGGCTCTCGATGGCCTGTTGACAGAACGTAGGGGACATCTTGGTGTCCGAAATGCAACCTGCATTTACAAATCAAACAATTAGTATTACAAGAAAGGGGCTGTAGGGCCCTTAGTCCCGGCAAAGAGATGAAGGGTGATTTCCGTCCCACCGGGCGTGCCAGACTTGTGGACGCACTTTTTATTAAGATCGTTGTTTCTTTGTTAATTGGGTTTATTAAGTGCGTGGGTGTGCCAGTCACAAAGTGACGATTTATTCGGGCTTCGTGGAAGCCCATAGTGCGCGCGATCTGACTAATCAGACGATTGTGTGGTTCGGGTTGGGACCAAAACCCGCCGTGCCATAAAGGCCACGGCGTTATTTACATCCCACATACGGGGGAACACCCTTGATTGATTGTCGGGAAAAAAGGCCCTACGGCCTGAGATTCATGGTAACAAAGCGAGAGCAAAGGTCTCGGATCACGTTTAAACAAACCCGCATTGGGGCACAAATGTTCATAGATACATATATGTTGGTCACTCATGGACCGTTTCATCTTCAGACAGAAGTCTGTGTTTGCAGCATAAAAGACGACGATAAAACCGCATGGATGTCTGCCGTGGGTACGGCAAGTTTAATGCGGGTGCGGGATCAGATCCCGGCAGATGTGGGTCAAGCTGGACGAACTATTGACCCGAGATGGTTTCAGATTTTGGCCATAATGGGGTTCTCGAGGTCCACGTCCGATGCCATGGGGCGTCATTGCTTTTATCTTCATGCACAGTCCGGGGAAGCGAATTGTTAAGTGTGAAGCCTGAGATCGCCTTCGTGCGGTCTTCGTGAGCCCCCGGAAGAAAATTTTGATTATGGTGGGGGGAAAGCTTTCATTTGTTTTTCCATTAACTTCAAGTATTGTTTTCTTTTGGTTAATCACTTTCTTTCTTTCAGGCACGTCGGATTAAGAAGATGCCAAGAGAGGAGAGGGGGGGAGGGCGCCGGTTTAGAAGGGGCATGGGGGCGCGCCAGATTAAGGAATACAAAGGGGGAGGCGCGCCGGTTAGAAGGGCAATGGTGCGCGCCAATTTAATGGGCGAACAAGGGGCACGCCGATTTAGGCCAAGAAAGGGAGGCGCGCCGGGATAGCTCAAACAATGGTGGGGCGCGCCGGATAGGTGCCAAAAACTTTTAAAGGGTTTTGAGTGTGAGGATAAACCGGCGCGGGGGGGTACCTCGCCGGATTAGCCCAGGCCGGATTAGAGGATAGCTATTACAGGGTTTTTCTTGCTTTTTTTTCTTCTTTCTTTCACCTGTGGGTTGATTTGTTGATTAGCTTGTTCGTCCAATTGATGGATTAGATTTGTAGAGAGCAAGTTAAGTGTTTTGAATGTTTGTTAAGGTGAATTAGCACGAGAGTTGAGTGCTTTTGGTAAAAGGGGTTTATTATGCAGGAGCTTGGAAGTTCAGTTCGCTTTAGAGGTGGCTTCAGACATGAGCTATTCTTATCTTTAGACAACTTAGTTTGTTCGCTTGTTCTTAAGTGTTTTTGGCTTGGCAAAATTTGGGCAGCATCTCCCCCGGACTGAAGCTTGCCAGAGAAAAATGGGGAACACAAAACGGATTGCTCCGGGGTGAACCTCACAACTCGGAGTGAGGCCTCTGTTAACCCATAAGTGCGCGTGGAGACTCGAGGACCAGCCTTCAAGAGTTCTAGCAGCTTACAGGTGGTGATTTTGTGGAAGTTCCACGGGGACAGATGTTCGCCATGAATAGCTATGAGTATTCACCCTTCGAACGGGTTCCCTCAAAGTTCATGCCACAAAAGGGGCAAGCTCCCGAGGATCCCGGGTGATGCAAAAAATTGAGAGAAAGAAAACTGAAGGAAAGGGGAAGCAAGATCAGAGCAATAAAACACTGCGCATGCTTACAAAGCCACTCTTTTATTCATCCTCAAGGGAAAGGAGGGAAGAGAGGTACAAAAGGGGATCTACCCCCAAAGCACAGGGAAGAATACAATGGAGAAGATAAAAAAAAACTAGGCGTTGAGGTGGGGGGAGAAGAAGATACACTGGTGGGGGAGAAGGAGGAACATAGCACAAGCTCCTCCCCCTCTCTCCCCACTCTCTCGTCTTTCTTCACCTTGCAGATGTGAATGGATGGAGCCTCTTCTTCTCTTCGGATGCCGGAGACCTTAGCCGAACCAACCAGCCCCCATTTCCTTCCTCAGACTTGTCATTTTATAGAATGGTCATTGAGGAGAGTTCCTGCCACTTCCAGTATGACGACCCGGATTCCGGATACCAGATATACCCGGTAGGACTACCGGATACACGTGGTACCGCATGGGACCCGCGCGGCCTCCCAAGCGCGGGAAAGCGCCGAAGGGAAAAAGAACTGTCGTGTAGTACATTGAATTGACAGATATAATAGCAAGCAATTAAATTTCATTTTAGCAGAAATAAAATTACATTTTCATTAATAATTCAAATTAACAATTATACACCAGAGTCTAGTCAAAAAGAAAGACAACAAGTACAGTCTGATAGAAAAGAACATACATAGAAGTCGGGGGAAGCCCGACGCAGGTACAGCTGGCAGCTACAACAACGCGCACCACCAGGAACAACAGAGGCAGACGGCGAAACCCACCTAAAAAGTAGGGGTGAGTCTCTAAACAGAAACTCAGTAGGGGTCACGCGGATCCCCACTGGAAAACGCATAGTGCAACGGAAGCAACACTAACAATAAGTGTAGCAAAGTAGGAAAAGCTACACTACAAAACTATAAATAGAACAGGGACAGCAGGAGTAGGGAACATGCAACGAGCAAGGGGAGCTCAACCAAAAGAAAGAGCGAGGCCGCAAAACACGGAACACGGCCACCGAGAGAGAACTTGGCACTCTAAGCTACTCCAAAAGGCAACAGACGGTCAACCCTAAACTCACACGGTAGGGTACACTTGTCCATCGGCCAAAACAGGGAAAAGGGCAAAAGGCAACTACACAAACGGAAAAGGTCTAGAAAAGACCCAGACGGACGATGACCAAACACGAGCAGAAACGTCGTGCACACAGCCCCACGCACAACCAGAACGTCGTGCATACTATAGGACACCGACATTGAGTACAACCTCGAGAGGGCCACCCGCAAAGGTCGCAACCCACGAGAAACGCCGAGAGTCACTGGTCAAGTGATAGGAGTACCCTCAACACTAGAAGAACAGCCAGATGCGTCCACTGACGTCTTACACTGCGCCTCAAGTGTCACGTCTACCAGACCGTGTGCAGCACGGAGGAGACTAGAAACACCAAGAACCAGGTCCAAGGAACAACAACGTTCCAAGGAAGAACGTCAACTACGGACACAGGACCGCAGTACCAAGCTGCGAGTGACTAGTCAGGGTCACGCTCGTCGGCGCAAGTCCTCAGTCCCTGACAACGTTTGCACACACTGACCACTACCTAGGCCAGGCCTCTAGCTAGTATTCCCCTCGGTAGGACGCTACCGTTGGCCGGGGCCCACGGAACTATCTTAAAAATTGTGTAACGGGAAACTGCCCATCCACCACTCCCGGTGGGTGACGTACTAAAAAGCCTACGTCACAGGCTACGTCTAGTGGAGGTTCACAAGGCACGGACTCCAAAACACAAGTGCTAAAGTACAGACAGTCTACGGAAGCCCTGTCACACATACTACGAAGCACCACTGGCAGTACAACTTCTACCGACAGACTCAGGAGTAGGCAACTAGACCTACCACGTAACGATCTTGAGTCGAACGACTCAAGGGCAAGATCATCACAAACAGCGGAACAAGCCGCCAATCGGTCTAATCCTAAGCCAGACAAAACCACGCTCCGCAAAAAACAACACACGGAGACCTGAGGAAAAACCAGAAACCCTCAGCACAATTGGACACGCAAAACGAGGTAGAACAACACATTGATGTATCCAGAAGCAGTGTCTTTGGCCGGACAGAGCCGCCAAGACACGCACACACAAGGTCGCACGTCAACCACTGGGTCACACCGGGTTGACCTGAACCCAACAACGATGCTCAAAAAGTAGGAGAGAGAATCCTACCTCAAGCAAGAAGACTCCTGGCTGCTAAACCACGTAGTCATAGCCCTCATAGGACGTCGGGAGACATCCACGGGACAATGGGTAGACCACAAGGATAAGCCAAGACAAATAGAAACCAACGGACGGAAATTAAGGCACAACGAATGTAACGCACCACCCCTAGACCGCTATAGGCAAGTGACAGTCTAGACCAGGGCCATTACTTCCAACGCGACGGTCGGGCGACAGGCCGTCACACACACCGCCCTAACCAACCTCAAAAAATGCAAAGGCATGTAACGCGCAGCACCAGGCGCGTCACACGGACCTGACGCGCTAGACCGGGGCTGTCAGATCCCAAAACCCAAATCAAACGGAGCTCAAAGGATGTAACGCGCTAGGCCTAGCGCGTTACACATGCCTGACGCACAGGACGAGGCGCGTTACGTACAGGCTCAAAATAGAAAACGAAGGCTGAGAGGCATGTAACGGCCAGCACAAGGCCCGTTACAAAACACCTAATGCACAGGGTCCCCACCGTTACATCCAACGGTGCAGCAACCCAACTCAGCCAAACAACATGTGACGGTCCAGAGAGGACGCGTTACACAGGCCTAACGCACAGGGTGAGGGCCGTTACAAACTGAACAGCACGCAACCACCCGAACTCGGCCAAAAATAGAATGTAACGGCCAGCGACAGGCGCGTTACATTCACCCAACGCATAGGGGCACCACCGTCAGAGGCACCGCCTCTAATGGTCAACGTCGGTCAAGCGGAATGTAACGGCCAGGGCAGGGCGCATTACATCAATCTAATGCGTTGGGTCAAGCGCGTTAGACTAACCGACTTAACCCCAAAACAAAATGACGACAAAGCGAATGTAACGCGCTAACCTAGGCGCGGTACATGGGTGTGACGTGCCACCCCAGGGCCGTCACTCACCCAGAAGCCAAAGCTTTAAAACACCCAGCCAAGTGACGGTCAGTCGTGGGGCCGTCAGAGCCAAGTAACAGCCTCTGAAACGACCGCCACTTCCATCACGGCGGGAAAACATAGGAATGGCCAAATCGGCCCATTCCACGCCCCATACACGCCGAAACGTAGGGGAAACACACGTAGACGATGAAAAACAACATTTGGGGCCTAAAAAGCCCACATGCAACCAGAAAAATGCAAGATCCGGGCGATTTAAACAAATCGACCCTAAATGGGTCACCGAGGTTCCCGGGCTTCTACCGGCCTCGAATGAACACCAAACCACACGAAACTCACGTGGATGGGATCCTAACATCCCTGCGGTCAGTTTAAAACTAACTACACCGCAAACGATCGTCATTTTTCGGCAAACCCTACAAACCACGAAAATTAACGTTTAGGCAAAACAAGCCCAAACTCGACCATTTCCTAGCCGAACGACGTGCAATGGCAGGGAAAACGGAGAGGAGGAAGTGAGGATCAGTCACCCTACCTCCACCGCAGAAACCGTGCCCCGAAGGGACTAAACCACGCCGAAAACCACTCGCGAGCTCGAACGTCGGCTTTGAATCCACCGTTCGCGATCGCGCCAGAATCGATCCGATCCTCGCCCCATCGCGCACCCAGCCAGCTCCACCACGTCCCCAGCACACGCCCCTAAGCACCCCGTCTGCAGCCGGAGCCGAGGAGGCGAAACGAGAGAGAACGGAAGAGAGAGTGACGGCGGCGGCGAATGAGAAGAGAGGAGAGAGAAAAGGAAAGAAAAAGAAAAGAACTTAGGAAATTTTCCTAATTTCTAAAAATTCTGAAAATACGCCGAAAATGCATAAATTCAGAAAAATACGCAAAAATAGTCGAAACGACCGGCTCGAAGAGTACATCGTCGCTGTAGCATCCACGAGTTCGAGAATTGACAAACAAACTCACCGTAGGGTTCCGTAACTAGTACGACAGAAAAACCCACACGTCTCGTAAAGCTCAACTCGGAAGCCACCAAAGCGAACCAAAACTCAACGAAACCAATCCGAAAGATCCAACAAAGATCCCACAAGACCTGCAAAGGATCCAGCAAAGATCCAGGGCATTACATCCTCCCCTCCTTTATGAAATTTCACCTTCAAAATTAAGGACTAACAAAGGAGAAGCAAGGGAGAACAACCCAGCAACACAACCATGATAAACGACACAAATCTCAAAAAACACAGCTTAGAGGAACACCGTCAGATCACAATTATAGGTACACACTCTAGCTTCCAAGACACAACTCCGCAGCATGAGCATGGTACCAAAGTGAGCACATCTGACGCCTCCGAAGCAAGGCAACGTCGTTTACGCCTCACAGAACAGGAGACACGACTGCCACAACAACTGATAACCAACACCGAAAAAAACACGACGACAGCACGGCAAGCGGTAGCTTACTCAAGGAGACACATTCCTCACATCTGACGGCTCGACCACATCATCGGCTCCAGTGCCAAAGGCAACAGAGAACACCTGGCCCACAGGACGCCAACGACAACACAACACTGGACCACAAACACAATCAAGTCAGCGCTCACTCAGACATTACATCTGA
Organism: Amorphophallus konjac; assembly: GCA_022559845.1. Taxonomy (NCBI): domain Eukaryota; kingdom Viridiplantae; phylum Streptophyta; class Magnoliopsida; order Alismatales; family Araceae; genus Amorphophallus; species Amorphophallus konjac. The sequence goes on along the minus strand of CM040126.1, from coordinate 119,379,270 downwards.
TCGAGTCGCAAGCTAACTCTAGGAAAAGAGCACAATAAGCTAATCGACAAGACTTGGTCCACATAGAGACACAAAAATCATAGAGAAACAACGCCAAAACGACAACAAATAGCACCTGCAGGATCCCGGCTCCGCACAGCACATAGAACCATGGAACATAACTGCAAACAGGGTGACACCAAGGTACACGAACAGCTGAACACATGACCTCAAGAGACGTGTCACACATCAGACTGCTCACCAAGAAGAGACCCACAACAACGAAAAATGACAACAATCTCGGGGAACACATCTCAAGGACCACAAACACACCTCGAGAGCACAACACCCAAGAAAGAAATGCAGAGCAGAGGGTACTCAATCAGTAAGAATGCCGACAAATTCCCCAATACTCACAAATGCCAATGCCAACACCAAAAAACCACAAATAATGGCACGGCAACAGGCGACATCGAGGCACAAGAAGCCAAGATGAAGTCACATCGAGAAGAAACAGATCTCTCGACCAGTGGGTAGCCAACCCACACAATTCCGCTACGCTCTCAACAACGTGCACAGGCAATAGAACAACCTCGATAATCGCATCTCAGCACACACTAAGCGCCATCGCAATCAACAAAGATCGCAAACCACACACCACGAGTACCGATCGCGCGAACAACCGATTACAAGAAACCAAAGTGCAACAGGAGAAGAGCACCAACTTCAGCACAAAGAACAAGGAAAGCATCAATCTCAGCTTACCTTCACGTCCTGAAAATGATAAATGAGCCTTCACGATACATCGGCCGCTGGACACGGCAGAACAACTACGGTACGCGGCAGCTCTTAACACCATCATGGAGTCCAAAGCCAAGCAACCGTATAGCAGAGAGCTGATCAGGATCAAAACAAAGCTGTCCACACTTAAGCAGACACAGGACAAAGGCATCACCAAGACAGTAATTCCAAGGCAAACCTCGAAAAGATTCCACCAGAAGGGACAGGAAGCAAGAAGCTCAATCACAAAAGCTCACCAGGAAGGGAAAATCCTAGCTCACCTGAGCAACTTCTCTAACACGAAATCTAAACGAGCACTTCAACAGAAGTGAAACACATCAGGAGCTGAACAGACTAAAGCCTGGACGACCAAGATAATGTGAAAACATGCATGGCCATCACACCAACGCTAAAAGTCATAAGCCACCTGAGCAGAACACAGAAACATCTCGAACAATGCACTGCAGGTTCATGCCATCCGACAAACACTGCCAAGTGCAACACGATCGAGATCAACACTAAAATCGAACGAAGCACCTCGTCACATCCAGACGAGAGCAAAACCATCTCGCACAGTGCCAACCGAGCACGCACAAGACCACACATAGAAAATAACGCGATAAACCATCGCAACACCTAAGCCAGCAAGAGACTGTACTGGACCTTCATGACTCTGGAAACTGTATATATGAGATTCCATGTACTTCACACAACAATGCCCTGATACCAACTGTGACGACCCAGATTCCGGATACCATATATACCCGGTAGGACTACCCGATACACGTGGTACCGCATGGGACCCGCGAGGCCTCCCATGCGCGGGAAAGCGCCGAAGGGAAAAAGGAATGTCATGTAGTACATTGAACTAACAGATATAACAGCAAGCAATTAAATTTCATTAGAACGGTTTGCTAAAGTAGCAGAAATAAAATTACATTTTCATTAATAATTCAAATTAACAATTATACACCAGAGTCTAGTCCAAAAGAAAGACAACAAGTACAGCCTGACAGAAAAGAACGTACACAGAAGTCGGGGGAAGCCCGACGCAGGTACAGCTGGCAGCTACAACAACGCGCTCCACCAGGAACAGCAGAGGCAGACGGCGAAACCCACCTAAAAAGCAGGGGTGAGTCTCTAAACAGAAACTCAGTAGGGGTCACGCGGATCCCCATTGGAAAACGCACAGTGCAATGGAAGCAACACTAACAATAAATGTAGCAAAGCAGGAAAAGCTACACTACAAAGCTATAAACAGAACAGGGACAGCAGGAGTAGGGAACAGGCAACGAGCAAGGGGAGCTCAACCAAAAGAAAGAGCGAAGCGGCAAAACACGGAACACGGCCACCGAGAGAGAACTTGGCACTCTAAGCTACTCCAAAAGGCAACAGATGGTCAACCCTAAACTCATACGGTAGGGTACACCAGTCCGTCGGCCAAAACTGGGAAAAGGGCAAAAGCCAACTACACAAACGGAAAATGTCTAGAAAAGACCCAGACGGACGATGACCAAACACGAGCAGAAACGTCGTGCACACAGCCCCATGCACGACTAGAACGTCGCGCACACTACAGAACACCGACCTCGAGTACATCCTCGAGAGGGCCACCCGCAAAGGTCGCAACGCACGAGAAACGCCAAGAGTCACTGGTCAAGTGATAGGAGTACCCTCAACACTAGAAGAACAGCCAGATGGGTCCACTGACGTCTTACACTGCGCCTCAAGTGTCACGTCTACCAGACCGTGTGCAGCACGGAGGAGACTAGACACACCAAGAACCAGGTCCAAGGAACAACAACATTCCAAGGAAGAACGGTAACTACGGACACAGGACCGCAATACCAAGCTGTGAGTGACAAGTCAGGGTCACGCCCGTCGACGCAAGTCCTCAGTCCCTGACAACGTGTGCACACACTGACCACTACCTAGGCCAGGCCTCTAGCTAGTATTCCCCTCGGTAGGACGCTACCGTTGGCCGGGGCCCACAGAACTAGCTTAAAAACCATGTAACGGGAAACTGTTCGTCCACCACTCCCGGTGGGTGACGTACTAAAAAGCCTACATCACAGGCTACGACTAGTGGAGGTTCACAAGGCACGGACTCCAAAACACAAGTGCTAAAGTACAGATAGTCTACGGAAGCCCTGTCACACATACTACGAAGCACCACTGGCAGTACAACCTCTACCGACAGACTCAGGACTAGGCAACTAGACCTACCACGTAACGATCCTGAGTCGAACGACTCAAGGGCAAGATCGTCACAAACAGCGGAACAAGCCGCCAATCGGTCTAATCCTAAGCCAGACGAAACCACGCTCCGCAGAAAACAACACACGGAGACCTGAGGAAAAACCAGAAACCCTCATCACAACTGGACACGTAAAATGAGGTAGAACAACACCTCGATGTATCCATAAGCAGTGTCTCGGGGCGGATAGAACAGCCAAGACACGCATACACAAGGTCACATGCAAACCACTGGGTCACACTGGGTTGACTTGAACCCAACAATGATGCTCAAAAAGTAGGAGAGAGAATCCTACCTCAAGCAAGAAGACTCCTGGCCGCTAAACCACGTAGTCATAGCCCTCATAGGACGTCGGGAGACATCCACGGGACAACGGGCAGACCAAAAGGATAAGCCAAGACAAACAGAAACCAACGGACGGAAATTAAGGCACAAGGAATGTAACGCACCACCCCTAGACCGCTACAGGCAAGTGACAGTCTAGACCAGGGCCATTACTTCCAACGCGACGGTCGGGTGACAGGTCGTCACACACACCGCCCTAACCAACCTCAAAAAATGCAAAGGCATGTAACACGCAGCACCAGGCGCGTCACACGGACCTGACGCGCTAGACCGGGGCCGTCAGATCCCAAAACCCAAATCAAACGGAGCTCAAACGATGTAACGTGCTAGGCCTAGCGCATTACACACGCCTGACGCATAGGACGAGGCGCGTTACACACAGGCTCAAAATAGAAAACGAAGGCTGAGAGGCATGTAACGGCCAGCACAAGGCCCGTTACAAAACACCTAACGCACAGGGTCCCCACCGTTACATCCAACGGTGCAGCAACCCAACTCAGCCAAACAACATGTGACGGTCCAGAGAGGACACGTTACACAGGCCTAACGCACAGGGTGAGGGCTGTTACAAACTGAACAGCACGCAACCACCCCCTCGGCCAAAAATAGAATGTAACGGCCAGCGGCAGGCACGTTACATTCACCCAACGCATAGGGGCACCACCGTCAGAGGCACCGCCTCTAATGGTCAACGTCGGTCAAACGGAATGTAACGGCCAGGGCAGGGCGTGTTACATCAATCTAACGCGCTGGGTCAAGCACGTTAGAGTAACCGACTTAACCCCAAAACAAAATGATGACGAAGCGAATGTAACGTGCTAACCTAGGCGCGTTACATGGGTGTGACGCGCCACCCCAGGGCCGTCACTCACCCAGAAGCCAAAGCTTTAAAATGCCCAGCCAAGTGACGGTTAGTCGTGGGTCCGTCAGAGCCAAGTAACGGCCTCTGAAACGACCGCCACTTCCATCACGGTGGGAAAACATAGGAATGTCCAAATCGGCCCATTCCACGCCCCATACACACCGAAACCCAGGGGAAACACACGTTGACGATGAAAAACAACATTTGGGGCCTAAAAAGCCCACATGCAACCACAAAAACGCAAGATCCGAGTGATTTAAACAAGTTGACCCTAAATGGGTCACCGAGGTTCCCGGGCTTCTACCGGCCTCGAATGAACACCAAACCACACGAAACTCACGTGGATGGGATCCTAACATCCCTGCGGTCAGTTTAAAACTAACTACACCGCAAACGATCGTCGTTTTCCGGCAAACCCTACAAACCATGAAAATCAACGTTTAGGCAAAACAAGCCCAAACTCGACCATTTCCTAGCCGAACGACGTGCAATTGCAGGGAAAACAGAGAGGAGGAAGTGAGGATCAGTCACCCTACCTCCACCGAAGAAACCGTGCCCCGAAGGGACTAAACCACACCGAAAACCACTCGCGAGCTCGAACGTCGGTTTTGAATCCACCATTCGGGATCACGCCAGAATCGATCCGATCCTCGCCCCATCGCGCACCCAGCCAGCTCCACCACGTCCCCAGCACACGCCCCTTAGCACCCCGTCTGCAGCCGGAGCCGAGGAGGTGAAACGAGAGAGAACGGAAGAGAGAGAGACGGCGACGGTGAATGAGAAGAGAGGAGAGAGAAAAGGAAAGAAATTAGTAAATTTTCCTAATTTTTGAAAATTCTGAAAATGCGCCGAAATTGCACAAATTCAGAAAAATACGCAAAAATAGTCGAAACGACCGGCTCGAAGAGTACATCGTCACTGTAGCATCCACGAGTTCGAGAATTGACAAACAAACTCACCGTAGGGTTACGTAACTAGTACGAGAGAAAAACCCACACGGCTCGTAAAGCTCAACTCGGAAGCCACCAAAGCGAACCGAAACTCAACGAAACCAATTCGAAATAGATCCGAAAGATCCAACAAAGATCCCACAAGACCTGCAAAGGATCCAGCAAAGATCCCGGGCATTACATCCACCTCGTCCGCCACGAAGTTGGGAGTTGACTCGATGCGCTGGACGATGCTGGTTCACGCCGTACGCTGCCGTTCGTCCGATGACGGGATGTTCAGAGGTCTACCGGGGGTTGCTTCGCCGTTGCCGCTTCTGTGCTGTCGAACGGAGGTAGAAGCAGAGCCATGGGCATTGAATGTTCTCTGTGCATCACATTTATGCTGAACAGAGCATCGGTCGGCAGACGAGACAGGATGAGGTTAAACTCATTTGCACTTGGCACGCCGTATTAAGAAGAGGATATTGTGATGGGTTCTCCAAAAGTAGCGCACCGTATTAAGTTTTTGGCCTTCAAATGGCCACGCCGCTTTAGCATTTGAAGGAGAAGCTTTTAAAAATGGGCAAATGGGTACTTCGGTTAAAACAGCACGGCCGAGGGCACGCCGGATTAAATATTTGCAAAGGGGCGCCGTATTATAACATAAGGGGGGTGTGCCGTAAAAGAAAGGGGCATGCCGATTTAAGGCACGCCGTTTTAAGGCCCTTCCGCGCCATTTTAAGCACCGAATGGATTCTTTTTGAAGTCGCGGCCATTTATATGAACATTGGCATTCTTGGAATGTTTTAGTTGCGATGAATGGCCTCTGTAATGTTCCGTTCGTAGCTTCTGGGCTCGGTCCAGACTTTGCATGACTTTCGGTGCATGCCGGGCTATGCCCGAGTTCCCGACTTTTCTTTGATTCTGCTCTCGGCATGGCCGGTTGGAGAATTGTGGTGGTATCTTCCACTTGAAGGGGCTCCCTTGATGGGTAGCGGGCCACCAGGCGAGTTCTCGTCCTGACCGGGCGAGGTATAGGTTTGTTCGGCCTTCCCGTCTTCGACTCGCACGTAGACGCGAATGCCGTATGATCGTCACTGTCATTTTTTCACGTCCACAATATACTAGCAGCTTTTTATATGAAGGAAATAGTTAAGCTACATGGTGTCATTGTCACTATTATTTCTAATCAAGACTCTCGCTTTAGATCACAATTTTGGAAGGGTTTACAACATTCCTTGGGGACCCGACTCAACTTTAGCACTGCTTTCCATCCGTAAACAGATGGCCAAACTGAGAGAACGAACCATGTGATTGAAGATATGCTTAGGGTTTGTGTTATTGATTTTAGTGGGAGTTGGCACGATCACTCGCCTCTAGTTGAATTTGCCTACAACAATAGCTACCAAGCTAGTATTCAAATGGCACCATTCGAGGCCTTATATGGAAGGAGTTGCCGCTCACCTATCTGCTCGAATGAAGTTGGGGAAAAACAACTTCTAGGCCCTGAACTCGTCAGGGATACTACCGAGAAGGTAAAGCTTATTCGAGGAAGACTCCAGATGGCTCAAGATAGATAAAAGGCATATGCTGATAATAGAAGACGAGACCTGAAATTTCAAGTGGGAGACCATGTGTTTCTCAAGATCTCTCCAGGTCGGGGTATTTGAAGATTTGACATCAAAGCCAAGCTCACTCCGAGATTTATTGGCCCTTTTGAAATTCTTGAAAGGGTTGACAAGGTCGCTTATCGGATAGCTTTGCGGCCACAATTATCTGGAGTTCACGATGTATTTCATGTCTCCATGATTAAAAGGTACGTCTATGACCCATTCCATATTATAAGTCATGACAACCTAGTAATTAAAAAGGATTTGACGTATGAGCAAAGACCACTCAAAATAATTGATTAAGAAGTACGTTAGCTTCGAAATAAAACTATTCCCATGGTAATAATCCGGTGGAATCAAAGTATAGACCAAGAGGCGACATAGGAAACGGAAGAAGCTATGCACAAGAGATTTCTGGAGCTATTTGATTGTAAGTAAAATTTCACTCTCCTTAAACCCCATGCAATGAATTTGGGGACCAAATTCTCTTTAAGTGGGGGAGGGTGTAACACCCCTGGAATTCTTTAGAATTTTTTAGGAATTAAATAAAATTATTAAACATTTAAAAGGCTTAATAAGCTATTTAATGAATTATGGGTTAAGTAAATTAATTTGAGGGCTAATTATTAACCTGATAAATAAGCCCACTTTAAATAGGCCCATAAACCCAATTCTAAGGCTTTAAGGCCCAAGCCCACCTCTAGAAACGTAATTAGGACAATTCCCTAGTTTTATTGGATAAATAGGGGATAAATAGGATTTCAATTTGACCAAAATTCAAATTATGGTGCCCAGAAAAAGTGCGGTCAGTCGCGTGACCGCATCTTGATGAAGGCGGTCCAAGGGTGACCGCTACCTTGTTCCTTGAACGGAAATTCTAGAAGCATGTAAAACTTAGATTTTTATCATCCCTATCGCCATGGATCGAAGTGATCTGGCTTGGAAAAGTATCTAGGACTCTTAAGGGATCGGATGGGTACCCTATAGGACTCCTAATTTGATCTAAAACCACAGCCCTAGGTCATTCCCTATAAATAGAGCCAAGATTCGATCTACGCGAACCTTAATTTTGGCTCGCGTGGTTCGAAGGTAAGGTGTTGGTATTTCATGTTAATCCTTTAGTAGATTTTGTTTCCGTTAGTATCTTCTAACCCTCTACAAACTTTCGTATTAGGAGGGCAAAAGGTTAAGGAGATAGAACGTCCGAAAGTTGCTGATTCCACGCAGGACGTGCAGGAACGAGGGTGTTCTTCCGGCGAGAAATTTGAAGTCTAGGGATCAACCCAGAGGTAGGTTATCTCATGTTGGCTTAAACATCAAGCTAGGAACAAAAGTCCTCTGTTATCTCATGATTTCATGCACTTTACATGGAGTATTTGACGTTTTCCTATGACTGCGCATGCATGTCCTTCACTGCATATTATTCCTGCACCCCTTAAGTAAAAGAGGAGAATTTTAAAGTGTTTCATGCGTCATTCATGCCATACACTCATCCTAAGGATGCTGTAGTATTTTGTCTCACAGTTCCATATAGTTTCCATGCATATCTGCCCTAGAATAGGCTCTGCACATGGGTTTTAGTCTTTGTCTGCAACAGATAGAAGGCGATTCCACAGAGACCGCCACCTTCAAAAGGCGGTCCCCGACATACCGCTACCCTCAAGCGGCGGTCCTTATTAGACCGCCATCTGGAATTCTGCAACCAGGCCAAAAATCTTATTTCATTTCTATTATATTATTGAAATTATGCATGCCTTAGCATAGTAATAGTGTATTTTTGAACATGGCATGATTCGTGTTGCATGTTAGCATGATTTTAATGCTTATTTTCATGTATGTTAATTTCATGTCCACTTTATAGTTTTGTATTTAAAGGGAATTTCCATGACTTGGTTACACTTTGATCTATGATTTGGCTCGTTCCTTTCTCACCTTATTTCTATTTTAGTTAGTTCACATATGGCACGTATTCTGGTACATTGCTATTAGATCTGATGGGACATCGGAGCAAGGCCATTAATTTTTTGAGTTTGTATGTTGTCCTTAAGTCATTTGGGGGTCATTTGGGTTACTTTGTAAGGCAATTTATAAGCCATTGGGCTAAGTGCAGTAAAAGGGTGCATTAGGGGGTTTATGTTCATATTGGGCCTTAAGGTCACTTAAAGCCCAATTGGGCCACTCTCTCTCTTGGTGGGCATCCTAATTTGGAGGGCCCAATAGGTTGGTCAATGGTCCATAGGCCCATTAGTTTGGTCTTTGATCCAAGGTATAACTTGGACGTAGTTGCCAAGTTGGACCAAGAGAGGGGGGCGCCCCCTTTCTTGTCCCCATGTGGGGATTTTAATATTCCAAGTCCCATTTTACCCTCCCTTCCCCATTGACTTAAGGGTGTTTGATGTATTTTGTCCTAGGTCTAGGGTTTGATATTTAATGTCTCTTGTAATCATTTTTACATAGAATTATTACAAAAAAAAATCAAAAATTTTGTTTGAGAAGCCCTGGGCTCCCCTCCCTCTTCCCTCTCTTCCTCCCTTGCAGCAGAGATTGTTGTGATTTCTGGGTGAGATGCCATAAATCTTGGAGAGATTCCAAGTTCTATCCCTTCCTCTGGATACCGTGTTTGATCACCACCGCCGCCGCCATCCGTGCCGCCAACGAGCCGCTACAACCCATTCTCCAACCTGCTGTCCTGAGTCATGAATTTCAGAACAGAAGGTTCAAGATCAGGTTGGTTCTACTCATCCAGCCATCTGATTGACTTCAAATTTTGAGGAGCTTTTCCCCACGTCCTCCCTTATCTCCAGATAACATTTCATATCGATCCGCCACCGTTTGCCCCTCCGTCCACCGCCATCTCTCCGGACTTCACAGCCTGCCTGTGTGCAGATCTGTGAGATAGCCACCTGATCCACGAATTTTCTCACCCCCCAAACCATCTCTGATTGCCACCAAATTTGGTGTGCTTGATCACCACGTCCCCCTCTCTCAACCAAATTAATCCCTTCTCCCAAATCTACCATTTGACCCCCAGTGAAACCCCTCCTTCAGGAACATCACAGTCTGCCCTGCACCCCTGCCAGATCAAGATCCCCTGTTGCAGAGTCTTTCATCAAAGATCAGGCCATTGGATGTTCTTGGATTTCACATAAGTCATAGCTCTTCAAGTCCTTTTTGTAACGGTGCTAGCCTCGCTCCGATCCGACGCCAGATCTGGGCATAGGAGCCGATTTTGTCAGGTCGTGCAGGTCTGTCCCGAGACAGGACTGCGGGACAGTGTTGGGAGTTAAATCCCAATAAATATCCTGGCTCCGATCCAGTGACCGCCGCTCCCGAAGATCAACCAGGGACACTCTAGTAATGTCCCAGCCAGCCGCCACAGCCAGAAGACGTCCGGACGCCGCCATCCCAGCAGCCGCACCCGCTTGCTGTCCTACGGGCCCGGGTAGAACCGAACCGAACCGGTAATCCGTCGCCGTCCCGAGTGCTTCACGGACGTGCCACCCGTCAACCCTAGATCGGAGCTCCCGGATCACTGTTGTAGCCTTTTACCTCCCTGCGTGGAGTGGGCTGTAATTTTATTGCTGTAGTTATTTACATTTACTGTACCAGGAGTTATGGTTCTTGGCCGGGAAGGTCTTCCCCACGTCCCGAGTGTGGAGGTACGTTTCCGCTCCTCTCTCATAGCTTTTCTCATTTCATATATGTTTGAACGTCGCGCTTGCATGAGTTAGGAATTATAGTCCATTCAAATAACATCACCTCTATGAGAGAGCATACGTGACCCATCCCGTGACCCAATCCGGGCATGAAGGAGTGTTGATCGCCCTTAACCCTATGCCGGTTTCTCAACAGCGCGGATCCACATGCTTCCCTTGCTTGGGACGATAGTGAGCTTGCGTTTCTTGTTGAGGACACATAATCATCTTTAGAGGTCTTTGGTGTCGAGTTGTTCGTGTCGTCACTGGTCGCGTCATCCTTTGAGTCGCGTCATCCCCTAGAGTCCTAGGTTCGCATCAGTCCGTGTCGAGTCTCATGTCATCCCGCATAAAGATCACTTGCACTTGATAAGAACACCTCTTGAACTTAAGATCCTCTCTGTCGGATATTCCTTCTGCCGGATTAGGTGATCATATTTGAAGGCCTCCATAAGTCTCCGCGAGCCTAAGATTCCCACTAGGACGCACTACAAGAAAAATGGGGAATACCGACGAAATTTTTCGACGGAAAAAAGTTCGTCAGAAATACGTCGGAACCTTTTCACTTTCTGATGGAAAATGTTCAATCAAAAATCAGTCGGTAATTACCGTCCTATTTCCAACATACTATTTTTATCAAAAATACATCAAAAAATTTTGATGTATCAAAATTTGGTCAGAAATACGTCGAAACTATGTGACATATTTTCGATAGAAATAATTTTCATCGAAAAGCCCTAAAGAAGGACAACTTTGGTTTACAATTTATGAATATTTTCCGACGTAATTAAATATGGTCAGTGATGGTCCCCGGGGTTGGCGAGCGGACAATAAGACGGGTTGAATTGTCACCCCACACTAGATGGCAAATTAAAATTCTATGCAGTGGAATTCACAACTTTTAACGAGATTGAAGAATTAACTAAGCAAGGTAACTAAATTCTCTCAATCTATCTGATCTCACACGATCACACAAACGGATATATTATGCAAACCACACAATCCCACAAACCAAACCACAGTACACATGGATTTTTAAGGTGGTTTGGGACCACGACGGGCTCCATACGTCCACCCATTACCAAATTGGTAACTTCACTCGGCGATAAATCCCCAACACGGAGGCGACACTCCAAACACACATGGGGACACGCCCCAACACACACACACACACACACACACACACACACACACACACACACACACACACACACACACACACACACACACACACACACACACACACACACACACACACACACACACACACACACACACACACACACACACACACGGAGACATAGTCTCCCACACGATCCGATGATCGGATCACAACACACATGCACACACACGCTGCAACAACCGCAGCACAATGAATCCACAACCGTACGCAGACGGTCACACACACACAATGTATTTTCACGTTCGGAAAATAAACACAAATATCTAAATCATGCTCAACCCAAAATACAGATCATGAAAGACATCATAAAGAACATATAAAAGATATAGAAATTATCCCCCTTTGTTTTCCATAGTCAGATGATGATGTTCTTTGATGCTCGGGTCGGAGGGAAGCCGGATGCTGTCGATTTGAACGTCAACGCGTTCCTCTCTTCAATCCGCTTCACGTTCTCTTCATGCACGATCTCCAAAAACACATGGAAGTAGATGAGATCCACTCCACAAAAGCTCCTCCTTCCTTTCTCCTTTTCTTCACCTATAAGATAGAAAGATATTAGCCCTTCGAGATATATGTCCCAAATTCGTAGGTCTAGTATATATAGGAACAAGAGACATGAAAAGACCCATATACCCTTCATAAAACCCTTAGAAAACCCCTCTAATATATGTATAATAACCCTAGGGGCACATGGGTAAGTTTAGAGCACAAATAGATCGGGTTTTGTGGGTTTTCGGATTCATATATTTGGGGTCGCCTGTTTCGGTTGACCTAAACGGGGAGTTAGGTCGACCTAAATTTTACAGGGAAATTTATAGGCACCCCTGGCAAGTTCTGTCGACCGAACTGCCCAGTTCGGCCGACCAAACTCTGCCGGGTGTCCATTTTGCAAGAGTTCAGTCCATAAGTTGAAACCCCAATGAAATATAGAACTGGTTAAATGATAAAATAAACAACCAAGTATTCCTTGGTATTAAACAATGTATAAACACTTACCAATCACATTCTATCAAGATTAAAAACTCCATATGAAAACTTACCATTTTCTCCCAAAAACATACACATGCAAAGTGCCAAATTCTCACAATCATTTATGATACCTTTACATATGGAATTGACATTGCTTTCTTAACCTGCATAACATAGTAAATGAAGTTAAAACCATGCAAGTTCATCCACTTTGATGCCATCTAATATTCAATCAATAGTTTGGTGTCTTAGGAGTCTATTAAGCCTTGTCAAACCAATTTCTAACACCAAAACTAATTTTACCATGATTCACATGATTTGATCAACTTTCAAGCTAAAAAGGCTCCATGAAGAAAGTGCAGAAAGCACATACATTAAAATCCATGTTGTGCATAAAAACACTTTGGGAAACATAGCAACCACAACCTAATATGAAGATCATATAGCCATGAACTTTTTGCACTTAGAATGAGCATGATAAACCAAATTCATATGAGTGGTATAGAAATACTTCAACATGTATGAACCTTGAAAGTACGAGCAAAACTCAGTTTTTCTCAACCAACACTCTTAGCACATTAACATGGTTTACCAAAACCAAACTCAGCAGGGGTCGACTCTTGCCTCATCATAAGTCGACTTTGCAAGGTCAAAAGCCCTATATAAAAAGTGCATTGAAAATACATTCATGACTATGTCAGCCCATTCAAAGCTTCATATATCTCAACTAAGAATTGAGATCCATTGGCCATGCATTTAGACTACATGTGAGCACATCATTCAAGAAAAGCTTACACCAAGATTGATGTAATAGAGATGAACACATTATGAGCCTCAATATACATGAGGAAACCATGAACATCAAACATGTAAGCCTTATTATGCACAACTAAATATGAAGATCACATAGCTATGCATGTAAACAAGGTTGATACACAAGAATCGTAGCAGTGATCATGAATGAAAACTCAAACATATGCAAGCACAAAAAACATATGCAAACATGCATAAAACTTTTCCACACACATACACATAATATTTTATTATCATCAAAACCAAAACCAAGAGGGAGCACAACGAACCCAACAATCTCTCCCTTTTTGATGATGGCAAAATATTGTGGCAATCAATCTCACTCTAATCTTTTCTCCCCCTTTGGCATTATCAAAAAGTGGGAGGAAAGCAATGAAGTTCAAATTTCAGCAAGACAGATTCATGAATCAATGAAAGCTCATATGAGAAGTTCATATGATGCAATTGCAAAGCATAGACAAGTTGACACATTAATGTGTTTCTTTGATTTTTAGATTTTCATATTTTTAGTTTTCTTTTAAAATGCATGAAGCAAGATGCAAACAAATGATGACATATGAGATGCACACAATGCAACCATGCATATATGTATATACACATGCAACATAGCTCCCCTTTACTTATTTAAGAAGGGAATATGTATAAGAAAGGTGCGTGAGAGTCATGACAACCGGAATGTTCAAATATAACACCTAGGAGGTTTTGCAATCACATAAGAGAATCATGCAATAGTCAATGCAATCAATCAATTTTCTGAATACATATTAAATTAAATTTCCATATGTGTAAGTGAATAACATGAAAATAGATTGTTGTAATATGGATATTCAGATTTTTAGATCAACACAATGAGAGATTATACAGACTGCACTTCAATTTATGAGAACAGCGTATTGGAGGCTACGCTCTACCACAATAAATTTTTCACCAGATTTTTTAAACTCAAGCAATTTCACATTGATAAACAAAATTTTTCAAGAATAAGCAGGTTCAAATAATTCCTTTTTACACGAGGAGACATATGGAGCTCATGCAAGACTCCCCGGTTATTCAGAACATTGACCATTTCACCTCATTTTGAACAGAGATACTAAAGTACAACACCTTTCAGAAATGAACCCCATCACATCTCAGGTGAAGTGTATCTAGTTTACTCAGTGAGACTAAGCATTGCTCTACCATTCATTTTCTTTTTAGATTTTCTCTACAAAAATAGGTAGGCAACTTTTTCCTCAACTGCCTCTTTAACATTCATGCATCAAGTTTAAAATCTCTATAGTGTTGAAAGAAAATTCATACATCCTTATATTAAACACTCATTTTCACATTTTGTACATGAAGTGTATGAATTTGATTGAGAATGTATATCAAAAATTACAAGAACATATACCAATGCAGCTCCCCCTAAATAAATACACTTATCAAATATTTACTCCCCCTGGATGTGTGACATGAAACACTCCAGTGATGACTCAATTGCAACATTATTTAGCAAGAAGTATGAGATCTTAGAAATTTCAAAGGATGGGGGTAAATATCATATATTTATATGCAATCACATAATGAGGAAATATGTAAAATGCAATGTAGAATACATAATGCATTATGCATGCAAAATTTCAGATTTTATTTGAACATTCCAAACGCATTTCAGAATTTAACATGGGTACAAACTGTAAATTTTTAGGTTTTCATTTGAATGAACTAAATGCACGTAATGCATGAATTCTAATGCAATGCAACCCAATTGTTTTCAAAAATTGTTCATAAATAGATTTTCAATGACTTTCAGAAGAAAACGAATCCAATCACAAGTTAGCCATTTGATTTCTCCAAGTTCTGGTACAAGGCGGAGTTTAAGGTCCGAAGACCCGACTCACACATGGTGAGAGCTTCCAAGTGGATGTAATCCACTCTTCCACAATAACACCATTTTATATATCAGAAACTCAATTAATCTCAAAGGCTCATGCACAAACAATATATGCATATTTAATCCATTCAAACATTTGGCAAGTTCATCACAGCAGAATAGATGAATAATAGTTCAAGTTTTCAGAATCAATACTTGTTGTAGCGGACCTAGGGTCACGGGATTAGTCCCACATCAGATGTTGAGAAAGCAACCGAGTGCTTATAAAGAAGGTCTTCACCTCTTAACCCAAGAGGGCCCTTTTACAAGGACAAAACCCTAGCCGCCCTCTGGCGTGGCGGGGATAATACCTCTTGGGGGCACCAAAAAGGTTCATCTCGCATCTACAAAGTGGCGCCGTCTGTGGGAACACTGAGCTCGCACTCGCTTGCCTTCTCAAGGGGGGGGGGCTTGTGTAGCGGACTTAGGGTCACGAGATTAGTCCCACATCGGATGTTGAGAAAGCAACCGAGTGATTATAAAGAAGGTCTTCACCTCTTAACCCAAGAGGGCCCTTTTACAAGGACAAAACCCTAGCCGCCTCTGGCGTGGCGGGGACAATACCTCTTGGGGGCACTAAAAAGGTTCATCTTGCATCTATAAAGGTCCATGCCTGAGCCATCTCTCCATCCGGGAGAAGAAGGCGCATGCCGACTGATCCGACCCATCTTCATCCGAGCTAAGCCTACCGCCCGGATAGGGCTGGCCTCTTTGAGCTCGGAACGGCCGACAATTGCTTATCCATGCAGCCGTTAAGAGTCCTCTGTGAGCAGGAAGTTATAAAGGTGAGGGACTCCAGCTCCCCAAGGTGATAACGCTCCCACGATAAGGTAGTAAAAGCCCACGTCGAGGACGTAACGCCCACCTAAGACCCCTCGACTTACGGGACTTCAGAAGATGGCGCACTATTTAAACCAGGGATACCCTCCGATGAAAGGTAAGGTCAACCAGACGTCCTAAACTCCTGAGCATGAACCACTTCATCTTTCTGGTGGAGAGGGATCTCGCGCAGAAGCTATCTCCTCCCTTTATTACTCCCACCATAGCTCCACTGACTTAAGCATCGGAGGGTTTTCCCCAGGGACTCATCCCTGGGCCCCCTGATCCATTTCCCTTTCTTGCAGTTCACAATCTGGTGATCCACTGCCCGCTCAGGACCAGCGCGAGATCATGCCTCTTTATCTGGCACCGTTTGTGAGAAATCGCACAAAGAGCCAGTATGGTGCGAAGGAGCTCAGGGAGGAGGTCCGCCGGCGACAGGGGAAAGGCCATGGTAGCAGCGGGGGATGGCCCCTCTCGGGCTTCGCAGAACCCCCCCTCCAACGCCAGTGCCCCCGCCGACGGACCACCACCCCCCCTGCAGCAGTAGGGCTACCGCCCAACGGTGGTACGGACGCCTTCCAAGCCTCAACGCAAAACTGGATACCCTCGTGGAACTCATGAGGACCCAGGCGGCCAGGGATGGAAGGTCACGTGCCCTGTCAGGGAGCCCTCCCCGCGAGGATGCATCTCAACACACTGCCGGAGGCCGCTTCACTCTCCGCGGCCAGCAGATAATCCGCAACAGGATTGGAGGACCCTCGCAGGCTCTGCCTCCGGAGCAAGAGGCTTCCTCCAGACTGAGGCGGGGAAAAGCGGGAGCACGCCGTCGGAACCCGGAGACCTGCGTCCCCGAGGATCGCCAAGACGTCCCCCCCGACCCCGCGACACAACAGCAACTAGAGTTATCCCTCTGATTACGAGAGTTCGAGAGACGGTTTGCAGAGCAAGAGCACGCCCTGCGTGCCCTGCAGAAGGCCTCTCCCGATGAGGATGAGGAGAAGTCCCCTTTCTCCGAGTATATCTTGAAGGCAGAGGTGTCTCCCAGAACCTCCATCCCGACCTTCAAGCTCTACGACGGCTAGGGCGACCCGGCCGATCACTACGACAGCTTCGATGCTCTGATGACCCAACATAGAGCGTCTGACGCCATCAAGTGTCGAGCCTTCGTGACCACCCTGGTCCAAGGCGCTCAAGCATGGTTCTGGGCCATCGCCCCCGGATCCATCCTAGACTTCAAGCAATTTGGGCTAGTCTTCAAAGAGAGTTTCGCCAGGAGTGCCCCCCCAAGGTCGGTAGCGGGGCTCCTGGCCCTAAAACAGGCGCAAGGGGAAAGACTCTAGGCTTATATTCACCGATTTAAGTCGGAAGCCCTGAGAATCCCCCGCCTGGACGCGGCCTTAGCCATAACCGCGCTGACTGGGGGCACCCGGGATGAGAATCTCCGCCGCGAACTTGTCCTCCACCCTCCCTCGACCCTTGCCAAGCTAGTGACTCTGGCGTTGCGCCACGCCGAGTGCGAAGAGGTGCTCAGCACTTGTCGAGATGCAACGGGCTCGGGTCGGGAGGGGGACAAGAAGCGGGCTTCCGAGCCAAGCTCAAGTTAGGGGAAAAGGCAGAACCGCGAAGGGGAACACAAAGAACTGTCACGAAAGTACGAGCGGTACACCCCACTAGCCGCGCCGGTCTATGAGATCTACAAAGACATCAAAGACTCAGGTCTCCTCCGCCAACCCGAGCCAATGAGGTCGAAGAGCCGTAATCGCAACAAGCACTGCTTGTTCCACAGCGATCACGGGCACCACACCGGCGACTGCCACCAGCTCCAGGACGAGATCGAGTGCCTCATCCGTCAGGGTCACATAGCTCGGTTCATAGCCGAGCGTAAGGAGGACCGAGGCGCCCCAGAGGAGATCGACAACGCCCCCCGAGGGGTCCACATCAACGTCATCTCCGGAGGGACGGAATCAGGAGGTGACAGCAGCCGAGGAAGGAAGCGTCATGCCGAGTGGGTGAGCCGAGCCATAGAGCCTCCCAAGGCCCCGCCGAGTGAGCCCCAGGTCATAATCTTCTCCGACCGAGACCTGGAAGGGCTGAGCACCCCGCATGACGACGCCCTCATGATTTCGGCTACGATAAACCATTGTAACGTAGATAGGATTCTAGTTGACAATGGGAGTGCCCCTGATGTACTTTCTTATGATTGTTTCCTTAAGATGGGGGAGGATCCATCCAAACTCCGCCCGATCCGAACCCCTCTCTGCGGGTTCAATGGCCTGGCCACCTATCCCGAGGGAGCCCTAGGCCTGCCAGTTCCCCTCGGCACCCCACCCAAAACCGTTACGGTCATGGTGGACTTCATTGTCATTAAAGGTATGATAGCATACAATGCCATCTTCGGCCGGGGAATCCTCAGCCGAATAAAAGCGGTGCCATCTACCTATCACCAGAAAATGAAGTTCCCCACTAAAAACGGGTTGGGGGAAGTCCGAGGTAACCATGCCGCGGCCAGAATGTGCTATAATATCTCGGTAGAGGCCACAAGGCCGGACGAGAAGGACTTGGGTCCCCGGGAGTCGAGGATAAATCCGCAACCACCGAGCCTGGTGGCGAATTGCTGGCGGTTTTCCTAAACGATGACCCGGCCCTAGGAGTAAAGATTGGAGCCGACTTACCGTCTGAGGTTCAACAGCAATATAAAAAATTTCTTTCTGAGTACATCCGAGTCTTCGCTTGGTCTGATGATCAACTCCCTGTGATACCAGAGGAGACTGTAGTGAACAAGCTCAGCCTCGACCCTGCCGTGAAGCCCGTACAGCAACGCAGAAGGAAGCATGCACCAGAGAAGCAGGCAATCATCAAGGCGCAGGTCACCAAGGGACAAGATACTGGCCTTTTGAGACCGGTCCTGTACCCGACGTGGCTAGCCAACGTCGTCCTGGTACCGAAAGCTTCGGGCAAGTGGCGGATGTGCATGGATTTCACCAACCTGAATAAGGCCACCCATAAGGACTGGTATCTGTTGCCGTGCATCGACCAATTGGTTGACTCAACCTCGGGCAATGAGATACTCAGCTTCCTACACGCCTATTCGGGTTACCATCAGATCAAAATGGGTCCAGGAGATGTCGAGAAGACTGCCTTCGTCACCAACTACGGCGTGTACTGCTACACCCGGATGCCTTACGGATTGAAGAACGCTGGAGCCACGTACCAAAGGCTGGTTAATCACATGTTTGAAGGACAGATAGGTCGGAACGTCGAGGCATACTTTGACGACATGCTCGTCAAGACCCCCATGGCTGAAGACCACTTCACCGACCTCGTTGGGACCTTCGACACCCTCCTAAGGTACAACATGAAGCTCAATCCTGCCAAGTGTGCCTTCAGAGTGAGATCCGGGAAGTTCCTGGGTTTCCTAGTCACTCAGCGTGGGATCAAGGCCAACCCCGACAAAGTCCAGGCCATCCTGGACATGCGCCCGCCCACCTGCGTCAAGGACGTCTAGCACCTAACTGGGCGTGTCGCCGCTCTCAGCCGGTTCTTGTCCCGTGCGGCCGAACAATGCTTGCCCTTCTTCAAGCTGTTGAGGGGGCCCAAATTGGCATTTGCTATGTTCGCATGGGACGAGGAGTGCCAGAGAGCGTTCGCGGAGCTCAAGGAGTTCTTGGCCTCACCGCCGGTGCTCTCCAAGCCCGTTCCGGGTGAAGTCTTGTTGCTCTATGTCTCGACAATGCCATCTACGGTTAGCTCGGTCCTAGTCAGAAATGACTCGGGAGTCGAGAGGCCGGTCTACTACACCAGCACGGTGCTCAACGACGCTGAAAGGAGGTACCCCGCCACCGAGAAACTCGTTCTAGCATTGGTTACCTCCTCCAAGCGCCTCCGGCCCTATTTCCAGGGGCACCCCATCACCGTGCTAACCGGTGAACCACTAAAGAAGATCCTTGCCCACCCCGAATCCTCTGGACGACTCTTCAAGTGGGCCATCATGCTTGGGGCCTACAATATATCCTATCGGCCGCACTCGGCTGTGAAAGGCCAAGCGCTCGCCGACTTCATCACCGAAAGCACCATCCCGACTGAAGAAAGGCCTCGTCCGCACCCGGGCCAACCTGGGAACTGTTCGTTGATGGATCTTCCAACTCGATCGGTAGTGGTGCCGGAATCCTCCTGAAGTCCCCCGAAGGAGTAGAGCTACAGTACGCCTTGAAGTTCAAATTCCAGCATCCAACAACGCTTCCGAGTACGAAGCCCTTATCTCGGGAGCGCGCATGGCCCGACTGTTGGGGGTTGAGCGAGTCAAAATCCACATCGACTCCCAGCTGGTCGCTAGCCAAGTCAACGATGAGTACGAAGCTCGAGAGGCACCAATGATCATATACCTCCAATTGGTCAGAGACTTGGCCCAACAGTTCGAGAGATTCGAGGTAGTTTGAATAGCTCGGGAGGAAAACTCCAGAGTGGACGCCCTCTCTCGGTTGGCCTCTTCTCTCGACCCTGAAGGCACCCGATCTATCCTCCTCGAAGAGCTAGAACGCCCGAGCATTGACTCGGAGCTCCTTGCTGTTGACTCAGCCATTCTGAGCGACTGGCGCACCCCCTACCTGTCGTGGCTTTAGAACTCTCAAGAGCCTTCCGACCCTCAAGAGGCCCGCAGATTGAAGTACCAAGCCTGGCGCTTCGTCATTCTAGATGACACTCTCTACCGGAGATCTTTCTCTGGTCCCCTCCTGAAGTGTCTCGGCCCTGACGAAGCCAACCGAGCTATCCAAGATATTTATGAAGGCCTGTGCGGAGCACATTCAGGAGGAAGGTCACTCACCCGCATCCTGCTACGGCAGGGTTACTGGTGGCCCACTCTGCAGCGCGACTGCGCGGCCTACATGCAACAGTGCGACCGATGCCAGCGATTCGACCACTTAGTCCATCAGCCGGCTACAGAGCTCGTCACCCTAGCCGAGCCGTATCCCTTCGCTCGGTGGGGGATCGACATTCTTGGGCCGTTCCCCACGGCTCAAGCCTTGAGAAGTTTATCATCGTTGCCATCGACTACTTCACCAAGTGGATCGAGGCCGAAGCCACGGCAAGGATCACCGAGACAGTCGTCTGGAGTTTCATCTGGAAGTCGATCATTTGTCGTTACGACATCCCTCGGGTGATAGTGAGCGATAATAGTCGGTAATTTGACTCTCGTTATTTTCGAGATAGATGTGCTGACCTAGGTATTCACAACCACTTCACTTCGGTCGCCCACCCTCAGGCCAACGGGCTAGTCGAGAATGCCGATAAGACTATCTTAAAAGGCATAAAGACCAGGCTCGGCAAGGCCAAGGGCAGCTGGCTCGAGGAACTGCCTAGCATACTTTGGTCACACAGAACAACTCCCAGAACAGCAACCGGTGAAAGTCCTTTCCAGTTGGTATATGGCAGCGAGGCCGTCATTCTGTTGGAGATCGCCAATCCCTCCCTCCGAGTCATCTGCTTCTCGCCCGAGGTAAACGAGCAAAAATTACTCAAGAACCTCGACCTAGCGGATGAACTCTAAGAGATTGCCAGCATCCGAGCAACGGAGTACCAGCACCGCCTCACTCGATACTACAACGCCAAAGTCCGAGACAGGCACTTCCAACCGGGAGACTTCATCCTCAGGAAAGCCGAAGCCTGTCGACCACTAGAGGCGGCAGGCAAGCTATCCCCTAACTGGGAAGGCCCCTACCGAGTGGTCGAGACGCTCGGGAAAGGAGCATATCGGCTATCTACATTGGAAGGGGAACCCATCCCTCGGACGTGGAACGCAGCCACACTACGCAAGTTCTACTTTTGAAGTTGAGCAAACAATTTGAGTGAAATAAAATTTTCTCCTTTTCATTCAAACGATTGTTGATACATCAGAAAGGTAAAAGCCAATACATTACATAACAAAAAAGTCCATCTGACGCTGCTACAAGAGACCATCGCCCAGCCGACTCGGTTTGATCTTCTTGTGTCCAGCCACTGACTCTGCCTCGCGTAGAAACTGGCTCGGATAAAAGGTGGTTGAGCTAGTTGGCTCTGGTGGCCCATGACAAAGGTGACAAAGGGACTGCGGAGGGGAAGGCTACCTTCCAAGTTGACAGAGGCTGGGGAGAGGGAACGCCTATGAAGGCCTCCTCTCTTCCAACCTGCCAATTCTTTGGAACGTACAGAGAGCAAGCACCCTCCGAAGAGTGAAAGAAAGGAAGAGCAGAAGAGGGAAAAAGAGGCTGCCAGAAAAAAAAAGAAACCAGTAGAGCTGGATGAGGAGGCAGGGGAAGGCCCGGAAAGGAGGGAGCTCAATTCGCTTCCTCCCCCCATCCCTGAAGCGGGCATAGAGGGACTTGCGGCGGAGATGCCGGATGCCCCCATCCGCCCTCCATCTCGCCCCCCTGAAAACCTCGCCGAAATTGATAAAGGGAAGACGGCGTTCCTCTGCGCATCGACCCCTTTTCGAGTCTGCCCGCCGGCCATCGACTCCTTTTCAAGTCTGAAGCAGTAGGAGCCCCATACCCCCCATCGTCGACAGCCTCCTCATCTGGAGCGTCCTCCATGCTCTGGACACTATGGTACAATGCAACGTGAAGAAGGAATAAGGAAAGACTGTTAGGGAAAACCCTAAGCGATGGAGAGGAAGTGACGCCCTTCAGCCTTTTTATAGGCAAAGGGAGGCTACTCGCCTTAAATGATTCTCTCCTTGAAAACACGCCAAAGGAATTTCCCACTATGAACGGTCACCTCAAACTTCTCATCTTCCGCCCTAGCAGGATACACGAAGTGGATAGACATTCAAAGCGTAAGAAAAACGGAAGGGCACCCTGTCAGGGGACCACCCAACCATCACGCGAAATCTGCACAGAAAGTATTGATCCTTTCCAACTACTGCAGATACGCTGATCAAATCACGGCAAGGACAGCAAGAAGCAAGTAAGATTTTATTTGTTACCTTACAAAGGGGAAGTCCTTTTTTTTTTGAAAAGAAAATGAGGCAAACAAAAGAAGGAGGCAAAACAAGACGATACATCAGGCCCATGGCCCACTTTGAAGCTCGAAGTGGAAGACACATGTGTTTCGCCCCTGGCGCCCTCCGTGACAGCCGGCCTTGGCACTGACCTCGCCTACGCGGGAACTACCTCAGTCGCGAGTCCTCCCGAGGCAGCCGGAGTTGGCGAACCCTCGGGAGAAGAGCCCTCTGGATCTTCCTCGTCCGACGCAGAGGAGCTGGAAGACGACATGTCCGAGTAGTAGCGTTGGCCAGAGGGGAAGTCGATCCCAGAATCATGTTCCCCCGCATAAGCTACTACCCGGCGGTAACCCTGCTTGAACCCCTTGCGGATGCCTCGGCGAAGTGCTGACTCATAGTAGGGAAGGGAGCTTCCTGCAAGTCGGCCCAGTAGGCCTCTGAGCTCTTGTATTACTCGATCGCCTCCGCCCCGGCCAGTCCCATCCTGTCAGCAAGCTTGGCCTTCTCCCGCTCCGCCTCGACCGCCCGCTCCTCGGCTTCCACTGATCGTTTCTCTGCCTCGGCCGACTTCCGTTTGGCCTCGTCCGCCCACTCCTCGACCTTGACCGATCGCTTCTCCACCTCAGCTCGGTCAGCCTCGGCCTCCAAACGAAGGCGCTCTGCTGCCTCCACCCGGTCCACCAACTCGACGCGCTCGGCCTCCCAACGCCATCCAGCTCGAGACGAAGAAGGCGCTCCTCTTTAAGGAGTTTACTTTTCCTCTCGAGCGATTCCCGGGCCTTGGTTAGTTGCTCGGTCAGCACTCCGGCCTCCAACCGACTCGACCGCGACAACTCCCTGATCGCGGAGAACTCCCGTTGGAGCCCCTCATGTGCCTCACTGAGTCGAGCTAGTTTCCTCTCGCACCCTCCGAGGGTGCAAGCAAGATTCGACCGCTCCGACTCCGAACGGGCATAAGTCTCTGCCATTGTAGCCCCCATTTGGGCCATGACTAGGATGCCCTCCATAATGATGTCGAGGACCCCGGGTGGAGAATGACGCTTGTCTCCCCCTCTCGTCCTCGCGGCCACGTCACAACAAAGCTGGTATAAAGTTCTTGAGAAGCCGAGCCTTTCAAGAGCCACTGGCATGGGAACCCTTTCCGCACTTGGCGCCTTGCCAGAAGGCCCAGGTCGAGTTGAGGGATCGGCCGCCCCGCGCACTGCGGTCGGTTGGGGTTGCCACGCCTCCGTAGGTGAACCCCCGACCTCGACAGATGCTATGAGCCCGGCCGCTCCGTGCACCGCGGACGTTTGGGGCTACGACGCCTCTATCGGCGAACCCCCAACCTCAACCGTCTCGGCCCGCACATCACCGCCGCAAGTTTCTACTCCTCCGCTCTGCCCTCACGGCGCATCGAAGAGCCCCAAAAGCAAGAACCGAAGGAAAGCCAAAACCCTAACGATGGAAAGAGTCTGGGGTGACAACCAGCGCCCAACGCCTATAAACCCATGCGGGAGGCGGCGCGTCGTTCCGACCTCCGAGAAAAGGGGGCTCCTTCATTTCAAATCCGTCAGGATTGCAATTATTACGGGCCCAGGTGACCACGACATGTGGCTTCATATCACCACCAGATCTCCACCCACCTAAGCCACGTTGGTCTAAAACCCTAAAAGGCTACTCATCCGAGCCTCCTTTGGCTCGGGAGTAGGAGGGGGACAAGTGGAGAGGGGGATTTCTACAGCACATTCAAAGAGCAGCCGAACTAGGCCCATCAGGACCAAACGAGGCCATGTTCGCCCAAGTGACATCCCACAGGGCCCACTTAGGACAAAAAGCCCAATAAAAGATTCGCTCGAGGATACTACCTTCCTAGGCGGCCTCTAGGCTCGGAAGGCCTGAGCGTCGGTCAGGTCATAGGAAAGGTCCATGCCCGAGCCATCTCTCCGCCCGGGAGAAGAAGGCGCATGCCGACCGATCCGACCCATCTTCATCCGAGCTAAGCCTACCGCCTGGATAGGGCTAGCCTCTCTGAGCTCGGAATGGCCGACAATTGCTTATCCATGTAGCCGTTAAGTGTCCTCTGTGAGCAGGAAGTTATAAAGGTGAGGGACTCCAGCTCCCCAAGGTGATAACGCTCCCACGATAAGGCAGTAAAAGCCCACATCGAGGACGTAATGCCCACCTAAGACCCCTCGACTTACGGGACTTCGGAAGACGGCGCACTATTTAAACCAGGGATACCCTCCGGCGAAAGGTAAGGTCAACCAGATGTCCTAAACTCCTGAGCAGGAACCACTTCAATTTCTGGTGGAGAGGGATCTCGCGCAGAAGCTATCTCTTCCCGTTATTGCTCCCACCATAGCTCCACTGACTTAAGCATCGGAGGGTTTTCCCCAGGGACTCATCCCTGGGCCCCCTGATCCATTTCCCTTTCTTGCAGTTCACAATCTGGTGATCCACTGCCCGCTCAGGACCAGCGCGAGATCACGCATCTTCACCTGTCATGAGAACAACATCACCAAGTGCCATAAACTACTGTAGAGATTTCAGGGATTCACCTTTTCAAGAATCATGTACATAGAATCATGATCAATTCAGCTTTAGCAATAGGCAGGAGATGCAATTCCCAAAAATCTGAGTTAGATTCATAATTCTAAATCATTCATTCAAGAACAAACTCCCCCTTTCTATGTGCATAAATTTGACAATTGACATTTTCAGAAAACCATGCAACCTATGACCTAAATGAACATGTGACTCATGGTATCGGGCGGAGGCACATTTTCACGCATGGTGATAGATTTTAGAGAGGAATGACCTGCCCTTCCTCAAGTCACCATTTGATATACCATGTAGTCATGCAAATGATAATGAGAAAGATGCAATGCAAACTCATAAGAAAAATAATTTTTTTAATTTTCATGAATTGTGATTTAGTCAAAACAAATTTCAAATTTTCAAAAATAATTCAGAAATTTATTTTCAAAACATGTGCCTTGAGCATCCATTATTTTCTAAGCCTTCCACTTGGCCTCAAGGCATCCCTACAACAAAGTTCTCATTCAACAGTTTTGGGTACCCAAACCTTCTTGGGTCCCAGATGGTTAACATGAGCATTGAGTTTCTTTAAAGTATTCAAATCATCAAGTTTCATCAATGAACAATCATGCATCGTATGCCCAAAATTTCCATAGTAGTGACAACTAACAAAAGACCTCCTTTCACTAGCAAAGGAACTTTCAACACCATTCCATCTCTTATTTGCAAAAGTTATAGGTTTAGCAAAATTAAACTTCGTGTTCATTCTAGAAGCATGAAAGTTATCATTGTTCAAAAATAAACATTTTTTATGACATGACCGAACTTCCCATAATGAAAACAACAAGGAGATGTGGGTCTACGGAATGATTTTTCATTGTTGGCATGAGTTTTTCCATGAAACTTTCTCTTAGAAGATAGAAACCTTTGAGCACGAAAAGTATGGTTATCACTGAATTTTATTTGAATATCAGATTTCGCATTCATGGCATGAACTTCATCATGTTGCTTCACAAAGTAATTTCTCATCATGTGGCCTAGCTTACCATAATAAAAACAAAAAGTATTTCTTTGTTTCTTTAAAGCACATTTATTTTCACATGCAAAATTGTCATCCTTTTTCATAATAGCACAATCATCCATTTAGATGGCCAAACATACCACAGTAAAAGCATTCAATATTAGATTTCAATTTCTGAGATCTGATTGGTATAGAGGGCTTAGTGTGGACATTTTTCTTTTGATTCTTAACAAAAGAGGCATTTGAAACATTTGAAGAGCAAGAGGCATGCACAAATGAGGTTCGAGTTTTCAAACTAAAGGTTTTCTTTTTACTAGGTTCATATCCTAGTCCTTCCTGTTTGAAATTTACCTCGGTTCCCAAACCTTTCTCCAAATTATCTTTCCCTTTGACAAACTT
The DNA here is from genome assembly GCA_022559845.1 of Amorphophallus konjac. Taxonomy (NCBI): domain Eukaryota; kingdom Viridiplantae; phylum Streptophyta; class Magnoliopsida; order Alismatales; family Araceae; genus Amorphophallus; species Amorphophallus konjac. Next base: position 119,352,198 of record CM040126.1, on the reverse strand, counting down.
AGATAAAGATGCATTCAAGTCAATAGTTTCTTTCTCAAGAGATGCAATGTGCAATTCATAGCTAGCTATCTCCTGTTCACTGTAAATAACATATTCATTCAACACTCTATTTGTAATTTTATAGCTTTCAAGTTCTTGTTCTAACACATGTAGTTTTTCACATTCATCAACAACCAAATTTTTCCTTTTTCAAAAATAAGCAGTTTCTCAGACATGGTTGTATTTAGATGTTTCAATTTCTCATTTTCATCTCTCATACATGAAATGATTTCTTCATGGTTTTTAACATCAACCAAGAATGATTCATTTTGAGTTTTCAATTCTAAGCATCTATCACATGAAGAATTTTCTTTTTAAAGTTTTTCAAAATTTTTCACATTGCTTTCAAGTAAAGAGTTCTGAATTAACAAAGCACTATTTTCGCTATTGAGTTCTTCTAGTTCAGAACACTTATCACGAGAAGCATTATCATGAAAAGTATTTTCGGGTTTCTTTTTAAGTTTTTTATTTTAAGATTTAACCTTCTTATACTTTTTAAGCAATTCATCATAGGCATCCATGAGTTCATTGTAAGAAACTTCCTCACCTTCAGAGTCTAGCTCTGAGCTTTCCTTGCTTGATATATCTTGCTGGTCGACCATCAAGCACTCATTTTCCTTCTTTGAGCTTTCCTTTCTTTTTGAGCTTCTATTAGTCCATCCCAGATTTCTTTTGCACATTTGCAGTTTGAAACAAATGAAAATTTGTTGGAGCTTACTGCAGCCTTAAGAAGTTTCAAAATAAAGATATTTTCAATGTTCTTTTTCTTATGCTCATTGGTACATTCTGATTTATTTCCAAGTAGACTGTGAGGACCATGGGCGATTAACCTCATAAACTTTGAATCAAAACTAGTCATATAATCACAGAATTTTTCAACCCATGATTTATAATCATAACTATCTAAAATAGGAAGTGACTTCATGTTAGCCATCGCCAAAGATATTTACTCTTCAACCATGAGGTTGAATCAAAAATCAGAGACCCGCTCTGATATCAATTGATGGCCCTCGTGGTAGGCGAGTGGACAAGAAAGGGGGTTGAATTGTCCCCCACACTAGATGGCAAATTAAAATTCTACGCAGTTGAATTCATAACTTTTAACGAGATTAAAGAATTAACCAAGCAAGGTAACTAAATTCTCTCAATCTCTCCGATCTCACATGATCACACAAACGGATATATCATGCAAACCACATAATCCCACAAACCAAACCACAGTGCACAGGGATTTTTAAGGCGGTTCGAGACCACGACGGGCTCCCTACGTCGACCCCTTACCAAACCGGTAAGGCTTCACTCGGAGATAAATCCCTAACACAGAGGCGACGCTCCAAACACACACGGGGACATGCCCCAACACACACACACACACACGGAGACAGTCTCCCACACGATCCGATGATCGGATAACAACACACGCACACACACACACACGCTGCAACAACTGCAGCACGATGAATCCACAACCGTACACAGACGGTCACACACATAGTGTATTTTCAGGTTCGAAAAATAAACACAAATATCTAAATCATGCTCAACCCAAAATATAAATCATGAAAGACATCATAAAGAACATATAAAAGATATAGAAATTATCCCCCTTTGTTTTCCATAGCTGGATGACGAATTTCTTTGATGCTCGGGTCAGAGGCAAGCCGGATGTCGTCGATTTGAATGTCAACACATTCCTCTCTTCAATCTGCTTCACTTTCTCTTCATGCACGATCTCCAAAAACACATGGAAGTAGATGAGATCCACTCCACAAAAGCTCCTCCTTCTTTTCTCCTTTTCTTCACCTACAAGATAGAAAGATATTAGCCCTTGGAGATATATCTCTAAAATTCGTAGGTCTAGTATATATAAGAACAAGAGACATGAAAAGACCCATATACCCTTCATAAAACCCTTAGAAAACTGCTCTAACATATGTCTAATAACCCTAGGGGCAAATGGGTAAGTTTAGAGCACAAATAGATTGGGTTTAGTGGGTTTTCGGATTCACGTATTTAGGGTTCGCCGGTTTCGGTCGACCTAAACGGGGAGTTCGATCGACCTAATTTAGTCGATCGAACTCCCCAGTACGGTCGACCGAACTCTGTTGGGTGTCCATTTTGCAAGAGTTTAGTCCATAAGTTGAAACCCTAATGAAATATAGAACTGGTTAGATGATAAAATAAACAACCAAGTATTCCTTGGTATTAAACAATGTATAAACACATACCAACCACATTCTATCAAGATTAAAAACTCCATATAAAAACTTACCATTTTTCTCCCAAAAACATACACATGCAAAGTGCCAAATTCTCACCATGATTTATGATACATTTGCATATGGAATTGACATTACTTTCTTAACCTGCATAACATAGTAAATGAAGTTAAAACCATGCAAGTTCATTCACTCTTATGTCATCTAACATTCAATCAATACTTTGGTGTCTAGGGAGTCTACTAAGCCTTGTCAAACCAATTTCCAGCACCAAAAGTAATTTTACCATGATTCACATGATTTGATCAACTTTCAAGCTAAAAAGGCTCCATGAAGAAAGTGCAGAAAGCACATACATTAAAATCCTTGTTCAGTGTGCATAAAAACACTTTGGGAAACATAGCAACCACAACCTAATATGAAGATCATATAGCCATGAACTTTTTGCACTTAGAATGAGCATGATAAACCAAATTCATATGAGTGGTATAGAAATACTTAAACATGTATGAACCTTGAAAGTACGAGCAAAACTCAATTTTTCTCAGCCAACACTCTTAGCACATTAACATGGTTTACCAAAACCAAACTTAGCAGTGGTTGACTCTTGCCGCATCATAAGTCGACTTTGCAAGCCCAAAAGCACTATATAGAAAGTTCATTGAAAATACATTCATGACTGTGTCAGCCCATTCAAAGCTTCATATATCTCAACTAAGAATTGAGATCCATTGGCCATGCATTTAGACTACATGTGAGCACATCATTCAAGATAAGCTTACACCAAGATTGATGTAATAGAGATGAACACATTATGAGCCTCAATATACACGAGGAAACCATGAACATCAAATAAGTAAGCCTTATCATGCACAACTAAAGATGAAGATCACATAGCTATGCAAATGAACAAGGTTGATACACAAGAATCATAACAGTGATCATGAATGAACACTCAATCATATGCAAGCATAAAAAACATATGCAAACATGCATAAAGTTCTTCCACACACATACACATAATATTTTGTTATCATCAAAACCAAAACCAAGAGGGAGCACAACGAACCCAATAGTCGAAAATACGTCAGAAAGTTTCGACGTATTTTCGACTAACCATGAAATACGTGGAAAGTTTCTGACATATTTATGACTGATAATTTGTTCATCGGAAACAACTTAAATATTATAGGAAGGGTGGAAAATTATTTCATAAGTTTCCAACGGAAAGTTGTTCAGTCAAAAATACGTCAAAAATCTTCCGACAGACTGTTAGTTGGTCGGAAATACATCAAAAAATTTCAACGTATTTCTGACTATAAATTTTTTCGTCGGAAATCTATTTGTCACCCTTACCATCCTATTTGTCGCTATGTGTCAAATTATTTCTGACAGAATGCAGATTGGTAAGAAATACGTAGAAAATTTTTGACTTATTTTTGACGATTAATGATTCCGTTGGAAATCTATTTGTCACCCTTACCAACCTATTTGTCATCCTTAGTGACCTATTTGTCACCCTTAGCAAGCTATTTGTCACCTATTGGTCCTTTGTGTCAAATTATTTCCAAGGGAACGTATTTTGGTCGAAAATATGTTGAAAATTTCTGACGTATTTCCAACTGAAAATGTTTCTATCGAAAATCTATTTGTCACCCTTACCATCCTTTTTATCGCTACGTGAAATTGTTTCCGACGAATGGAACTTGGTCGGAACTCCGTCTAAAATTTTTGACGTATTTTCGATAGAGAGATGTTCCATTGAAAATATATTTGTCACCCTTACCAACCTATTTGTCACCCTCAGCGACCTATTTGTCACCCTTAGCAAGCAATTTGTCACCTATTTCTCGCTGTGTCAAATTATTTCCGTTAGAAAATATGTAGGTCAGAAATATTTCGTCGAAAATCTATTTGTCACCCTTACCATCGTATTTGTCACTGTGTCAAATTATTTTCGACAGATTGTGTATTCGTCAAAAATTCATCGAAAATGTTCGACGTATTTTCGACGGTGAATTATTCCATCGGAAATCTATTTGTCACCCTTACCAACCTATTTGTCACCCTCAGCGACCTATTTGTCACCCTTACCAACCTATTTGTCACCTATTTATCCCAATGTGTCAAATTATTTCCGATGGAATGTTTGTTCTTTGAAAATACGTCAAAAATTTTTGACGTATTTTCGACTGAAGATTTTCTGTCGGAAAGATCTTTGTCACCCTTACCAACCTATTTGTCACCCTTAGCGACCTGTTTGTCACCCTTAGCAAGTTGTTTGTCACCTTTGATATAAATGTGTCAAATTATTTTCGACGTATTTTCGAGAGTGAATTATTCGTCAAAAATCTATTTTTCACCCTTACTAACCTATTTGTCACCCTCAGTGACCTATTTGTCAACCTTACTAACCTATTTGTCACATATTTATCCCTATGTGTCAAATTATTTCTGACGAAATATCTTTGGTCGGAAATACGTCAGAAATTTCTGACATATTTACGACTGAAAATTTTTCTATCGGAAAGCTATTTGTCTCCCTTGCCAACCTATTTGTCACCCTTAGCGACCTGTTTGTCACCCTTAGCAAGCTATTTGTCACCTTCGATATAAATATGTCAAATTATTTCTGACGTATTTCTAACAATGAATTATTCCATCGGAAATCTATTTGTAACCCTTACTAACCTATTTGTCACCCTCAGGGACCTATTTGTCAACCTTACCAACATATTTGTCACATATTTGTCCCTTGGTGTCAAATTATTTCCAACAGAATATTTGTTGGTCAGAAATATGTCAGAAATTTTTGACATATTTTTGACATATTTTTGACTTATAATTGTTCTGTTGGAAAGTTTTTTGTCACACTTCACAACCTATTTGTCACCCTTAGCGACCTATTTGTCACCCTTAGCAACATGTTTGTCACCTTTGATATAAATGTGTCAAATTATTTTCAACGGATTGTAGGTTTGTCGGAAATACGTCGAAAATTTTTGACGTACTTTCGACTGGAAATTTTTTGGTCAGAAAAATATTTGTCAGCCTTACCATCTTATTTGTCACTATGTGTCAAATTATTTCCCACGGAATATAAGTTTGTCAAAAATACGTCAAAATTTTCTGACGTATTTTCTATTATACATTATTCCGTCGAAACTTTTGTCACCCTTAGGTGACAATTTTTAGAGTTATTTTTATGTTATTTTTTTCATTTTTAGAATTAATTTATTTTTATTGTACTGTTACATTTATTAATTATCATTTTATGGGGTTTTTTATCATTTTCATAATTATTTTATTATTATTATACTATTATATTTATTAATTATCACTTTTGATGGTTTTTATAATTATTTTATTATTATTATACTATTATATTTATTAATTATCACTTTTATGGTTTATCGTCATTTTCGTAATTATTTTATGGTTATTGGATGATAAGGGTGATAAATATATGACATGGGTGACAAATATATGCTAAGGGTGACAAATAGATCATATGAGTGACAAATGAGTTACAAATTAAGGGTGACAAATGGGTTACTAAGAGTGACAAATAGCTCATATGGGTGACAAATGGGTTACTAAGGGTGACAAATAGTTCATATGGGTGACAAATGGGTTACTAAGGGTGACAAATAGCTCATATGGGTGACAAATGAGTTACTAAGGGTGACAAATAGGTGATATGGGGTAACATATAGATGACAGAAGTGGGCCGAGTCGACTCGATGCCAAGATGGAGTCGACTCCATGACAAATGGGTCATAAACGTTTCGGTAAAATTGGAGTATATGTATGTCGGGACACGGCAAGTTCAATAGATGAGGGAGTGGCAGAAATTAATTGAATTCCGCCCTAACGGGTCAAACTCCACAAGTTCTTGGCCTGGCGCGAGGTCGTGCAAATGGCCATAACGGGACACTCCCCAAGAGTCGGGCACGCCTTGCAAGAACATCTTTGGTGTTTCCCCTTACTCGGGGTTCGACGGAAGTAATTCGGACGATTCGCCAATAAATCTTTTAGTGGGAGTATTTTTATGAGTTTTTTACCATTTGTGGTATTTTTCTATCATTTTATAATTTTTTATTGTCATATTTATTAATTATCATTTTTATGATTTTTTGTCATTTTTATAATTATTTTATTATTATGATATTTATTGGTTATCATTTTTATGATTTTTTTGTCATTTTCACAATTATTGTATTATTATCGTATTTATTAATTGTCATTTTTATTGGTTTTTATCATTTTTATAATTATTTTATCATTATTATACTATTACATTTATTAAGTATCATTTTTTATAGGTTTTTGTCATTTTCGTAATCATTTTATTGTTATTGGATGCTTAGGGTGACAAATACATACTAAAGGTGACAAATAGGTGGTTTGAGTGACAAATGCATGCTAAGGGTGACAAATAGGCGGCAGGGGCGACAAATGCATGCTAAGGGTGACAAATAGCTAGATAAGGGTGAAAAATAGGTAGTTTGACTAACAAATGCACAACAGTGGTGACAAATAGCTTATATGGGTGAAAAATGGCTTGTATGAGTGAAAAACGGATGGTTTAAGGGTGACAAATGTGTTATAAGGGTGACAAATAGATGGGCAGAGGTGATAAATAGGCTATAAGGGTGACAAATAGATGGCTAAGGGTGGAAAACGGATTGTTAAGGGTGAAAAATAGGTGGTTTAGGTAAAAAAAGGATGGTTCAGGTGAAGAAAAAAAGATGGTTAAGGTGAGTTGAGTCGACTCCATGCCAAGATGGAGTCGACTCTAACTACACCAACTCCCTTTTTTATTATTATTAATAATTTTTTGTTTGACAATGGTGGGCTGAGTCGACTCCATGCCAAGATGGACTCGACTCCACCCACACTTGACCCCCCCTTTTTTTAAGAATATAGGGGCTGAGTAGATGACAAGGGGTTGAGTCGACTCCATGCCAAGATGGAGTCGACTCCACCCACACTTGACCCCTTATTTTATTTTATTTTTTTACAATGTAGGGGCTGAGTAGATGACAAAGGGGGCTGAGTCGACTCCATCTTGGGATGGAGTCGACTCCACCCAGTTTTTTTTTAGAACGCCTGTCTTCGGTAAGTATCGCGCGCTTTGGATCATGCCGACTCGGGTCCGATTTGGATCTGACCCGTCCGACTCGCCCGGGGATAACAATAATAAAAATCATAAAAATGATAATTAATGAGTGTAACATGTATAACAATAATAAAAAAATTATGAAAATGATAAGAAAAAATACCATAAATGATAAAAAAACTCATAAAACACCCCCATTAAAAGATTTAATGGCGAATTGTCCAGATTTCTTCCCTTCGACCCCGAGTAAGGGGAAACATCAAAGATGCCCTTGCAAGGCGTGCCCGACTCTCGGGGATTGCCCCGTTATGGCTATTGCACGACCTCGCGTCGAGCCAAGAACTTATGGAAATTGACCCGTTGGGACGGAATTCAATTGATTTCCACCACTCCCTCATCTATTGAACTTGCCGTGTCCCGGCATACATATGCTCCAATCTTACTAAAACGTTTATGATGATTTACAACCCGGACACTCGTCCGAATATAAAATGGTCAATACATGACCGATATGACTTCGAATAATTGTTCAATGCTTCGATCTTATTGAAACATTTATGATGATTTTATACCCGGACACTCTTCCGAATATAAAACGGTCAATACATGACCAATATGAATTCAAATAATTGCTCGGACCCTAATGAAGGGGATCTCAATGCTCTTCACCCAATTTCCATTCGTTTCATGAATCTTGATTTCCAGGCCACGAGGCCCCATTTCTTGGTGATTAATCAAAGGTTTTCCCCTCTCCGAGGGGATGTAATTAACATCGTGACCTTTATGGCGCGGTGGGTCTCCAGTCCCGACCTGAGACCCATAATCGTTTGGTTAGTCAGACGGAGCACACCCCGGGCTTCAGACCACTCTAGTCTCAAAGCCCGAACACATTGTTACACACGTGACTGGCACGCCGTCGCACGATAAAACCAATAAAAAGACACCGCGATATTTTATTATTATTCTGAGTGCGTCCAACACCTTTATGGCACGGTGGGTCTCCAATCCCGACCTGATACCCACCATCGCCTGGTTAGTCAGACGAAGCGCACCTTGGGTTCCAGACTATCCCAGTCTTGCAACTCGAACATATTGTCACACACGTGACTGGCACATCCTCACACGATAAAACTGATAAAAGATACAACAATATTTTATTATTATTCTGAGTGCGTCCAACATGCCCCTATGAGGGGCCCTAGCTCCCCATCATCGGTGCCGCTGCTCTCTCCCACTCTAACGTTCATGGGTTTCGGAGTGTTTCCATGGGTCCCGTGTTACGTTTTATAAATAAAGTAGAAATGTTCTAAATTACAGATCTTCGGATCTCTAAATAATAAATATTAAATTTCTTTTTTAGATGTAATGATATTTTATATTGAGTGAGATTTTATCCTATTAGAAAAAATGAATGAATGAGAAAAAATGACGAATGAATGAGTGAAAAAATGGTGAAAATGGAAATAAAAAGAGAAAAGAAAGAGAAAAAATGGCGGCAAATAAAAACAAATGAAAATTGAAAATTTTGGGGGCGTAAATGCCCTAACTCCTCCTCCTTTCCCCTTCCTCCTCCTCTCGATCTCCCTCTCCTCTCTCACGATCTCAACCCCCTCTCAATCTCTCCCCCTCTCTGTCTCACCTACTCCGCCCTCTCTCTCACCCTCCTTCTTCCCCAGCACCGGCGACGAGTAGAGCTACTGAGGGACAAGGGCGGACGGGCGGCGGAGTGGCGAGGGCAGGCGGGTGCGGCGGAGCTACCCAGGGAGACCAGTGAGGGGCGAGCGGAGACGCCACCGGTAACGAGGGCGCAGCGGCGGTCGTGACCTCCGACAATGGCGACGGTGAGCTTAGGCGGACACCCCTCATTTACCGCATGTATTCCCCTCTATCCCTCTCCCGTTGGCCCCCCTCCCCCTCCCTACTCCCTCCCTCTGTCACTCTCACACACAGACACACGTACGGCTCAGCCCCCTCCCCCTGCTCCCGCCCTCTCTCACTCTCACTCTCACTCTCACGCACAGACACACGCACGGCTCGGCCCCCTCTCCCTACTCCCGCCCTTTCTCACTCTTACTCTCACACACACAGACACAGGGAGGGGGAGGGGCCACACACAGACACAGGGAGGGGGAGGGGCTTGGCCCCCTCTCCCTGCTCCCGCCCTCTCTCTCTCTCACTCTCACACACAGACACACGCACACACAGACACATGGAGGGTGGGAGGGTGATGGGAGGGGAGGGGAGGGGTCACACACAGACACAGGGAGGGGGAGGGGCTCAGCCCCCTCTCCCTACTCCCGCCCTCTCATACTCTCACTCTCACACACAGACACACGCACACACAGACATAGGGAGGGTGGGAGGGTGATGGGAGGGGAGGGGAGGGGGATGAGGGGAATATGTATGTGAATTAATTTTTTTGACAAGTGTGGATGCCGATATGAATGTGGGGAGTGTGAATGCGGATATGATTTTTTTTCCACAAGATGATTTCGATGTCAATGTGTGTATGTGAATATAGACGTGAAAGTGGATGTAGATATGAATGTTTTGTGAATGTGGATGCGAATTTTTATTTGCAGGTGATGATGCCAATGTGAATGTGTGTGAATGTAGATGGGAGGGGGGATGTGGATATAAATTGTGTGGGTAAATGTGGATATGACCCTTTTTTTCATTTTTGCCTGTTCAAGACTTTTATTATGATATATGTGATTAGTATGCTTGGATACTAATGGCATATATCGAACACAAAGTCTTGAATTGTCCTGTTGGACAGTCTATGGATTTTTGATTGTTCGATGTTGTTTATTATATGTGCTTTATGATTATCTTAAAATTTCGGTAGCATCTTCCCTCTCTTCTCCAATATACCTGCTAATTTTGACTGCTCTTTTGGTCACTTGCATTTTATGTGAGTGGCCGTTAGAGGAATGTTAAAATTAGTAAATTAGGGTGGTATATTGGAGAAGTGTGAGGAGATGCTTCCGAAATTTTAAGATAATCGTAAAGCACATATAATAAACAACACTGAACGATCAAATATCCATAGATGGGCATTTTATTTGATGTAGGTACCCCATGAATATTGTGGATATGGATGTATATGTGACCAAACAGGATGTACAAATGTGGAAAATAGTCAAATTTTTTGGGAGATGCTGTTGAAATTTTTTTAGAAGTTTAATATGGCATATTGATATGATTTTTTTAATTTGAGTGGCCAAAGGAGACGATGGGATGGAGGGGATATTTTTTTAAAATTTGAGTGTGTGTGTGATATTTTTTTTTAATTTGGAGGGTGGGAGGATTTTTTTTTTAAATGAGAGAGGGAAGGGGGCGGGGAGGGGAGGGTGGGAGGGTGATAGGAGGGGAGGGGAGAGGGATGAGGGGAATGTGTATGGGAATTAATTTTTTTGACAGGTGTGGATGCCAATATGAATGTGTATGTGAATACGGGTATGATTTTTTTTTCTAGAAAACGATGTTGATGTCAATGTGGGTGTGTGAATATGGAAGTGAAAGTGGATGTGGATATGGATGTATATGTGAATAAACATGATGTACAAATGTGGAAAATAGTCAATTTTTAGGGGAGATGTTGTCAAAAAAATTTAGAAGTTTAATATGACATATTGATATGATTTTTTTGATTTGCTAGGTAAATATGGCTAGACTTGATCATTCATGGATGAATCGCAGAGTAGTTGACATAGTGGTGTTAGAGGAGTTTAAGGATGGAGTTGATAGTTTTATTTAGTTTGCATTTGGGCATTCAACAGTAGTGGACCAGCGTAGTTACATCCGATGTCCTTGTTTACTTTGTAAAAATAAGATATTTCTTTCGCTATGGGATGTGCAACATCATTTATACGGGAAAGGGTTCACGAAAAGTTATATGAATTGGGTGTGTCATGGTGAGGACGTCTGGTCGTATGAGCCCACCAATGCTGTAGGCACAAGTACCTATGCAGACATGGTAATCGATGCTGCTGGCCCTAGCTTTAATGTACAAGGGGAACACGTGTACAATGAAGTACCACCAAACAAGATGGTTGGAAGATTTTATCAGTTAGTTCGGGATTCTGATGAGCCGTTGTGGGATGGTTGTAAAAATCACACTAGGTTGTCTGTTATCTCACAGTTGTTGAATTTGAAATCCAAATTTCACCTTAGTGAGAGTTGTTTTGACCATATGCTCCTCCTAATCAAGAGTATGCTGCCTCAAGATTAGAAGCTGCCTAAAAAGTTTTACCGTGCAAAGAAGATGGTCAATGAGTTAGGGCTTGGATACGTGAAATAAAATGCATGCCCTAATCACTGTATGCTATATTATTAAGATAATGTAGATAAAAGATCATGTGATATTTGTCAGCATGATAGATTTAAACCTAAGAGAGGGGACAATTTAGAGCAAAAGGATGTGCCTTACAAGTCACTGCGATACTTCACTCGCACACCCAGATTGCAGCGGATGTATATGTCGTTAAAGAAAACTTGGCATATGATATGTCACATGGAAAGAGTACGTCATGCAGATGATATAATGAGTCATCCCGCTGATGGTGAAGCTTGGGCTCATTTCAATCGTACGTATACTGCTTTTGCTCACGAGCCACGGAATGTTAGGCTGGGTCTATGCACAGACGGCTTCAACCCATTTAGAGGTGCAGTGGCATCTTACTCATGTTGGCCAGTATTCATGTCGTCGTACAACCTTCCGTTGGGCATGTGCATGAAGCGAGAGAACCTTTTCTTAACTTTGGTGATTCTAGGTCCAAAAAATCCAGGAAAAAAATTAGACATATATCTCAGGCCACTGATTGATGAGTTGAAAAAATTATGGAATGATGGAGTTGTTACTTATGATGCGTATAGAAAATAAAATTTCACTATGAAGGCTGCATTGATATGGACAATAAGTGACTTCCTTGCATATGGAATGCTATCTTGCTGGAGCACACACGGGAGGTTGGCATGTCCTTACTGTATGGCTGATACAAAATCATTTGTCCTAAAATATGGCAAGAAATCATGCTGGTTCGATTGTCATCGATGGTTTCTACCAATTGACCATCCTTTCCAAAGGTAAAAGGACTCATTCATTAAGACCACAGTTGAATGGATGAAGTAGACTTGGAACGGATGTCTGGTCGACAAATGGTGACACAGGTGTAAAACTTACCAGATATAGTGCAATTATCGGGTAGTACACAACATCTTCGTGGATTTGGAGAGAATTACAACTGGGTGAAGACAAGTGTCTTTTGGGAATTACCTTACTGGTCAGCCCTTTTGAAATAGCACAACCTGGATGACATGCATGTTGAGAAGAATGTCTTTGATAATGTGTTCAACACCATCATGAACATGAAAGCCAAAATAAAGGACAATGCCAAGGCGCGAGCGGACTTGAAGATACTTTGCAAATGACTAGAGCTGGAATTGCAGTAGGTACGGGGAAAAGTTGTGCAACCTAAAGCAGCTTACGTGTTGAAAGACACACAGATCAATGAACTGTGCCAGTGGCTGAAGTAATTAAGATTCCCTGATGGATATGTGTCTAACATAGCCCGTTGTGTGAATGTTAATGAGAGAAAAATATATGGATTGAAAAGTCATGACTACCATGTGTTCATGGAGAGACTTCTGTCCATTACATTCCTTGACATATTGCCAAAGCCCATATGGGGAGCATTGACCGAGTTGAGTCAGTTTTTCAGGATTCTATGTGCCTCAGAACTCAAACTTGGGGACATGCAAACCCAGGAACAGAATGTGGTCACAATGGTATGCAAGTTGGAGAAGATATTTCTCCCTGCGTTCTTTAATTCCATGGAGCACTTGATTATCCATTTGCCATACGAGGCCAAAGTTGGAGGACTGGTATAATTTCGATAGATGTATCCATTTAAGAGGTAATCATTATGTATTTATAATTTATTTGACAGTTGTTACATGTCTCTGTCATTGTCACTGTATGTCATTGTCATATGAATTGTTGTCATAGGTGTATACATGACCTAAAAATGAAGGCTCACAACAAGGCTAAAGTAGAGGGTTCGATTACCAAGGCATATATTATTGAAGAAATTTTATGGTGATGCCGCATTTACGTTCTTCCTCCCATTTACGGTGATGCTGCATTCATCATTGCAGGCAATTTGATTCAGAATTAATTACTCAATATCCACGTCTCAATGACGTGGAGGTTCAAAAGGAACGAGAGAGATCTTTTGCCAGATGGCTTAAAGCTCAAATAAGTGTCGAAGTTAAGTTCCACAAAGCTTGAGGTGTACGCCTGATTTTAAAGTAATGTGGTTTATATTCATAGGTCGAAGAAGGTTATGTTACTAATGAAAGAGACCGAGTGATAAGTTATGGACCTTCGAAGGTTACGCATGCCTATTCAAGATTTTTTATGAATTGTTATAGATTTCACACCAGAGATTATGGACGAAATATGTCTACGATGAATAGCGGCGTATGCATGAAAGGTAGTACATACAATGAAAATGAACTTGATTACTATGGTATTCTTGAGGAGGTCATAGAATTACAATATCTCTGTAATGCCCTGAGATCCGATTCCCAATTTATGGTTTCTTTTTTTTTCTATCGGACCACGAAGCATTACGTCGTACGTATCGCGGAAGCACACACACACACACACACACACACACACACACACACACACACACACACACACACATATATATATATATATATATATATATATATATATTCACTTGAGAGAGAGAGAGAGAGAAACCATAATTACATGAAATGTAAATAGCATCTCAACCATTCATAATCCAAAAAAAATACATGTCCAATGCCCAAATACATATAAGTCCATACAAGATCACCAATCCACAAACTATCCATAATATGAAAGATAATTATCCATAGTCTACCCTGATGTAGGGAGGACAAGAACTACTCCTCGGCTGTAGCCTTCTCCTCAACCACCTCCACTGCGTCCCTTGAAAACGTGTGCCACAAGGGGATGAGTGTGGCGCTCAGTAGGCAACTTAATCAAATCGGGGTTAACTCGCATTCATATATCCAGTTCATATACATAATTCAAATGTTAACAATAAAATATTGCAAAAGACCCATATAGTCCCTTCTAGAACCCTCCAAAGTGACCCTAATAGGTCTATCAAGAACCTAGGGATAAATGGGTAAAGGATGGAACCCAAGTGAATCAAGTTTGATGGGTTTCATGAAACCGGATTGGCCATCGGTCGACTAAACTGTAACAAGTTACAGACTGGCCGACGCTGGCAAAGTCAGACGATCGAAATGCCTAGGGCGGTTGACCGAACCTACTACGTCATGGTGAGGACACCCGAGCTCGAGATCGGTGTGATGCGGCAGAGCGACACTATAGGACGCGCAACACTGTTCGGGGCTTGCAAGCATCGTTATGGCTTGGAGATGGCATGGAGAGCTACCCATGAGTTGGAGTCTTTTATTTTTTATCACTTTGGATTTTTTTTGTAGGCCGAGCTGTGTCCAGTTGTACTTTATTAGCATCACTTTGTAGTTAGCAGGCTAGGTGAGGGTTAGTGGGCCATTTCTTGATCCAGGCCTAAGGAGGACAGGGCTGGCCACCCCCAACTAGTGGTCCCCTACCTTGGGATATGTGCCCCCCTTTTCTAGGCCCATTAGGGCTCGGGTTTGGGCGCGCCCCACCCTCTCCTCTCTTCCTTGGAGATGGCCGCCCCCCCCTTCCTAGATTCTAGCTAGAGTTTCCTATTTTCCCTCCCCCTTCCTAGTGTGGTAGAAATTCAAATTAAATAGGATTGTTTAGGGATTTATTTTAGGAAATTAATTAGGATTTCTCTTCCCCATCTATTTATAGTCTTTTGTATTATTGTGGGAGAATTAATGAAGAAAAGAAATCTTTTGAGAAATCCAAGAGAGTTGGCCGCGGCCTCCCCCTCCCTCTCCCTTGGTGGGTGCGACTCCCACCTCCCCTCCCCCTTCTCTTCTTCTTGGGTGTGATGCCCAAGACTCTACCCCAGGGATTTCTGCTGCTCTCTCTGCATCTAAGCATCTTCCTCGGTGTCTTGGAGAGCCTGGAGATCCCCGTTCTTGGTTGATTTGCTACGAAGAGTCCGTGGTGCCTCTGCTGGTCTGTGTGCTCCTGTGTGTCTGCCTGCTAGATAGAAGCGTGGAACAGAGGTTGGTCCGCCCCCTTTACCATCTTAGAAGGTCCTAAAATTTTTGCCACATATTCCCCCACGCCTCTTATCATTCCAAACCAAATTTCACGCCAAAATTCCATCTGGGGCCGAAGTTCCCCTTAGAGACACTTTTCCTGCGCAAACTACTCCTGTGCAGATCTGCAGAGACAGAACCTATCTACAATAGCCTTCTCTCCCCCCCCCCCCAAACCTACACCAAATGCTCTGAAATTTGGAGCACCACCTCCCCACATCCTAACCCATCCCCCAAATTTTTTTTATGATTTTTTGAGCCCATTTGCCCTGCATACCCCCGCCCTCCATTCTTGCTATCCATTCTGTATGTACAGATCTGTAGAACAGAGGCCGCCTACCACCATCTCCCACGCCCAAAAACTCCATTACACGCCTCCCCGCCACCACATCTCCACTCTCCCACGCCCCTCCCCTAACCACCAGAGAAAATCCAACCCGAAAAGCCGCTCGAAAGCCCCAGCATCACCCCCATTTTCCACCCTCTGTCCCGCTACCAGCATACTGGCCAGAATGCATAGGTGACTGTTCAAAAATTTGCCCCGGCTTCCACAGTCCTCTGTTGTAGCTTATCTTCCACGGGCATCCCTGGGACGTTCCCCCTAACGTCTCCTCCGAGTTTCGTGTTCAGAGGACGTCCAGAAGGCCGCGTTACAGGCCTCCTCACCCCCTGGTCACCTGCGCCTGCGCATACTGGCCTACAGTCTGCCCTCCATTCGTGTCTATTCCGGACGTCCACATCAGCACCGTCGGCTTCCATCTTCTTCCAGGAGGATCGTCTTCTACTACAGTGTGCTGTCAGGGACGTTGGCACCTTCCTCGGCCTCCGTGACGTGTCATCCTTACTGCTGGTCCCAGTCCGTACCGGTTCGTAGCAGGTGGGAGTGTCATTCTTCGTGCACTCGCGGCCCGTCACCCCATTTCTCATGACCCCTCGGATCGCTGTGTAGCCTTTTACCTCCCTGCGAGGAGTGGGTAGTGTCTGGATTGTACCTATTTAGCTTTTGTACCAGGGATCGTGTGATTTGGGCAGGCGTCTTCCATGCCCTGAGCATGGAGGTGCGCATTCTGTGAGACCCGTTCTTTAACAGAGCTTTACCGATATTAAAATGTATTTTAATCCATAAATTTCGGCTAATTTTGTGAAATTTATGGGCTTTTTCTAGCATTTAATCTAATTAGATTAAAGCTTATAAGGAAATCAATGGGCATATGTATAATAATCCTTCTTTGGGGGTTTAAAATGCAAATGGGGGTTAAAAATAAAATATATAAATATATTTTATTCTTTTTTTAACCCACTCGATCTCCCCTCTCTCTCTCACTTTCCCAATCCCTCTCCCCCCCTCTTTTCACCCGACGCAGAGGAAACCCGCGGGAGAACCCGCTGGCGGCCGCCCGAGCTCGCCGCGGTGGCCACCTCCTCACCCCCCGGCCCTCTTCTCGGTGGAGGACGGCAGCGGCCACCACATCGGCGGTGACCCCGAGCGGCGACAGCTCCCCACCCTTCCACGGCGGACGGCCATGAGCCCCTCTCTCGCCTTCCTCTTCTCGATAGTGCTAGGTGGCCCAAGAAAGGGGAGGACGGCCAGTCGCCTCGCCGGTGATCGGGCAAGGGGAGGACAGGGACCGGCCTCCCCGTCTCTCGCCCCCCTTTTCTCCTTTCACGGTGGGTGGAGGCGGACGAGACTGGCGACCATCTCTCCCTCTTTCTCTCGTCTCGACACGCCGGTGACCCGACGGCCTTGGTGGAGGAGCCGGAGCTCCATCGACGAACCGGCAAGGGGTAGAACACGGCGGCGCCCTCGTCGGAGCCAAACCCCGGTGCGGAGACGCGGTTCCACGATGACATCGGGCGGCCCCATCTTCCCTTCTCGCGGCTAAATTGAGTCCTCGGCCTAGATCTGGTGGGGGGACGGCTTTCTAGCCTCGTTTGGAGTGGCGAGGAATGGCGTGGCATCAACCCGGGATGATCCGTGGAGTGGAGAGACGGCCGGGAACCGGCGAACCGCGACGACCCTCAGATTGTTCGCGGATGCATCGGACATTTCGGCACGTTTGAGGTAGGGGGATCAATGCCCTAGACCGTTTAATTATTCTAAAAGCATGCCAATCATCGATGAGTTCATAGATTAATGAAAGCATGTCCATCGTCGCTGAGTTCATAGATTAATAAAAGCATGCCCATCGTCGCTGAGTTCATAGATTAATGAAAGCATACCCATCGTCACTGAGTTCATAGATTAATGAAAGCATGCCTATCGTCGCTGAGTTCATAGATTAATAAGAGCATGCCCATCGTCACTGAGTTCATAGAATATAAATTGTTATATTGAGATGATGGATTGGCAGGGAACATGTTAAAAATGGATTGGCAGGGAATAGGTTAAAATAATAACTCCCGTCGATTTGAGTCGAACGGGAGGGGATCCGGTTATGATTCCGGTAGGTCCGGTTCTCCAGTAAGGACTATGTTTACCTTATTATAGATTTTATAACGGTTCGCTATAAACATTTGATTGAACCGAGCGGCTGACGATTAAACCGCGTAAACAAATTAAATTTGAATGGTGGAAGAAATTTCACGGTTAGTCTGTTGAGTAGCACGCGACGGTTCGTCGTTCGACCGCCTAATACCATAGCGGCCCTAGTTCGACCGCTTGTTCTATAATGATGCGTGTTCATTTAAATTATGCATTTGATTATGGAATGATTGCCATTTTAGCATATTCAATTATTTATGCATTGAATTATTGAATAATGGCCATCTTAGCATACTTAGTTAATTACACCTTGAATTTTGTGTATTTTCCATATTTAATTGTTATCATAAATTATGGCATGTTTTTAGATCCCAATATAGCTTCATTCTCTTTCCTAGTGATGGAACCACCAGTCGTAGCCCAACGACTTTTAGTGTTGATCCCACCCGGGAGAGGTGGCGGGGTATCCGAGTTTCACGATTTTTAAGCTAGTTCCATGGGCCCCAGTCCAACTATAGCGTCCTACGGAGGGGAATACTAGCTAGAGGCCTGGCTCTAGGCACGAGCCGGTGTGTGCACACGTGGTCAGAGACTTGGACTGACACTGACGAGTGTTGCTCTGACTAGTTACTTGTTTTGGTACTATTACGCGTCTCGCTTGCTATGATCAGGCTTGCGTAGATGCTTGAGACACAGTGTAAGCCGTCAGTGGATGCATCTGGTTTCTTCTTTTGGTGGATCTCCTCTCCTTCTCTCCTTAGTCACTTGGAAATGATTGAGTTATTGTCTATTGGTAGATTTCAAGTATTTGCGTTTAAATTCTAATTGGCATGCTAGTTAGTTGTTCATGAACTGTTTAGTTAGTTTTACAGCTTTATTAAATTGTCATTTATTTATGTCAATGCATGCTTTACTGCTTTCCTTTAGTTAGTTGTGAGCTAGAAATTTCTGTGAACCCTACCGAGTCTCTGCTGTGAGACTCACCCCTTCCTTTTACAGGTGAGGCGGAGCAACCGCCTACAGGATTCTCTCGTGCTTTTGGCGAAAAATCTTAGAGCCAGCAGTGGTCTGTCAGTGGTCGGTCAATGGTCAGTCTGTCATTTTTCTTCTTTTGGTCGGGCTACGTCCCGTGTAGTTATTTATTTTTGGACCATTATACAGTGTGGGACTTGTGATATATGAATCTAGACTACTTGTATAAATTAACCACTCTGATATATATAGATGCTTCCATTTAAAGTTCAAATGAATGATTTAATTAATATTGCGCGTGTAATTTCTATTCGTTATGCATCCCCTCAACAAACACTCACTAACCCATACGGGGCCTCATCAGCCTCTTGGGTGGCTTCCCCGAGCTCTTAGTATCGGTAAATCGATGATATCGGGTTATCGGTATCCGGATCTCCTGGGTCGTCACAGTTGGTATCAGAGCAGTGTTGAGGATTTGTATAAAGAATTGAAATTGTATTAGTCCATAACAAGTCCATGTAAGTCTACTAATGCTGGTTTAGGATGTTTTTCATGATTATCGATGCATTTTCTGTTATTGCATGTTTTCTTCTAGATTAAAATGCTGCCTCGTAGAAGGGCACGTGTCCTGAGAGAAGGTAGTGGCACTTCTCCTCTGGCTCCAGCTAATGTGCCAGCTCCAATTCAAGCTGACCCTGCTCCTCAAGTTGAATTGCCTCCTGGTGGCCGTGGCAGAGCTTTGAAAGAATTTTTGCTGTTCCACCCACCGACTTATGAAAGACTGGCAGATCCAGATGCAGCTAGAGTGTGGATAGATGCAACTGAACGTGTATTCCATTCCATGGAGTGCACGGAGGATGAAAAGGTTATGCTGGCTACTTTTCAACTCCAAGGAGAAGCACTCACGTGGTGGACCACGGAGTGGGAGGTCGCTTTTAGATCCCGTCCTCTTCGTCAAATTACATGGATGGAGTTTGTCACAGCCTTTGAGCGCACCTTCAGTCCAGCTTATCTTAGGATGGATAAAATGCACCAGTTTATGGAACTAGCTCAAGGCAATATGACTGTGCTGGAATATCAGAGCAAGTTCATGGAATTGGGTCAGTATGTGCCCCACATTCTTGCTGATGAAAGCTTGAAGACCGAGCATTTTCTGCGTGGATTAAAACCAGAGTTAAGGCAACCGTTGATTACAACCAGAGTGGTAGAGATGGACGGAGCATATCGGGCAGCTATGGCTTTAGAGCTTGATGTGGCTAGATCCTGAGGGCATACTCAAATGGCGTCAATCCAGCCAGGTGTCCCACGTCAACAGTTCAGTCAGCCATCTGCTACAAGAGTCCCATCTGCTTTTCCTGCTGCTAGTGACATTCCTGTTTCTAAGTCTATGTTCAAGAAATTCAAGAAGTTTAAAAAGTGATATGGCAGTCAGGCATCTTCGAGTACCGTGCAGCAGCAATCGGCACCTTCTTTCCAGCAGCGTCAAGGCTCAGTAGTTAGCCAGCCGAGAGTGTGTGCAAGATGTGGTGGGAGCCACCCAGGCAAGCCGTGTTCCCTGTCGATGGTTTGTTTCCGATGCGATCAACCAGGACATGTGGTTCGAGACTGTCCGCAGCGGCCGAAGCCAGTGCAGTTTTCTCAACCGTAGTCGTCTCAGTTCAGACCTCCTCCACCACCTGAGGCACAGTAGTATTATCCTCAAGCTTCAGTGTCTTCTTCCCAGCAGTCTACTGCAGTGGGTAGGATGCAGAAGGGAAAGGTTTCTCATATTACTCAAGCTGAAGCTATGGCGTCTCATCTTGTTGAAGGTACGATTATGATTTATGGACATGCGGCTCGTGTCTTATTTGATTCAGGCGCTTCTCATTCATTTATTTCTGAAAACTTCATTGCCTGTATTGAGGAGCCGACTTCTGAAATTACTTGTGAGTTGCTTGTGGAATTACCTTCTGGGGATTTCATGTTCACTCCTCTTTGTCTGGAAGAGTCGCCTATTATGATTGGTAATCATCAGTTGCCGGCTAGATTATATGCGTTGCAGCTGGTTGATTATGATATTTTTTTGGGCATGGATTGGTTAGAGAAATATGGAGCCGTGGTTGATTGCAGATCAAAGAAAGTCTATTTTCAGTCACATGGGAAACCAGCATTTTACTTCCAAGGTATTCGATCTCGTTCTTCTCGCTTGCTTATTTCTGCTACTCGGGCATGTAGATTGCTTAATGCAGGTTGTCAGGGATTCTTAGCTTCCGTGGTTCTGTTGAGGCACCATAGCAGGATATCAATGCTATTCCTATGATCTGTGAATTTCCTGATGTATTTCCTAATGAGTTACCAGGCTTACCTCCTCAGCAAAAAATAGAAATGGTGATTGAATTGATTCCAGGTATGGCACCTTTGGCAAATGCACCATACCGTATGGCTCCAGCTGAATTGAAGGAACTGAGGGCACAATTGTTAGAATTATTGGAAAAATGCTATATTCTTCCCAGCTTTTCTCCATGGAGTGCTCCAGTCCTGTTTGTGAAAAAGAAAGATGGAAGCCTGAGGCTATGTATTGATTACAGGCAATTGAATCAGGTGACTATCAAGAATAAGTATCCTCTGCCCAGGATTGATGATTTGTTTGATCAATTGTAGTCTGCTACTGTCTTTTCACGAATCGATCTTCGATCTGGCTATTTTCAATTGCGGATTCAAGAATCTGACGTGGAAAATACTGCTTTTAGCACGCGTTATGGTCACTATGAGTTTTTGGTTATGCCGTTCGGACTAACCAATGCTCCAGCAGCATTTATGGACCTGATGCAGCGTGTGTTCCATCCATATCTGGACCAGTTTGTTGTGATCTTTGTCGATGATATTCTTGTTTATTCAGCTTCTGAAGAGGAACATGTTCAGCATCTCAAGATTGTATTGCAGACTCTGCGAGATCACGAACTCTATGCAAAATTTAGTAAATGTGAGTTTTTACTTCGAGAAGTTCATTTTCTCGGCCGTGTGATTTCTGGTGACGGAGTTGCAGTTGATCTGGAAAAGATTGAAGTTGTTCTTCAATGGTAGAGACCGAGGACTGTGACAGAGATCAGAACTTTTCTGGGTCTTGCTGGTTACTATCGAAGATTCATTCAAGACTTTGCACAGATTGCCGCGCCGATGACTAGACTGGCACGGAAAGATGTACCTTTTGTCTGGTCAGATCAATGTGAGCAGAGCTTTAATGAATTGAAAAAGCTTCTCACTTCTTCTCCAATGCTGGTATTACCTTCTGGCTGGGGTGGATTCGTTGTTTGCACGGATGCTTCTCGAGTAGGACTGGGTGCAGTGCTTATGCAACATGGTAAAGTCATAGCTTATGCATCCCGACAATTAAAACAGCATGAAGAGAATTATCCGACTCATGATTTGAAGCTTGTAGCAGTGATCTTTGCACTAAAAATTTGGAGACACTACCTGTATGGCGAGAAATTTAAGGTCTTTACCGATCATCAAAGTTTGCAGTATGTGTTTTCTCAAAAAGATTTGAATCTCCGACAGTGCAGATGGATGGAATATATGAAAGGCTATGATTTCACTCTCTCCTATCAGCCAGGAAAAATGAATGTTGTGGCTGATGCTCTAAGCAGGAAAGTGCAAATTAGTCATTTGCTTGTTCATGAATGGAAGTTGTGGGAACAGTTTACTAGTGAAACTTTCAACGTGGACATTCCTTCTGATCTGACGGTAGCTGTATGTGCTAGTCTTGTAATGACTCCAGCTATTTATCAGCGGATCAAGGAAGCTCAGCAGACAGATTCTGATTTGTCCCGCATTATAATGATGCATGATGTGGAGTTTGATGATGACTTAGTTGTCAGCTTCCGTGATAGGCTGTATGTTCCAGCTATTGATGAGTTGAGAAATACCATCTTGCGTGAATCCCATGGATCCCGTTATGCTATTCACCCCGACACTACCAAGATGTATCAAAATCTGAAAAGGCAGTTCTGGTGGCCAGGAATAAAAAAGGATGTAGCTGCATTTGTGTCTAAATCTTTGACATGCCAACAGGTTAAAGTCGAGCATCAAAAACCTGGAGGAATGCTTCAACCTTTAGAAATTCCGATGTGGAAATGGGATCATGTCACGACAGATTTTGTCGTGGGTTTACCCCGCACTTCACAAGGCTTCGATTGAATCTGGCTGTTAGTTGATCGATTAACAAAGACAGCAAGATTATTGCCAGTTAAAGTTACCTAGAGTGTTTAGAAATTGGCCGAGCTTTATGTTCAAAAGATTATGCTATTGCATGGAATTCCAAAATCAATTGTGTCAGATCGTGACCCACGGTTTACTTCTAGCTTCTGGCGTAGCTTTTAAAAAGCATTGGGCACAGAGTTAGCCTTTAGTTCAGCTTATCATCCGCAGTCAGATGGTCAATCAGAAAGGACTATTTAGACTTTAGAAGATATGCTGAGATCGTGTTGCCTAGATTGGCAGGGTTTGTGGAGTCAGCATTTGCCACTAGTAGAATTTGCTTATAATAACAGTTATCACTCCAGCATTGGCATGGCACCGTATGAGGCTTTATATGGGAATCCTTGTCGTACACCTTTGAACTGGTTTGAGGCCGGTGATAGATTATTGACAGGATCTGATATGGTTCAGCAATGTGCTGATGTGGTTCGCTTGATCAGGCAGAAAATGTCGATAGCTCAGAGTCGATAGAAAAGCTATGCAGATCAGCGCAGGCGACCATTGCAATTTGAGTCTGGAGATATGGTGTTTGTAAAAATATCTCCAATGAAAGGCGTTATGAGGTTTGGGAAGCGTGGAAAGCTCAGTCCCCGTTATATTGGTCTGTTTCCTATTCTGGAACGTGTGGGCCAAGTGGCGTATCGTCTTCAATTGCCAGCGGCGATGCAAGCAATCCACGATGTTTTTCATGTGTCCCAGCTGAGGAAGTATGTTTCAGATGCATCTCACATCCTTGATGATTCAGTTTGGCCTAAAGTGACTGCAGATTTATCCACACCAGTGTATCCGATCAGAATTGAAGATCGTCGTGAGCAACGATTGAGAAATAAAGTAATTCCTCTAGTTAATATTGTCTGACAGCGTCACTCTGGTAATGAAGCTACATGAGAACGTGAGGACGAAATGCGTCAGCAATTTCCCTTCTTGTTCGAGTAAGGTATATTCATTCCAGTTCTCTCCTTGTTCTTCCTTTTAAATTTCAAGGATAAAATTTTTAGTAGGAGGGAGGGACTGTGAGACCTATTCTTTAACAAGCTCTACTGATATTAAAAATTTTTTAATCCATGAATTTTGGCTAATTTAATGAAATTTATGGGCTTTTTCTAGCATTTAATCTAATTAGATTAAAGCTTATAAGGAAATCAATTGGCATATGTATAATAATCCTTCTTTGGGGGTTTAAAATGCAAATGGGGTTTAAAAATAATATATATATATATATATATATATATATATATTTTTTAATATTTTTTTAACCCTCTCGATCTCCCCTCTCTCTCCCACTTTCCCAATCCCTCTCCCCCCCTCTTTTCACCCGACGCACAGGAAACCCGCGCGCGAACCCGCGGGCGGCCGTGCGAGCTCGCTGCGGCGGCGACCTCCTCACCCCCCGGCCCTCTTCTCAGCGGAGGACGGTGGCGGCGACCACACCGGCGGTGACCCCGAGCGGCGGCGGCTCCCCCCCCTTCCACCGCGGACGGCCACGAGCCCCTCTCTCGCCTTCCTCTTCTCGGCGGTGCTAGGCAGCCCAAGAAAGGGGAGGATGGCCGACGGCCTCTCCGGCCACCGGGCAAGGGGACGACAGTGACTGGCCTCCCCCTCAATCGCCCCCCTTTTCTTCTTTCACGGTGCACAGAGGCGGACGAGACCGGCGACCCTCTCTCCCTCTTTCTCTCTTCTCGGCACGCCGGTGACCCGATGGCCTTGGTGGAGGAGCCAGAGCTTCGTCGATGAACCGGCAAGGGGTAGAACACGGCGGTGCCCTCGTCAGAGCCAAACCCAGGCGTGGAGACGTGGTTCCACGATGACATCGGGCGGCCCCATCTTCCCTTCTCGCTGCGAAATCGGCGTCCTCGGCCTAGATCCGGTGGGGGGACGACTTTCTAGCCTCGTTTGGAGCGACGAGGAATGGCGTGGCATCAACCCGAGACGATCCGTGGAGTGGAGAGACGGCTGGGAACGGGCGAACCGTGACGACCCTCGGCTTGTTTGCGGTCGGATCAGACATTTCAGCATGTTTGAGGTAGGGGGATCAATGCCCTAGACCGTTTAATTGTTCTACAAGCATTCCCATCGTTGCTGAGTTCATAGATTAATGAAAGCATGCCCATCGTCATTGAGTTCATAGATTAATAAAAGCATGTCCATCATCGCTGAGTTCATAGATTAATGAAAGCATGCCCATCGTCGTTGAGTTCATAGATTAATAAAAGCATGCCCATCGTCACTGAGTTCATAGATTATAAATTATTATATTGAGATGATGGATTGGCAGGGAACATGTTAAAATAATAACTCCCGTCGATTTGAGTCGACCGGGAGGGGATCCGGTTATGATTCCGGTAGGTCGGTTCTCCGGTAAGGACTATGTTTACCTTATTTTAGATTTTATAACGGTTCGCTATAAACCTTCGATTGAACTAAGCGACTGACGATTAAATCGCATAAACAAATTAAATTTGAATGGTGGAAGAAATTTCACGATTAGTCCGTTGAGTAGCACGCGGCGGTTTGTTGTTCGACCGCCTAAAATCATAGCGGCCCTAGTTCGACCACTTGTTCTATAATGATGCGTGTTCATTTAAATTATGCATTTAATTATGGAATGATTGCCATTTTAGCATATTCAATTATTTATGTATTGAATTATTGAATAATGGCCATCTTAGCATATTTAGTTAATTACGCCTTGAATTTTACATATTTGCCAAATTTAATTGTTATCATAAATTATGGCATGTTTTTAGATCCCAATAGAGCTTTATTCTCTTTCCTAGTGATGGAACCACCAGTCGTAGCCCGACAAATTTTAGTGTTGATCCCACCCGGGAGAGGTGGCGGGGTCTCCCAGTTTCATGATTTTTAAGCTAGTTCCATGGGCCCCAGTCCAACTGTAGCGTCCTACGGAGGGGAATACTAGCTAGAGGCCTAGCTCTAGGCACGAGCCGGTGTGTGCACACGTGGTCAGAGACTTGGACTGACACTGACGAGTGTTGCTCTGACTAGTTACTTATTTTGCTACTGTTACGCGTCCCGCTTGCTATGATCAGGCTTACGTAGATGCTTGAGATGCAGTGTAAGCCGTTAGTGGACGCATCTGGTTTCTTCTTCTGGTGGATCTCCTCTCCTTCTCTCCTTAGTCACTTGGAAATGATTGAGTTATTGTCTATTGGTAGATTTTTTGTACTTACATTTAAATTCTAATTAGCATGCTAGTTAGCTATTCCTGAACTGTTTAGTTAGTTTTACAGCTTTATTAAATTGTCATTTATTTATGTCAATGCATGCTTTACTGCTTTCCTTTAGTTAGTTGCGAGCTAGGGATATCTGTGAACCCTATTGAGTCTCTACTGTGAGACTCACCCCTTCCTTTTACAGGTGAGGCATAGCAACCGGCTGCAGGATTCTCTCGTGCTTTTGGCAAAAAATCTTTGAGCCAGTAATGGTCTGTCAATGGTCGGTCAGTGGTCAGTCTGTCCTTTTTCTTCTTTTGGCCGTGCTACGTCCCGTGTAGTTATTTATTTTTGGACCATTGTACAGTGTGGGACTTGTGATATATGAATCTAGACTACTTGTATAAATTTACCACTCCGATATATATAGATGCTTCGTTTAAAGTTCAAATGAATGCTTTAATTAATATTGCACATATAATTTCTATTCGTTATGCATCCCCTCAACAAACACTCACTAACCCTTACGGGGCCTCATCAGCCTCTTGGGTGGCTTCCCCGAGCTCTTGGTATCGGTAAATCGATGATATCGGGTTATCGGTATCCGGATCTCCTAGGTCGTCACACATTCGCTCCCTCCTTGGATTAGCTTGCTTATTTAGTATAGTCTCTAATGCCGCTGCTTGTGAGATCGTTAGGTTCCTAGCTTGCATATTTTATATCACTGCTACGGTGAGAGAGCGAGACCGTCCCATGACTCGTCTGAGTCACGAGTATGGAGTTGCCTACCCTAGACTCGTCAATTTCTCAACCGTGCGGAACGACGTGCTTCCCTCTCTTGGGACGCCTGTGAGCTTGAGTCCTTGTTGATTGGCATAGTTTTCCCTCTTGGGAACCATAGGTGTCGAGTCGATGTCGTTCGATCTATCGCGTGGTTGCTGGTCGTAGTAGTCCATTTAGTCATATCATTGCATAGAGTCTAAGTTCGCATAGCGTCCCGCATCACGTCGATGTAGCCTGCCCCGTGCGTCGACGCAATGGCTCATTCCAGAAGCTAATTTGATCAGATTTGAACTGCTACGTCAACGCAACCTGCTCAATGCGTCGACGCATCAGAAGAACACATCAAGTTCCAGAATTTCTGCATTGAGCCTAAAGTTAACTAGTAGATTTTTCTTGCAGTAGAATCTTTATCCAACATGTAAAATACCCATGCATCCACTAAATCCTCAATGAATGATTAATTGCACATTTTCACATTTTCATGAGTTTCACATCTTACATTATTCATGGAAACGAAGAGTTGCTGCAAGAACAGGAGTCCCACACACAAACGAATGAAAGAGTACTACGCAGACCCGAGAGCGAACTCCCACCTAAACTCCATGCCACACGAGGCATTACATATCTGTTGATATTTATTTGCCTACCTTTTATCTTACTTTTGAGGTTTGCAAAGTAACATGGCAAGATGACAAACAAGCAATCAAAGATCTACTCACGACCTATGAACATGTGAACATGACCTAGGCAATCATAGCTAGCTCTAGCATGGGCATGCTATCTCAGTCAAATTACGCTAAGGAAAAAGGAAAACACACGCCGGGGCGTGGAGCAAGGAGTAAATAAAAACACACCGTGAAGGTGGAGCAAGCAAGGAAAGTAAAGATGATATGATGAAGAAGACAGCTAATGCCCAATACCAAGGAAAGATGTGATCGCCACCAAAGTAAACACAAGTCAAAAGACCTGAATATACCTTGGAAATAGGTGGATGAAGCACCCGCCCACGGGAGAGAAAACCAAGGAAAGCCTGCAGATCAACTTGGAAGTAACGGCCAGAACCCTGTGCGTCGCTTGGAAGCGACGGTCGCACGATAGACCGCCAGAAGATAGTGACGCGCCTGCACCAGACTGTCAGGTAACCTGCAGTAGTAAAGCTTGAATCCTTTTAACTCCAACTCTTCCAGCCGGCTAGAAGACTTGGGCCTCGTGCTAATGAACCTGTAAACCTGCCAAAGATGTAGAAAGACAAGACAAGACAACCTCAATTAGCCCTTTTCACAAGCATAGCATCAATTCTTAAAAATCTTAAGAACATCAAAAGGAGAGGGAATTACCGGGGAGTTTTTGGTTTTTTAACCCCTCTGGGTGTTTTAAAAGTTTGGAAGGATGTTTATATGCTTAAAGAACAGTGAAAAATGTGGAGGAAGAGGAGGGACAATGCTTTGTTTGAGGAAAAACCAAGGAAGAACTCAAGCATGCAATGATAAACTTGAAAGATAAAAACTAAAAGACTCCCTTGATTGGAAGATGGATGGACGTGGGAAACAGCTCCTCCTGGATGAAGATGGCTCCTGAGTTCGGCAGCACTTCGTCGTGAATTCAAATCTCCCCCCCCCCCCTTTTTTGCCATGAGTTCAAGGGTTCTATTTATAGACCATCAAAAACTCGTAGGTCAAGCAGAGGATAATTCAGCAGGAAAGAGGGATAACTCTTAGCAAATCCTTGAGGATAATATCACCAAGAGTCCATAGAATCAAACGGGAGGTCCTGAGGATCGGATTTGAAAGAGATAACGTTAATCCAAATTCTTATCTCAACCACAGAGTAGCAGAGAAAAGGCCTGAACTGCCAGGACTCTCGGAAGGAAGTAACGGCTGCACGATAGACCGCCACTTGGAAGTAACGCACCAAGGATCATCTGTTACTTTCAACCCTATCCCAAAGAGATAAGATCAACGGGAAGAAGACCCAACAAGTTGGACTCTTCAAGGAAGCAACGGCCAAGGCATAGGGCGTCACAGAGAAACAACGGCTGCACGACAGACCGTTATTATCAACGTAGAATTAAAAGGATAAGCACTGACCACGAGGCCTTAGCCTTTAGGACTCTTCAAAGAGTAACGGTCCAGGACCCATGCGTCAGAAGTAAGAAACGCGCCGGACTGGGACCGTTATTATCATTGAGGTTCAAAAAATATAATGAAGAGGATTACCAAGCTTTACCAACAAAATGCCACCAGGAGCCACATCTTAATCCAGGAATTAAGACCCAAGAAACAGGCTTCAACTGATCAAGAGACTCGTCAAAGAATGAACAACTCGGAGCATCATAAGGAATGAATAAGGAGATGACCGGACTTATTGG